>OX465283.1:6640206-7840206 GCA_949987705.1 Thereva unica
CGACCTTCAGTGAATCAACAGCTTGAATGAACTCTGATTGAGGTCACTGACGTCAAGACGTCGAGTTAAATTTTAAAGAAATTCAACCAAACAACACTACCCCACCCCCACTGCGCTGCCCCCACTCTATCATCAGAAAACATTGGAGCAACAAGTGTCCCAACAGCTGGAACATCGCGCTGGAAAAGCTCTCTTCCAGTATTGAAAGCTTTTAGGCGTAGGAAGAAGGTCGGTCGTCGTTTTTTTGGTTCGAGTTTATTTTTGGCCAAATTGCTGCCAAGGAGTTGAGAATTTTGAGTCCATAGTAGGAATTGAGTTATCCTTGTTTTTTTTTGTTGGATTGGGTAATAGTGAAGGATTATTTCATCAAGGGGGGAATTTTTACACAGTTTACAGCGGAGTTACCTGGAAAATGTGCCTTAAATAACATAAGGTAAAAATCTGGTGCCAGACGTACGCGAGCATTTCCATGCATTTGACGGCGTGTAGTATAAACTCGTCATCAGCCCATCGTGTGTATACCTTAAGTATTATCCCTCTAGCCGTGGCTACTGTTGCAGCATTAATGCTGTCACAACCGTGGGTGGAGCATGAGTTTCAGTTTTAATATATGTGTGGAGAATAGACTCCATTCATGCATGCATCAGCGTCACCCGCGTTCTAGCGATAGATATCAAAATCCGCAAGCACCTCTGGAGATTTTCATTCGGGAGAACTCCACCTACGTCTGTCGCGCAATGCGTCAACTTTTTTTTTTCTTGTTTTTAAATTATTTTTTAGCATCAACACAAAATGGTAAATGCCAGTTGACAAAAAAAAAAAAAATTGTAATTGTCATAAGTCATATTTTGCTTACCACGCACTGAAACGAAGCAAAAAGTTGAGAATTTCGCACTTTTTTGCAAGTTAATCTCTTAGGCCTCAATTTTTTTGTTGTCGATGATTTTATTGGAGAGGGAAATCTCTAATCTTCTTAACTATCTAAATATAGCCAATGCAAATGGCATAAACCTAAGGTATTGTTAAAGTTATTTTATTACTTTTCAGGTGTAGTTTTGTTCCCGCTTGTCTAGTCACAGATTGTCGACTTGACTTTTGGCCGAACTACACGAATCTGATGAGTGATGAATTGAATAGTTGAGTTGAAGTTGAGTTGAAGTTCCGACTCGCGTCACAAATCACAAACCAAACACAAAGATGCTGCTGTAAACTAAATTCAACTACTATAAGCATAATTTCAACTCAACCCGGGTAGCAGAGCCGAGCCGTTCAGTCGACCCTAATTCAACTCGACTCGGGACTACTCATGGATTCGAGTTCAACCTGAGTTCAACTCATCATGTATACTTACTACATGTTATCCGCTATGCAGATGACGTTGCCATTATTGTCTCGAGGAAATTTGACTGGACCAATGGAGAGGGTATTAGAACAAGGCTTCGAGAAGTTTAAAGATGATCTACCAGAGAGGGACAAATAAGGCCGTCCTGTTCCCTATTTCTAAACGTTCCAAATTGGCCCTAGTGGTATCGGTATCCAGGCCATGAAAGTTGAGAAACAGACCCAGTCAAATATCGGACAGTAATACTGGATAATAGACTGAACCCGAAACGCTCAACTCGACAACGGCAGTAAAGTCACTAGGGCCTTTAAATAGCTTTTGGGTAAGAGGTGTTCTTCTTCTTCTTTAGTGAGATATGGTTTCCTAAAAGTACCGCAGTCACTCACTTTGGCTTTTTCTATCCTCAGTAAATGGTGTTGGCCGCAGTATCAAGCCAACCAGTGCAGCCGCACGAAGAGACGGCTTTTCAGGGAATTAGTGCCCTAACATCAAGCCAACTAACGTCCTGTCGTTATTTCTACTCGCTCCAACAATTCCTTAGGCAGGTTAAGGACAGCACAAGAAATAACCACTTAGAGTTGACCAATTAAGGATGGTTGGTGTGATTAACCCCGGTCCGATCGGCAAGAGTTTTCTTCACTAAACTGTTGCGTGCTCAATAGGTAGTTACGGACCGAAAAAAATAAATTGATCCATAGAAGTCCCATGGATATGGTAGGAAAGCAAAGACCCATTCTGACAAAGCTTCCTTATCAGGATCAGGATTTTTACAACTGGCTAAGGGTGCCCAGAGGAGATCGTTCAACAAAATTGCCACTGCCATGGGGCCCTCGACAAGACAACTTTACATCATGGCTGGGTATGCGTTGAAAGATGTGCTTCCTACTGCCGTCGTTTGTTTGTGGGGGCAGCACGAGGAGATATATGCATATGTATGATTTTGGGCTCCGTATTTTGCCCTCACTATGATGAGTTGAATGTATAACAAGCTCGTTAAACCCCTCCTTACTGATGCCGCTATACATAGTTCGGCGGCTCAAAATTAAACAGGTCATTGTACTCCTCAAGCCCAGCAGACTGCAGCGATTCGCTTGCCTCTCCATTACTGGGGCTATGCGGACCTGTCCCACAACTGCTATTGAGGCAATCATCGGCTAAACTCCTCTGCACTTCTCCAAATGGATATTCGTCGCCATAAATACCTTGAGACATTCTAATTTACCGGTTCCATAGAAAATTCAGGACGTCTAGATCGTTCTGTGCGGGAGGAACTAATGGCCCAAAGGAACTTCTACTGGCTCAGCGATGAGTCAAAAATGGAACATGGTTAGGGGCAGGGTGTCTTAAACCTCGAAAGTCTCAAAGGCAATATGTACATAGATGAACTTCTGTTTTCCAGGCTGAACTATATGACAATAATACCTACACTAGGGTCAACCTTGAGAAGGATTTAAAAGGCGCCAACATAATAATTTTTTATCGAACAGTCAATTTACCATCAAGGTACTCCCATCGCGGAAGTTTTTCTTCAGGGATTTCCGCAAGCGTCCTTAGAAATAGTTCACCAAATGTGGTTAGTCTCCTTCTGCTTAGGGCTGGGTAGTGACAGAGAAGATGTAGTACACTTTCCTCCTCGTTTGGATTCGGTGTACCCTCCCCTGGTTCTGGTCCAAAAGACAGATTCTTTTTTTTGTAAAAACTGCGATGGTTTAGGAGGTACAAGATCACTCTACAGTGGGTGCCGCAGCACAAAATGTACAGATGCTGGCGTGCGACGAAGAAATATATCACCATGCATCGCTTTTCGAGATTAAGAAGATTTTGGCGTAACTACAACAAGCAGAGATCTTGCGAGCGTCGTAAAAGAAAGATCATCAGAATCGTGTCGATCATCACCAGAAACTGATCAATTGGGAGCTTTGTGCACACCAAACTACATCCATTTCCAAAAAGACAACCGAAAATTTGGTTACCCAAATGGTTTTTTGACGAGAGCAGCTACAGTATAAAGGGCCTTTCCTGAGCCTCTAGTCTTTAACATAAAAAAAATGGCGTCCTTCAACGATCTTTGTCGTCAGTTATTGTAGGACGTCGGCGCTTTTACCTAGCTGACTACCTGTCATAACGGTGTAGTACTTAATTCCTGGAAGATTAGTAATGTCCTTCCTAGTACCAACCGATTGATCATAACAAGCCTGATTTTGTATCGATAACAGTAAAGCCTTTGATTCAAAAGCATGCATCCTCGTGTATTAAGACCCACAGCCATTCGAAATAAGCTGCTTCTGGGTGGTATGATTTACAGACTTATCTGATTCTGATAAAGAAAGTACAACGATAATGGATCATTATTACCAGCGCTGTTAAGTTGTGTGCACTCAGCAGAAATCACTACAATTCCTGAGGTCTTTTAGTCGGATTTCACTTGACGTCATGTTCATTCTTCTTTCCACTTTTTACAATATACAAAGCGTTTGTTATTTTTTGTCTTCTCTCTTCTCCCTGCTGTCATCAGTTACCCCGTTTATGACTAGGTTCAACCCAGGTTCAACTCAGGTTCAACTCAGGTTCAACCTAGTCATAAACGGGGGTCGAGTTGAAATTGGGTCGACTTAACCCAACTCAACTCTCCTACCTGGGTCAAGTCGATTTCGCCGCATATACGCTGGATGATTTGTAATTGGATTGAAGTGACATTTGTTTTGTTTGTTTATCATCCGTGTAGTCCGTCTTCGGCGTTAGTTTTGTGTTCGGTTTCGGTGCTTTTGCAGGCACTTGTGGCGTATCATAATACGTCATCAGGAAAACAACAACGCACTTTTCTTAAAATCATTTTTTTCTTGAGTAAATATAATTCACATGTAACTTTTGTCATAGTTGTATATAAGACTTTTGTAAATACTTTGTAAAATAGAGAGAAAATTTCGATTGGTCTTCCCGTGTTTTGATAGCAGGGAACCTTCTCTCATTGGTGATCAAGACACCAATAGTACCTGCTAAATTGGCAATAATACCATGCCAAATTGGTGACCCCGAGCAAAGTGGTGACCCCGAGCAAAGTGGTGACACCGAGCAAACTGGTGACCCCGAGCAAATTGGTGACCCGAGCCAAATTGTAGACCCGGAAGGAAGAACAGCACTACTCCTCTCAAAGGAAGAACAGCACTACCAGGAACGATGCTGGAAGACGAGCAGCCGAGCAAAGCAGCCACCCAGAAGGAGGATGGAACCATAGCAGCCGCGCAAAGCAGCAACCCAGAACGAAGGAAGAACCATAGCAGCCGTATCCGTACGAGTACCACCGTTCTGGAAGAAGAGTCTGGATCTCTGGTTTCACCAACTGGAGGCACAATTCCACACCAGTGGGATAAAATCGGATGTTACGCAGTACTACACACTAGTAGGAAATCTGGCGCTGAAGGAGCGACTATTACAAGTTTTCCAGGAATCAGAGCAGCGACGCTTAAAAGAACTTCTCATCGGCATCACGGCAGATGGACGGAAACCATCTCAACTCCTCAACCGAATGAAGGAACCGGCTGGCGGTAACCTCTCCAATGAAGGACTGAAGACTCTGTGGATGCAACAATTGCCTTCACAAACTCAGGCAGTTCTCACTAGCAGCTCAACCCAGGACATTAGTAAACTGGCGGAGATGGCAGATAAAATTTCGGAGTTTTTTTCAGATGTTGCAGCAGTATCAACACCATCTTCCATAAACCTTCAGCAGCAGGTAGCAACTCTCCAGAAGGAAGTAGAGAAACTAAGTTCCACAAACGAAGTCCAACAAGGCAGCGAGGTTTCTCTCGTAGCCCCAGCCGATTAATGCTGTAAACATGCTAAGGGCGACGGCGACGGTGCACACAAATTAAAAAGCACACACAAGAATAATCATCTTCGACATCCGAATGCTACACACGCGCACAGGAACATACGAGAATAGCAACACAATCCCATGTCACACCGCCCAGGCAACTTTGAGGGACGACGGCTACGAAATAGAACTTGGATTGATTGAGTCGCCACTCTCGGCGACCTCGTCGTCGAGTGGTCTGCATATTGTGCTGCACCCTTCATACTCATAGAAAAGCTGTGTGTTCTATTCGTTTTTGCCAGTCGCTGTGGAAACTATTTTCGCCCTTAGCATGTTTACAGCATAAGGATGTCCAACACCATACAACCCGCCACCAACGAAGCACACGACCTTAACCACAGCAACTCGCAACAAAAGTGTTGGTACCACAGACGATTCGGGAATGCAGCCCGCAGATGCCAACAACCCTGCAGCTTTGGAAAAAACTAAGTCGTGGACCAGTAATAGCGACTAACTGGTCCAAAACCACAATTAGTCGCCTCTACCTCGACGAAAGGTCTACTGCAAATAGAAGATTTCTCATCGACACTGGATCCGAAGTTTCAGTGATCCCACCAACTCCAAAAGAGAAGAACCAACAACACTCAGCACAAATTCTGTACGCAGCCAACGGTACCGAGATACCAACTTTCGGACAACGACTGCTACAACTCAACCTGGGTCTGCGCAGGAATTTCCAATGGCCTTTTATCATCGCTCTTGTCAAAGAGCCCATAATAGGTGCAGATTTCCTGGCCCATTACAATCTTTTGGTCGATGTAAAAAATAATCGGCTAATCGACAACACAACGTTGCTGCAGTCATCAGGATCAAGAGTACCATAATCTTGTACATCAACTGCAATTAGTACTATCAACCCACTACTAGTACTATCAACAGCTCCACTATACAGCGTACTGAAGGAATTCAAGGACATCACCAGGAACACACCTGAGACAACTGTTCGAACGCTTACAGGAATACGGACTAACCATCAACCCAAATAAGTGTACTTTCGAAGCAACAAAAGTACGTTCTTTGGGATACCTCATCAACAAAGAGGGAACTAGACCACTTCCAGCAAAGGCAGAAGCAATCACAACATACAAAAAGCCGACAACAGTGCAAGAGCTACGCAGATTTCTAGGGATGGTCAACTTCTACCGCAGGTTCATACCCAAAGCCGCGGAGATTCAGGCCCCTCTTCACGCATGTCATTCAGGCAACAAAAAGAATGACAAAGCCAACATACAATGGACACAGGAGCTACACCACGCTTTTGAACAGTGCAAACAAGCATTGGCAAACGCAACGCTTCCAGCTCATCCAATCCAGAGCGCATCATTCGCATTAATGGTAGATGCATCCGACACTGCGGTAGGCGCACAAGCTATCACCAGCGCAAACAAAGTATAGCGCATACGATCGAGAACTCCTCAGTGCTCACTTGGCAGTGAAGCATTTTCGACATCTCCTAGAAGGACAACAGTTTGTCATATACACTGACCACAAGCCATTAACTTTTGCTTTTCAACAAAAACCTGAGAAGTCATCTCCAAGACAAATAAGACACCTAAGCTACATAGGAGAATTCACAACAAACATTCAACACATAGCTGGAAAAAACAATGTGGTAGCAGATACTCTGTCCAGGGTAAACACAATTTCCCTGCCATCCCCCATCAACTACGATGAACTGGCAAAAGGACAACAAGAGGACAACGAACTACAAGAACTTCTTCAATCAACCACCACAGCCCCTTCAACAGACGACAGACAGGCACATTCAGAAACAACCTCTACAAGAGTTGGACGCCGCGTCTTCATACCAGCAAGATACCGCTAACACTGCAGGGGGAGTACTGTGGCGTATCATAATACGTCATCAGGAAAACAACAACGCACTTTTCTTAAAATCATTTTTTCTTGAGTAAATATAATTCACATGTAACTTTTGTCATAGTTGTATATAAGACCTTTGTAAATACTTTGTAAAATAGAGAGAAAAATTCAATTGGACTTCCAGTGTTTTGATAGCAGGGAACCTTCTCTCATTGGTGATCAAGACACCAATAGTACCTGCTAATATTGGCAACACTACTATGCCAAACACTAAAAAAATTTATTTCGTTCTAAGTTTTTACGTAAAGATTTGATCATTTCACACAAAAATTTGAGGTTATGTTTTGATTTCAGTTCAACTCTATTTCAACCCGAATTGAACTCCACTCGACTTAATATACGGTGGTCGAAATTTCACCTCAACCTCGGACTCAACTTTTCAATCTAGTCATAAACGGAGTAAGTATGTGTCGTAATGGCTGGTTTACACGTATTAAGTAGTCAAGTATTTAACTAAATTTTAACTTAATTTTAAGTGACTTAATGCATGTAAACATTGCATTTAGTAATAAGTTGCAAGTCAAAATTTAGGGGGTAAGTAAGCAAGTAGAATAGAATTTTTTCTATTTTTCGGTTTAGTAAGCGGGTTTAGTGATTCATTTTAGTTAGATGCATAAATTTGTTTGAATAGCGTCGCGTTCGTGTAAGTGAATATTTTATTTTGAAAATGTCGAAGTGGTCAGAAGACACTACGATACAGTTCGTTGAAAAGTATTTAGGGTCTGTGCCAAAATAGCAATTCAAATGTCAATTTGTATGGAAAACCCATTTCAATTGGTAAATTTGATTTTCGACGGTTTGCGTCTATGGAAATGCTTAAATTATTATAAACATTTCAGTTTTTACTTTAATCAAGTCAGCCGTTAAATAAATTTAAAAAAGTAAACAAGTAATAACAATAAATTATGGGAAAAAGGGAATGCAAAGAAGATTTTACTTAAAATAATAAATTTGTTGCTTAGCTAAATGGAGATGACAAATGTTTAGAGAAAAATATTATGCAAACAAAATCTTGCTCTGAATTTTTTTCCACCCAAATATGCTTGTCTGATATCTTAATATCAACTGGACAACACGAAATAAAAGTAAAAATATAAAAACAAAACATAACTGGAAACCAGTTATTAATTATTTATGGTTTTAAACACTCGCAAGCACACATCATTTTAGTACAATACTTTTAGTTTTGCAGGAAGAAACTAAAAAAATATTGCAATTAGGGATAACGCTCAATCATTCATTTACAAGAAGAAGAATAAACAATCTAACAATCTAATCTAAAATAATAAAATATTAAAAATTTTCAACAAATGTTTGTTTTGTCGTCCATTTTTACTGAATTTTTTAACTGTCATTGAAATGTGTGAATTGGGATTTTGGCACACTTTAGAATATCGAAGGGCCTTGGGAAATGAGAAAAATTCGAAAAGGTATTTTGGCAAACGGCCTTGTTAAACGTTTAGGAGTTTTATTTTTTGTTTATAGTGAATAGATGATTGTTGTAGTCCGAGTCCCTCTTGAATAGTTTGTATGTTGCGATTCAGTGTTTCAATTATCCCTGTTTGCTTTTTTATTAGGCGTAGTTGAACTGCAATTTCATCCGAGTTCTTTTTTCTATCGATTGCTTCTCGAATGATTGTTTCTGCTTGATCTCTTGTTTGCTCGTATAGTGATTCGATTTGACCATAGTAGCTCTCAGTGAAGTACTTATGGTCGGGGTGCTGATCTTTCATAGCTTCTATTTGGGAGTTGAGCAGTTCGATTTGTTCCCAGGTATGGTTTATTGTTTGTAATCGCGCCTCGCCATATTCCTTTGTTTTCCTTGCCGAAGAATCCTTGCGTAATTGCGTTGCCACCTTCTGGATTGTTTTTACTAGAAGACTTTGCTGCTTCACCAATGGATCCATGTTGATGATTTTTTGTCACTGAATAAATTTGGAATTAGGTGAGGAGGATAATTTGTTGAAGACCGCACAACTTCAACGTTTTATGTCGCGGTTTGGATAGGTTAATTTAATGGTAATTTGGGGATATTTCAGAGCCTCTGGACACTGTGTTCTAGAGGTTGGTTTATAGGGAAACAATTATTATTATTTTTTTTTTTTATATTTTCAGAGCCTCAAGACACCTTGTTCTAGAGGTTGATTTAATTTATTTAAAAACTTCGCTCGAAGGACCAAATGTTAAACGATGAGGAAACAAAACAACTGATTGTAAAAATGTTAAACGTTGAGGAAACAAAACAACTGAATTTTATATCTTTAACCGTGGACTCGTTTATTAAAACTCCAAAACTTCTTATGAGCTAGCCAAATTTATAGCACCCAAAAGTGCATATATAAACATTATCTTCGATTTTATTCAATAAAAACAACATACATATTGAAACTTATTCAAAGTGATGAGTGGACAAATAATATCATTACAAAAATTTATTGCCGGTCGCCACACATGACGCATTTAAGTTTATTCACCTGATTATGTTCAGGTGAATAAACTGCTGATTAGACTATTATTTAATGTTAATGCACTTACAGGTGAAGTGCATTGATTTAAGGCAGCTAAAACAATTTCGTCATGTGTGACTTCCGCTGTGTGCCTTAAGTTAATTAAAGATTTTTTTATATGTGAGCTGAACAGGCCTTAAAGCATGAATGTTTGTGGAATGTAAGAAGCCTCAATTATAGAAATAAACAAGCGAAACAACAAGGGCTTGAGATAGACTGCGAAAACTATTTCCAGTAGCGAGAAAATATAGTATAATATGCAATTTTAATTTTGGTTCTAATGCACATCGCATTACAGTATCTCTTTTCTGTATCTCATGTTGAACTTTAGACAGCAAGAGTAATTAAAGGATTCTTCTGACATACGTAGCCCAGAGAAATACTCTTGTTTATCTTCTCCAGCTATTTCATGGCACAAAGTTGCACTAGCGCCGTATTCATTTCTCCTGCTTATCCAATTTCTCACCCACAATCTTTTAGGTATTCTCTCTTTTCTGGCTATTTCAACTTTTACTTCGTCGAAAATCTCATTTAAAACAAATTTTATGACACTATTTTTTAAGATTTTGACGTCCATCTTTAGCGAACTAAAGAGCTTCACTAAAAAGTGTTGAAAACGTGTAAACGATTACTTGAAATTAAGTCACTTAAAATTAAGTTAAAATTTAGTTGAACACTTAATTACTTAATACGTGTAAACCAGCCATAAGAGAGGAAACCATTCCTGTTCCATCCTTGAAGCTGGTATTCTGTCATGGTAGGCTTGGTTGGGAACCAGTGGTATAAAACTGTGTGGTTGCTTTGGAGCTTCTTCTCTCTAGTTTTCCCTGTACTATCGTTCTGACTACGGCTTACTACTATCCGACTTTGTACTAAAATGGTAAAACCGTCGGCAATACAACACGGCTTACCTCTCAGCTCGTGTCTTTCGCATATCAAAAAACGTTACGTGACCTAGATCACCTTACAAACAGAGATTATTGGCAGTAACCGTATCAGTTGTAAATACATAGGTATATATAAAAAGTCATAAGTATTCTACTTATATGTAGATACTTGGAACGCCCACTACGCATAGTAGTACTTACTACGCATAGTAGTACGTACAGCTTAGAAACGATTTCCATATTCATCCAGCCCCGCAAGAAAGGCAAGTTTGTTACGGGCACAATAAATTTTAAAGAATTATACACATGTGTAACAAAGCAGC
Organism: Thereva unica; assembly: GCA_949987705.1. Classification (NCBI taxonomy): domain Eukaryota; kingdom Metazoa; phylum Arthropoda; class Insecta; order Diptera; family Therevidae; genus Thereva; species Thereva unica. The sequence goes on from OX465283.1 coordinate 6,651,021, forward strand.
TTTGAGCAGAAAACACTTAAGCCGCTCCAAGGTGAATATCCTAAATAAAGTCAGGCGTGAGTGTGTGCGCGCGGCGGCAAAAAACAAGGAAAAGAGTGACTCCGGGTTTTTCGTCGTGTTGTGTTGTTATAGACAAGAAAGTATCCTTAACGTACTAATCAAATATACGAAAATAACACATGAATAGATTCTTTAAATAAATTCTATTTTTACATTTGTGTATTTGAAGAGTTTTCAAATATTCCTCGTTGTCATAGTTTGGATTTAAGGACCGAAATAGCATATTCCCCACATTTGTGTGTTTGTATGTACAATACAATGTATTATAATGATCCATCCATAAGCAATCAAAGATATTCCCATCATTAAAAATATGTCATGTTTAACAAATGATTTAGCTTCAACAGGCTTAACGCCTTCCAGCCGATTTATGTATTTATGTATGTATTTTTATGTATGTGCTTTAAGTTTTCAATAATAAGGATATTTAGTGGAGAAACTTAAATTAAAGAAACATGGACCGCTTGCGTATCACATTTCAAGGACAATGATTTTTCGTTGAATTTAATTTGGCTGATGTAGCTTTACCATATGGCAAGATAGAATTCCTCATGAAGAGCTATGTTGCCGTGCCGGCCAAAAAGGATAGACGACCAAATCAGGCGAAGGAAATGGAATTGGGTTGGCCACACCTTGTGACGCGAAAACAAGAATCTAGCCAAACAGGCCCTTGACTAGAATCCGCAAGGATTCCGTCGAGTCGGAAGACCTAGAACAACGTGGAGGAGAACCCTACTAGAAGAAGCCGCAACAACTGGGAGATCCTGGTCGGAGCTGAGAGATGTCGCGCAAAACAGAGTCCGCTGGAGGGCAACTGTTTCCGCCCTATGTTTTGTAGACGATCCATTTGTTCTTTTAAGCAAGGAGCGACGCATTTGGTAGGCCCCGCGACCAATTAAGGCCTATTGGTGAGCTTATGCCACTATTAGAGCAGACGGTCGAGTCGGTCCTCCGGACGAAGGCAAGAATGTCTTCAATTGAACAAGACCGAACATCTGAGCTTGGCGTAGAAGCTCTCTGATAATTGTTTGTTGGCAATGCTGATGAGTTACCAACTTATCAAATTGACACTTGGTGGATAGCCGTCACGGAGACTCCCGCTTACTTCCTTCTTATAGCTAGAAGTATGATAACCTAATGATTGCTGAACTGATATCTTTTATTTAAATCATATTTTATCATTGTTCTTCTTCTAAGCCAGGTCATTCACACAGAACATTATGGAGATGTCGCCTCCTTCCATACAGAGTCGGCATTCTCCTGAGACAGTCCTACGTTGTGAAGCTGTTACCGCAGCCAATTAGCCAGTCAGATATCCCACCAGCAGCCTAAAGTCCACCAGTTTAGTGTGATAACGCCCTTTAAGGTAAAGGGTCTTATTAGCTCTTCAGCCTGTCTAATACCTGGGATTGATTTGCAATTGGTTCGCGGGCCGGGGTTATATTTACAGGGTGTATTGCTGAAACTGTCGAAACGCCTGACTGTGGATAGGACTTGGATAGACCAACAAAAAATCGTATTGGTGCCTATACTCACGATAGTCACTAAGAGAGCAGCCCAAAACGAAGTTCGAGTAAAATGTGGTCGACAATCGGTTACTTCAAGTTTAGAGGACAAGAAGAATCGAGAAAGGGATAGATGGAAAGGAGGAAGAAGAGGAGAAGTAAGTCTTTAAACAAATTCATACGCACAGCCCTTTTCAGCAGGCCACAATGATAACGAAGTTTCAGCAAGCTTTCGCACACACATAATATATTTAATTTCTAAGCGCAGGGAGATAAAGCTGCACATCGTCTGCATACAGATGAATCTTAGAATATCGTTAATAAAAATACTGAATAAAAGTGGCCCAAGCATGGAGCCTTCGGGAACACCAGGATGGAGTAGGGCGCTTAAGGAGCCACCTAGTTTAACCTTTTGAGAGCGGTTAGATAAGAAACTTTGTAAAAGAATAAAAGTAGATAGTGAACAATTTTTTTAGGCCAGTGAAACAGGGCGTCATTGACACTATCGAAAATTTTTGAGAAGTCAAGCAGCAATGTCATGTTTATCAAGAGAGTTGCGAATATCAGCCCCCGTGACTCTAAGGCACTGCTCAGACGGAGATACTAAAATACCAGATACTTTGGCACTGAGGTACGCAGACTTGGAGACTCGAGACTGTAGTTGCTCGTCATCTTCAGACGGCCGCAACTGAAATTGCAAGCTGCCTATGAAGCTACCTCCAGGATTGTCTTTGGCAGAAGATTCTGGTTATATGGAAATAAACATAAATTGTAGATTGTTTGTTGCTGCAAAAGATCTTCAGGAATCTGACACAAAAAACGAAATTTAATTAAAAATTAAGTTAAACATTGGAAGTATCCAGCGCACAACTAGTGAACAGCTTCAAACCAGCTGATCACTGGTCGCGATAAGTTGTGATAAGACATCACCTCCGGCTCTGATCATCTTGATCTATTCCCGACGCTTTTCCATTTTTTCTGCTATTTTATTTTGTCTTTACCTCGATAATTTTCGGTTCCGGCTACTGATTCGTCGGCTGTTCAATAATTGGCGGTTAGGGGGCTGTGGATCTTGTGGCGGATTATCGTAGTACAGCTAGTGGAAGAACTCTCTCCACCGCTGAAGGCGTCCATGGGGAGAGGTCACGAAAGTTCCATCCGATCTTTTGATGATGCGTTTGTGATGTTGTTTTGTCGTCTAACGTCGGATTGTTTGGTAAAGCATCCGGTACTCGTGCCCCGATGTCGCTACTTCCATGTCGGTCCCAGTATTCCAGGACGCTTCTTGTTCCGATTTCATTTTCTGCCGAACTGCTTTATTCAATCGTCGGTATTGCTCGAAATCGACGTGTTTCATTCGTTTCCGCTGATAGAAGAGGTTCAGGCATCTGTCCGAGATCCACTGCTGCTTCCGTTTATGGATAGCTGGACACAACTCCATTGCACAATCCACAATGAACTCCAAAAATTGCCCTTCTTCTGTTGGATAACGCCATTTGAAACTCTCGCTCGAAGGTCGATTCCCGTAGGCAGGCCCAATTCTTTTTGGCGGCTTTTCCTGTGACACCTTTAAAATGACCTGGGAACGGTTGAATACCGCACTCCGTCAATAAATGATAGCCTGTGAAAGATTGGTAGGGTACATAAGCTAACCTGTAGGAGGAAAAATTTGAGAATATCATCGTGGATATGTGCGTAGTAACTGTGCCGATGTCAAAAGCTTTATACTTTCAAACGCGAGTGTCCTTTCACCATTGAGGCCCCGACTTAGTACTAATCACGCCCAATGCTGCTTGACCTCTGTAGTTGAACCCGAACCGGTCTATGTTAAATGACATTAGTTAAACAAAAGCTTAAGGGTATTTCTTTAAAGATTACGCCATTTAATTTGTAATGAGCCTTGTATCGTTTATTTTTGTGTGTGATGTTCATGAGGATACTAAAGGGAAGGCACTCTTTTGGCCCGCCCCTCATCTCCCACATAGTGTCCTCTTGAATATCCTACGGGGAAATCTTTTCTTTGACATTGTTTGAAGAAATGGATACGTAAATTTCTGTTCAAGATTGGATGGTTTGTACCCTTTTGATTATTATGCAGGTGAGCGGTTTGAACGCGCAATGAAATATGTGACTTTTGGCATACTTTCACCTAGTTTTGTGGTATATAGTGGTGATCTGTGTCAATTCTTCAAAAAGTTTCAAAAGCGGCAAAACATCTTAAAGACGAACGCTCAATTAAAGCGCTAGTGATCATCAGATCGTGCAAATAGAAGACTTGTGATAAGTCATTGCATTTATTACCTTTTAATAGGAAGGAAGCCCGTTTTTGTGATTTAATGACGCAACTTTATGAACAACACCGCTTTTCCCGACTTATATATAGATCGCCAGCTAAAGCCTGCCACCAGAAAGCCAACGAACCTTTCCAAAGTTATAAACAACCACGATCGCAGTTCATTAACCTCAAAAAAAAAAAAAATGTTAAAAGCAAATTGATTTAAATCGCTGGCCTGCTTCCACAGTTTCATGACCAGTCAGTGTCCATAAAAAGTGAATCTTGTATACAATTCCGCAAACCATTTAGTGACCTCTTCCTCCTTCTCCAGCCACGCACGCAGAATCCAGATCTGCAGCTAATAACTTGCAACAAAGAAGAATATGCAAAACACTGCACACTGCACGGCCAACAGCAGTATGATATAGTAAAAGACTTACTTGGGCCCAACTGCAGCACATGGAAGCAGCAAAAGGAGCAGCCGCACGGGGACCCCGCGTGATTGTGGTGATCTCAGGTTGGGGGGCAGTTGGCCGACGTCGCCGTGTCCTAAGCAATTTCATATGGACTTTCGCTTTCCGTGTAAGACGGGCTTTTCTGGTTCGGCCTCTTCTCTAATAAAGGCTTCTCTTGCGTCAAGTAATTGCAGCTGAGGTCTCCGGTGAGTGCACTCCAAAGGGCATGCAATTTTCTGCGTAGATAAAACGTCTGACCGAAGATTTGAATTAATTTCCAGCCATCGTACGACGTTGGCTCGGAATATCCGGATGACGTATGGGCTGCTGGTGGAGGAGCTCTGTATTTTGCCTGTCTTTGGGAGAAGAAAGGAAGACGCGAATTCCTGCAAGATCAGTGATCTAGTGAGTGTGGAAAAGGAGGATATTGGCCGCTGCTTGAACAGTAGCCGGGGATGCTGCTACCAGAGTGGTTTGGACGTTTTGTAAGAACAACAACAACGAAAAAAACTGGCACATAGCTCGGCCTGATTTATCCGACCGTTGTGGCTATCCATATTGTCCGCCTTGACAGGCTTCCAACCACATCGCGATCTCACACATTGATCACCTGGTCATACCTTAAAGCACTCAGGTACTCGAATTGAGTAATCCACCATCAAATTACCATAATTTCGCGCTGCACTTAAAGGCGCACTTAAGCAGATGGCAATTTGCGCTTGCAGCGATCGTTTTTCGTATTATGCTCGGGCTAAGGCCGGAATAGGAGAGAGAGACAGAGAGAGAGACTGGCCTGGCCTGGTCAAGTGCCATGATCATAGGCTTAAGGGAGGAGGAGAACTACGCGTAAAACACTGTCATAAGATGAAATGGGATGTGATTAATGATCGCCGATGAATTAGACTGCTTAAATTATTGACCATTATCCCATGCAAAAGACTGAACTAATCATAGCCGAGCGATGTGGATTTATAGTCAACAGCGAAAGGTTATTGTAGGTGCGTATTTTTGGCCTTCGGGCCAGGAGACCTGTTCCAATAAGGAAATAGCCCAGAACGTGCTGCATGCATATGCCAAACTAAACCAGATTCGCGCTCCGAACACAACTCGCCTTAATTCTCCTTTATAGTATGGCACGAGCACATTCCATCGAATAACCAGCGGTTGACATTGTCGGTTTATACTATTTTTGTCACCATAATCCCGTCAGTAACAATCATAACTCATTCAGCGGAATTATCCTCCGACATTAAGTAACAAATTGCTCTTGAATTCCAGTCCGTCGAGAGCGTGGCAGACCCTCCATAAATTCCTTAATTTTCACTTTCATCTCATCTCCGGTGAAGAGTCCATTAGATGTGAACTCCGAGAGGAGCTTAACAAGAAACAAAAAACGTACACAAAAATCTCGCGCATTGCTCGTTGACGATCACCACGACAACAACAACAGCAACAACAACGAAAAAAAGTAGAAGAAGACATAGATGCTAGCCAGCAGGAAGCGATTAATTTCAGACGCTGGACATATTTCAAAAGCAGCCAGCGATCGCTAAAAATGTCCGCGGATGGATCGCGGATCATCTGCCGTACTCTGGCCGTGCGATCGGGGGTGATCGCACCGCTGCTGCTGCTGCTGGCCCAGAATAAATCCGGCGACGGGTGTCCATGGGTTAGCCATAATCACTTTGTCACTTCCGAATGCAACAAATCATTCAGCGCCTATTATATCAGGCAAGATCAGAGATCCTCGGACCCCATGCCATGTGATAGCCACCGATTACGATCAGTTAACAAGGGCTGCAAGATCACTCATCTCCCCCAGCGGTGAAATGCCGCGGGGCCCCTTTGATACACCATAATCTCTCAGTGGTGCTCCTCAGTAGCCGAGACCGTGATGTCGTCTGTCGTGTGCCGCACAACGGATGAGTACTTTTTAGCCGCAAGTGCGTAATTGGATTTGTCATCAAATGGCGGAAAGTGTTTTCGTTCATTTGTTTATAAGTTGCCCCAAACACCCACCACCACCACCGCCGTCGCACACAGCCGGAGGCCCCCCCAGCTAAAGGGAAATTGTGCCTCGGATGATCGCTAAGTGGACAGTTGGTGGCACGAGTCAATGCGGCTAGCGAAGACTCAGACTCATCTCTCTTGGATCTTGTAGAGAGATGCGGAATGCTGGACTTTATTAAGCCATAAATTATGCTGCATCCGCTTTTTTCGAATTTCTCTTCATTGCTGAAATTCTAAAACAATCATCGGGAATTTGGAGTAAATTGCCGGGGAGTAAATTGGTGTCGAAGTTTTGGAACGTGCGCTCAGAACGAGCTCTGATGATTCGGCACAATCCTATCCCGGGATTTCGGCGTAGGCCTTAGCCAAGCTTAGGAGTAACCCTTTGTTTATACTACCAGTCCGTCATGTCGTTCAGTTCATGGTGCAATGTCTAGTAGTAAGCTTGGTTTGAAGAATAGAGGAGAATAGGAAAGGTTAGGGGAGTCTGGAGGGTGTAGAAGAAAATGACGATGAACCTCACGTTTGATGAACTCTAAGGTGTTGTACGAGCTCGGAAATACTGACAGCGGGAGATTATTCCACAGTCGAGAAGGGGAGGGGGCTGCAGGGTATGGGTGTGATGTGAGCTGAGCGGGCAAGTCTTGTGTTGCGGGAAAAATATTGCCGTGCAGGCAGGAGGTCCTGAATTTCAGTGGAACAATCGCCATGGTAATAGCGATAAACTACGGAGAGCGTTGCTACATTCCTACGGTGGCTTAAGGTGTCTATGGAGGCGCGAAAGGGGCCATCACCAATGAGTTTGAGGGCGCGATTTTGCACCTTGTCGAGACAAGCCAAGGTGGTTTTTGGGGCGCCTGCCCAGATATACGAGTTGTATTCAAGGCGCGGCCGAACGTAGGATTTGTAGATTGTAGTCAAGGCGGTTGGCTGGAGGAGGAACTTGCATCTCTTGAGAAATCCAAGACATTGGGAGGCTTGTTTGGCGATTTGGAATATGTGATCGCAGATGCTCCGTTAAAGTTACCCCTAGGATGTTGAGAGTTGAGTCAGCCGTTGGATTCTCTTTATCCACTGAGATAGGAGGAAGGTCGGTACAATTTTTGTTGGAGATCAGACAGTACTTCGCATTACATTGCATTCGACGCGGTTCATTTCGCCCCAATGAAGAATCGATTCGATATCCCGGTTGATCGAAGTGACGCTGGTAAAGACAAGGTCTGGCACGTCCTTTTCTTATATTATCGAAGAAGTAAGAGAAATGTAAAGTACCGTCATCAGCGAAGCAGTGAAGTGGGTTGGAGAGGATTGAGAGTAGATCATTAATGAAGATTAGAAAAAGTGCGGGTGAGAGAATTGACCCCTGGGGAACTCCAGCCGAAATGGCGTGGGGGTTGGACTCGACGCCATCCAATACTACCTTGATTGAACGGCCTGAAAGAAAGCTCTTAATCCAGTTCCTTAGAACTAAGTGGATACCAATAGCTTGGAGTTTATTCAACAGAGCAGGGTGCCATACTCTGTCAAAAGCCTTTGATATATCTAGAGCAACCAGACCAGACTCACCAAAGCTGTGAATGCTTTGGTTGATACGCTCGGTTAAACACAAGATCGCCAGTAGACCGTTTTGGTCTGAAGCCGTATTGCCTGTCGTGTATAATTTGGTTGGATTCTAGATATTTCATCAGCTTTTTATTGATTATTGTCTCCATGATTTTGGAGAGAACAGAAGTAATTGCTATTGGGCGGTAGTTTAAAGGGTCGCTGGCTTCACCTTTTTTTGGGATTGGCTGAACATGAGCTAGTTTCCAAGAGTCGGGATATACTGCGGAGAAGTAAGACAGGGCAAAAAGTTTGCGCAGGGGTTTAGCCACAGGTACCATAGGGGGATTTGTACATAAGCCATAGGGGGGATTTATACATATTATAGGGGGGATTTATATATGTATATTATACCAACAGCTGATTCAAACACACACACGCGATTTTTTAGTCTGTCTTACAGAACACCTCAGCCGAAGTTTGCATGGATCAGGTGAATCCAGTCTGGTTGCTTTGGATATCTCCAAGGCTTTTGATAAAGTTTGGCACTTAGCCTTGTTAGCTAAACTCAAAGCTATTGGAATCGACTCACTTTTACACAAGTGGATTGAGAGTTTCCTTTCCGGCCGTTCAATTAAGGTAGTATTGGATGGCATCAAATCTGAACCCCACCCTATCTCTGCGGGGGTCCCCCAAAATTTTAAAATTCAAAATGGCGGATCCAATATGGCGGACAAAATTTTTCCAAATTTGTAGAAATAGGATCAAAACTTGTATCTATATGTGTTTGAGCATGCCGATTAGGAATCTGATGTCAAAATTAGGAAATTCAAAGTCGCGGATATGTATACCTATAAATATTAGTTCAGTCGTCAAAGCAAAATTCGAATGCAGACCTCTAACTAAATGTTAACTCATGAAACTTTTTCTAAAAAAAATAGTTATTCGTGAGTAGAGTATGAGTAAGTTTCGGAAAATTGGTTGTACGCTGCTCCTAAAAACAGCCCCCTAAAAACAAAAAATTCCGTCTTTGGCTAATATCTCTTAAACGGCAAGTCCCATCCTAAAATATTTTTTACAAAGTTTGTAGATCATGCGATTATCTACAAAAAATGATATTATACATTTTCCCGTGCGAATCGCCGTTCATGACATATCGCCGTTTTAAATATTTAAAATACTCATATCCCCTAATTCGCAACTTGCATCGGTCATCAGACTTTCAATAAATCCTCTTTTGGACAACATGGGTAATATTTTCAGTGATGATTCCTGGATGGTTTTGGAGAAAAAATTGTTCTAAAGAGGGGGCTATCCCCACTATCCACTAAGGCACACGGTGTTTACGAAAGAAAAAAGTGTATTTTTTTTAATATTTACTTAAAGTTGAATAACTCCTAGACTAATTATCGTAGAGCAACGTAATTCGGTTCGTCTTTTAGGTAAATGTGTATTCCTTTATATGATATTAAGAACAGGAACGTGAGTGACTCCCTTTACAAGATATGTAATTAAAAAGTGTGATCTAAATCCCAATATACTGCGTTTTAAAAAAAAAAAAAAAAATCCAATATTTCAGCATTTTGGTCATACTTTCTTCTTCTTCTTCTTCGATGGCTCTACAGCACAATTCGAGCCTTGGCCTCCATCAGCTTCTTCCTCCAGACGTCTCTCTGCTCCGCAGCTTGTCTCCAGTTTCTTGTGTTGAGCAGTTTTGCTGCATCGGCCTTAACATTATCTTCCCACCTTAACCGTGGTGGTCTTTTGCCATCTCGTAGTAGATACAGGGCTTTTTTTGGTATCCTTGAGTCATCCATTCTTTGGACATGGCCGGCCCAACGTAAACGTAGTAGCTTGGCATGGGTCGAAAGTTTACATTCTTTGTATAAGTCGTACAATTCGTGATTGTAGCGTATTCTCCATGCATTGTCTTCATTGATTGGGCCGTATATCCTTCGGAGAACCTTCCTCTCAAATATATCCAGCTTGTCTGCGGATTTCTGGGAGATACTCCATGCTTCACATCCATACGTAGCTACTGTACGTATGATGGTTTTGTAGATTCTTATTTTAGTTTTTCTGTGGATGTCTCTGGATTTCATGACTAGCAGTAGTGAGAAGTATGTTCTGTTTGCGGCGTTTATTCTTCTTTGTACGTCTATCGTTTCATCGTTGTCTTCGCTGACTGTGGACCCTAGGTAGTTAAATTGGTTTACCCGTTCAAAGTTATATTCCCCCCAGGTGGTATTGTGGTTTCTTCTTCTTCTTTCCACCCTTGATTGAATTAGAATCTTACTTTTCTCTGCGTTTATTTGCAGCCCTATATGTTTTGCTCCATCTTCTAATTCTGTAAATGTTTCTCTAAGATTTGACAGTGATCTTGCAAGGCAGTTTATATCGTCGGCATATCCTGCCAACTGTTTGGATTTGTTAAGCAGGGTTGCGTTCGCATCAATGTTAACCTTGCGAATTACTCCTTCTAGGCAGAGATTAAATAGCATGGGTGCCAGCCCATCGCCCTGCTTTAAGCCTTGCTTGACTGGGAAGGACTCCGTCAATTCTCCTTGTATTCTGACTGCACATCTGGTATTTTTCATTGTCATTTTTGTTAATTTCATTATCTTCAGGGGGAAGTTTAGGTCCAGCATTGTTGCATACATTTGCTCCCTGTCGATGCTGTCGTATGCTTGTTTAAAGTCGATGAAAAGTTGATACACGTCAATGTTGTATTCCCAGCATTTTCGGAGGATTTGCCTTATTGTAAAAAGTTGATCCATTGTTGACCTATTTCTTCTGAATCCAGCTTGGTATTCACTTATTGCAGCTTCTGCGTAAGGTTCCAGTCTGGTCTTAATTATATTGGTCATTATTTTATATACTGTGCTTAAAAGAGATATGCCTCTATAGTTTTCACAGTTGAATCTGTCCCCTTTCTTGTGTATTGGGCAGATAATGCTTTGCTCCCATTCTTCAGGCATTTCTTCATTCCTCCATATGCAGCATAGTAATTCGTGTATAGCTGCTGAGAGCGATTCGCCTCCTTGTTTGATCAACTCTGCTGGGATGTTATCAATTCCTGGAGATTTATTGTTTTGTAATGATCGTATGGCACTTTGTACTTCTTCCAGAGTGGGTACATTTGTTTCTCTGGTGTCATCGTTATGTTGTAGACGAGGTTCTGGTACATGTCTGATGCTCTCGTTTGCGTTCAGCAGCTCGCTAAAAAATTCCTTCCATCTTTTCTTTACATCTTCGCTGCCTGTGACTATAGTGCCTTCTTTTTTGGTCATACTTTATACCTTGTAAATGGAGTCACTCAAGTTCCTGTTCTTAAAATTTTCGAATTCAAGTATCAAATTCGTATTCAGCATGCTCAAAAGCATATAAATACAAGTTTTGAACTTATTTATACAAATTTTGAAAAATTATGTCCGCCATATTGGATCCGCCATTTTGAATTTCCAAATTTTGACATCAAATTCTCGTAATCGGCATACCCAAAAACATCTAGATACAAGTTTTGAGTTTATTTCTACAATGTTTTAAAAATGAGGTCCGCCATATTGGATCCGCCATTTTGAATTTTCTGTTTTTGACATCAAATACCGAATTTCGTCCAAATTCATCAATATTTAGACTTTTGTCCGCGGTCGGCAATATTCGTCCCACTGTGCGGCGCGTCGATAACCACCTTGGCATGGTTAGATAAGGTGCAAAAAAGGGCACTTAAATTAATTGATGACGACACCGCCTGCTCCACCATCGACCCCTTGAGCCACCGTAGGAATGTAGCAGCACTAACGAAATTGTATCGCTACTATTATAGCGACTGTTCCTCCGAAATAAACGCTCTCCTGCCGCAACACCAGATTAGCCCACTCGTCTCATTTCCTCTACCTACAACTCCCCCTTTCACGCACTCAACAAGATATGAATTCGTTTGCAAATAGAACAACTCGACTGTGGAATAATCTCTCGCAGTCAGTATTTCCGAGCTCCTACAACATCCAAGAGCTCAAACGCAGGGTTCATCGCCACCTTCTTCAACACCCCTTCGAACCCCCATAACCCTTAACCTATTCCCCCCCGTACTAAGCTTGCTGCTAGACATTGCATCATGACGTGACAAACGACATGACGGACTGGTAGTACAAAGGGTGACTCCTGAGCTTAGCACTGCCACATAAAAAAAACACAAAAAAACATATCCATCGTACACACTTAGTTATTTATAAAATACAAACGCTTTCACAAAAAAACATATTGCAAAAATCATTTTGGTCCTGAATAGGGTATATTTAGATGTTGATGGGTGAAAGGTGGGAGCCAATATGGCTATAGATCTAAATATACAAAATACATGGGAGTCAATTGTAGGCCAATGAGCAGTTTTTGTCAAGCGTATTAAGTATTCCCAAAGCTATTTTCGTGTAATTTATTTATTTACATCAAGGTGGCAGCAGTAAGGGATACTAGGTGCTCCTTGCGGCTAATCGCCAGTCACTAAATATAGACTATATATATTTTCTCTCGCTATTGTTCTCTTATATTGAAGCATTGAAGACAACTAAAAAAATATGAAAAATAAAAAACACGGATGTGAAGTGTGAAGGTTTCGTGTGTAGGTCCAGGAAGAGTTGAGGTTGAATCCTTTTGTGAGTTTTTTTTTGTATTATTGTGCAACGATGGAAAAAGGGAATTCGTTCCAAATATTTTTTTAAAAATATACAAAATGTTTTTTGTGGTAGGCTATTTTAGGAACGTACTAGTTTCGGGGTGAAAATAAACCTTTTTTTCAAATTGAAGCCTTTTTTCTGAGCTTCAATACTATGATACAGTTTGCGAGACGTTCTATTGTACAAATTCGTTTTCTCGACTTGCTTGCCGTACGGTTCGACATCCTACGGATTACTTTCAAGGATGTTCAAGGGTGGAAGAGGAGATTATTGAGTGCAGATGTTGACAGATTGAAATATGATTCTCAAAGTTCTTGAAATGGCATGGCAGGCCAATTATCGAACTTTCGTTTCAAGTGTAATGAGTCTTTTAAACAAGCTTGGCTCGAAGAAATTAATAGATGAATAGGTTAATAGGAGTCTGGAGGGTGCTTAAGAAAGAGGCAAAGGACGTCATGTTTGAATTCCAGAATGCTGTAGGAATTCAGAAATTTGCATGCAGCCCAGCTGATATCCTCAATATTATATTGAGGCCAGCTGAGCCAGAAACGAAATCGTCTGGTTTCGGATACGCTGGTATCGGTGCCGTTTTGAAAAATGCACTTTCTTGCCTAGTTTCTTCGGTTTCCCGATTCTGGTCAATTCGTCAGATCGACTACCTTCGTCCTTTTACACAATGGGCTTGGGACCAGGCCACGGTGGAGTTCCCTACACCTGGTTACAATATCCCACCTTTTCTGTTTTTTATTGACGACACATTTCTTTATGTTTTTCTTTAATAGCCTTCTACCAAAGCCCTGGAATCAAGCACTCCGAATTCGCCTTTAGTCCAGTTGTCGGAGACTTTGACCCAGCACAAAATGTGATATGGCTGAAAATTGGGTCATAGGTACTTTTTGGGGTGTAGAACACAATAAAAAAACCTTTGCTGCTCTAAAGTGTATGCTAACTTCACAATTTCGAAAACAAATTCGAAAATGTGGTTTTCGCATTATATCTCGAAAAAGAAAAAAAAAAATCGAAAAACTAATATCACCACGTGAAAGAGCGGAAAATTCTACTAAAAGATATGTTATAACTTATTAAAAAAATGTTTGTTTATTATTATAAAAAATTATTACAAATAAGAAAGCGAGTTCGAAAATTCGACGCGCGCCAAATTCCAGAATTCAAATATTCAAGCGAGGCGTTCGGGGAAAAACTGAAATATCTTTGCCTAAAATCCACCAACAACAAAAAACAAAAAAAGCATTTTAAAGAGGACACTCTAAGCTTTTTAAGGAAGTCATTAGTTTTTAATTTTATTGTTTTTTTCCCATAGAAAAGTTGACCGGAAGTTATAATTTTTAAGATTTTTACTGATTTTTATAAAACTGATTCCTGCAACTTAAAGTTAAGCTTTAAAAAATTATTAAATATATAAAATGAAAGATAAAATCCTGAGCTTTAAGAATATATTATTCATTTTTTGATTAAGCATTCAGGTTAAAAGCAAACATTAATTAAAAACGCGTTAAAAACAAAGAGCATGAAGAAAAAAGACGCGCGCAGCGACGCCGCCCGGTAGCAATGAGTGTTTTTTGAGCCGTGTTTGTTTTGCTGCGCAATAATAAAGACATGCAATATTTTCAGCAGCAAAAGACGCGCTCCAAAAACACAGCTGACGGCGTCGCTGCGCGCGTCTTTTCTTCATGATATTTCAAAGCACTTTTTAACGCGTTTTTAATTAATGTTTGCTTTTAACCTGAATGCTTAATCAAAAAATGAATAATATATTCTTAAAGCTCAGGATTTTATCTTTCATTTTATATATTTAGTAATTTTTTAAAGCTTAACTTTAAGTTGCAGGAATCAGTTTTATAAAAATCAGTAAAAATCTTAAAAATTATAACTTCCGGTCAACTTTTCTATGGGAAAAAAACAATAGAATTAAAAACTAATGACTTCCTTAAAAAGCTTAGAGTGTCCTCTTTAAAATGCTTTTTTTGTTTTTTGTTGTTGGTGGATTTTAGGCAAAGATATTTCAGTTTTTCCCCGAACGCCTCGCTTGAATATTTGAATTCTGGGATTTGGCGCGCGTCGAATTTTCGAACTCGCTTTCTTATTTGTAATAATTTTTTATAATAATAAACAAACATTTTTTTAATAAGTTATAACATATCTTTTAGTAGAATTTTCCGCTCTTTCACGTGGTGATATTAGTTTTTCGATTTTTTTTTTCTTTTTCGAGATATAATGCGAAAACCACATTTTCGAATTTGTTTTCGAAATTGTGAAGTTAGCATACACTTTAGAGCAGCAAAGGTTTTTTTATTGTGTTCTACACCCCAAAAAGTACCTATGACCAGATTTTCAGCGATATCACATTTTGTGCTGGCTTTCAGTCCAAATTTGACTCTGGCAACTGGACTACTTCTGATATGCTTGTAAAACTATCGACCTATTTACTCTCTAATCCAAGCTAGCGCCATATTATTTTAATATCATCTTCCGGTCTGCTGATCAATTACCTATGAAGGTTCTGGTTCTGCCGTTCACAGTTTCTCGTACGCGTCTGTTCGCATATGCCGAACCTAAAGACAACACATCCTTGACAACTAAATCAAAAATATGTTTACTTGAAAACAGCTTTAGAGGACTCCGCTCACTTCTTCGTGCGCATCGATCTCGTACGAAAACCATGCTAACCTCCATACGAAGATTCGTGTCAATTAATCAAACGATTACGCACACCCTTGGTCGTAAACTTAAAAGCGCAAAAAAATGGCTCAAGGACGTAGCCGAGTTAAAGCTATTGGTAAACCTTCCGATAAAAACTACACTGGAGATGGAGTATGTGACGATCATGAGC
This sequence comes from Thereva unica, assembly GCA_949987705.1. NCBI lineage: Eukaryota > Metazoa > Arthropoda > Insecta > Diptera > Therevidae > Thereva > Thereva unica. Next base: position 6,666,395 of record OX465283.1, read on the forward strand.
AATTTATTATCAAAGTCTTGCAATTCACAGATCTCTTCCCCCAAAAGTCTTTGGGTGAATTTTGTCACCATCAACTGATCGTTAACAAAAGACAACACGAACTTCCGGCCATGGTCCGCGTGGCACCGATCTAGAGATCTTCATAATATACGATCACTTTACATTTTGCTTTGTTCCAGGTTGTATACATCCTACACAGTACAGTCCCGTGGCTCTATAGTGCTTATTTATATGATATAATGCTTTGACGTGATCCAGGATCTTTATGGAACCCATATTAAGTTCTTGTTGGAGGCTGTGTATCATCTTGTTTCATTCTGATCCCACACTTCAAACACAGTCTCGAAAATGGTTTCAACTCCATGAAGCATCTAGATTGTGTTCTATAAGATACAATTCCAGCATTTGAAGATCACACCTGAGCCAGCATTAAGGTCTTGACTTATGTCCTGCTTAAACGAAGATCATTAAGATCACTGCTCTGAGCCAATAACATTTCCCTATTGACGACAGTGAAACGACTTTGGCTCTCCAACTTAGCCTTCTTTCGTTGAAGGTCAATAGGTTGAACCGTTTGCAGTTCAGACAGATGATCCTTCGGGACTTCTAGAGGTGGTAGTCAGCGGGTTATCTAAAACCCCTTCAACAGGACAGAAGGTTTGTGAAAAGGCCACAGTCAAGATCAGCAATTTAGTTTTACTCTAGAGTTAGCCTCTCAATACTGGGTCAATCTACAGAACCGACGCTTGCCTGGCGAAAATCTTAACAAAATAGTACTTACCAATGACAGGTCGGAACACTTATCTACTGTGCAGTTGCGAACCGATCGCCACTATAATCCCACTTTTTGAACCATAATGTGACTTGGGAATAGTATTGGACAAACTTATACAATAGGCCTTATGGATTACAGCGTACATAGAGTGGCCCGATCGTATCGGTTCCTAGTTTGATCAAATCTAATTTGCGATCGCTATTCCCCGGGCAAAAGGTCTGTAGAGCTAGTACATACTTCTAATCCCTTTGCATCATGGTCTTTTTGGATTGATTAGTTCGCATAGCTACAGTCAAACCTCGACATTCCAAGTTTCTGCACTCAGTGGTCAAGATCACCGAATTTTATGTTTTTCCCACAGAAGTCTCAGACGTGCAGGAGGCCGGAGGAAGTGTGTTTCAACAAATACATCAAATCCAGTACCATATTTAGTCACAGCTAACACTGAAACTCAATAGTCTAGTTTGATCTTCGTTCGTTTCTTTTCAATGACCTTGTTGCAATCTGCGTGAACACTTAGAATTCAGATTTCTGCTAGTGCTAAAAGCAACTAAACGTCTATTAGTACGTATACATGATGAATTGAACTCCGTTTGAACCCGAGTCCCACTACAGGTAGACGTGATTCGAGCAGATTTAGGGTCGACTGAATCCGACTCGGCATTGCTACCTGGTTTGAGTTGAAATTATGCATATAGACGTGAGTTCAGTAGTTGATATACGGAAACTTTGTATAACAAATTGCAGAGAGCGCTAGCACGACTGGAAGAGGAGAGTTGGAGAGGGCCGAGTTCTGCAAGCACTCTTGCTCCATTTAAAAAGAAGAAGAATTGTATCGAATTAATCGAGAGTAGTGGCTAGTTCCCCAAAACCTGACTCCTATAGTAGATAGATGCCGAAAATGATTCAATTTTGAGTTTGGCGCTGTTTTTGGACTTGGAGTCCTTGTTGCAGACTGGTATCATCCGCCTCGATCTTTCGTTCCAAAACTCCAGTTTATTGATAAATTTGATCTCTTCCCAAGTAAATACATAAAACTGCTCCCTTTGTGACTGTTTAACTGCTGACTTTTACTATGTTTCATAAACAACTGTCATCTCGAAAAATTAAGACTTTTTCCACATATTTCATTCACCAAGGAACTTTCATGCCGAACCACAATATCCAAATGAAATCTTCAACATTCCAGCAACTTATTACCATTTTCTCACCCCGACTACAAAACCAGCGGTAAAATAAAGAGTTTATTTGGTTTCCCATTACAAGTAGTACCGATCCAGTACTCACCGCCGCGCAAATACTGATCCTAAAGAATCCTAATAAATTTCAAAATATATCCGAACCAAGCTGAACCACTTAAGTCTAGTATTGTGCTCCCGCGTAGATTGAGAGCTGGCAAACATTCGAAAAGTGTTCATTGCACTTGGAGTACACCTGAATGCCCCCAAGAGAAAGAGGTCCATTCTTGTAAAGAAGTTATGGTCCCATCAAATTTAACGATCGTGGAACTAAAGTAAGATCAGCACACAAAGTGGAACCGCTGAACGGGATACATCTAAATAAGGCGGTTCATTAATTACCTGTTCCGCCGGGGAGATGACTCAAGAAGTATCTCCTCTTCTCCTTTCGCAGACTCTACACAGTAAAATGGTTAAGGTTGACGTCACATGAGGCCGAGGTAATTAACCCTAAGTTAACCTATAAACAGTCTATGGCCGGGCGAAAAAAAAGATTTCACTTTGCGATATTTTACTAGGCTCCGCCATATATAGGCAAAGTTTATATTTTGTTGCAACAAGCCGAACGCAAGTGCTGATGGTAAACGATCTTGAAACACCACAGCAACTCATAATCGCAAATGATCGCAATTACACTGGACTTAATATCTATCAGCTAGTGTGATCTCGGGAATGATCCTGTCGTTAAGCGATCGAGCAGAAATATTGCCGCTCTGGCAGCTGACATTAAATTTAATGACCATCGATTTGGCACTTGAGGTGGGGGACTTTCAGCGCGAATGCAGCTAAAAGAAACCAGCACACAGGCGATGACTGATGGGATGCTGTACGGGAGTGTACAAGGTATGAGCAATGATCGTGGTGTGATCATTTGCATTGTTGTAACTTAATCATAACTACCATTTATTCAGGCAACTACCCATGCGACTTCATGGACAATGATGGGTGGCAAATCCGGAATGATCGCTGGAAGATCGGAACATGATCATTAGTCCGTGGCCAGCAGATTGTCAAGTGCAGATCGATAAGAGCCAGAGCTAATTTTTAATCGATCAATAAGTGTCCAGCGATTAGTTTACTGTCCTCGGTCCGATCCTGTAATTTGGTACTGAACACCGCCAAGGTGTTTACTGTCGGGGCTGCAAGCAATCACCGCGAAATGCAACGATCTTACGCAACCGGAATGCCTACAAAATTGGCCTGTTTTAAAGGCACCCATAATCTGGCGTACATAAATTCTCTTTTCGTTCGACTTGTTCGACTGTAAGGATCTACGGATCAATGATGTTAAATGTCTTTTAGTATCTTGCTTAAATTTAGTGCAATTACAACAACAACAAAAAATAACACAGCCAGAGCTTAACACCACTCTTTACTGATCAACAGTTGATTGTGCAGCAAAAACCTTTGAGTCAACATCAATTAGCATTTGCGTACCTTAAACTGTGTTAAATTGATCGCGATTTTATGAGCTCTTAATTCTCTCCCCGATCATTCTCTATGCTGGGCATGCGACGCGCGACGATATCCTGAAAAGGGTTGTTAATGTGTCATGCTGATCAGTGGGGATTACAACATGTTCCAGGATCACCATACAAATCGCCATAAGTGGAGTGGAAAAGAGGATAACGAAGGTGCATTTTATAGTAGGGTGTTCATTTTTTCGTCTCTTTTTAATTGGGCCCCGATCGACTTTATGACATTTTAGTCGACTGAACGCTCTTTAGTCGACAATAATAATAATGAAATGAACAAGGAGACAACAACAACAACCGATCTTCAGCGAGTGCGATTCTGGAGGATACGTCTGGCACGTCTGTTACGGTTGATTTGACTGATTGGATTAGGTGTTAAGGATTGCAGCGATTTAAGTCTGTTAATAATTTGTTGTAAAGGCGGTTTTATTTTGTAGGCCGTTTGAATAAGTTCGGCCATTAGTGGACCAGAGGGATAAATTGTAGTTAGTATATGAAAATTTGGGCATGCCGAACTATTCTGGGCTGATGAAAGTACGATCATAATCTAGATTCGGTGGCTAGTGGAAACAACTTAATATGATCGAGATACTCTTTAAATCGAATAAATCGAATCAGCGATTACTTTAAGGCAAAGTCCGAGATATTTATAAAACACTTAAATATAACCATCAAACATCAATCTAATTTTGTGTCTCATATAAATGCCTCGCTCCTAGTTTGGTGTAACGTTCAGATCCAGCGTGAAGCTCACTCAAACGATTTATCGCTCTGATTGCGTTCTATCATGGGTTTATGGGCTTATGCCGCACGCAGTAAGGAACCAAATGGTACCTGGGAACGATACTACAGAGCGCTAGAGTGGACACCTGAGACGAGTGCAGCGCTCAAAGGATACAGAAAGGGCCTTGCAGAAGCAACATTGTTGGCACACTCCACATCGGACGTCGAGCTAGCAGTGCACGTCTACGCTTCCCAGGTTGCGATATGGGCAGGTTGGAACCAATCGGAACATTTCTGGCTGCTAGTGTTCTTTTCCAACGAATTCTCACAAGCTGAAAACAAGTACGGAACGTACGATAGGGAGCAGGTCAAGCAACTGCTGGAAGGAAGGATCTTACACTTATAAGCCAGTTCACCATACACATACGCCATATCGCACGAATATAAAACGTCGTCGCCGACACACTGCTACGAATCGAAGAGACGTAAACCAACCTGCGATCCGTAGACTACTGGCAGCTAGGTGATCAGTAGCTACAGGATCCAGATCGTCAAGTTCTCTGAGAAGTTCTCCATCGCAGCTAAGATTCCCACACGCCGAAGCCGCATTATATTTCGACACTTTGCAGGACTAGGTGCGACCTTTCATACCTGAAAGCATCAGACACAAAGTCCTAGCGTCCATTAATAACATAGTGCACCCTGGCGTTAAGTCCAGACTAAGCCTGCGGACGGATTGCGCGATATGCTGTAAACATGCTAAGGGCGAAACTATTTTCCTCGGCCACGGCGAATGGCACAAACCGGAATAATCATCTTGTACACCCGAGTAAGCTACACACGTACACAGCAGCACACGAGAATAGCAATATAAACCCATGCCACAGGGCACATGCAACTTTGACAGGCGACGGCTACGAAATAGAAATTAGATTGATTCTGTCGCCGAGCTCGGCGGCGTAGTTATCGCAGTGGTCTGCAGATTGTGCAGCTTCATACAAAAGCGGTGTGTTCTATTGGTTTTTGACAGTCGTTGTGGAAAGCGATTCGTCGGTCGCCCTTAGCATGTTTACATGTTTACAAGCATAAAGAGCTAACAACGACGTTGGGGATCCCACACCTACGAGCAAGTTCATATAATCCACACGCATACGGCCTGGTGAAGCAATAGCATCGGACCATAACAGCAGCGATAGTGTACAGGACAGAGCCGGTGGGCCAACATGCTGCCAACGATCCTCCTAGGGTTAAGACCCACTTTTAAGTACGACCATCCGGCGACAAAGCTGGCCGAGATAGTCTAGAGGACTACGCTCTTTCCCCGGGAGAATTCCTCACAGAAATTTTAAAAAAACATATGAAGTCAGAGTTGGTAAAGGATCTCCACTAGGTCGATGTGGCCATGCAAGCGACTACGAAGAGTTCAACGTAATCTGGTTCGGCCAAAAAGAAAGAGGGTCAGGGCCAGGAAAACTGGAAGGAAATTGCGGTCTCCCACGGATTAAGCTCGAGTTACGCTTACGGGCCTATACCATGTCGTGGTGAACGATCCGGCACGGTCAGACCATACACACGACGTCTACCAAATACCTGTGGAATGTCGCCCTGGCATTATCGAGGTGTACGATCCGACAGTGCTCCTGGCAACATTTTTTAGAACAGAGTTAATTCTTTGGAGGAAACGCTCAAAAAGTACACCTGCGCTGATCAAATATGCAACAAAGACCAAACCAAACCGCGTTTCGAACCATGCCACCAGAACAAATACAGAATAGTGAACCAAAAGCGATGTGACCTTTTGGTTTGTGATGGGAAAAACATTGGATCAAGTGGATATGTCAAAGCCGAGCATGGGCGAATGGTTGCTGCTGCATTTGAAAGAGCAAGGCATAAACCTATTCTACTGCTTAGACCAGATTCAAGTCAAAGAGATGATTCAAAAACGGAGGTCCCACAAGGAAGCATCCAACACAGTAGAGCTATCTCGGCAGACAATAGCTATGGGAAGTAATGGCACTGTGAACGGACTGTAGGTGCACGAAGACCTTTGGCAAGGGTAGGAGGCGTGAAGTTGTAGACGGCAGGATAGTAGCTCACTCTTTCTCTCCCGAAATATTTACAAGCCAAAAGAGGAATCCGAAATCGTTCAGAATAGTTCTACCACTGGTTACATTTCTCTGAAGTACATTTCGATCTTACTGTATCACTAGTTTCCTCAGTTTCCCCTTACTTACTCAAAAAGATCTCTTCCAAAATATGTGAACCTGTAATTTATCATATCTCAAAATGAAATTATTCAAATCGTATTCAAACGGACTCAGAGACAGTGTTACCCCACAAACAAAGTAGTAGCCAAAGAAAACTTGCAATTAATATTCCCACAAACAAACCCACAACACTACGAAACTCTGCACCAAAATCCCGATTTGCTGCATTCAATTTAAAGCAATTTCCCTGGTCTTAATAATTCCTCAAAGCAAACATTCCTATTCCGTCTATCAGGGCCTACTTGAGGCCCGGCCGCATACTGCTTAATAGATGCTAAGCCGATAACAATTGGCCCCCAGATGAAGAGGGTACTCCTGTGGGCACCACAAACACCGCACTGAGTGGCGCAAACATTTCCATTAATCATAAGCGCGTTTAACAGTACTTGCCTGTCAAAGTGAAGCATATAAATTTCCCGGCCGGACAAATCGTGATCAATATTAAATCAGAAAATGAAAAGGCTCCATTGAAATCGTTCGGCCAATATCGCCCGACCAATTTGTCCACCGTGCGCGCGGCCTTTGGCCAATGGTCTTGGGACGGACACCTTGCAGCCTTATGGACTATCTTCGGCAGTTCGGCGGCGTCCGGGCCGCAGAAGATAACGTTGTGAAGTGGTCAAATGGCAAGTCACGATTTGCCGATTCAAAATGTCGATTATCGCGGATTAATGTTATTCGCGGCCGGTCGTCGATCGACGGCATCTTTTGGTCGGTCGCAGCAGTTGCGCGATCGGTGCACGAAAATCAGATCGAATTGTGTTTGTACAAACTTCCGTTGCACCTCGCCCAGGCAGGTACCGACCGGAGTCATAGACGCGCGCGATCATAGTCGGCGGTCTATCTTTATTTATTGAGACCTCATCGCATCAGGACGATCGAGATTTGTCAAAAAACTGTCGTGCAGCGCGATCGCACAGTTTCTGGCGACGAATTCCGATGAAAGTTTCACGATCGCTTGTATGATCAGCATGGCATCCTTGTCCCATATATCAGGGCCGGGTAATTAGTGACGGGGCTACAAATTGTTGCCGTGCGTGCTAATTCCTTATTAATCACCGCGGCGGGACCAGTGTCCGTCGATCAAAGTGATCGTATCACCGGTGCCGAGTATCAAAACCGCATCATGTTAACCACTGGCGCAACATGGATAGGTGTCCTGCATTCTGCAAATTATTCGCTATCTAACGGTTAATTTGCAGACAGAACATACATCACACGATCGATAGCTGCAGACGCTCAGGGTGTTTACTGCCCGGTGCGATCGCTCAGTTTTGTCCGACATGTGTTCGCTGCCATCGGAAATAGTCAAAACATGTTTTGAGCTCGTCGACAAGCCGAGTTATGTGCGCGCGCAGCTAGCCTCTTAGCTGCGAGCCGCGTGAGGCAATCCGGGCGACCAGTTTTTCGGGGCGAGTTTCGGCGCAAAATATTGCTTTCCAGGTAAATTACAATAAATCAGTTCAAAATCAGAAGTGATTTGAAATTTGCAGAAACCTTGAGGGCGGCTCGCATTCATTCGGTTTTATGTTGATTTAGTGAGAATGCGCGCGGTGCTGAAGGAGGCCTCGGCGGAGTTTTCAGGCGACGCAATTAATTAAATGCAATAAACGCGTATATCAAGCATTTTTCTGGGCGATTCGGAGCTAAGTTGCTTGGTCTGGGGCTGCTTTTAACACACCAAGCCAAGCCGTTGAATTATGATGTTCAGGTCGAAGTAATTATTTGTTAATATTGCGAAACGACATCTCATTTGACCAGTTGTACTCGAAGGCATCTCGGGTATTATTTCCAGCCCGGCGCCGGTCTTGCAAAACGTGCAATATCAAATACGAGATAAAGAACTGAAGGGAAGTTTGCGCCGATTGTCGTCTAACCTGTATAAGTGTAGATCTAAAATTTGGTGGTGCTCGGTATCTGGTAAAACTTCAAAAAAATTTCCCTGCTTACAAAAAAGATATCCCTTCGCCCTTAGTGGCACGACACTCTTTCTGCTGCACCCTAACGTTACGACATGTCCCAAGAATAAATCGCTTGGTGTTGGCCAAACCAGGTCCAGACATTTGGTATGCATTGTTTGGTATGTTTAACCAGAGTCTAAATAGCTTATTCCAGTTCTATGACAGGGTCTTTGGATCGACACAATATAGAGAGACTAGTTATTGAGTAAAACTAAGTCGTTGATTTTGACTGTTGAGTTCTCGCTAGCTCACAGATAGTCGGGGTAAGAAGGCTCGGTTCAAAACCCTAGATCAGAGGTTTGAGAACATAAACGTCGGGAGTTTTGCTGTTCAGTGCTGCATCAATTTGGCACAAGAGTATGATCAGTACTTCAAATGCTGGCAGATTATCTTCTTGCAAAGATCTCTAGAGCAGTGTTATAGGGATCATGGTCGGATGGGTTGACTAAAAAAGTACACCTGAGTCAAGAAACTCAATAGAGGCCAACCGAATGATGAATAGCGACCGAAAACAATTGATCAAGGTGACCTCCTGGCATGTGATGAGAAGAAAAGTTATTCAAGTAGATGGGTCTAACTCTTCTCTTACTTCGACCATTCACAAGACGTAGTTGACGAAGTTGAAAGAGCAGGGCTTGCGCCTGTTCTAACAGAAGCAGCAGAGCAATGAAGGTGCGAATAGTTTAGTCAAACGTCCAACATAGTAGAACTGTATTGGTAGATCACCATAGCCTTCTACCAGCTGCTTCCTTCCCTACTTCTTCCTCTTCTTTGATCCGTTAGCTGGTTGTTCGAGCGAGACGGATACGCGGTGCCCTGGATCTCGAACACCATTCACCATTCTTTTTCATTCTCCACGATTTTTGGCGACGTCTCGAGCCTTGATAACTGATAATCGTTGATTCTTCCAGTCGCCCTCAATATTCTTTAGCTAAGTTTTTTTCCATTCCGAACGTTGAATTCTCCAGTCTGCCAGACGGTCTCGCCAGAAAAGCTTACGTGGCATGCGGCTATCATCCATTCGGCAAACATATCCAAACCACCGTAGTCGACGTTTTTGTATTTCTTCTTCGATCAGTGTCTGTTCATCGCATCTTGTATGACGCTTGGAGAAGTTGGTTGATCGTCAATGGCACGTATTCGGGTTTCAAGGTGCTTCACAAGCTGTTCAGTCGATGCAATCGAAAACGGCCTATGCATTGCACGTAGTCTTTGAACGTCGGTCGGAATCTTGCGAGTCGTTGCCGGATGGATTTCGCCAGGTAAGTTGGTGTTTGACTGGTTGGTGAAACATGCTGTTGCCAACGATAATATTGTTTGACGCTGCGAATAAAAGGAGGCGTAAACCGTTTGCGTTAATTGGTCCGTGTCCGAATATGCCCATGGTCAATTCGTTACCCATTCGGTTCGATCTGCTCCTAAATGTGTATTGAAATCCCAGGCAAGTATGATTAATTCGGTTCGTGATATCGTATTCTGCGTCGTTGAAGCTGATCGTAAAATTCGTCCTTGTTCGCCTGCGAGCTGGTCTTGGTTGTCGCATAAAAGGATACGATGTGGCTGTTAGTCGTTCCACCGATGGCTATAATCGCCAAAGGCTCGACTATCGGTTGGAGCGCAATAACGGTGCTGGCAGCACGTCGATCAACCATAACCCCGACGTCTGCCTCTCGTCTCTCACCACCGGAATAGAAAAGCGTCATCGTTTCGTCGATTGCTGGCGGGACGATCGTCAATGTCCTTGATCCGCTAAGTCGTAGGTCCGATAGCTCAGCATTTGATATTTTGCATTTCGATAATTCCATTGCTACGATTTCATTTTGACCGACGTGATGTCCTGTTCGTACATTCCACCCGTCGAATTGAATTTCCAACTTATTTAGTGATGGCTCTAGGCCCGGGGGTCGAGTGGGAAGAGGAGCCTTTTCCCCGATGTTTGGGATTGAAGTTTTCTTCCGACTACCCGATCACTGCACGGAGGTTTTAGCCATATATGAGGCTGTTCTGCTAATCAACCAGCAAGACGATAGAAATCGGACTGTCTACAATGTGATACATACAATACAATGCGCTAAAAGTCCTTCATAAGACACAAGATTAGGTCAACAATGACCCCGATACATATTGAACATTATTCAACTACAGAAGCTCCATTTTTTCAATCTTTTTCTCCTGAATATTAAAAAACACTGAACAAAACTCTTTCATTGTGAAAAATGATTAAGGACTGTCTGTCCATTCATCGGGTCTTTCAAAAGGAGTCATACGGAACAGGGACAAAATATCATCAATGAAATGTTTATTCTCGACCCACAATGACTTCCACTGGCTTTCTTTCCCGTAAATACACCTGGTGAGGTGTACTCATTGTTCCTGGATCAATATTGGAGTATCCCATCCGTTTGCTACAATGGAAGCTCGCCGATGATACCCTCGAGATCGGATGTAGTGAATAGAATCCACCCCGGGGCTTGTGTGACATATAAACGGAAATGGAGTACTAGACAAGAGCAAATACTGCCATTGTTTTTTCACCTTGGGTTTTTTATTTGAATTAAACGAATTTATTTTAAACTAATCTTAAACCACCAACGGTGATTAAAGTTGCTCTGTCTAAACACAGTGGCAGTCTTCCTTTCAAGTGCGGTGTGAATCGGTGAATAGCGTCGATTTGTTTCATTGATAAAAGCGCACTTTCTTCTCGACGTCCGGATGGCATCGAAGAAATTCAATAGGAAAGAGCTTGAGAAAAATAATGACGGGGAAATAGCCATAAAAATACCAAAAGAGAACAGTTATGGCCACACGCAAATAAGCCCTGAGCTGGAATAAATCATGTCCAAAGTGGTGTGCGTACTCGGATGGACGAGTTGGTCCGCGAGGAATCCGTGTCACAGACGATCAAGCTATTGTCAAGGTGAACATAAGACGACAGCGGACTGTGTTAATTCGGAACACTCCCTCAAGTTAACGTGTGTCCCGCTCTGAAAAGACTTCTTAAGCCCAAAGAAATCCCACAAATCACCTGAGCCCAGAGAGCTGGAATTCACCCGGAATCACCACCACAGTCCGCGGCGCGCATTGACATATGTTTATTGGGCTTGTGGCTTGTTTAGTTGCTGGATAATATATATAGCCCGGTCCGAGATGTCCAAGAGGCCAGGGGCTCTGCCCTTTGCCATTGCGGGCTGACATCCAGGCGATATGGGCGATATCGGAACTCTATTAAATGGCTATTGACGGTGACACGACTTCAATAATCCCGAGATTTTTTGGGACCTTTTATTTACATTCCCTCCCGAGATTGTTGGAATCTACGTGTGTGGCATCATGCTCTCGGGCCGCCCTTATCGGACCTTAACCAGCCCAGCTCTGATATCCTTTTCCCCTGGCCTTCGGCTGCTGCGATCGTGATCGTCTTAATTCAAAACCGCAGGTAATAAAGTGTCGCGATCGCCAGCTTGTATGTATGTATGTATGTAACACAACCCTTGTCCTTTGAGCTTTCTTCTCTTCTCTGCCTGACCAGCGAGCACCTTTCACATCTGATCGCTGGACCCTCGAGGCTGCCTCGGAATTGCTGCGTCGCCCAGAAAAGTGGATTTAATGCTCGCTCACATATCCGAAATTTATTTACCCCAGCCGGACCCGATTAATTGAATTAATCTTCTTTACGAAGATCCAATTTGACTGTTAGAAGGAAATTTATGACCCTCCGAACGACGTGGACACTTCTACCCCAACAGAGTCGCCCCTCGTTAAGTTGGTTGTGGCCTATTAATTTAATTGCCAACCTCGGGAATGATCGGACATCAACTAAGACCTCGTTAGGTTCTTGGGTAATTTATCTCCTCCAGGAATCCGTCCTCTCCCCCAAAAAATCTACTCCACCAACAAAACCCCAATCCAGAAGCGACCGATTAGAAAAATCCGATAATTAAAAGCCGCGCCACAAAAAATGCCCAATTTGCAGTGTTTAGTATGCGCGTTATGGCCAATAGATAAACGCGGCGAGATTAGAATGACAATGCGGCGACACGAGGCGAGAACAAAGCCCGCATTCACGACCGGTGTGGAACCATTCGTCATTTCGGTGGTGGTGACTTTATTCCCCAGAAACCATAAAGTCTTAAAGATTCACTAAAGACTGAAAATGAATCTTTTTGCATAAATTAATATCGTGTGACGCGTGCGACGAGGTGCGCAAATGCGACCTGCAGGCTGATAAATGTGGCGCGACTCTTAAAATTTAAGTTTTACGAGTTCATTTCGGGCGTCATTAGAATTTTGGACAAGTAGGACGCACAGAAATGATCCTAGGTTGGCTTAAAGGCGACGACAGGCACGTGGTGTGATCTTCTAGTGGAATATGAAGTGGACGCGCCTTTCTGCGAAATGAGGAAGGGTCTTCTTCGATTATTAATTTCGATTATTAATCAGGAATTGACAGAAGTAATTAAGAATTTTTTTTATAGGAGTGGAGACTGTATTTTATATGCCTTCCACATCTCATTTCCATTCTTCTAGTACGACCTTCACATGATTGGGCTGTAACCTCGAAATGGACGCTAGGTATTCAAGACCAACGGAAAGAAAGAGAAGACACAGAGAGCTTAGCAAGCAAGAAGATGTAAACCGCATGACATTGAGGCGACCAATTTCCTTAGGTTACTAGGTGCACCTGGTTGGTACCTTGCCTTATCTCGACTTAGAAACTATATAGGATGAACTTTCTATAGATCAAGATGGGAGTTTGAGTCTGTTGCTGCGAGCATTAGTTCAGAACTGGAGGGGAATCTCCTCGGAGGTATCATATCCGAATTCCAAATCCGTTACATTGACCCAGCTAATTGGCAAAAATATTGAAAATTTTCCGGCGATCCTGGAAGCTCCTTAGCTCAAAGGAGAATATCCGAGCTCCACTACAACGCAATAAATGCACGATAGGACCTGACCGGCTACCTCTCAAACACAAGGTTTTTGGACATATCAAGGAAACCATCCTACCGTGACAAGTGGGCTTTGATCACCAGGCAAATGGTACCGTTTCTCTCACGTTAAGACAAGGTAACCAAGGAGTAATCATTTTTAGTTTGTAACTCCATCTAGATTGATATGGAAAATCTCTTCGAACGCGACTGCTCGCTCGACTTAGTTTTTTGGATTAAGAGTGGCAGGTTGTCTCACAAAGCTCATCTTAGCCAATGAAATTACCAATCAAAGGCTGGTGGATACTTTTGCCCAGCTGTGGGTTTTGAAGGATTCCAGCTTTAAAGTAGAGCTATGACATTGATAAAATATAAAAGCACCATGCTTCCAAGGACTATAGGACACCACAACATCTTTTCTGTAGGCTACCAGTCTAAAAATAGTCGATACATACATAATATTTATAGTGTTTACATAACTTTTCTTGTGTTTGCATCGTATTTATTGTGTTTACATAGCATTTCTTGTATTAACATAGCATTTACATGGCATTACATAACATTTCTTCGTGTTGACATAGCATTTTTTATGCTTAGATATCATTTACATAGCAGTTGTTGTGTTTATATAATATTTCTTGTACTTATATAACATTTCTTGTGTTTGCCTAGCATTTCCATAACATTTTACATAGCATTTATATAGCTTTTTTTGTTTACATAACATTTACATAGCATTTATTGTGTTTTCATAACATTTCTTGCAATTACATAGCATTTATTGTTTTTACATAACATTACGCAAAGCATTTCTGGTGTTTACATATCATTTATATAGCATTTATTGTATTTACATGCCATTTGTTGTGTTTACATAACATTTCTTTAGTTTGCAAAGCATTTACATAGCATTTCTTGTGTTTACATAGCAATTATTGTGTTTACATAGCATTTGTTGTGTTTACATAGCATTTACATAGCATTTCTGGGGTTTACATAACAGTTATTGTATTTACATAACATTTATTGTGTTTAGATAAGCATTTATTGTTTTTGCATAGGATTTATATAGCATTACGCAGCATTTCTGGTGTTTGCATAGCATTTATATAGCATTTCTTCCGTTTACATATCATTTACATAGTATTTATTGTGTTTACATAGAAATTATTACGTTTACATTGCATTTACATAGCGTTACATAGCTTTTCTTGTATCCACATGGCATTTATATGTAGCATTTCTTGGGCTTATAGAGCATGTCTTGTGTTTACATAGCATTTACATAGCATTTCTTTTATTTACATAGCATTTTCATAGCATTTACATAGCATTTACATAGCATTTCTAGTATTCACATGGAATTTATTGTGTTTACATAGCATTTCTGGTGTTAACATAGCATTTATTGTGTTTACACAGCAATTTTCTAATTGTTTAATGTATATTTTCAATTCTAATTAATCATGGGATCTTGGTTGGTTCGTCAACTTGGAACTGCCACATAAATAGAAAATGTTCTTCTTAAATGACGTTACTATAATCCTTGTAGGACTCGCGCCTCTTAAAATCGCTTCTTCCAGCCGTCTCTACGGTTTTCTAGTTCTCTCGAGTTTTTTATACCTAGTTTACCTATGTATATCTTCTAAAACGTCATCTGTTCATTTATTTGTTGATGTTGATGCTTCCTATTATTCTTGGTCAACTGTTTAAAATCCTTGATACTATTCTTTTTGCAGAGAATCGTACAACAAATGGAAACAACTTCTATTTTAGCGTAATCACAAATGCCATTTATAAATATTCCTTTTGAAACTTTTTGGCCGAAAAAACTCCCAATGTAAGCAATGTCTTACACAAAGTGTCTCATGTCATGTTTGTTTTATATATGATGACAATGGAAGCCTTGATCGCCTTCGATCTATCAGACAAATTCTGCCTTAATCCCTACAACGATTCCAAACAAACTGCAAAAATGTTCTTCATGGAACGAACAACACCTCTTCCCATACTCACTATTTCAAATGTATTTAAAAACATTATGATTGCGAAGCGGCACTTAAAAATCACCATGTCCTAAAGCAGCTCCTCAACAGCAAAACAAAATCTCAGCCTCCTCCCGCTATAATTCACCTCAAGATGGGACGTGATCATGCCAGGTACCATCCATGCTCACTTTCCATTGTTTAATTAGGACTGCTTCACGTTCGTTTTCAAGGATCAACAAATCCCAGGGACGCCGTGCAATGGAGAGAAAACACGTCGCGCGATTAAATTGTAACAAGTAGTCACAGGGTAACCAGGCAGGCTCACAATGACGAGGCCAGCACACATCGTACAGGTAACAACGACAGGAGCAACAATCGAGATGATTTGCTCCGATAAAAGATTCGTTTAGGAGCACAACAATATCCAGTTACAGCGCGGACCGGTGAGGAGTCCCGCCGCTACCGCTGCTGTTGCTGCTGCTGCTGTTGTTGTCGTCGGGAGTCAGATACGCAAATAAGAACAAGTGGCCCCCAAACAAATAAACCTCGGAAGCTCCAATTATCGCGGCTGCACTTGAGTAGTTCGTGCCATCCGCAACTGGCATCCGGCACTGGGATCCGAGTGTCAAAGGCTCTTGGAATAAGGGCGCGAGGAAAATATTTACCTAGCACTTATCCAGGTACGAGAAGAATCGCCTTCGCTCCGATACCCGGTGTTGACTTGACTTCGCTCAATTGGAAAACAAACGAGGCGCGCTCCCTGAGATCTTTTGCCAACAAAAAAAACGGCTGCATTCTGGGCACTGGCAGGGACTTAACCGCGTCGAGGGAGATTCCAAAGTTTTGGTGACTTCTTATTTGCTAAGTGGCAATGGCCAATTGATTGCCTCCTCGAAGATACCACGACGATGACGACGATGACAGCACGAATAATTGCTCACGAGCTCTGGGGATTTATTTGCTTTGGCTTCAAAAATAAATCAATGGAAACTACAAAGCGTCGATTTTAGGTACTAAGAAAACACTTAGGAGATTCTTAAAACCCAACTACAAGGCTATTCTCTGATGGGGTATCAGGAGCGACAGCTAATTGACTGGTGGCTTGAGACTACTCCCTAGCGTAGATGGTAAGATTATGCGAAATCCATAGACCAACTGTTTCAAAACAAATTGGACAGAACTGATAGACAAAAATAATGCCCTAGAGGAGGCCAGGGCTAGATTTGGGCTGAAGCGCCATTGGATGGATGGATAGACAATAATGAGGCACTTCTTCAAATACCGGTCTTGATAGCTTAGAGGTTAGGAAGTTCAGCTACCATTCCAGAGGTTTGGGGTTCGATTCTAACCATCGGCATGGTCCTTCGTCTTTCAAATTAGATTACATTCCTGCGTTGTCACTTATTTCGATTTTTTCTTTACTTTCTTTCCGACTGTCCTTGGCATTGCCCTCATTGCACTCAATGATGGAAGGGTCGATCCACATGTCTGGTCTGACGAGGGGATTGTTCGATCTTTGTATAAGGGGAAATCTATTAGAGGTCTTTGCTCCGTATAGGCCACAAAGGGCTGCTACATTCCCACCGTTGCACAGTAGTAAGGCTATGGAGTTCCTGCACCATAGTGGGAACCCTTGCATACGTGCAGGCGCCAAGTCCAAAATGCATGCAATGGGGTTTGTGTCCGTGGTGTGGTGCGACCTTTTGGTCGCTTGTATGGGTAAAACTAAAGCTTAAGTATAAAAACCTTCCTTGCCGAATTCGTAAAACAGACATTGCAAATGGGACAATCCAATGAGTCATTGGCAATGAGGTTTTCCTCATAGGGTCCTTATGAGAAACTGATATGGTATACCTCACTTCAGTATAGCTGATTTTTTTTCTGTATGGTGTTCATGAGGAATATAAAGGAAATCTCTCATGGTATGATGGCATGCTACATGAGAAATTCTAGCTGGGCTCCTTGGAGGAGATATTGCCAATCTATCAAGACCCTAGGAGACTCTGGCAGTCTATGCAGGGTTATCTCCAAAGAACCCTCAAGTCCGTCCTTTATAAAAAAGTGGAATGGAGCTTGGATGAAATGACGAAAGGGCGAAAGTCTAGTCAAAGCATCAGGGAATGGGCAGAGACACTCCTGGGAGAAGATTTCCGCTACTATTTCAAAGGAGAAGGTTCTCCGGGCTACTCTATCTTTAAAGCACTCAGCCTGGACGGCGTTCTACCAGATGTATCCACACCTTCGCAGTAATGCTTCCATAATGCATTCTTGAATGCTTACACTTTGAGCTGGATCTATCGCTGTGAAAGCAAGTCTTGGTATTAGTAAAGCTGTCGAGCAACTCCATTCAAATATGGAAGATATACGCGAGCCCGGCAAAAATCTCACATAATCATAAAATAGTCACCCTGTCACAATGACCACAACAAAAGTGTCAGTTTCAGCCGCATTCAAATCCAGTTCTTAATCGTCACCATCAAAGACCTCCAAAATCCCTCTGCACACTAAAAAAATGGTTTTATTTCCCGGTAAATAAATTCGTTCCCATTAAAGTTCACACAATGAAATCGAAGCACCTCGATGCCCCATGGCAGCCACATCAGCCCGAAGACGAGTGCAGGTTTTATGGCAGACGAAGCTTTTTAGTGATCAGTAAAACACAATCCCACCTCCCATAAAAAAAAGAGACAAAAGCGTCCCCGTGGACCTGATTGAAATTTATACTTCCCACGTGATAAGGGAGGTTTACGTTAACGAGCAATTAAAGACCTTGCCAGGAGGAGCGAGTATCTTCGCGGACGTGGAATGCCACTAGACGACACGTTATCAACACCTGGGGCATATCGCCTCCCCAGGTGATCGTTCTACTTACCCAGTCATAGAGTACCTAGAGCGCACCTGCAGCTCGGTGTGTACGAGAGCACAGCTCCTTCGAGGAGGTGTCTTTCGTCTGAGTGCTATTAAAGTGCTGCTAATTGACAAGTCCCCGGTGGAAGATAAATGACTGTGACAACGCCGGATACATGGGCCTTGTGCTTTTGTCGCGGGTCCTTCAAAGTGTCGCTCCCCGCGAACGCGCGATCGCACGGTCTTGGCCCGGGGGTCTTATTAAGACTAAATTCGATATCACCTTGCGCAGTCGTCGTCGAACAGGTGGACACAAGACACTAAGAGAATGGGAGAGCTGCACTCGCCGATATCATGTTTCCGTCTTTGATTATTGTCTAGGCCTACACCTGAGTGAGTTCTGTAACTGGATTATGGCCAGCGACAGTAATTTATCTCGATCGGATTTATCTTTGATTAATCGATTCCGCTGGCATCTGGGGCTTATCGAATTCCTGAATTAGTCGAACATCAGTTTGGATTTAAGGAAATGCGACAGCCTCGACAGAGCGCAGCAGCGGTGCTGATCGTGGATTATTACACATATAATGAACAATTTACCTCTAATCCCGAGTAGTACAACATCAACGCTGGATGAGGTGGAGGGCTTCGACGATTAGTGGGGATGGGGAGGTTCTGGGTGCTCATTGCGGTGTTCAGAAAGCGCGACGAATTCCGCTGGAGCTGGTTGTTTTGGTGATGCATGAAAATTAAGAAAGGTGTAATTGTTTTGTAGTTTCAATGTCGTTAGAAAGTATTAATTGTTAGGTAATGTAAGAGAAAAACTAAGGTTGGGAAACACCCATTGTAGTGCACACTTAGTTGAAACAGCCATCGTCTTCTTCTTCCAATGCCGCTGCAGCCCAACTCGAGCTTTGGCCTCCTCTAATGTTTTTCTTCAGTCTACTCGATTTCTGGCCGAACCTCTCCAGTTCGATATATGGAGTAGTGTCTCCGCATCTGCTCCGCATCGACCTGGCTACGGGCCATTATCCTCTAATGAAGACCTTCTTTGTTGATCTGTGTTCTAGCATTGGCTCGACGTGTCCTGCCCAATGAAGTCTATTGAGTTTTATGGGCGTCATCACTTTGTTGAATTGACATGTTTCTAATGACTGCCTTCAAGGCTAGGTTGAATAGCATAGACGCCAGCACATCTCCTTGTTTGCGCCCTTGGTTAACTGAGCCTTTGAAATAATGCTACCGTATCCGGGAAGCCGATGCACCAGCGCTGAGGATCAGTGAGGCTGGTGAGAAGTGGGTTACTGGTCGAACACCCAAATTGGTCGCAACGAAAATGGAAAATCAATTCGCCGCGTGAATTGTACGAACCGGACTTCACGTCGGTCGAAACGAAGTCATAGCAATGGAATTATCGAAATGCAAATTATCAACTGCTACGCTATCGGAACTACAACTTACCGGATCCGGAACATTGACGATCGCCCGCCAACCAACGACGTAACGATGACGCTTTACTATTCCGGTGGTGAGAAACGAGAATCCAGCGTTGGTTTACGGTCGATCGACGTACTGCCAACAGCGTTATCTCATTCTAATCGATATCCAAGCTGGAGCGTTCAAGATCCATGTCGTATTCGTTTATGCGCCAACCGAGACCAGCCCGAAAGCGAACAAGGACGAATTTTACGATTAGCCTTCAACAGACGCTGGATACGATACTTCGAACCGAAATAATCATACTCGCGGGGGACTTCAATACACATTCAGGACACACAGGAATTAACGACAGCGACTTACGCCTCGTTTCATTCACGGCGTCAAACAATTTGATTGTTGGCAACAGCATGTTCCGCCATACACTCAAACGCCAACTCACCTGGCAAAATCATTCCGGCAACGACTCGGCGACGTTAGACTACGTTTTGATAAACGCAAATTTCCGATCGACGCTCAAAGATGTGCGTGCGATGCGTGAGCCCGATTGCGGGTCGGACCATTATTTTGTTCGAGCGAAATTACAGATACCGTTACAAAGAGCGAAGAAAACGACGACGCTACCAGACAAGAAGAATTGGCACAAAAACTTCGTAGCCGACTTGAAGTTCGCCGACAATAGCGTCGTCTTCGCTGACACGGATGCCGAAGCAACGGATATCTTATACGACATTTTCCGCATCGTGCGGTCAAAAGTACGCCTTTGCCGATCGTTCATCGTTCGGATTCTTCTTTTGCATCGAAAACATGGACACTGATCAAGCCGGACCTCAAAAAGCTCGCCGTCTTCCAAATGCGATGCTTGAGGCAGATTCTCAGTGTCTCACTACGCGATCGCCTTTGAAACGAGACATTTAGACAAATATACGATCAACAGACACTGATCGTAGAAGAAATACCAAAACGTCGATTGCGGTGGTTTGGACATATTTGGCGAATGGATTAGGCTGCTCGCAAGATTTTGTGGTTGGCTCCTCAGCCCAATTCAAGCCTTGGCCTTCATCAACTTCATCTTCCAAACGTCTCTCTGTTCCGCAGCTTGTCTCCAGTTTCTTATATTGAGCAATATTGCTGCATCGGCTTTGATATTGTCTTCCCTTGACTGTGGTTTACAGGCCTGTAAGAACAATTAGCAAGCAAGTCATATCCTCACTGCAAATCTCAGCTTTTGGAGGTGTGCTATTTTTACACGTTTATAATGTGTTATTGTGACGTCATGCGTTTGATTTACACTGTAGCTCATTTTAACTTACTTTAAAGCGTGTTGACTACAAAGCTAATCAAATGTGTGACGTCACAATAACTCACTTTAAGCGTGTCAAAATAACACACTTCCAAAAGCAGAGCTTTACAGAGTTGTTTCTGTCGCCTAAGTTAGCCTTTCTATTGTCGTGATAGTATTGAATAAGGGCAGTCCTTTTACGCTGACCTCTACACTATTTCACACTTAAGGTTTCTGTCGACACTATACTCCACATAGAACAGTCGCCTGTCCACACAAGCACACCTCTAAGCTCTAATCTGTCGCCTTTCACTTCCTCGTCCTCCAAAGAGTATTCCGCAATCACAGTTTGTTCGTTTGAACGAAGAAAAATTGGCAACTGTTCTTGCATTTGGAGTGCATTTGACACTGTTTTTAATGTTTCTGCTCGTTTCGGAGGCGCCATTCTGAAAGCTGTTTACTTATTTGGATGTCGTACTCGTACAGCAATATCTCTTCGCCAATTTCATGGTAATCTAGTGATATCGAGAATTCTTACAAGAAAAACTATCCTAAATATTGGAAGAATCAGACGAGCGAATACTGATAACTTCGAAAATGATGCGACCTACAATAAAAGAAGAAAAAGATTGTTGAAGTGAAAGATCTCCTTGAACCAAAACTAGAACATTTCCCACTACCTCTGAAGCCTCATACCAAAGTCACTATCAAAAAAACATTGAACTGATTTCCTCTCCACAAAATCTCCTAACTAGTTCAGTTCAATTTTATTAGAAATTTTATCTCAAGCAAAAATCTTTTCAATTAGTTTTCGTGTAAAATTCACCGATTTAACGAACCAGCAGCGGCATCACGATCGGACTTATTACAGCCCACTTAGAGTCATTTACAGCACAATTTCCAGCCCAATCCGCACAACAGTTTCTATTTGAACAAGCAGCCTTATCTCAATCCCACTAAAATGTAGACGGCCAGGAGAAACTCCACTTTGTTTCCCCGAGATAAGTCGTCCATAAAATTTAATTCTTGCAATTATTCTCGGTATTTTCGATCGTTTCCAGAATTTTCAACAATTTTACAGCGCTCTGCGCCGAAAGATCGTTTTCAGCTATGATCGTTAAAAATCCCAGCATCGATCGCTGGGTGTAGCGGGAACTGCCCGTGCTGCAAAGGCTGCAGATAAGAGCTGCGACTGTGCTTTACAAAGAAGTGTTAACTGGCGCATCAAAACCGCTTAATTCCACGATAATCTGGCTTTGATCGGCTTCTAATTGAGCGAATGACATGCGCGCCTCTGACCTAGACTGACGCTAATCCTATTTCGGACGATGAAAAAGATTTTGACAGTGATATGCAAATGATTTGGCCCCGGTCCGTACGACAAAGCCCAGTCGAGGTCAGATCATCATCTTCAGGTGAAGATCACCGCAGCAGAACCAGTATGTCCACTCGAGGAGCCTTTGGACGCAGGTTAAACATTTAAGACAACCGCGCATGCGCTGTTCATTATACATACATCGAGAATACAAGACCGGTGCGCTTAAGGGCTTTCGACTATGATTTTTATAAATTCATTAAGTTCGGATAGACAAAGCTGGATGAGGCGCCTCTCGTCCCCGCGCGCGGACTGTTGAGGGTCCGCGTGTCCCGTTTATGGACTAAACGATAAAGCCGTGAAAGGTACCAAAGTGTCGAGTGGCTTAAAGAGTCACGGCGGCTTCATTAGCACTTTTTGTGCTCCGAAATGCGTGCACACCTCGTGTCCGATGGTGTCTTGCAGTGTCTTCAAAAGACCCAAGAAATCGACCCGACTGACGAGTTAATTGTTTGACAGGAACGAAAGCAAACAACAACAAGAGCCCCAACGGCCGCATTATGCACATGGATAGCCCTGAGTTACGGTTTTTCTGTGTAGACCAAGATGCTGGCGCAGGTGTGGGCGTCCCGGGCACGTGCCTGTTGTTTTCTTTTTCCTTTGGACATAGTGCTCAATGCCTGCGCCTCTTGATGAGGCGTCTGCTCGTGCGCATTGTCGTTCATCTTTCGAGCTTGTGGAGCTGGCATGTCCATAGTGAAAGGCCGAGACTGAAGTGAAGAGGGCTTTAATGATTTGCAAAAATCCACAATTTATCCACTATCCAATCTTAAGTTAAATCAGAAGTCTTTAAACACCTGCGGTAGTGTATGTATTTGCTCTCAGCCAGTGAACCATGCCCTTCTTTAGACCAGGCAATTCCGGCTCATTTGCGGACGCATTTCGCAGAATGGCCATACAAGGGTTTGCCATATTTTCCCATTTAACATCCAGTTGAATCGCCCAGCAAAGACGGTGCTAACCTTTCTTGGCTGCTTTCTTTGAATTCGCAACACAATTGAGGCGAGTAGTCAAGGTGCCTTCGCCTTGAGGGCAAGCCTCTAACCAGCCCGATAGGCCTCGCGGCCAGCATTCATCATTCCCAGGTTTTAAAATACGCGACAAAGATAGCACGCAATAAATTTCCAACTCAAAGAGATTCTGCCCTCTGGAGAGGCTCTTTCGCCTAACTACCAGAAGCGCACTGTGGCACGCAACAAGAGCTCCACGACACAGCAGCAGCAGCGCAAGACGCTTCACTGCCTCTATTCAGATCAGACTCTCGGCTTCAAATCTTCAAGTTTGTCTGTGAAGCGATAACGATATCACCCCAAATGAGGAGCAGCGCGTTAATTTCGGACTTGGCCGGGGACACATAAAAATGACCACGATGGAGATTTACTTACCCATCGCAATTACGACGCTATATATATACGCGCGCGGTCACCATCCAGCGAAATGGACGACGAAAAATCACGCGACAAAACGCGCGTTTTTTTTGCACTTGGGGCAACATGGCGAAGGTAGCCCGCAGTAACCACCAGGACCAAATAAAGAAACCCTCAGGTACGTCAGGTAGTCCTAAGATAAACTGCGTGCGCACACATAATCGCGCAATGAATCAAAATCTCACGAGCTTGCACCGTCATTTATTATATCCCTTTTGCGAGGGGAGCGGGCGGGGGTATGCCTTGCCGCTGGCTGGAACGGGGCGACAGGACTGTCCTTGGAGCGAACGCTGGGAGCAGTCATGCTGATTTGAAAGACAAGAAATTGTTCGCGGCGCATTCTTGCAATTATGCAGCCGAAGTGCAACTGAATTTGCAGTAGTCACTACTTGCGTGCAAGGTATCAATTGAGCAGGATGCGGAAACGCTGCGTCCCCCTGATTTAGGTCCGGCGATGGCGCGATTAACTCCTAAAGATTTCATTATGAAAATTGAGATGTTAATTGGAGAATAGCTCTGCGCGATAATTCATGATCGGATCTCGCAGGAAACGCGCAGCCTTAATGGGCGATTGATATATTGCCACTGGTTCCAGGCTTGATTTGTGGCCAATTTGACAGCGTCCTTTCTTTTTTTGGCGGACGAGTTTTGTTGGTGTCGGTTGGGATTTTTGTGTGCAAATCGGTGGAAAATAAGCTGATCTAACTGGCGACGTTTGGAAACGTTTCTGGGGAATGATTTCAAGCCTTTAACTCGCCTATGAAATTGGCTTATTGCCACCCTTCCACCACGGCGAATATTTGTTTGAATGCAGCGTTATATTTGTGCCAGGATATATCCGTGTACTCTAATTCCTCTATGATGCTGATGCTACTCCATGGGCACTCTACCTCAAACCATACGAGTGAACGGTAGACGGTCCAGTTGGTTATCCTTAGAACACTCTAATTGCGTTTTTAAGATACATCTGAAACCTACTTATATTCATGATCAGATTTTCGTACAAAATCGTAGAGTTTAAACGCCACGTTCATTTCCATCTGCTTCAGAATCACCTTGATCCACTTAACCTCCTCCTTTCTCTTATATCGTTCAAACTAAGCTTACTATTAGACATTACCCCATGACCTCCCGAGTAAAAGTTGATTGATTTACTTACAAGCTGCACGCGGCCGCGACGTGTGTTAGGTGCACACATAGCAAACAAATAGGCATGCGACAAAAGTACGCACGTTCCGGCCACAGGCACGAAAATCTATAAATTTGCCTTCCTTTGATATGCACTCTCCTGCTACAGGCATACTTTTTTATGAATACATCCGCATAGACCATTCCAAACGAGAGTGTTGTTTTACAAAGCAGTCCCCCAGCTAAGCACCAACCACGCCCATTGCTGCTTGACCTGCGCAGTCGAACTAGATCCGTTCTACTGAGTATGCTATTGGCATCCTTTATGGTCCGAAGGCCATTCGCCTCAAGGCAGGGCCTCATTCTGTCTAGTTAGAACTTACTTCCCATATTTATGTCCTACCCCAGTAACGGCAGCTTCTAGGAGAACTCGGACATGAGTTTATTCATCCCCCATTCCTCCAAATCCATAAAGCCTAGGCAGTATGAATGGTTTAATCGGGAGTGTATGAATGCAAACAACAAAAAAACGCCTACAGAGAGTACAGACATTCGCCGAGTGAATCTTCTCGACGTAAGTACATCAGGTTGAGAAATTCCTGTAAATCCACCATCAGGAAAGTCAAAGAATCATTTGATGACAAAATGAGAGATAAAATCATTAACCCCATGCCTTCATTCATTTACAATAAGCAGGTCCTAATAGAAAACAAATCCAAGGGGGACCTACTTGCATCTCCGTTCCGCGCAAATTCTTCCTTACCCGATACCATCGAGTGTTGGGCGTCCAGTTTTCGTTATCTTCCAAGACCCGATGAACTGGAACCCAAACAAACCATAATCGATGGAGAATGTCGAGTATTGAGCGCTGGTAGTCCCAGACACTAATTGGGACCTTTTCCTGCGGGAACTTACAACTCTGATTTCCTCTTAGCTGTTAGAACACAAAAAACCGTTTGTCAACTCGGCCCTTCTAAGGATTTCGCTCCTGCTGTAAAGTGCATACCTCTGTTTAAAAGACTATAGCTAAGGTGGCCAATGATTGTTGTGTTAACCTCGAAGCTTGCACTCCAAATCCAATCAACCAAAACAGCTTCGGAATCGTGACCTGTGCCTGTGCCTGCCCTATGAGATGGGTGATCCTAACCCGATGTTTTTGGTTAAAAGATCAAACCCGGCTGCAAGGACAATTTCTACCAATTCATTGTTCCAGTGTTCATTTACTGGTATCCATATCAGAGGTGGCTCCAGAGCTGTTTTATCTGGATTGACCTTTGCTTCTATGTAATCCTATACCAAAAAGTTTTGGGGAGTCACTACTCCTCGCGGAAATTCGTGAGCGTGTGCCTGTGAGCTCTTAGCGTAGGATACTTCCATTCGCAAAAATTGTTACTTAGGGGGATGATACACGGGTCAACATGTTGATCAACACGAGCTTTTTTGCGAAGTTCGTGGGTCAAGGGAAGAGTAAGGGTGAACTTTGTGGACGCAAACTTCACCCTTACCCTTCCCTTGGCCTACGAACTGCGCAGAAAAAGCTCGTGTTGATCAACATGTTGACCCGTGTATCATCCCCCTTAGAGGTCGTCTGAAAGCTCGAAGCTTGTTAGCTATTGAAAGCTCTATCGATACCGCGGAAGGCTTTTCTTTAGTATTACACTTTTCAGCTGAAGGTCCAGATTGTGAAGGGCCGTCTCCAGAAGAGTTGTAAACCTCCCTATCTTCCAGTTCTATGTATTCCTTGCGGGTTCCAGTCAAGAGCCTGTGTGGCTAGATTTTCGTTTTCTCGTCGCTACGTGGCTAATCCAATTCCACTTACTTCGTCTGATTTGGTCGTTTCATAAACATACTTACATACAATATACACCATGTAAAAGACTGACATTAGGCCTGAAAGTTTTACCTAGGATGTAATCAGAGCTTTTTGGCTTGGGTATTGGGTAGTCCGATTTTGTTGCACGACAATATGGGACTTTTTGGCGTCTATTAACGACTCTCTCGATTGATGACTCTCTGGCAGGCACAATAAACGATTTCGAAGCCTTGATGAAACCAGTGTTCCTGAAAGGGCACCATGTGTTCGGTCCTCTTTTCTGCACCAACAACTTCTGTCAAACAAATATGGTGAACTTTCTCAAGAGGAAAACTTTTCATATCACACGGTGTACCCAAAAGTTAAATCCTCAACGACAGAATTTACTTTTCTGAACCAACTACTCAAAGATGCCAAATACAGTTTAACGACTGATGCTGCCGAACTATGCGATTGGAAGAGTCCTGGAACAGTTTAACAGTGGCAATCTGTGGCTTTCTATTTCAAAAAAGTGTCACCAACGGAATAGAAGTATTTTTCATTGGATCGCAAACTACTCGCTGTCTATGAAGCAACTACTGCTGTATGTTAAAGAACACAAGCACGTGGCCTATACTGATCTCAAACTGCATTCCGACAATGACCGAATGAACACTTCGTCAGACTAGACTTGTGGAGATGCTCTAACAGTCTTCAATGGTTGTCATACTTGTGTCAGGTAAGCAAAACTATGTGACGGACTACTTGTCTCCCTCACGAGCTCACGTCTGGCAATGTCGATTCGGTCAGCTGCCTATACTAGCTTAGACTCAATATGGTGAAATTGAATTGAAATCGCTCCAGGTTCGCTCGACACTACCTGGTCAGTAAAATCGAAGAAGCCTTCCTCGCTAATGAAACTGCTTTGCGTTCCTTGACATCGTAGGTGCTTTCGACAACACTGGCCATAATTCTATCTCTAGAGCACCTGCTCTCAGAGACCTGGAACCTCACCCGATTGAATAGATAAATGCCATGCTTGTAGATCGTGACATTTCTTCTACTCTAGGTGTCTCCACCATTAGTGTTAAGGCTATTAAGGGCTGCCGTCAAGGTGGAGTCTTATCCCCGCTACTCTGATTACTAGTTGTGGATGAGATTTTGACCAAACTATCTGAATCTGGTTTCGATGCCATCGGTTATGCAGATCTTGCCATCATTGTCTCTGGGAAGTTTGACTTGACCATTACAGATGTCATGAGAACAGCACTCCGAAAAGTTCAAAGATGGTGTACAACGGTGGATCTGACAATCAACCCAAATAATGCTGTCCTGGTACCTTTCTCCAAACGATACAAAGTGGACCTAGGTCCTATCTGTATCCAAAGTACCACAGTTGAGTACTAAGACTCGGCAGTAAAGTTAGACAAGAGACTGAACTGGAACGCTCAACTTGACTACGTCATCAGCAAATCCACAAGGGCCATATGGGCCTGCAAAAGGCTTCTGGGTTAGACATGGGGCCTTACACCACGTTCTGAGTGCGCGGAACTGATTCATCCTGGGGATCCAAAACATCTCCACTGGTTTACCGACGGGTCAAAGATAGAACATGGTACAGGGGCCCTATGTTTTCCAGACTGAAATACATGCCTTTGCAACCTGCGCTAGGCTCAACCTTGAGAAAGGTCTGAAGGGCGCCAACAAGACTTTTTGCAAGACTTTCTGCAAGACTTTTTGCTCATCACTGCAAGACTTTCGGCACTTAGTAAGGAGCACAAATTCTTCCTAGCTTGATCTCGCAGTTGTGTATTTTGCTGTCTTGTCTTGGTCTTCTTCGGTCTTACTTATTTTGCATGATTAGGCAACACTGTATGGACAGTCTTGCTCATCACTAGTATTGGGTAGTCCGATTTTGTTGCACAACAATATGCGACTATTTGCTGTCTCTGGTTATGGCCCGCTAGCCTTGGGGTTAAGGCGCTCTACTACCATACCAAAGGTCCGTAGTTCGATTCTGCGCAGCGTCATGGCCTTCTTTTACTACTTGTCTCATCTAGATAACGCTTTTCTACCTTCGTGGCATCGAGAACAACTCGTTCAGTGCTATGCCTCCTGAAACAAGTTGAGTCTTATCAACCACGCGATGGCATGCGCTTGGTGAGTAAAGAGGGAAGAAGAGAGAGAAAGAGAGAGTAGTTTTTCACTTAAAAAAAAAACAAGGAAGGTGCGTTTGAACGGATGCTGTCAAAGTTTCTGGTTACAATCCCTTCCAATGTTTAGGAATAATAATTTCAAATCCCTCGCATGAAGTGTCCCGCTGAGTATGCTGAAAACCCTTCTCTACACACAAGCACCGGCCGCAAAATGCGAATACCTTAAAAGGATCAAAAACTCAATCCAGCCTGATCTACATGCCGCAAAAATGTCATTCATATTAAGACAACCAAATCTGTCATGTAAATCGGAGTCTCGAATTTCTCATCGATACTCCGCTACCGAAAGTAATTTATGGGCCTGTAATGTTGGCCATAATTGATGTAGAGACATCACCAGGTCCCGTGCTTCTGTACTTATAAATTTACCTGCTGCAGCAGGTATACACGTCCGCAGGTAATTAGTAGCGTTCAACTGATGTCCGACGATGATGTAAACTGGATGTTTCTCTCACTTTGTACTGTTAATTAGGGTAGGGGACGAGGATCGATTCTTATTCGATGGTTCTTGGAAAAATCTCCCGGATGTCATCTCGGCCGTGTGACATCGTCTAGAGGCCCTCTTTAATGAGTTGCGATGTTTCCGATTTTTATTTTGCAACAAAACCAAAGGACTATACAGAAAATAGGGTGTCATGAGGGAATCTTCGCGGTTATTTATGGTGCTCGGAGTCGTTAATTTCTGCGGTACAACTGTCTTAGAACCGCAACTGGTTTGCTGCCGCTGGTGCTGCTGCTGCTGCTGCTGCTGCTGCTACTGCTGATCCCTGTATACCGCGTCCGCGCATGCATCCAAGCACCGATCAGCTCCTATTCAAAATACCAATGAGATCCGAATCGGGTGAATGGATGGAATCGAGATCACCGCGTCAAATTATGACAGCCAAGTGATCACTCAAAGACCGAAAACAATGGCGGCATGAATTATGCATGAGACAAATCGTATCTCTGGTCTTGCACGTCCGTTCGGAATTGTCTCATTGCGCACACACGATCGGCTCGGAATTATCGGAACACGCGGAACAGTTTTAATGGATGATGGCGGCGGCGGCTATTGGCCACTACTGGAAGTTGGGAACTACTGCCTGCCATGAGACACTCGCGACAGCCGATTGTGATCGTCAAAGTGGACGAGGACAGAATTATGTCATTATCAGGTTGCATAACTGACTGAAGAGCTTCCATCGACGGTCATTGAATGTTAACAGGAGACATAATCAATGGATAGTTGACAACTGAATGTATTAAGTGGCGTTTGTTGAGAGATTGAAGGATTTATTGGATGGGCATGTAGTAGCAGATGGCCAGTTATTATCAGTTACATCAGTTAGTAGTGAAAAATTGCAGTTGGGTACTACAGAGAATGTTAAAAGGTCTACTAATGGTTTTATTTTGTTTGAACTACTTCAGAACTTGACGCTCTTTTTGATTCTATTGCAACTTCAAGACCAACTCAAAAAATATTCAATAAACATTAGTCGAGAAGCTGTTTTTTATCACGATCAGCAAGTAACGATCACCAACAAAGATTATGGCTCGTTCACTTCCCTCCACAAGTAGAGAGTAGTCTAGAAGGAAGCTACTATCTCTTACTTTGAAGGTCGATTCCTACCCGGAGTCGAATAACCTACATAGACAGTTTGGTGGAGGGATCGCGCATTGGCCACATTTTGCGAGTCCATATTTCGTACCTCTTTGCAGAATCTTCTCAGATAAGGCTCGTTCGACTACTGTACTGCTCCATTGCTTCGGTTTCACTAGTGATTGTGAGTAGCTGTTTCAAAGGCCAAGCACTACTCTATTTCATTTAAAAGCTCAAGATCACTTCCGTCACTAAAGTTAACGCGACCCCAAATTCTCCGAGAGTACCCGAACGTGTGATTCCCACACCAAGTGATCTTTACCGATGATCGCAGCATATGTTATGAGGTGTTTCACCATCATGGTGTATGTTCAGTATGCTGACTCCTGAGATATTTTCCCCTACATTAGTGAACCTCACTATACTGATCTATTTCTCTAATTTTTCAGGTCAGCCACAAGTATAGGTATACTCCTCGACATTTGATCGAACCTATCTTTGATCTCTCATCAGAGGGGCGTCGGATGGTGGAGGTGACGCCCGATTTGCCACTTCTATCAAAACTCGAGAAGATTCTCTGCAGACAAACATCTAGCAGTTCTGTTAGTAAGTTCTAATCCCACCTCCCCGCGGTGCCCCTTGGAGTACTTCTTCGGAAGGAGCTAACGGGTGACAGGCAAATGGCGAGTCTTTGGACCACAAAACAGGAATGGTGGCACGTGAGTTTTTTCAATCGACCTCTTCATACAAAAAGTTTTGTAACACTTGAATTTTTGTATGAGGTGGTTGGTTGAAACAACTTACGTGCCCACCTCAGAGTTTTAAGTCAGTTGGGCTGAGGGATAACAGCCCGCTCCTATAAAAAACACCTCTGCTACGAATCGGCAAACAATGTATCGGAGCCGGATGGACAACACTCTGTCACGCAAAACAGAATGCTGACTGTGGGAGGTTGTTCCACAGTCGAGTTGTTCTAGTTATAAACGAATTTCTAACCGGAGTGTGCGCGAAGATAAGCGCAGCAAACTGTAAGAGTGATGTCATCGGTTGGTTAATGAGATTCAACTCGTTTCAGGAGCCATAACACTCCAGCGAGTTGTTCTCGATGCCCCGATGACAGAGTCGCGAAATGGTTGTGAGTAGGTAGAATAAAATATCGCGGCTAGGTTGTGACAGTTCCTTCCTTCTCTTCTCGCTCTCTTCTCTCTATCTTCCGGCTAGAGCTGCTTTCTTTCTAACCTGTGCTGCGACGTATACCCACACTTATAGGGAAAAAACTTAGCAGTATAGCTATGTTGGTCCAGGCCACCCATTTCATAATATCAAATATATTTGACAGCAGCAATTTCTATGATCATTTTCAATAAAATCATAATTTATGCCCTTCCACCTTCCCTGCGCGGCAAAGTCGGTGTCAAAGTGGGCTGCATAAAATATTTTTGTATATGGTGCGGGCTCCTGGACGAGCGCCTATGTTGTCTATGCTTAAATCTTGCCGTGATTGCGGGGCAAGTATTGCCATGGATGGTATAAGGCTACTTTTTCAGTGGAGCAGTCGTTGTCAATCGAACTTTACGTAGGACTCGAATTCTTACTCTTACACTGCTTCCACTTGAGCTGTACCTTCGAACAACTCTTCCGCTTAATCGAGTCCGATTTCTACGTATATGAAGGATAACCCCTGGCTGATTTTCAGGTTATCCATTCTTTCTCATCGAACTTGTTTTCTCCATGTTATAGGTTCTCACTAGATAACAGTCTTTTTCAAAACGTTTTACGATTCCCATCTCCTTACGAATGGTCTCGGCCACAATCTTTGATCCGAAACTTCCGATTCTTCGATCACTTGAAGCTGATAACGTCTGCCTCCTACGCTATCTTTTCCTTTTTTGCGTCAGGCCCTTGTGTAGCTCCTGTTTAACGTTATGCTCTTGCGAAATCCCTCAATCGAAATCTCTCATCATTCGAAGTGCTACGACACCAATAGCCTAAACACAGAGTCAGTTGATAGTTTGATAAATTCCTGCATCCCGTTTTCAACATTTTTTAAGGATGTCCGCCTCGAGGCGGAACTTCACTAGTCCACTAGTCGCCGCATCAATATTTCTTTATCATACCATGCCAACTTGTGGACCTGATGATCCTCGACTCTACTCAGACACCAAATGGTTGTACAAGAATACACGTGACCACTTCTTCCGTTCGTTTTTATATTTTTATTAGCACAACTTTCATGGCTATCATAAAAACCCAAGATTTATATCATTTTTATTAATATTTAAATAAAACTTTCATTTATATAATATTAAAGAAATGATCACCAAACCAAAAATCCAATTTCTGCCAAC
Organism: Thereva unica; assembly: GCA_949987705.1. Taxonomy (NCBI): domain Eukaryota; kingdom Metazoa; phylum Arthropoda; class Insecta; order Diptera; family Therevidae; genus Thereva; species Thereva unica. Next base: position 6,699,184 of record OX465283.1, read on the forward strand.
TATCATAAAACTTTCTACAGTAACACCTAAACACCACCAATCACGACCAATCGAAGTGAATAACCTGATCACGTCTTTTGTTTCAATAAAAACGCACTAAACCAGTTCTAAGGCTTTTGTTGGTGTTATAAAATTTTTGTGGATAAAAATTTACAACGATAATGATCGCGAAAACCTTTCTCTGTTCAGAAACATACCAACAGAACAAAAAGTCTCTCGAATCTATTCTCTCTAAGTTAGTATATAAAGAGTTTCTCGAACATCATTAAGTGATCACGGAAAGATCATAAAAAACTGCGTAAACATACCCCTTAAGCCAGAACACGATCGTAGCTTGCAATTACGTGAACGAGAGATCATTCGCACTTAAAATTAAAGTGATCATGTCCAAATATAATTTTCCGTCTTCCAGGGCAAAAGTGTTAAAAGACAATTTAGACGTAATAAAAGGCCTGTGAGAGAGCCGTAAGGCTGGCTAAAGCCCATGCCCAACCCTGGATAATTGATTATATACTCTAGACTCTGTCTTCCAATTAAATCCTCACACCTTGTGCCCTTGCCCATGACCCGTGGGAGAGATAGAGGGAAGAGTTTGGTTCGGTTGGTTTTATAGTTGTAATAAAATGCGATCTTTAGAACTACTGAGTTAGAGAGACTCTAAACATTTTCCCTAGAATTCAATATCCTTGTTCCTATTTCGCGATCAGTTAATTGGGAGTTTGTGATGATCGTCTGTGAAATGCGATCAACTTCCAAACACACAAAAACATAGATGATCGTATTTCAGTGATCGCATTACACATCCGCTAGTACTTAGCAGTCATCGATCGTGCCTTTTGTGGTATAAAACCCATGTTAATCGGTGGCCGATCGCGACATGTCAATTACCAAATAAAGTGATCGTGACTCAATTATCGACAGTCTTCAACTGCTTCTTCAATTTCCCCGAGTAAGAAGGAAAAAAAACTTGACGATCAATGATCAATTTCGATGACACCACCATATCAGTGGCAAGATCGCATTATTCAAAGAGAGATGATCACAGCTTCAAGTCACGTCGCCAACAGGGGCACTTAGAGTGTGTGTAATTAAAATTGTTTTTGATCATTTCACCTTAGTTTACCTTGCGATAAGCGATCGTGACACCGGAATTAATTGATTAAACCATCACCAGTGGCAGTAAGAAGACCAGGTGAAATGCACTCTCATCATCTCTCTCGGCGGCTAAGGTGCTACTTGTCGTGTTATTGTACACACACCGTTTTTGTGTGTTGTTATGTTATGATTTAAAATTCTTTAAAGGTCGGTGATCAATTGAGGTGATCCTTATCACAATTGTGTGTATGTGTGCGCGTGTAATAAAGTGAAAGAGATGATTGAGATTTTCGTGGTGCGATTAGATATCCAAATTAAGAGGCGATCGTGCGAGGATCGGACGATCCGGAGAACCGGATTTCAAGTTTATATATTAAGACATTCTTCCTCGTTATCCACGGCGGGGGGCTCTAGGCACAATTATACTAAATAAAAGAGGCGCACTCATTACAGGTATTCTCAAGAGCTTCATTAAGCATCGGTGCACATCCATTTAGATACCATCAGGCCATCACTGAAAGTTAATTGCTCGTTCAGTTGATATTTTCTGAATGGCATATAAAACCGCATCACCATCGTCTTTACGAATAATTTCGATATCCTTGAGATTTTGATTGAATTCATTCATTCAATTCGCCCCATTGGATCGCCTGTCTCTCTGGATCACCTGTCCCCGTGTCGACCACCTGTCTCTCTCTCTCCCTCGCATTTCTTCGTTCCGCAGCGCTGCAATATAATTGTTATTTGCTCTTTTGATCAAAAGAGCGATCTTCATGCATTTAGCGTCGGTTTTATGTTGTGAAAATCTGCACGATCGATACTTATCGTTCCTTAGTGATCGCGGCTAATTGAATCCATTGCGGTTGGCGGTTGATCCGCAGGTGGATATTGCATCTAATTGAAATGCATTTCCCATGTACGATCGGTTGCTTAGTTAATTGAATGAATGACTCGTAGTGCGTAATTGCGTGTATTTCGCAAATTGGTCAATACCTGTCGCGCGTACCTTTATGCAGATTGTGCGAGAGAGATCTAAAAATGGCGCACGATCATTGCATTTTTTTCTGTGTCGTTCCTTTTGAAGGAATGCCGTGGAATTTTAAGTGGTTTACATATTATGATGGTGTATTGTTGGCACTTTGGAAATAGGATTTCGTAATTTCACTGATTTTCAGATATTTGAGGAATTTTATTGCATTTATTTCGTGAGAAATTGTTTGATCGTTTTTAAGTGATACAATGTTAAGCTTCTGTGAAATTCAAGATTAAATCTTAAGGTAATTTGTCAAGCAGAACACTTTTCAGTGTAGTTTTATGCCACAACTAAAGAGGTTAAAGACATTTTGTAATAATTTTACCAGTGGAAAGGTGGTCGAAGTGGAATTTGTCGAACGGTTTGATACTACGATAAGATACGAGGTATGATATGTCAGTAAAGGTATGGTAGGCACTGTAGTGACATCGAACGAAGTTCCGTCCTAAAAAGCTCCTTGCAATTCTCATCACATCAAGAGGTGAAAATATGAATCCCGACCAGAATGATCAGAGGCGATCGTCAGTAAATCAGTGTTATACGTTGCTGATCAGTGCGCTAGTTAGAAATGCTGTCACTTTGTATAAGTTACTACAATTTAAGGAATAAAAGTTTATACCTTTTCATTATTTGGTGGTGATATTAAGCATACTCCAAAGTGGTGACCCCGACGTGATGAAGGGGGAGCCTCTGTACTGTTGATTCCCACGGTCCTCAACCTCTTAAAAAAAACCGGAGAGAAAATTTGTACGAAGACCTGAAGAAAGCCCTGACCGATACTATCGGTATAGGTTGTCACTAAGCGAAGAAAGGCGTTTCGAACAAATTATTTCCGTTGCCAAGGTAGGAGACAGAAGACCGGCGGAGTTTTGCAGGTCGTTAGTGTCATTGGCGATTATGATTACGAAGATTGCCAAAGCAAATAAATGTAGCATTGCTAGCAGCGGAGAAGCAGACTATATCCGAATTAACAGCATTGGCAGACAAAATTTGGGAAGCAACCGGACCAACAGAGATCAGTTTAGTCGACCGTAACTCAAGAGGATCTAGATGGTTCACATTGTAAAATGAAATTCAAGAGTTACGGTCACGTCTGAAGAAGGTCAACGCTTCACGGGGTCGTTGGTAGGCGTGGAAATGGACGTTATAGGAACCCTATGGTGGCGAGCGAATATTGTTGGTATCATAATAATCATCAGCCGCGGACCACTTCGCCTTTTCATAGAAGAATGGCGTCGGCTTCCGGGGAAACATAATGTGAGGAGGATATGCAGATATACTCTGAGATTGCTTCCACTGCGAATTACAATATAAAAGCACCTCACACAGTGGTACGCTGGATCGTAACAAAAGGCCATTTGCCTTAATAAATTAAAACAAATCTTAGTTAAAAAGCAAGCAAACTTCGGCGTGGCAAAAATGCAAAAAAAAAGTTATCAAACGTACACCGATCCGAAAAGAAAAGAGGACTTAATCCAGTCGTTCAAAGAAACCAAGTTTTTCGTTATCAAACGACTCAATGTCAACCGATTTCTTTTCAGATCAAAATGACCAAGCGGGTGCCAATCGGTATAGGAGATAATAAGGTTTAAGTAGTAATTAAACACTAAAATAAAATGTGGTCTGCCCGGCATTTGGCACCGGCCCAAACCTGGCAGATCTTTGTTTTCTAGTATAAAAATGTTTAAACTTTAATTCGATTGTAGGTTGAAACTCTTACTCAATAGGTCAGTTGCAGTCCCAAAACAACAACAAAAAAGTGGTCTGCCAAGACATTAGCTCCAGATTTGACTAGGCAGACCAACATATCTTTTTACTCCGTACGTAAGCTAGCTAGGTATAGTATGTAGTACATCCCCATTTTTATACTTGCAACATCGTGACTGTGGGGTTAAATTCTTGACGTTGTTGATTGAATTTTTGTAAAAATTTCTTGTGTCGTTTGAGTTTGCTGATTCTTCTATTTTTCTCATTTTTTCTTCCAAATACTGGCTTTTTTGCGTTGTGTATGCTGTTCTTAGTTCTATTGTTCTGTGGCTACTTAGGATGAGTTGGTATGCTCTGTTTTTTCCGCTGGGTCATAACATTGATAAGTTTATTGATTCTTAAGCTTGCACTACTCTACTCGCTAAGTAGATCGAAGTTGGTCGAAGTCGAGAATGTAGAGAGGCACTTCGATTCACTTTGTGTAGCTTTACTTCGCCTCGAACGACTTTGCATCTTTGGCAGTTTTTGCGCCCGAATCAAAGAACTCACGGTTTGTGGTGTGCCGGTCGACTGAATTCCTCGCCAGGGTGTGTAGTCACGCACTTTAGACCACGGTATACAGAAAAAAATATACAGCTTCGAATACAGTAAAAAAGCGTCCCCTAGTGACGTCAACACTAATGAAGAAACAACAACAATAGCCTCGATTTTATATAGAAAGGGGTCACCAAGTGACTCCAGCACTAAAATGACATTTCTCTTTTATATTATCTTGTTTCTGTATACCGTGCTTCAGACTTAGGTCAACTTCGAGAAAAACTTCGCCAAAGCAACTTCGCGAGTAATGGAGTGCAGGCTTTACGTCTAGTAGGTTCACATATTCACCCCTAATTTGCTCTTCTTTTAATTCTGGCACTTTTATTTTCCGGTTCTGTTTCCTCTTCTTGTTTTTATTTACCCTTAGCCGTAAGTTCAACCCAAGTTCAATCCAGTCTTAAACGGGGGTCGAGTTGAAGCTGGGTCCACTAAACCCAACGCAGCTCTTCTACCTGGGTCGAGTTGATTTTTCGCCTCATATACTCTGGTTGAGTTGTAATTGGGTTGAAATGACATTTTTTTGTTTTGTTTACTATCCGTGAAGTCCGCCTATGGTGTTAGTTTTAACTTCGGTGTTTTTGCTTGCATAGGAATAAAAAATTATTTCGTTCTGAGTTTTTACATATCTATTAATGAGAGTTTCACACAAAAAAATTGAGGTTATGTTTCGATTTCAGTTCAACTCTACTTCAACCCAAAGCGAACTCAACTCGAAAATATATACGGTGATCAACATTTCAACTCAACCTCGACTCAACTTTTCACGGGGTAATTGAAAACATCTTTGCCCTACTGGAGGAAGCCTTACCCTACCCAGGGGAGGTGCAAATGGTGCCCTTGCACCGGGCGCAATTGGATGGAGCATTTATAAAAATTGAGATAATGTTCCCGTGCCTTCATTTTCATTTATTCAAGGAACTGCACAGTGTTTGTGTGTTTTTCCTTTGTCCTTTGCAAGGTGTGGCCAATCAGTTCCATTTCGTTCGCCTGTTTTTGTCGCTTATCCTTGGCTGGCACGGTGTCATAATTCTTGATTTACAGTTCGCACTAGTCGTGCTATTATAGATAAGTAATTCTGCGAGAGACACCTGGATCGCATCTGTTCTGCAGTTGTTGAGAGTGCCGAAGTTGTTGAAAGCGCTTTTTCGTTGTCCAAACTAACACAAGGAGTTCAGTCACCACCGATTATACCTTGAAATATGCAACGACATAGGGGCCTTTATTGTCTTCTATAGATTAGCGGAACCCAGAATTCTGCTTAAAATTGCCTGGGGAGGAAAACCGAAAAACATCCTGGAGTAGATGATGAGGTTGGCAGATGTGTGAAGAATGGTGGCAGTGGCGCCGAAGGCCATCTAACAGAAGCTTAACCAGTACGAAGCCTCAAAAAGCAACATTAGCGGGAGAGTTTTGTGAAGTTAAAGCTCAAGCAAACGTAGCACAAAATTAAGATCCCCAAGCAAATCCTGACTGGACATAGGTTTTCATAGGTGCAAATGGTCCAGTTGCACCGGGCGCAATATAGGAAATTAGGATTTTAAGAAAATTAAAACTACGAAAAAAAAAATTAAAAAGTGTGCCCAAGCCTTCACAAAGTGTTTGTGCCTTTTTCCATTGCTCTTCACTGGTATAAAAAAATGAACAGCTGATGGGGGCGCAATATGGTATACTGCACCGGGCGCAAACAAATCAAACGCCAGCCCTGACCCTACTTAACCCTACCCCTAACCTAATCTGAACTAGCAACCTCCACACAATTTAAAATATTATGTAAAGTGTATGAAAGCATCATCTTGTGCGGTAGGCTTAAGTTTATAAATTTTTTCACCAATAGATTTGTCGCATTTTTTTAAACAAAAGCAGTAGGTTAGATTTAGCACCAAGCTCACCAAATAATTCCTAAATATAATACATAAACGAAGAATTCTCAGAGATAAAACTATTTCCAGACGTTTCTTCAGCTCTTTTTCTAAAAGTAGACACAAATATGAAAAAAAAACTGTTGATGCTCTGTTGGTGCAAAATATAATCCCCATACAAAATTCGCTTTCATAAAAAAAAAAATAATCACGTGATTCACCAACACTAAAGCCCAAAAAAACAATACCATTGTCATCGAAAAATTCGAAGAATTGTGATCTTCATCAGTTAATCAAAAAAGATTTCTTCGAATTCCTCTCGAGCTGCCTTCGAAGACCCTTTGAAGAAGTTCTAAACAAAAAAAAATGGAAAATGTCAAAGCTCACCATTTCACTAAATAACTACTACCCACCAGGACCTAATTTTCGATTCACTTAGCGAAAAGGACAACAAGGATACGAAGATGAAAAAAAACAAACGCAGAATCCATCCCACGGTTATAATATACCTTTGCAGGTGCTTTATTACGTATTTTTGGTGTTGTTGTTGTTGTTGTTTGTATGGTTGTGTGTACTCACATACGATTTCACATATCACGTTTCTTGCAAACGTCCATAACAATTGACTTCGACCTACTGGAAGAGGGAGTCTCGAGGGTGCCTAGGCGAAATGCTGAGATTCATCATGACAAAATGTGATACGCAAATTTTGTACGCATTCCAAGAAAACCACCCACGGTCGTGAGTTAAGGGTGGTTGGAGGAGGGAGGGATGTGGAAAAAAAAAGCCCTTAAGGTTTTACGCGCACCAAATAATTATGAATGGGATCCTGCGTGAGACGTAGTGGAGAGGAGAGTGTGGGTGGGACGTAGTGGATGCTCAGCATTCATTCATTAAACCGAGAATGGCTGAGGCCTGAAATCGTACTCCATCTCCTCTCGTTAAGAACAAAACAGGCGATGATGGGTCCTTTCTCGCAAAAAGGACGAAAACAAAAATATCAGGAATAGGTCAAGTAAACAAGGCCTCGCAGCACCAGGCAGCCAGCAGAGTGTGTGTATATTTGCTGTTTACCTAGCTCTGTGTGCAAGCAACGAAACTCCTTAAGGAAGGATTCCCGTTCTCTGCTGCCTCCAACAAGTCCTTGAACTTTCATGTGCTTCCTTCCTCCCGGCCCAGCCAAGCCAGCATAGAATGGGAGTAATGCGGCCGCATTGAATATTAAGGATATGCGGCACGTGTCCTTAAAAGGGGGTGAACATCTCTCCATTGGCATATCATCACAATGCGCAAGGATCAAGGATATGTAGTAAATGTTCACAGAAAAACACATTTCGATCCCCCTCCACACCCCCGCGCGATTCCTTCGAAAAAATATTTGTTTATCGCCTCCACGTGTATCTCCCAGCCGCTAAGGCCGGAGAGAGCGGAATGTCTTAAGTGAATTCGCTTAAGGATCTCGTAAAGTCCTTCGTGAATGAAATTTATGCTACTGACATTTAAACGGAAACAAAAACAAGCAGAGTTTACAACAGGACTCGTCAGGACAGCCTTTGATTAGCTATGCGTGTGTACGGAATCCTTTTTTTTGTAATAATCCCTCAGAAAAGGGTATCCTTTCCTTTAAAAAACTCAATCCTTTTTTTTTTGTTAAGTAGGATCCTTATTTAGTGATTACATGAATCGAATACACCCCATTGCTCCTCGCAACAAATCTCACCAAAGGCTTATGTTTCTCGGCCACATTAATGATTCTACGATTTTGGAGGAGGTCCGCCTTTTACATAGGAGTCCTTACCATTAAGGACGAGAACGAATTAATGCTGCTGAAGTCTGCTTCCTGTGCGATAACAATGTGTAGGATGAATGAAATTACAATAAAAGGTCAAGATCAAGGACTCTTTTACGAGAACTAACTCAAATATGTACTTTGCCGGCGGTCCTTCGGGGGCCAGGACGAACTCAGCCCTGGGAACCCAGGATCAGGATCTCATAGTAGGTCTTGTCGAGCAGAATTTTGCAAAATTTAATTTGCATCCCTAAATACTGTAATTATTTATTAAGGACTCTAAAATGCCAACAAGTATTGACTTAAATGGCATAATTAATGCGTTGCTGAGTGGTGTGTACTTGGAGCATCGCTTTCGGCTAACGTAGGCGTGATTTTCAATTATGGAATTCAAAATGTCAAATGGCAAATTCTGTTTACTCATGCATTAGGCTTTTGTAACTTCGTTATTTACTCGTCTGTTATTTAGCGTAATTAATTGGAAACACTGAACGAAATTACGTTAAATGCAACAGAACAGGAGAGCTTCTGGTGAATTATTAGTTAACCCATCTGGATTGGAGGCGTGGTATCTCTTAAAGTATTTCCTAGAAAGTATTGTTCATTTTAGTGATTACACATCCACGTAGAAGCAGGGGTAATATAAGGTAGACCCCGCACCATAAAAAAAAGGGGATCTCAAAATCGCTGCTTCCACGCGCGCAGTGAGAGTCCTAAGCGAGCAAGGTCGTTGTGTTGGTTTAAAAAGGCAAATAACTCTGTTTTATAATCTCAATCTAAATTGCGCACTCATTTCCCGTATTTTATGGCACGGGATCTATATGAAAATATGCACATGCCGTGACTATTCCGGACTGATGGAATTGCGATCATAACCTCAACACTACAGCTACTGGAAACTGTTCTGAAACTGTTTAACGGCTTCAGTAGCCTAGGGGATAAAGCGGCTGACTACCATTCTAGAGGACTGTGGTTCGAATCCACTCCGCGGCATGGTCCTTCATCTATTTCTCCCACCTGTTACATGTATTCCCTCTTTCGTGACATCCTTGTTTACAAAAAAACCCCATGACTGTTCTACTGGCATCGCCTGTAGGCATAATAAGCGAGGAAACTCCAGTTCGATTACTGAAGTAAGCGTCTGGAGGAAGAGGATCAGGAGGATGAGGAGGAGAGAAGGCGGAGGAGGTCTGTCTGTTCTGTCTGAACTGCCTGGTTTATATAATTGTCTATCTATGTATATACTCTACGCAAGAAAAAGGCTGAGAAATGACGAAACATAAACATTGCGTAAAGCTGGAGCCAGGAGGGATTATGTTATCTATCATTTTCTTTTGGAGGTTTGTCTGGTCTGCTTAAAATATAATAATATGTAACCAAACCGACATAGTTGAGAATGCTCTGCTTGCCAAATTACTTGGGGAAAATTTGAATCTCTATCGAACTTTCTTTATGGCTTATTCCCCTTTAACCCCTCCATCGAACATAGGACGGAGACCGTTGCCCTTCAGGGGACTCTGTTTTGTGCGACCAGTATCTCCCAGTTGTTACGGCCTCTGCTAGTTGGGTTCTCCTCCACGTTATTCTAGGTCTTCCGACTCGACGGGCTCCTTGCAGATTCCAGTCAAGGGCCTGATTTGGTCTTCTATCCTTTCTTGGCGGAACAGCGCCATAGCTCTTCATTTGGAATTCTATCTTGCCAGCGGATTTTTAAGATGCGATGCAAGCATTTGTTGATGAAGCCTTGTAGGCGCCTTACTATAAGAAAGAGTAGTGTAGAAAGTAGACATCCTTGTCGTCATCCCTTTAAGGCGTACTTTCAAATTTTTTCTGCGGTCAATCATCACTCCAAGGTGCCTTAGGGCAGACTGTGCCCATACATTGGTCCTTGAGGACCCCAGTTTTCTCTTTTTGCACTGCTTCATTTTTGTGCTCAGTAGCGCCAGACCACTACTTTCAGTCTACGATCACAATTCCGCCCACAATTCCGTCTCATGAAATGTTCGTCCTCCCAGCCTTACTTCCATGTCATCCACGATGCCGATCGCCACTGAGCCCAGAGTGGATCGCTGCGGAGCTCGACATGTTCTGTACACCGTCTGGCCAAAGTGGCTTATATATTTTCCTTTTTAGGTAAAAAGTCAAATAAAAGTTTCGAGGAGTCCGGGGGAGGAGGGGCTGTGTTTGTTCGTCTAGCCACAAGGCCCACCAAGATTCGCCGGCACTGCCTATTGATAGGAGTTGCCAAAGGATCACGATCAAACTGGCAAGGTGTGGCACGTGCTTGTATTCTATTGTCGAAGAACTGGTGATAGAATTGACTCCTGGAGAGCACGGGCCGAGATGATGTGGGGTTTAGTTTCGACTCGGCCAGAAAAAATACTTTAAATTTAGTTCTTCAGAACAGTGTCAATACCAATAGCTTGGGGTTTGCTCAGTAAATCAGGGTGCCATACTCGGTCAATAGCTTTGGATATATCTGGGGCTACCAGACCAAACTTACCAAAGCGGTGGATACTTTGGTTGAGGTTCTCTGTTATGCACACAAGGTGGTCAAATTTTTTTGATCTAAAGTCGTACTGCTACACTACCCAGCCCAAACGCTGAATTTAAAGATCCAATAGATGCAGTGTACCTCGATTATGCTTACAAACTACGGCAGAGGAGTATGTAGGTGGGTAGAAACGTGCAAAAAAAGTAACGATTAAAGGAAAACAGGAAGAACCAGGAGTCGAACCCTTAACTCTGGGTAGGCAATGGTCTTAGTAACCCTAACTTATAGGCCACTGACGCTGTTTGGAATCTTTGTGGAGTAAGCAAGAATCATTGAGATCCGCACTACTTTCTGACTTTAGGTCTGGTATATGCACAAAATAAATGTCAAAGTGTTAAAAAAAAGAACAAAAAACATTTCTTGGTGCACATTTCTTCTTCTTCTTCTTCTTTAACGGCTCTACAACCGGGATCCGGTCCTGTCCTCTCGCAACTGTGTTCTCCACCGGTCCCGATTCTGAGCCGATGTCATCCAGTTTGGCACCCCTAAGCTCTGAGCGTCCTGGTCTACGCCATCCTTCCAGCGGAGGGTGGGTCTGCTTCGTTGTCTTACCGTAGAGAACTTTCCGAGCAGGCTCATCTTCACTAATACGAGCCAGATGCCCTGCCCACCGGAGCCTACCGAGCTTTATTTTCTTCACAACATCTATGTCGCGTTAGCGCTCGTACATCTCGTCATTGTAGAGTCTCCGGAATCGTCCTTCCTCGAATAAGCAGCCAACAATCCTCCGAAGTATTTTCCTCTCGAACACGCCCAAGAGGTTTGGAGGATTGTGCTCCTTGATGTCACCCCTGAATCTCGGATCACTTTCTCCAACGCCAGGTTGAAAAGGAGGCCGGCCAGACCGTCCCTTTGTCGGAGTCCCTTATAGAAGTTGATTGGTCAGTGACAGTGTTCCGGATACCTTTACTTGGCTTGACACATTGATCATGGTCAACCTACATAGTCTTGTCAGTTTGTTGGGGATGCTGAATTCTCTCATGGCTTTGTAGAGTTCTACTCTGGGTATGCTATCATAGGCGGCTTTAACCCTTTATAAGGCCGAGAGAATCAAATATCATATAAAAACGAAATTTTAATATGATTATAAGCAATTTTTTTAATGAATTTTAAGCATTTTGTCAGTTCGGAAAACCCTTGGGAAACATATGGAAAATTTGGTGGCAGTATAGGTGCCACTACCCATACCCGAGTAGGCTTTTTCTTCCATTTCATTAATGTTAGATACAATATTAGGTCAATAAATAATTCAGTATATTACTTTAAAAATAAACAACATTTATTCAAAAACGTAAAAACAGAAGGTGTAACAAAACAAAATAATAGCTTATTCTACATTTGAGATCAGTATAGTAATTTATAAATTTTCAGAAACAAAAAAAACCGGTGCCCCGGGCCACGGCGCTTCGCGCTGTGGCGATTATTACGTGACAACTACCATGTTGCTCGTTATCTGTTATTCATTACATGCAATATACATACTTATAATAAACACAATATAATATAATTTTGCAGTATTTTTATTTTTTTATTCGTTCTCAAATGTAACAATGACAGTAATATCCCAGCGGGAAATGTAATGGGTAGGTAAGCGAGGTGGTAATGAGATGGACACATTACCTTTGTGATGAAATCATAGGTTACTTTTACATAGGGATGCCCTAGAGCGGGAAGTACTTACAGTAGGCATTACAGACGAGGGCTTATTTCAGAGGCGAAATGTATTAGGTGAATACACAGATTACCATGTAAGGCATGCAGAATAAATTACTGGGTACCCTTTTTAGCAATAAAAACAATGCTTTCCGAAAGTACCATTCCATTTTTGCTACATTTGGTATGGATTTTTCTAACAAGACATCTTTTTGATTTTGTTGCTCATTGTTAGTAGTTAATCTTATAAAATTGATGAGGACGGAATAAACTCAAGAAGAGAGGCTTTGACCAGCCAAAGACAAAGAATGACAAAAGCACATCACATTTCCAACGAAAGTATTTCTCAAGGCATTACCTAGTCGCTTACCTATTCATTACAACGTAAAGACCTCCATTTTCCTAAATTTCCAGTAGAATTTTTCGATTACCAGGTAGGCGCTTACACAAATCATTGAAGAATTCGTGGGTTACCAGGGTAACCACTTGCTAGTTTTCCCGCTGGGATATAAACACAATATAGATAAGCGGCACTCATTGCCACTACTACAAATGCAGCGTAAGCCACGCCCACTCACACGGTTATGCGACACTTTGTCGCTTGGGCATCCCGGCTAACCGTTTTATTAGACGTTGTCACGTCAAAAAAGAAATAGTTTTATATTTCAGGGTTTCTGGTGAAATTGTGTAAAACAAGGATAAGAACACAGAAATACTTTGCATGTGGTACAAGAGAGTTTCGTCCTTACGTTGTTTGTTTTAGTACTGCATAACCGGCATCTACGTGGTGTATCAGACTTATTGATCATATGAATCCCTACATCTTTGTAGCGGATTTCATCATCTACTCCAATAACTTTCTGATAGTTATTACTAGTACTGGCCTGTTTATTTTTGGCAATGTAATTAGGTTTGCTAGAGAGACTTCTTTTTCTGGAGGAATAGTGGCTAATAAGGGATCTAGCCATTGATAGACGAAATTGTAACATAGATAGAGGCACTGGATTTCTCAATGAAACGACATATAATATGTACGCGTTAGTGATGGCCATATCAATAAGAAAATAAAATATTCGGCACCACCAGCGCCTACTTCTGCGTCCAACTTCATACGTACCTCTCTTCTGGTCGAACCTATCGACTCCCCCCATTCTTTTAGTGTACTCAGCTATAGCTACAGGACAGGGGAAATCCTTCTTTTTGCCGTCTTTCATAGATCTTTTACAGTTTGTTTTTTTCTTTGGGATGAAAAGCTGAACTCAATACTGATACATTTTTAGTATCTCTCCAACATATAAATGCGACGTCTTGTTTTATTCTCCATTTATAACTCCCTCTTTCAAGCTTCAGTTTTTTCCTTTTTTGTTTTTGACTCTTTACGAATTTAGGTAAATCAGCTCTGTTTATATTGACAGTACCAGTTGAATGAATGCCATTTTCATAAAGATATTGCACCAAAGGAAATGAAGCAAAGAAATTGTCAAAAGTTACATGAGCTGGGATCTTCTCGTCAATCAATGACTTTGTCAAATTTTTGACTACATTAGCGCCAAGCCCTAATTCGGGTGTATTATTATTATTTTTGCCAGTATAGATCTCATATTGAAATACATAGCCTGTTCTGCTATCAGCTCGAACCCACACTTTATATCCCCTTTTTATAGGTTTAGCTGGCATGTACTGTTTTAGAGATGATACGCCTTTGAAGCGTATCATTGCTTCGTCGATGCTTTGTGATGTTGTTTGTCTTGCTTCATTTTTACAAGAATTATTCAACATATCCAGAAGTGGGCGAACCTTATACAGTTTGTCATAGCCAGGACTAGTTTTAGATGGAGTTTTAGAATTGTCATTTAGGTGAAGATTTTCTAAAATTTTCTTGAACCTTTTGCATGTCATAATTTGGGCAATTTCATTAACTCTAAAAAATGGATCACTGGACCAGTACAAATCTATAGAAGGTAAAACATGAATGCCCATGAGAATAATAATTCCTAAAAATGCTTCAATGTCAGACTTTGTGACTGGCTCCCAATACAGAGACTTTTTTTGGAAAGCATATAAATTTGTTTGGTCTACTATATGATTTATTACTTCGTTGCTAAAAAACCTAGAAAAGTAAGCCGCAGGCGAAGTTCTACTTGGAAAAAAGACTTTAGGTTTCAGGGTAACTTCATCAAATTTATCAGCAGTAGGCCTATCCGACCATATTACTTTTTTTCCAGTCATCACTATCACTATCTGAGGACGATTCTGAGGAAGGCTCTGGAGATGATACCAAAACAGTTGGACGATTAGCGGAGGAGCGACGAGCGGGTCTAATTATTTCTTCAATATTAGGTTCATCTGGTTCAATCCAATGAATACCAATGTTGGGATCAATATTTTCTTCTTTTCCTGAAGGTGAAACAGGGGTACTCTGTCGTGATGGGCCTGGCACTGGGCTCTTTCGATCTCGACAGATGCAATTACTTTCTACCACTGACTGTAAATTCATATGTTCTGTACCATCGTCGTCTTCGCAATCATCTTCGGAGATATCAGGATCGTCAGGAAGACCAAACATCTGGTGAAGTTCCAGTTCAATATCTGCATCAGTGAGGTAGGCCTGAAATTTAAACAGGCAAAGGCATAAATACTGCCACCAAACACTGCTACTAAGTGGGCAGTGGCATAAATACTGCCACCAACAAAAATCGGAATAAAACAAATTATAACACAGTTACAAATATAATAATATGTTATTTATGCACTATAAACACAAATATATCGAAATAACTAAATTACTTACCATTTTGGATAAAAAATGAAGAGATTGCACTGGATGAAAATAATACAGAAAAAAACCCAGATTCACGCCAGTACCTTCGTATTTGAAATGACATCTGTCATCTGTCAACTAGATTTTGGTTTTTTTTCTGATGTAGCATATATATGTGTTACCAACAGTGATAAATAAAGAAGACACTAAAGATTTGTTATTTTCATTTAAAAAAAAGTTTTTGGTGGCATTTATTATGCCACTACCTTATAAAGGGTTAAAGTCTATGAAGAGGTGTTGAATTGAATTTTGAAACTCTAGACATTTTTCCATAGCCTGCCTCAAGGAGAAAACCTGATCAGTCGTTGATTTTCCTGGGCTGAAACCACACTGGTTGGGGCCTATGATGTTTCTGGCATATGGGGCCATCCTGGTTTGTAGGATAGCGGAGAATATTTTATACACGGTACTACCGCGATAATTAGTGCACGCTGTGCTATCTCCTTTTTTATGTACCGGCCAGAGAATGCCTTTTTGCCAGTCTTCTGGCATCATTTCCTGCTCCCATACTTGCACAATTAATTCATGAATGGCTTGGTGTAATGTAGGCCCTCCATATTTAACCAGCTCCGCTGCGATGCCGTCTGCACCCGAGGCCTTGTTGTTTTTGAGCCGGGGCTGATGGCTCTGCTAACTTCTTCTATGTTTGGTGGCGGCAGCATAACATTATCATCAGATATTGGTGGAGCCTCCAAATCCTCAGTTAGCTCGCCGTTTAGCAATGAAAGTGCTCTTCCCATCCTCCAAGATGCTTTTATGATCGGTGATCAGATTCACTTCCTCCTCCCAGCTATCGCTTTGATGATAAGACAGATAACTCACGGCGAAGACTTAAACGAGATGAGCTAAACTTTTAAAACCAAATAAATGCAAACGGCGACGCTAAGCCGAAATTTAAGCCCTAATTCAAATTCCATATACTAAAACTCGATAGGCGCCTCTTGTATAATTCATTCACTTTACTTCACCTGCCATAATTGGGCCAATTGTGTTTTTATGCGATAGTAACTGCATTATTCCCCGATAATCAAAGTCAGTTTATTCTAATCTCGCGTAGTTTATTACATTAATTTATGAAATCGAACCGATTTTCTAATCCGGCATAATAACGCTAATCCCGGAGCGCTTATCTCTTGAATAGCATTAGCCAAGTCAAACCAGATTCATAAAATTTAAATATACAAAGTTAATTTCTTTATAATTTCCAATCAGTTCTCGACGTTACTTTCTGGTCGCATAAATCCTATCAAAATAAGACGAGCCAGCATTAACCTCCTTGAAACAGGCCGTAATAGTCCTAGGCCTGGAACTATTTGTGTTGATGATGATAACAAAAGTGCTTTTGTACCGACCCGGAATGGAGACTACCTCGAAGTAACGAACAACAACGATCGTCGTCGACAAGGTTTTTATTTCGACAAACTGTATTCATAACGATCTCGAATTCAAATTTCTTTACGGCAGATCGTCGCTGGTGGAAGAAGTGTATTCGTGCCCAGCAGTCTTCATTAACACAACATTCAGCGGCTAATTAACATGATCATCGCCACAACATGATCCGCTCATTATTGGACCGATTGAACCTTTCAGCGGCCCATTCTCCGGTCCAGTCCCCTGCCAGGAGGATCAAGTAATTATAAATTTTTAACTCGTACGATCATTTTCGGAACACAGCCTCGAGTTTTGTAGGTCTCTCTCTCTCGTTCTTATAGCATCCAATGCTGGGCCACGTTCGGTGTTTGTTAAACAAAACGCTGAAGCCGTAGGGTTCCAAAGATCGACACACAAAAAAATATGATCGGAGCCTGAAGTACGAGATGAGAAGTGA
The DNA here is from genome assembly GCA_949987705.1 of Thereva unica. Lineage (NCBI taxonomy): Eukaryota > Metazoa > Arthropoda > Insecta > Diptera > Therevidae > Thereva > Thereva unica. The sequence goes on from OX465283.1 coordinate 6,716,120, forward strand.
TCGAGCGATGGTATTGACCTCGTATTACTTACCATCATTATTATTCACGAAATTGATGACCTCTTAAGTGTACAAACAATCCATCCCCTAATTCCTTTGATAGATTCCCAGTGATCGAGACTCCAGTGTGCGATCGGTTTTCATCACCATACCCAAAAAACCCGGCAAGATCCCTCGATTCCGGAAGATTGATGCCTTTCTAAAAAAAAGGGCGAAATATTAAGACATGATTGTCGGAAGTTTTCAAATACCTGCTCAACTTGGGTCAGTGCAGTGAGAAGCCCCCGACCAGAAAGATCATCTGTGAGCCCTGCAGCACACAGCACCAGGAAGAGGAAGAATAATGGCCACTTAGCATCTCAGTTGGATCATATCGGGGAAAAAATCCGTCTCCCCCTTTCGTCCCGACCAAAAAACGTAACCGGTCACGCGGGGCAGTTAGTCGCCCTTCACAATATACACAAACTCCAAAAATTGATCATTTTTTCTGGCTAAAGCGATCGCTTGACGCGGCAGGGCGCCATGTCCAATGCAGGAATGTGTTAATAAATAATTCCGCGATCAGTTCAACTTCAAAGGACTATCACAGCTATCTGGAGTCGGCCGAGGCTCTGGCTCTCTGGCATAAATTCCCGGTTTCCCGGGTTTTCGGGGAATGCGCGCTTGCATCTGTATTGATCTGCATCCTCGTGCCGACGATCATAACTGAAAATCAGAGCTGCATGATCACGGCTTAAGGCTCGCTCTGATGGGGGCCTGTCCTGTACATACTTGCGAGATAAGTGATCGCCGGTCGGCGTTTGGGAGACATATTCTTGAGATATTGGCGACTTGGTAGTTATGTAAGGATGTTAATTAATTTTGGGCTTTACATGAACGGTTCAATTATGCAACAATATCGTTATGTAAGTTAGGCTCTAAGGTAAAGTTCTAAGTTGAGGAGTCGGCCCTTATGCTACCGATCTGTCATGTCGTTAATCACGTCAAGGCGCCGGACTGTTCCACTGTCGAGTTGTTCTATCTATGAACGAATTCCTACTCTGTAGCCTTTGTCACACTTGGTCCAGCTTGGATAGGGTACTTCTAGAAGGCCTACCCCAAATAAAAGCCTTGTATTCGAGAGGAGGTCGATTGTAGAAACTGTGTTTCCAGCCAAAACCGATATCTTAATCCCGTCTTGGGACGCTTTCTTTGGAGATTTGGAATACGCGGTCATTTAATCGTAAATTCTTGGTTAATTTCACAACAAGGGTGTGTTAAGTGATAGGACCTACCAAATAGGTCAATCAATAGTTTTACACGATCGGAAGCATTGAGTTCAACACGAATGTGTCGGCTTCAATGTTGAAGAGAAACCTTTTCTTATTAGAGGAGGCCGAGGCTCGAGTTGGGCTGTAGCGTCATTGGAAGCATTGGATGAGGCCGTCTGTTGGTGTTGCCATTCCTTCCCGACTATTGCTTAGACTCTATTAACGGAAAGAAAATAGAACTCATAGAATGGAGCTGCTGAGCACTTTTCAACAATCTGCCTGAATCGGTTAGATCCTAAAGTCACGTCATTTGAGGTGGTCCTCGGATCACAAATAGACAGATCAAACGCAACAAACTTTTATACACTGCACTGCGAATCATGCGGGAGAGTTAGTGAGCACAGGTCAACCAGCGAAGTAACCCAAAGGGGTCAGTATAGCTTTGAGGGTATTGGGCTAGCGACGTCATCGGTTATGGACTCACGTGCGGATGGGATCTTAGTTCTGTGTGAGCGCCGCCTGTTTGAAAATAGTTGATCTTCGATATGGTTGATTTGTACGTTGCATGAACTTTAGCGCCGAATGAGCTTTCGTACTGGAGATCGAATCTATGCTCCCCCTCTATAGCTGCTTGTCTGATCCATTTGGTAAGGTCTATGTGGTTTTTGCAGACTAAGCGCAGCAACACAGACCATCTAATCTTATTTAAACAAGATGATTTAAAGCAATAAACATGTTACCTTCGAATTTATTGGCCAGACAAACAGACAGACTAGACAGACCAGACAACCTCCTTCTCCTCCCCCTCCGGCTCAAATTAGAGAGAGTTAAGAGCCGTTTACATCCCAAACGCAAAGTGAAAACACAAATACGAGCTCGTTTATCACACCGCATTTTTTTACATGAACATGGATTCTATGTTCATGATTAGAGAGCGAAGCATACAAACTTCTATGCGGTAAAACAATTCCAATTTGCGTTTCCACTTTGCGTTTGGAATGTAAACGGCCCTAAACTCTCCTTAATTTGAGGCAGAAAAATACATATATGTATGTGTAAAGCGTTTGTATGAAAAATACTCATGACGGGTATAAACTTGAATTCGGACTGGATTGTATGTTGTACTCTGTAGTCGATTCTACCCTATTAGCAATGGTATAAGTGAAAGACTCGGTCAAAAGTATCGAGTCCTGATGTGAGTAGAATCGAAAGCCAATTACTCATTTGAGTAAGGAGACGAGTACCGGCAAGGTTATGTGGCGGCCAGATTTGCATACTTGAGCTTTATGAGCGCTCCTGCTACAAGCTGGCCCGAGACTCTCCTTAGAAAAATTGGTAAAGTAACTAACCAATAAATGACTTTCCTTTCATTATCTCTTTTCTAGTAACTATTGCATGGTAGACTTAGGCAGAAGAATAAGGGAATGCGTGTGTTTATTTGGATTACTCAAAAGAATGGCGAATTTCTTGAAATTATATCCAGAAGAGCACCACCAGCTGCAAGACGTTTGAAGCAGGTCTAGAAGCTCGCCTCAAGCACCTTTTCACCTGCAGCCGTGGCTATCGAAAACGAGCCTTAAAATATTGAGTATAACTTCTGCGCATGCGCATTAAATTTGAATATTCATGGCGCGATTTTATTTCGCCGTAATTAAATTTCATTTTACGACGGCGAAAATAATTAAACAAAAACATTTTCGCTTGTTAGCATTTAGCGATTTTTTCAGCCGCGCAATTAGCAGCGGCCCGTAAGGAAACGCGCTTAGAAATGTCTTCGCCATAAAAATCCTGAGTTATTACACACCTGAGGTGTAAAAAGGAGTTCCATTCAATTCCCATGCACATTGGCATGCGTATATGGCCAGTGGCGATTCCACAAGACCAGTTCCTGGACTTTTCTTAATCCATCCATTTGTAATCCCTCCTGATCCCCGGCCACGCGCGCTCCCCTGCTAGGTGAATTCCATTTAATGCAGCCGAACTGCATCCAGGCCTGGACCAATGCATTCGGAAGTGGTGCGAGCGCTGATCTGGGTGGTGCACATGTTACAAAATGCCTGGAATTTCTGCATAACGACTGGAATTATTGAGGAGATTTTTTCGCTACTAATCTGCACTTAGATAAAAGCCCCAGATCCCGGCCATTCGGGACCGAAGACACTAAAGGCGTAGTGCTAATAGTGTCGAAGTCCTCCAGAAAAATCCGAATCCGGGCTCCAGCTCTCCTCCGAATGCAGCCGCACATAATAGTTGGCCTGGCGGCGTCAACGGCGGAGCTGCAGATCTCGTTTGTTGGCCTTTCGCGATTTGTTTTCTTTGGCCGCGGCCCGATTGCACTATCTCTCCGGCGAGCTCGCGAGATTCTTGCGCGTTCGCCTGCATCGCGCTCTCCCTTCCGAATGGTCGTCTGGGCGCGCTCCAGCCAGTCCGCTACCTTGGCGGTTTCCGTGTTATGAGTTTGTAAATAATTTCGCTAATTACCATTTAAATGAGGCCTCGCGTATCTCGTAAAGTCTTATTTATGGCGATTAAGACTGAACGCTCCTTTAATTGAGAGGCGACGATGCAAATGCAATTTTTCGTCTCGCGTCCGAATAGACGGGCAATTTGTCACCGGTAATGAGGCATTAATTAAGAAGGCCTTTTCGAAATGGGGCAAAACTCGCCGGAGCCATGTCGCATTGCCCAATCAGAACGCCCGGCTGCGCGAGGCCGTTTGTCTTTATTGGATTCGTTTAATGAACGCCGAACGAGATGTAACTGATATCGTCTCGTGTGCGCTATGTTTATGTGGTCTGGGAGTATCAGGAAAGGCGTTAAGTTTTGAGCACCTTTTAAGTCACAAGTCGCGATTCGTTTTTTTGGTAAGCGCGTGGCGGCAGACTTATGCTGTTAGTACTTTCTTTTTGGATAGTTGGGACGCGTCTCCTTTCAACGTCCATGCAGTGAAATATATCAAAAAGACTAGACAAGTTTGGTCTATGTTTTTTCAACAAATAAGGGGCAATGAGGCGCCATGGATGTGTGCTATACGATTCGATTTATGACGGTAGAAACTGCAGCCATTTTATGTCGCACGAATATATTGGTGTAGCTTTTTTAATGAAATAGTGGTTACAATCTATCATCAGTCGAGCCCGCCTGCAGAACCCATGCTAAGACAGGAACTACTGGGGATCCGCACCCATATGGGAGTGCTAGATTCTTAGCCTGATTCCACAAGAGCGCATATACGATACGACAAGAGTCGGCTGCAAATCCCATCGCCCTCTCGCACTCTCTTCCATAAACCAATTTTGCAGCCGACTTTTGTCGTTTCATGTGTACGCTCGTCATCCTTCGTAACAAAATTCACCAATCCTTTGCTTAAGGTTTAATTCCAGGCCTAGGCTAAGGCTATGCCACCCCTGCAGTGGACATGGTCTTCTTCAAGACTTGCAAGGTAATATATGTACTTTCCAAGGAATAAATGTCAAGAAATGTCCTGGACTATATTCCTTCGATCGTCTGAAACAATGTACATCACCTTTAGACACATCTGATTTTATTCAGACTCTTGCAAACTTACACATCCCGGCTAGCATTTAAAAGAGGTCATGCGCCACTATGAGGCCAGCGCCGCTACCTCATGAATGTGGTCCCCTTGTGGATTGTCCTATAAAGCCTACAAGTGGTATCTAATGCCTTGTCCCATCGAGTGGAAATAGAGGCTAAAAATAGCGGGTGTCTGTATCGCTGCTAAGGCTCCAGACTCACGCCGTGAACACCCGCGAGCAAGCGCTAACGCGAGTGTGGATGGTTTTCGCGCCTAGCTTGCGCCTTGCTTTCCGTCACGAGTGGAAACGGCATGAATTCTTGCCTTAAATTCACGTCGTGAGACTGATTAGAAGTTCAGGTCTTCAGGCACGAACTGACGATAAATGCCCACACACAAAGATGTTTGTCAGTTTTCTTGGACTGCAGACCCCATTCAGTTGGCGGCCAGTGAGTTTGTGATGATACTTGGCCTCAAGGTGAAAACTTTCAGGCTACGGCAACCTACGGCATGGGGGCCTTAAGATATTGATAAAGCCTGAACCAAATACGAGGTGCAGTACGGTAGCCGTACGTACCCTAACTATAGAATATATCGCTCATCCGGAAGAAAAGGGTTACAACTCAAAAAACTTCTTTTTTCAGAAGAAGAAATGTTACCGTCTTCTCAGTTAGTGATATATGACATGTGACGACACCAAAGGGATACAATGTTGCCAGCACTCGGCCAGAAAGCGTAGCGTGCATGTAACATTATTTCTCATAAAATTAATCATAATTTTGAGTTGATACATACATATAGAAAACTAAAAAATGTAAAATTTTGAGATGTAACTCTCTTCTTCCGGATGAGCGATATGTAAGTTCATTAAGTTAAATTAGCCGGCGAACACTCATGCTCGGCGAACACTCATGCTCGGATGTTAGGGTACGTACGGATACGACACGGCACGTCATATTTGATTCCAGAAAGTAGCATAGTAGCCCCTCGATTGTTTAGCCGGCACCGGCCAGCCAAACACGCGACTCCACGAATGCTGCGGCGTACGAGTCAAGTAACATTCACCGCGAAAATATAGAACTACAAGACGCTCCCGCCGAATTTTAGCGTAATGAACTTCTTGTTGAGTGAGTGCGTACGTTTTGGTAGTTGTGTGTCCAAAGAAAGCGGAAAAACCGAGTGGAATAGAGAAGAGGCAAGAAAGAGTTCAAATTATCAGTTATCACAAATAAAATCCCCCCCCCCCACCCCATTAACTTTTTACACGCCGTCACTCCAAATTCTAATCACCTCATGGGGCCCTTATGAAAAACTGATAGGGCATACCTCACTTCAGTGCGGGATGTTCAGCTGACACAGAAAAATGTGACTCTTACTACTCCTCGAAGTGCTGCCCAATTACAATTATATCACTCCTCTCCAAAACCATAAAAGACGATCATCAACAAAAAATTTTCAGATATCTAGAACCCAACAAACGGTAAGAAGACCTCAGACAAAAAATGGCGCACTCGAGATATTTTCATATGCCTCACAGAACACTTCAGCCAAAGCTGAGTTAAGTAAAAAGTTAGTTAGCTAAGCACCAAGCTATGGGTATTGACACAACTCTACAGAAGTGGATTGAAATTTTTGTTCTGGCCGTTCAGTTAAGGTAGTATTGGACAGCATTAAATCTACTGCCCAGCTCATCGCTATTGGGGTCCACCAGGGGTCAATTCTGTCACCTATTATATTTCTAATATAATAAATGCTTTCCAGTCTCCACGCCAATCTTATCCCAAACAACACCAGATAAACCTCCTCAACTAAATCCCTTTATCTCTTTCAAACACTCTACAAACTAGGAATTCGTTTCTAAGTGGAACAACCGGACAATGGGCTGTATTTCCGAACTACTACAACCCCAAGGAGTTTAAACGCATGGTTCATCTTCATCTCCTTCAAAACCGTCCATACTCTTGGTAACCTCAAACCCGTCCGATCACTTGAACTAAGTTTCGTACTAGACATTGCACCATGATGTGACCAGAAGCATGTTGGGTGGTAGTACAAAGGGTGAATTCTGTACTGCCACATAAAAAAATCCAAACTGCTGCTGTGTAAAAAAGCGGTCTTGCCAGTGCTCACATATGGATCCGATATCTGGGTGTTTAGTAAAAATCGCACTCTCACCACTTCGCTGTGTTTGAGAGAGAAGTATTTTGGTGAACTCTTAATCCTGCATATGGGGAAGGTACATTTCGTCAGAACCTGCAATAACCATATCCAGAAGAGCTATCACGACATTGATATTGTGAAGAGAATTAAGCTTGGTAGGCTCGCAGGGAAGAACATCTAACTCTAGTATAAATGGAGAGGAAGGATTCATGAGATACCAAATTTCTTGTAGACCACTCCTTCTACCGAGGTGGGATGACATCGGCTCGGAGTTTAGACCGAGGAGACCATCAGTTGCAAGAGAGCTAGTTCTGATGTTGGCAGTAGAGCCGAAAAATAAAGAAAGGCAGTTTTACATTGTCGACTGTGTCTATATTTTGACAGAACACAACAGTGAAAGTACCTACTGCTTCAATTCAGCATCACAAGTACAAATTTTCATACCTGAAGGCGCCTTTAATATCTATTGCTACCGCTACTGTTTTCTTAAGGATGGGTTAGTGTTATCAGCATTGCAAACAGCTTCAACCCCTTCGAATGTCGAATACTTGAAACTTTGTCGAAGTGTGATTCTTTGCAACAAAGTATCGCGTCTTGTGGGCGAACATTTGAAACATTGAGTTCAATAAAACGCATAAATCACAACTAAAGCCACAATGACAAGCAAGGCACGCCTGTAAGTGCACCATCTCCTCCCAGATTACACCGAAAAGCTTGAGCCAACTTGAATCATCTGTTGATATTTTCTAGTCTGATTCCTTGTCCTCTTGGGGTTACCTTGGGGCGGAAAATTCTATTTTGAACAATTCTCTCGAATCATTTCTCGAATTCAGGCAGCGACTGTCTAATTATCCACGTTCGATGTGCGACCAACTGCAGTACCGTCGCACTGCACTGCGGCTGCCAAAATCAATACAAAAACCGCCAGGCGGGAAACAACATTTTTTTTTCTATGCAAAGGAAAATCATAATTTTTCTTGATCGAACTTGAGACACATCTACGACGCACGAGATGGGCGCACTCTTGAGGTTGTGATGATAAATGGACAACAGGTGGCAGATGAGTGTCACTGCTGTGTGCAGCACAAGCCAACATCGAACTGGGGCACATTAACTGAGCGTGGAAAATCGGTGACAATAATTATGAGAAGACATCGGACGAACAAATTGAGATGCTTTCCGAGTCTGGGATGGCACCCCGTCTCCCCCTGCCCCACTCTAAGACCACGACCAGGTTATGGATGGCCACCAATTTGACACCGATTAGACCCAACGCCTTCGTCCTAAAATAACTTCCGGACTCATTCTCAGTCATCAGTTGCAGCCCAACACCCCCGCAACCCGCGACAGCGAACAGGTGATCGTTACCTGTGCCAGGCTAAATCATTTTTTAAGCCGTCAAGGTGAGAGACAATGTTGTTGTTGTCGGCACTGCAGAGCCGCTCCCTGCCTTCCTAGTGGCCGTGCTCCTCTCCGGCTTTATTTATAGACCGCCTTAGATTTATGCCGGTTTTTACGCTTCTGTTTCTCATAATTTTCTCTAAGTTATTGCTGTTATTAGTATCCCCGGATTAAGAACTTTTTCGAATTCGTTTTAAATCTCATAAATTTCGCTCAAATTAGAATTTTTCAAAAAGTATTAATTTTTTCACAGCGCCGACTTCGGACCTCCGCGCGCCCAGAATCTTGGGAAATTCTCGAGCATTTCTCGGATTTTTACCGCGCTGCAAAACAAGCGATTTGAGCGGAGTCCCGCTTCACGTTGTTAAGGTCACTTCAAAAGGCTCCTTCCCAATTTCGAAATTCATTCCGTCTCTGACAATAATAATAAAAAAAAGAGTGGGGATTAGATGTGGAAAAAATAAATTCGGAAATTTTGATTTTATGGTTTGTCAACCGCCAAAGTGGGGGGAGGTCATGATTTAATCTCGGAGCAATAATTTTTGACGTTTATTTTGTTGTTAATCTCGCACTGCCTTGGAGCATTCCCGAGGAGATTTTAAATTTCGTGTTTTCTTTTTATTCGAGTTTAATCGACGGTGGAAATTTATAATGTTTTCGTGAAATGGTTCTTTTGATCAAAAGAAATTGGGGATTTTCGAAATGTTTATTTGCTTGGAAAATAACAGTGAAATTTGGGGAGTTACGTTACGTCGCCGTGGCCTTGGTAGTCTAGCTGGTGCCTACCATTGCAGAGGTCCGTGGTTCGAATCCACCAAACGGAGTGGTCCTTTGTTTTTCACTTTCTCCTTGGAAACACGTGTTTTCCTAAAAACGCGTTCTCGGCGAAAACAAATCGATATTTTGTTACGTGGCAGTACTAAACTCTGAAATCACCTTTTGCAGTGTCAGTTCGTTGGTCACGTCATGGTGCCATGTTTATTAGTAAGCTTAGTAAGGGGACAGAAAAGGTTATGAGGAATCAGGAAGATATTGGAAGATATGACATTGAATCTAGGGTTTGAACTCTTCGATGTTAAGGATTTTGGAAATACTGACTGCGACAGGTAGTTCCACAGTCTATTTAGAAACGAATTTCTAGTTTTGTACAGTGCGCGAAAAATGGGGCTATAAGCAAAAGGAATGAGTCGAGCGAGTTGATCTGGTGTTGCAGCTACTAGATTTCAATAGAGGCATTAACGCCTGCGGTCGTTATGGATGATTTCACACGATCGTATAAACGACACAACAAGAGTCGGTTGCAAAGGTGGTTTAAGGGGAAGAGGGTGAGAAAGTGCGATGGAAAGAACAAGTGGGATTTAGACCACATCGAGGATGCATTGACTGGAAACAAGCTGCGGAGCAGTGAAACGTCTGGAGGAAGAAGCTGATGGGGGCCAAGGCTTGAATTGGGCTGTAGAGCCATCGAACACGAAGAAGAAGAGGATGCATTTATCAAATAGTCGTTCTCCGTAAGCTAATGGAAGCAAGAATTCATTGCGCTAAACGAACTGACGACATTTTCATCGATTTCAAATCCGCTTTGGATTGCATTGATTGGAGCAGCTTGTGGAGAGCCTTGGAAACAGAGCACGTGCCATTGAAAATCATCCAACTTCTACAAGCGTCGTACGAAGGCCCAACAGTAGCCTTCATATTCGAAGCAACTTATCCGAGGAGTTCCCGATTCAAACGGATAGTCTAAGCTCCCACAGCAAAAAAGGTACCCCATCGAACACCTCAAAACAATAAAGTCAGATTGGCTGAAAAACATATAAAAAACATGTAACGACCGCCAGACCAGTAATTTGTTGTTTGTTAATTGCTATTTTTTATGAATTTTTGAACTCTGTTAAAAAACAATGTTTTTATTTTCCAAAACACCTGTCTGAAATTTATACAATTTGTAGTAAATGCTGAACCACTTTTGAAAAAATTTGTCTGTCTGACAATTTTTGTTAATTAGCTTCTGGCAGACCTTATGTTATAAATTCTTTTTCTTTATAAAAATGCACTTCATAACATCTCCCTGATTTTTGTTTTAAATAAAGTTTGAGATTTCTTCTGTCTATTAAAACTTGTCTGGTTGATAATTTTGAATGCGCAGCATCAATGCATCAAGATCAACCACTGTCATTTCAGAACACCTTGTTCAAAAAGAAAACAACTGAAGTTTAAGATGTCCTCTATGCAGGGCCGTCTTTCATTGCTTGAAGGCCCTGGGCCTACTTAGAGTGGAGGCCCACTTAAGGAGACGTAATATCTTGAAATTTTTTATAAAGCACTCTAACATTGATCATTATGATTTTTCTTTAAAATAAGTACTATCTGAAGTTTCACTTTTTGTACATCTTGAATTTTTTCTCCTTTCACTATTCTAAACGGTAAGTTTTTTTTACATTCAAAATGGCAGCCAAGATGGCGGACGAAAATTCAGTTCATGTAAAAAGGTTAATTTCATTGAAAATCCGACCGCAGATTCGTAATCAGCGGCCAAAAAACCCCTTTATACAAGTTTTGGTGAAAATTGATGACGTTTCGGGTTCAATAAATATCGTAAAAAATTAATGATTATAAACAACTACTCATAACTTTCGAAATCCTTAAGATCCCAACGAGATTTTTGATCGAGATGTTATGTTCTCCCGAACATTTTGACACCAAAAACGTCCATTTTCGTGATGGGGTATTTGAGAAATTGAGTTTTTTACTATTTTTTGACCTTTTGACATTGAATTCGAAAATATGTTTATGTTTTTCAGCATTTAATTTTTATTGTCAATAGATTGTTGAAAAAATTTAAAAAAAAATTTATTTGTAGTCTTAAATAGTTGCCCAATAGCTCCCTGAAGATTTTCAGCCAAAACGGAGGGGGTCGAAAAATGTCCGATTTGACATGGAATGTCCCAAATGTTTTTGCGTTCCATTTCAGCGAAAATCTTAAAATTTATTTTAAGAATTTTTCGCGAAGAAACTATATATTTTGGATGAAGTGTACCCCCCCCCCCTTTTCAACATTACATTTGTTACTAAATAAGATTTTTTTTAAAAACACTTTCAAACAAATCGCTAAAATAATTGTAGTATGATAATGATCTTGGGCTTTTTAGATCAGGAATTTTCCCAACTATATATTTGGATCAAACCCTACCCCCACCATTATTAACAATTATATATTGTACTAAATTATTATTTTTTTAATAACACTTTCAAACAAATCGCTATAACTTCTACAATAATTGTAGTACGATACTGATCTTGGGCTTATTGGATCGGGAATTTTTCCAGCACTACTGTATATATCAGAGGTTTACTTTCATTATAGCGGAAAGAATTTGATGTTCTGTTGCAAAAATGAGAAAAATTGGCACTTATCCAAATAAGACCCATTTTCTATGACTTTTTCTTCAAAAACTATGTTTTGACAGTAAAGTAACCTTTTTTAAAAAAATATATAAAAATCTTAACGATTTTCTTCGAGGAGGCCCCCCTTTAGCAGGAGGCCTTGGGCCCGGGCCCGGTGTGCCCTGCCTTAAAGACGGCCCTGCCTCTATGCATAAAAATAAGCCTGCCATTGAAAAAATGTTTTTTATCATGTCAGATATAATTTTTAACCGCCGTGACAGGGGGTTTTTCTTTAAACAAGAGCTTTTACAAGGGCCTAGCCAAAACGCCGCCTTAATTTTTTTCTGGAAGAATACTTGTCATCTATTTTATGAATAAAACTTGGTCTGTCAGCAAAAAAGCCCTTATTAATAATTTTTACTAGTCTGGCGGTCGTTACATGTTTTTTATATGTTTTTCAGCCAATCTCACTTTATTGTTTTGAGGTGTTTGATGGGGTACCTTTTTTGCTCCCACAGAGCAAACTCCCACAGAGCTCCCACATCCCTTAGACTAGGATGTCCGACAAGGAGACTTCGATTCTCTACTTATCTTCAACGTTGTGACGACGTAGACTTCGATGCGGCGGCAACAAATTCGAAACCGACTTGATGTTCGCCGACGATATCGCCGTCTTCACCGACACGGATGCGAAGCAGCTGACCTCTTGAGGAATTCGTTCAAGGGGTACATATGGAAACGAGCAAATATTACCATCAAAACGAAAGTACGCCTTCCGATTCTTCTTTATGGACCGGAAACGTGGACACTGCTCAAGTCGGACGTCAATAAGCTCGAGGTTTTCCAAACGCGATGCTTGAGGCAGATTCTTCGTGTCTCATTCCTCGATCTCCTTCGAAACGAGACAGTCAGACAAAGATGCGATCCACAGAGACTGATCGAAGAAGAAATACAAAAACGTCGACTACGGTGGTTTGGACATGTTTGCCGAATGGATGATAACCGCTTGCCAAGTATACTACTTATACGTATACGACCTAAAGAATCAAACGAATCATCAGTTACCGGGCTCGAGACGTCGCCAAAAACCAGCAAAAATGGAAACGAATCGTCTCGCTTGGACCGCCAGCTAACGGATCAAAGAAGAAGAAGAAGTGGATGGTGGTTGGGCCTTAGTACTTAAAGGCTATAGCAGAACAGCGAGCAGAGCATTCCTAAAGGCGCGAAGATATCTATCTTTCAAGACAGCGAAGACAACTTTCTGGGTGGAAAAACTAGAAGGACGAATGTCCATAGCATTATGTGGGCTGCTTGGTACACTATATGACTCCTAGCAAGAGCCGCCATAGAGAAAAATCACTGCTCCGCGTGACCCTCGACGTAAAAAAATGCTTTCAACCCAGCGAGTTGAAACAAAATAGCTGAGGCGTTGATCAAGCTAGGTATACCAAAGTACGACTACCGTCATTGTAGGTTGCTTCATTGTGATTCGGAAGATGATCCGAAGGTGTTTGGGAAAACATATGGAGTACCGCAGGATTCCGTCCTTGGATGTGCTGGAGCTTCGTTTTCCAACGGAAGCAGTGGCGATCGGGTTTGCGGATGGCATCGGGGTAGTGGTTGTAGGACAGTGACCTGATGACATCAAATTGTATGCGAATGAAGTGATCAATGGATCATTGGACTGAAGCTTTTCCGAGCACAAAACGGATCAGCAAATGGAGAAAGCTAGTGCTCCTAAGGATCAAGGTAGGGCAATAGATCATCCACCCAATGCCGACTCTAAAGTACCTGGGAGTGATGATCGATCGGAGGCTGAATTTCAAAGCACGCTTGGACGGCACGGCAGACAAAGGGATTTGTGTAGCACTCGCAAGAACGCTGCCCAATGTTGAGGTCCTACATCGAGTCGCTGCGTTTTATTGGGGAGAGTGGTTAGTTCAGTCCTTCTTTACACAGTATGGGAAGCAAAGCTGAGCAGGACTGCTAGCAGCAGAAATAGAGAGCTGCATACAGCCTAAGTGCTTTTCTGCCGAGCTGCGCCTACAGGACCATGTCTGGCGAGAGAAGGCATGCGTCCTGCAATATATTGGGTAGAATCTATAAGTCCTCTAGAAATCAGGTGTTGTCTTGTATGGCTGTTAAACCAGTTGGGAACAAATAGTAAGAAGACAGGTAGATCAGGTGATCACACCTCATTACCTAGAAGATTTAAACAGATATGCAGAACCCAGGTAACAGACCCTACGAAACATAAATCTATAGTTTGAAGACTCAACAACAGAAAGAAATCACAAAACCGAAGATCGACGATCCTCAAGATCACGAAAACCAACAGACGTTTTTTAGTCAGCCTAAATAGGAAGGACTGTTACATAGTAGACTCTAGAAAGGTCAAGGGTTTTATTTTGTAAGTTCTGTGACTCCAAAAAATATTGGCGTATTTGAGGTTTGAGATAAGATCTTTCGTGGAAGTATTGTTCAAATTGATTCAAGAATGATCCCTACGTACTTGATCGATGACAGTGAATGATTCTGCATTTGATAACTAGAAATGTTTTATAAGATAGACTTTGAATCCTGACAATATTTCTGTTTATAGCCTCTCCTTACATCCGAAGTCTATTTTTTGTTTATCCATCGATTCTTGGCAATAAATTAAAGCTCCCTCTTATCAAAACAGCGTTTTTAGTTCCCATAAATCAGTATACCATAGCACGAAACGTCGAAGATATCTGAATTAAAAATCCTTTCCCGTGCCAAGTGTCCACTGATGCCCGGCCAACTGCCGATATGCATACAAGAGAAGTCCCTTCGCTGCTATTTATCCTATCTCTCAATTACTTAAGTCTCTCGCTTTTTGTTTTCTATGTCGAATTAAATTAATTACACTATAATCCCTTATAAAACAACTTAAATCCCTTCCTTCATAAAATCTACCTCTCTTTCAGCCAAATGAAAAATGACACCATTTTCTGAGTGTCACCTTAAATGACGTCTACAGCGCTTCCGTTCGCGCAATCTCAGTATCTCTGTGTGTGACTCCCGTCTCTATATACATGTGTGTATACGATGCCCGGGTATGATCACATGCGAAACGCACGATATTCACTTTAATCTGCCATGATACGCGATCGGAGCGTCCCGATAACAAAATTAAAAGGTGAAAACATCTAAGGAACGTCCAGCGCAGTCCTCCTATCGGATAACGATCACCACTGGGCAATTCCCGTGTCGTTTTGCCCCTTTTTTGTCTCTCCGGCTCTGTGCTATTTCTCCTTTTTCTTAACCTGAAATCAAACGATCTTGTGAAGATCATCAGACTCTTATCTGCGATTCCGATCTATCGTCGTCTTAATTGTGTTAATGAATTGTTGCTTATCTTAAAGGATGTCTTTTGGTTTGTTTTGTTGGGGTTTTAGAAGACGCGAACGAGAGGAGAAAGATCGCTGTGGCGATCGATGTACCAAGGTGGAGAGTTTATGAGGAATACACCGGTGGACAGTTTTTTTGGCGATACTTTGTGCAGTAGATCTGATTTGTGCTCCTTAAGCTGCGAAGTTTATATGTCTAACCATGTCCCGTTGTTTTGGGGAAACACCTTGTTGATCATGCGCTGTAAACTGCCACTCCTTTCTGCCACGATCAATTGATGGCGACGATCTTCAAGGCCTTCGTAGCTGCAATTCAACACGAATTTACAGTTGGGCTTAACTTGAATTTTCGCAGTAAACACCTTGAGATATGACCACTCGCAATGACACTTTTTTGGTCCAAGCAGCCTCGCTAACCTCTTTCTTGCCGCAGCAGAAGAAGATCCCATTCAGAAGATCGCCAGAGATGAGCTCGATCGTATGCGTGTCCACCCAAGTATATAGCTACTGTCAGACGAAGACAAAATCCTCACAAGACTGAAGAACGGCGACACAGAAGAGCCGAGGGTCATGACCTTAAGGTGAATACTAGGTTCCGAGTCAGAGTTACAAGGGTTCATGTAATGCCACACACAAGCTCCCAGCGCCGCAGATCGAAAGGCAGGATTTTGCGTCCGAAAGATGTTCATGTGTGATGGAGCAGGAGGCGAAGTGATCGCCTCTTCTTGGTGGTACACGGCGAACACGTAAGTGATGTTAATTTATGCTCGTCCGGTTAGCGTTTTTCTTGATTTTTCCCTCCAGATAGGCACCGCTACGATCTGCGCGGACCGCTTGCCAGTGGGGCCCTTTTCTCAATCTCAGCTCCTTGCCGGGCTCTAGTGGCTTATGCTAACTGCAGATTGATTTCGTATTTAACGATGTAAATTTCCTGATTTATGGACTTTGCGAGGAGCACCAAGTACGCTCTTTCGTACGCGTTTTGGTACGTGCCAAGGATTGGTACTCGAAAGTGCAGTTGGAATTCGCTTGTAAATTGCTTGTACAGAAATTTGTCGCATCGGATTATCGCGGCGGAGGAATCAGTGCTCATGTTGGATCTGCATAATTATCTGAAAATTTATTCGACGGTTTTTTTTCTTATATATTTTAAACGTAATTTTTTAAGTTAAATTTAACCGTGAATAACCGTGGAAGATTATCTGTTTTTTTTTTGTTGAAGCGGGAAAGTAGGCACGTCGACTTTAGTTTTGGGAGTGTTTTGGTCATCACCACTTTCAGAAACAATTTAGTCCGGGATTCCTTAAGGCAGAAAAGTGATCTTTTGATATTACGTTCGAAGAAGGAAAATATAGGTCTACAGGCACAAGGTGGGATGAGGTATTGTTGTTTGTTATTATTCCTGCAACGGATACGCTGCTGTCGGTGGCACTTGGTCTCGAATTCCATTCACGATTCGTTACCATTTTTGACGATTTTTGGCGACGTCTCGAGCCTCGATAACTGATAATCGTTGATTCTTTAGGTCTCGCCCTCGCTGAATTCTCCAGTCTGCCGGACGGTCTCGCCAGAGAAGTTTATGTGACAAGCGGTTATCATCCATTCGACAACATGTCCAAACCACCGTAGTCGACGTTTTTGCATTTCTTCGGTCAGTATCTATTGATCGCATCTGCGTCTAACTATCTCGTTTCGAAGGCGATCGCAGAGTGAGACACCGAGAATCTGCCTCAAGCATCGAATTTGGAAGACTTCGAGCTTGTTGACGTCCGGCTTGAGCAGTGTCCACGTTTGTAACACTTGAGAGAGGTGAATGTTGATGTTGCTTGGCCGATGTAGTTGTGAACGTCGGCCGTCGATGTCAGTTTCTTTTCCTCAACCAATGATCCAAATATCAACCTCGGAATCCGATCGATTTGGGTTTCATCGGGGTGAAAAATGGCTTCCGATCCGTCCGTTGTGAATATTTTGGCGTTTTCCGCATTTACTTTCAACCCGTATGACCGAACACGGCGCTATCGTCGATAAATATCGAGTCGGTTACAAAGTTGTTGTCGTCGTATCGAACTCCGCGTCGTCCGCTCACGCGGAATCGCGTTGATCACAGCATTGAAGAGAATTGGCGAAGCGACGTTTGAATCGTTAGCTCCTCGGATAAGTCACTTCGAATACGACCGCTGCAGGTTGAGCCATCTTACGACGCTTAGAGAAGTTGGATGAATTTCAATGGCACGTGTTCGGTCTCCAAGGCTCTCCACAAGCTGTTGCAGTCGATGCAATCGAAAGTGGATTTGAAATCGATGAAAACGACGACAGGGCGTTTGCCGCAACGAATTCTTTCTTCCATTAGCTGACGGAGATATTTGACCAATACATCCTCGATGTGGTCTAAGCTCTGTTTGTTTTTTCCGGATAGTTTGCTCTCGATGTTTCTGTAGCCTCAATTGTATGATTATCGTAAATACTTTGCCGACGATCGACAGGAGGCTAATACTTCGACTGTCGCCTTTCTTCAAAATTGGCACCACGATCGCTTTCTTCCACCAAATGCCGACGGGAGATGATCCGAATTCCATATGTGTTTTATGAGGACGTGGAGTTGTTGTGATAAGACATCACTTCCGGTTTTGATCATCTCGGCGGTTGGGTCTAGTTCAGGCGTTTTTCTATTTTTCAATGGTTTGTTTGCCGTTTTCACCTCAATAATTGTCGGTTTGGTATCGAGACTGATTCGTCGGTTCGATAATCGGCAGTTCAGATACTGGACCTTGTGGCTGATTGTGGTTGTACAGCTGGTGGAAGAACTCTCTGTACCGATGCAGGCGCCCATGGGGACAGGTCACAAAAGTTATATCCGATTTTTTGATGTTATCATTTGTTGATGTGTTTTTGCCGCCTAACCGCCGGATTGCCGGTGCAGCGTCCGGTACTCGTACCTCGACGCCGCTTCTTCCATGTCGTCCACAACTTTATTCGAGTACGTTTCTCGTTCCGATTTCATTTTCTGTCGAACGTTCTCGTTCCGATTTCAATTTCTGTCGAACGTCTTTGTTCAATCGTCGGTATTGCTCCAAATCGAAGTGTTTCATACATTTCTGCTGATCGACAAAGTCCAGACAGCTGTCCGATATCCACCTCTTTGAGGGTCGATCGCAATCATGCATTGGTCAAACAAAAAGCATTATAACATTGCCGAGTCATTGCCGAATGGATTTCGCCAGGTGAGTTGGTTTTCGAGTGAATGGCGGAAGATGATGTTGCCAACGATCAAATTGTTTGACGCCGCGAATGAAACGAGGCGTAAGTCGCTGTCGTTAATTACTCTGCGTCCGAATTTATCCATCGTTCCTTCTCAGCTGGTTCGATAAACTCCTGAATCTGCATTGAAGTCCCCCGCGAGTATGATTAATTCGGTTCGAGGTATCGTATCCAGCGTCTGTTGAAGCTGATCGCAAAATTCGTCTCTGTTCATGTCTGGCCTCGTCTCATTTGGCACATAAACGGATACGATATGAGTCTTGATCGTTCCACCGATGGTTATAACTGCCAAATATCGATCGATCGACCATAACCCCGACGTCGGCCTCTCGTCTCTCACCAGCGTCATCTTTCGTCGATTGTTGGCGGGACGATCATCAATGTCCCAGATCCGGTAATTCGTAGTTCCGATAACGCAGCAGCTGATATTTTGTGTTTCGATGATTCCATTTGTATGATTTCGTTTTGTCCGACGGGATGTCCTCTTCGCACATTCCACGCGGCGAATTGAATTTCAGATCACTATTTAAGGAGTCTTTGACGGCTATAGGTACTCGATCTCCTCTTGAAATTCCGTTGGAGTTGTTGTCTCTATCGAACCTGTAGATTGCTCACAGTCTACCATCTCCTCTTTTAGTAATTTGTAGTTTAAACCAATCAGGGTGATCGCGAGTAGAGCTGATTTCAATGTTGATGGCTGACCGACCGATCATTACCAACGATCTTCAGCATATTATTTCTGATCACACAAAAATGGTTGCGTTGGCCCACTACGAGGGTATGAAAATCCTTTCAAATTACAGAATGTTGTGCACACTTGTCGTTGAGCGGACGAAGGAGCCGAAGTATGACAAATGATATCTGTTCAACCAATCTTTTCAGCCTTAATTTGTCTTGATTAATCTCTGCTAATTTCTGCACGTTAAACACAGAAACAGCTTTCAGGAAACACAGCTCGCAGCTTGTATTGGACGCCGGTTTGGTTTCGCTAAACGTTCACAAGGCGAACGTTCATTTGGCGCTGAAGTGCCATTTTTTAGACGCTGCAGAGTTGAGTAATAATTTAAGTTAGTGACAAGTATGAAAAGTTGGCAGTGTTACGGATTTCAATAAGTTTTATCAGTTTTCCACGTTCTATTAAGGCAGAGACTGCGAGTGCCTCTCTCTATCGGGCAGTTCCCAGGGGCCGTGCAGCGGACGGCCGCCGGGAAAAAAGGCGAACAAACAATTTTGAACTGGTCCAGCAACTCATGAAGACATTAAAAAGTGATTAATAACCGGCCGCGAAATAAATTTTTGCACGTTATCAATTAATAAAAAGCCTCCTCGTTGGCTGATTTCGTCGAAGCCCCGAGACATGAACTTCATAGGCGACGGCATCCAGAGCACATCCAACGCTGGTGCTGCGGGGCTGCCCAAGGACCCAATCAATTGGTCCGATGATTTATAGGCTCTGTTCAGCCACTAAGTAACCTGTAACCTGTTGCCCGACGGTGACAGTTGTCGCACTGCGGCCAAACCAAACCGAACCGAACCAAAAAAACAATCGCCGCGAAACCACGCATTTTGTCAGTTAAACGCGAAATATTGTGTCGCGTTCATTGAAGGCACCAGGTACGAGGACCATCACACCGGGGCCAGGTAGGCAGGGACAACTGACAGGCTAGTATCAGGAACCAGGAACGAGGGCACTTAGATCGGCCCGGGCGGCCGGGACGTGCGGCGGGTACTATCCGTCTCGCGCCTTCTCGATTTGTCCCGGCGCGATAAAATGCAGCAAAGTGCGTTCATAAATTTGTCGCTGTGGCAATTCAATATGTGAACAGTCCCGACTTTACAAGATGTTTCCCTTCGCGCGTACTTGACTCGCCATTGACGCACAGGCAAACTGCGGCGCAGCGCATTCGCATTGTGGTGGTGTCCGGGGCCCCGAACAGAAAGTGTCGCGACGACCTGGCATTAAACGTGGATAAATTATCCAAACGCCCCACGGCCAGAGGGGGTCTATAAATAAATATTTTTTTGGGGAGGGGGTTGGGGCCGGCAGGCGGGGCAGAGTGCGCCCGGGGCTCCTCCATGGGCCGAGATTCTCTCTCTTGACTGTGATGATAAATTTATTATTTTCCGATACGAATTTTTCCAGTTGGGCCTTGATAACCTGTCACGGGCTCTACAGATCCAGAACGTTATTAAATGTAGGCAAATTGCAAAATGCGGGGTCCCCGGTGCTGGCGCGGGGCCGGGCTGCACGCAAAGTGAATTTATTGGGCCTAGGTAATGGCAAAAATTTATTGGCCAGAAAGTGATAAATAACAATTTGTGCCTTGCATGTGTTGTCATCACTTGGCAATCGGCTCGCTAGAAGCTCCAAGAACAAAATAACTTTCTACGGCCATAGTTCTGTTCTCTGTTCTAATGTGATGTCTAAAAGTTTTGCTCCGTCGCATTCTTACCTGTTGAAACCAAGCAGATTACAAAAACTAAGGTGGAAACGAGGCCAAATTCGCTGGATATAATTGTTTGTGCTTATGAAACAAAGGCGAAACTTTAGTAAATATAAAACAATGAGTATAAGTTGGCAAAGCATGTCATGAAAGGAGATCGTCAGCGTCCTGGACTGGTTAAGAGGGGAACGCTAACCAGTGGCCAACGGGCTCCTAGCACCGCCATCTAGAGAGAAGACTTAGCTTATAGTTTAAATCCTATGACGAGGTGCTTTGTTTCCTTTCGTACAATAAATGTTGTACCTAATATGTGATCTCTTCCTTTGCAGCTATAAAATATGTTATGTGTTCTTTTTTTCAAATATTCCCTGTCCTGGCCAAGCATAATGTCTGTTCCGCTGAAATAAATAATGTCCTGCCTCCACGGCAATGTTTTTCTCGCAACACAATCCCCACTCTCTCACTCTCTCAATCTACAGCCTTTGTTTTCGCGAGCACATCAGCCTCGAAATTCTTCCATTAGTAAAACAACTTAACTACGGAACAACCTCCCACAATCAGTATTCCCGAACTTAAACGACATCCAATAGTTCAAACGCAAGGTTCATCTGCGTCTCCTCATGCAGCCCCGTCATTCTCCTTAATCTACATATCCTGTATCTATCCTTCGCACTAAACTTTCTACCAGATATTCCAACAGGACGTAAATGACATGACGAGCTGATAGTACAAAGGGTGACCCCTGACTCAGACTTTCGCATAAAAAATATAGATGGTGGGGACCAGTACTCCATAGCTTCATAATGTTGTTGCAATTATTTGCCCAAAGAAAGTTAGTACTAGTACTACGAAGACAGCGGCCACCATATACTTGATAGATGTGCGACCTCCCAGTTTTCGAATAGCCTGCTCAATCTGCATCTTCTACAGTTATTAACCATCCAAAATGAATTTAATGTCGTCTGCGTAAGCCAGTATTTCACTGGACTTGTGGATGATTTTGCCCCGTGATGATGCATCCGGATCCCGTATCACTTAATGAAATGCCAGTCAAACCTTCTCCTTTCAGTTTCCCAAATATAAAACTTGGAAATGAGTTTGATTTAGTTTTGCAAATTACATCCTTTAAATAATCACTGTTTTGCCCCTAATGGTAGAACGTTATTCGAGCTTGGCGACTTTTGGACCACCTTGTACCACCTAGCTGGACCTAGCTGTGTCATCAAATATACGGCGACTTATGTCATCAAACAGGATATGACTATTTTTTGAGTTTACTCCCTAAGAATCGTTTCATATATAGAGCACGGTATAAAATATAGGCGGGAGTTAAAAATCAAGTGTTAACAAAAAAGTCACGTCAAAAGTCAGTCACGCGTCGGAGCTGACACGCTCTTTTGTATTTTTTTTTTCCTGCATGAGGTATTTGATCCAAAGGCACTGGGGCCATTCATTCGACCTATTGTACTACACCCCTATACCTCATATTTTTAGGCCAAACCGCTTGCACAAGTTCAGCAGATGTCGCTTAGACTTGAACGTTCGAGCAGGACTCCTCGTACAAAGAAACCCTACTCCTCGCTATTGTGGGGCACTCACAAAGAACGTGGAGAGCCCACTCATCCTCCTCCAGGCAAACCCTGCATATGGAGTCCTCTGCCCTTCCTATCCTCCATAAGTGGTAATTTAGGGCACATGGTCCGGTAATCAAGCCAACAAGTGTCCTGACATCATTTCTACTGTATCTTAAAAATTCCTTGGCCGTCTTAAGGGACGGCACAGGAAGGAACCGTTTAGAGTTGGCCAGATCAGGTGCTGACCTCCAGCGTTTAGTATGCTTCATCGAAGCCCAATCGACCAGGGCTCTTGGCAGCAAGCTGGTGGGTGCCCTAATAGCCAGGACCGAGGAATGCAATATCAGAGCCTTGCTTAGCCAGGGCATCCGCACTTTCATTGCCTTTGAAGCCCCGGTAACCCGGGACCCAGACAAGGGTAACTTGAGTGAGAACGTCCAGCTCACTAAGTGCACGTTGGCAGCCCCGAACTATTTTCGACTTTGTCCTACGGGACCTTATCGCCCTAATTGCCGCTTCGATATCAGATAAGATAAAGATCCGTTTGTTCTGGTAGGTCCTTCTTAAGTTCAGTATAGTGTTCACCTTTGCTCGCAAGAGTGCCTAGGCTTATCGTCCTGCTGAGTCTGGTGCTTTCACTCCAGATTCCGGCCCCACACCTGTCTCTGTTTTGGAACCATCGGTGTACCATACTATTCCGCCCGGAAATACTTTAGGAAAAGTCCAGGTTAGCCTATCCTGTTTGTGCACAGAAGGGTGCTCAAATTTTGGAATTTTAAATGGCTTGCAGTCCGATAACATCCCCGCTACTGGAATGTCTTCTATGATATTCATTACTATAGACCCAAGACCAGCGCCTAGGTAACCATTCGCTTTCAGCCGCAGCGCCGCGTTTATGGCGTACTTCTCTACCTCAAGGTGGAGGGGTACCAGATTGAGGAGGGTCTAGAGCTCTGCCGTCGGGGAAGTGCGGATGGCCCCAGTGATGGAAAGGCAGGCCATTTTTTGAATTTTGCTTACATGGGTTATGAAACCCTTAAGCGCCATTCGGTGCCACCAAATTTAAGCTCCACAAGTTACCATGGGCCTGATGATGGTGGTGTATATCCAGTACATAGTTTTCGACTACAAACCCCATGTGCAGCGCCGGCCCTAGCCCTTGTTGAAGGTGGAGCGAGATTGTCTTTCGGCGCCCTTTTTCGACGCTTTCACTTCACATAAATTGTATTTCCAGTTGGGCTAGATAAAACTTTTTTCGAGTACTGCCTGCCTGTCATTTCCTTACGGGATTATATCTCCCCTTTTGCAAGCTTTTATGGGCTGGGGGCCTCATGAGGATGGTGGTTTTAGAATCACAGTTCCACCTGTATCTGCAATAGAGGAAGTATGTTTTCTCAGAGTTGTTTCCCCGACGTTTAGCCAACAGAACCACCTTTATTGGAGGCTATTTGGTTTGTATTGTATGCTTGGGCATTAGGGCTTGACCAGCTAGTAAGGTTGAGATGGTGGATAGAGTCACATTCTCGTTAAAAGAGGCTTCTCCTGCCATTAGCCCAAAATTGCAGTGTTCACCACCCTGACAACGTCATCTCTGCGAATTTTATGCGGTGCGCTTTTTGGAGTATTCTCCACTCCTACACCCTTAGGGTCTTCTTTTGGACCCTACCCTTTCAACATAATGCCAGCGGGGTCCTCTGTTGCTGCCGAAAAGTACCCGGTTACAAAAAGGCTGAGCGGCAGCTTGTTCCCGTCTACAGCAAAAAGTCTTGCTCCTTCCAAGGCTTAAGGCGGCCCATCATAGAGGGCGCACCAACCCCTGCTGACCTGGGCTGCTCTGAGCCCTGAGCCAATTCGGCTACCGCCTCCAGAAGACTTCCTTGCACGGTAACTAGTTGTCTCGTGGTCAGAGAAGTCCCCGGATTGTTAGTCGCAACCACGCCAATTCTGACACTTTCCGCTATTTGACAGAAGGTCGGCTTTGGAGTCGTTCTAGACTTCATTATGGGTGCGTCCGACTTTTCTGAAGGCTTTTCAAACCGTATGGTCAAAGCTTTCGCCCTTTTCGCCGGATTACTATGCCCTAGAGAACATCCAGATGATCTAACCCTCTTCTTATTAAGAAAATCGGTATCCCTTTTCTCCTCGGGGGCCACGCAGACCCTACCAGCCTCTACACGGGAGTAGCCAGCTTCCAGATATCGTATAAAACGTTTTCGGGCTGCGCCACCCCGTCTTCTGAAAGCGGTCGTTTTTTCGAGTCGCCTCTCCGATTAGGTGCCCTTACTTCCGCAGGAGATCTAAGGAGATCTCCCAATGAAGGAGTGATCTCAACGTACTCCATCCCGGGGTTTACGAGCTCAGACTGCCCTCCCTGAAGAAGAATCCCGAAAACTTCCCTTCATTGGGACCACATTCGACACCTTGAAGCATGAATTCAAAAATATCTAACTGGCCTTGTAGATCGTTCCTTTTGGGAACTGTGGGAGCCCCAAAAATGTGTGGAGCGTTAAGAAGTGCTCCATCTTCAAAAGTTTTTTTGAAGGTAATTTTATATTGATACCTGGATCTCGAGCAGGATGTGGCCTAAGGCCATGTACGATCGGTCTTGGAGTCAGCGCTCCTTGCTTGTGCCGTCTTCGAGTCATATTGATGAGTACATAGACTTGGCTAGCTACGCCCTCAAAATTTTATTTTTTGCTCGAAATTGTTTTTCGCATTCATTTTGGCGCCCCTCCTATGTACGGGTTTGTGAACTACTTTAATGCTCAAACTCTCTGTGGTATGGTAAATCTCCCTATTCCATTGATAACCGACCACGCGTGTACTTAACCCATTTGCATATTACAAAAACTCTTTTAAAACCTGTAAATAACCAAAAACAAAGTTCAAATTTATTTAAAAATAATTCAAATAACTAAAAAGCATGTTTACATACCCTAAAAATATAGCAGCGGTTGGTCTACACCAGAAGAGATCTTCTTTTTTGCTTAAACTGAATAAAATCCCCAAAATATGAGCATTCAACAGGTAAGTTATGAAAACGAAAACTCCCCACAGGTGATCTGTATCCACGTGTCTATTGATATTTCACTTTGCCACTTCTGCCAATATCTGTACCAATAAATAACGAAATCCCAATAAAAGTCCCTTATCGCACGAGATCACTTGACCTTCGTCTATTTGCAATTCAATTTCACATCCGAAGTGGTTTTATGGTCACCCTGTACCCCATATATATAGTGTATCCCAACATTTACGAGGATGTAAAATCGATTCCCCATTTTCAGTTATATATTTTATGATCGCCGCACAATGGTCGGCCTGTTTAAGTTATTCACTTTCTTCAATAACAGGCGCAATCTGATGCTGCTGTAATGTCGATTCGGCGTCCATTCTGGAAGAATGAGAGGAAAAAACTGTCTGAAGGAATTCAGTAATAAAACCCACATTAAAGTATACTGGGAATCTATGGCTAAATCTCCTATCTGCATAAATCAGGCCCAATTATGCTACTTCGTCAGTACGGCGCGGAGGAGATAAAATTTCAACTACGTTCGAACTTAGAAAAAATCGGTGGGTTCCTTAGGGCCGATGGTCGATCGAGTCTCGGACTAACCTTTATGATCGTGCTCTAGGGTGATCTCGATTCGTGTACAAATTTATGTAAAACACTAAAATCCCGGCCATTCGCCGGCTGGCTGTGGACCGTGAGGGCCTTGTGTGGACGTGTAAATTAAATTTATTTCCCTGTTCAAGTTGACATGACATGACCAAATGTTGACGTGATCTTCAAGCTGGGCCACATTAATCAGCGCTCAAAATGCCCAGAGGTAAGAGAGATTGACACTGAAAGTAGGTAAGCCCCCCGGACCAATGCATAGAAATAACGTCCCAATAATAGTTGGAGCCCCGATTAAAGGTCCTCAGCACCGAGAGAGTGTGAACTGTGTGATTCTTGTTTTCCCCCGGGGCCCAGCCAACAAGAGGTTCGTTAATTTAATTCGACGCATTCCCTAGACTTGAGACATCAAGAGTTTCTCCTCTGTAGAGATGCCTATCGCGGAGGAGATAAACTCGTTCCCGGACCCTTACCGAAATCTCCAGCGCAGGAATCGCGCTGTTTTTTAATTGCGTCATCACCCGTCTTAAGAGAGACACAAGGCCCGGGACTGCCCTGGAGTGATTACCTTGTTACACGTGAGCAACGACAGGTGATTAATTGATTTGAGGCCAGGTCGATAAAAAACAATCAGCAGGAGGACCATCTATATGCGATGCCGAGAACAGATCAAAAGATTAACCTGATCGCGCGCATGCTGTGTTCCGGAGACGTCTACCAAGCGACAGATTACAATGCGCAGTCGCTCGAGAGTTTTCACGGAAAACCTGAAATAAAAGCTCTTTCCTTCAGTTTTCACAGAAACAAGCCGAGATTTCTTAGAGATGATCTATGACTGATCGTGTTTCCGTGTCGCGACCATATGGTCCGGATGTGGCTGCTAAGAGGCCGTTGACAGGTGATAAGATTGACTCAGAAAGCACGTTTCGTAGGAACATGAATGCTTCATCCTCCTTAGAATGAAGCAATTTACGCTGATGTAAGACTTGTTAAATTTGCATTTAAAGTCTCGAAAGCGATCCACTCTTGAATCGCACTCTTTGTCGATCGATCTGATCGATTTTTAATTCACTTTCGATGTAAATCAGTCGATCAACCGCAGCCGCGCAGAGACGCCTCTATGAAGTAATCGGGAATGAATCGATCAAGCGAGATGTCCCCAAAGGGGTGTCAGATAGAATGGGTCCGAATCGAGCGGCCGAGAGATCGAGATCACCAAGGAGCCGTTTAATTAAAATCGTGTGGTCTGCGCCACATTAAAGGCATATTCTCGATATATCGACTAGCCACAGCAACGATCACTTCAATAAGCAATTGCCGATGCCGGATCATCTGGAACGGCGCGGACCTAAAGAAGCCATTTAGAGGACGGCAGTATAAGCCAGCATCCGAGCGACAGAAGAGCAGCAACAAAGACGCCAGTGGCTGTTTATTATGCATTTTCCCTTATCTAAAAGAGCACGCGTGTAACTCTTCAAATTAACTTTTTCAATTATCGATCAATTAAAAGCCCGATCGGCCCGATGCAGCAGGCCAGCCTAGGTGGGGATCAGGCCCTGTGTTATGTGTGAGACCAGCGGCGGTATCGGGTAGGAGCCTGTGAGACTTAAAGCACTGAGCTGGCTGAGCGTGCCGAGCTACTGTTATAGCCCACAATATACCTGGCCGGACTAAATCTTTTAAAACGCGATCAGACCTTAAGAGGCGCATTCTTAAGTGGTGTCCCTGTTATCGGCTGCTGGTAATCATTAAATCCGAATATGCGTGAATTCCTGATAAGCAAATGAGGAGCGTTATAAGTTGCGCGCGCACTCTAATATGCTGATTAGGGCCTGATAAGATCGCACTGAGGGTTTTCTAGAGTACCGGCCCATCCAAATCGAGAAATGGTGATGACGTTCAACCTGCTTTGAGAACGAGATAAGCCATTGGGGTGACACGCAACATGTGTTTCAAGACCCAAAGTCTTTACGGCGGACTTCTTGTATTGCATATGTATGTATGTATATATTGTCGACTTCGGAACGATCGGCTCGACTCCGCAAACTAACCCAGGTACGATGGCCTTGGGGCTGCTCTTTTCTTTCGGGCTGATAAGTTTTGTCAAAGAGCGCTGAAAGGAGGATACCAATACGATAATTACCGTGCAGGTTAAGATTTATTGAACTTTGTCATGGAAGGCTTTTTACTGAATTGATTATCATTCGATATTGGATATTGAGGATAAGATTTTTTCTGTGCGATTTGGTAAAGTGAGTTTTTCGTTCATGACAAGATAAGAATCGCGTTTTTTCGTGGAAATTCGATTTTTTGCAGTTTCTCATAAAAATCGATCTTTGGCTTGAGAGCGATTGACTGATCTTTATCATCTTGATTGAATGGCATGCAGTGCTGAATAGTCTTAGTTTAACGATCTTCAAGAAAGGCTATATTTTGACGGCTGGGTACTGAATAAATTGAAGATATCTAGCCATTATTATTTTTACTAGAGGCAGTTACCATATGATCTTCATTGCGATCTCTTGGATTGATCTACTTTATTTCAAACTACCGTTGATCATGGTTTCCAAAAACGTGAAACCCATATGATTTTGTTTGGGAGTGTTTCCCCATTAATTGTGAAGAGAGGAATTGAAGCCCCTTTTTTATATGTGGAGTTATCTTCCCAGAGATGATCCACCCAAACCGTATTTTATGTTTCTGGGGGTCGCAAACCTTGCCCTCCGATACTGGGTAATGTCGGACCGTATAAGACGATAATCGACACGAGTCTGATCATCCTCTAAAGAAGAAGATCAAGCGAAAGGCCAAAAAAGAGTAGAAGACTTAAAAGAGATCTCCAGGATACAAGCCTTCACCTACCTACTTACTTACGACAAATACTCACATGAGAGATTTGTGGGCATAGCAAAAATCATTCTGACGTCTTAACAACTTTGGGAGCGCGCAGATACTGACCTGATCTTATTCACCAAAATTAAGCAGTAGTATTGAACGTGGTTAGTACTTAGATGGGGTCCAGTTGGAAGCACTGCGTGTCGACAATCTGTTGTTGTCATTAGCCATGCTTAAAAGGACTTTCCGTCGGAGAATTTTTGTAAAGGTGGGCGTTTCTGGAGATCGAATATGTGAGATCTTAGAGTACTATCGCCACATAGATGTCGTGAGCAGAATCAAGATAGTTAGTTTTCGATGAGCAGGACAACTAGCTTGTATGAATGAAGACGAACATACTTGAGAAAGTTTTTTGGTGTAGAATTTATCGGGTGCCCTTATCGGAAGCCTTATTTGGTCTGGCGTCGTAGTATAATCACTTCTTCGGTGGGCCTGCCTCTTGGATAACCAAACGTCGACGTTGGTAAAGCTGGGCCAGCTTATTCCATCCATCCATCCATCCATCCAATGGCGCTACAGCCCAAATCGAGCCTTGGCCTCCTCTAGGGCATTTCTCCAAGTCTGACGGTTCCTTGCAGCAGTTCTCCAGTTCCGAATGTTCAGCATTGTCTCTGCGTCAGCCGTCACAGAGTCCATCCATCTTCTCCTGGGTCTACCTACTGGTCTGTTTCCTGGAATTTCGGCCACCATAAGCCGTTTTGGGATACGGTTATCATTCATCCTGATTACGTGGCCGGCTAGTCTTAGTCTGTTGATTTTTATAAACGTTGAGAGTTCTGGGTCGTCAAAAATTTCATACAACTCGTTGTTGTATCTCCTTCGCCATATCCCATCCTCTCTCGTTGGGCACCTTCCTCTCAAACCTGTTGACTTGTTCCTCTATCTCCTGGGTCATAGTCCAAGTCTCGCTGCCATAGCACAGTACTGGTCGTATTACTGTTTTGTAGAGTGAGAGTTTCGTTTTTCTGTGCACAAATCTTGAGTGCAATATTTGTTTTTGGGCATAAAAAGCTCTATTAGCCAGTAGTATTCGTCTAGTTACTTCTTCCTTTTCATCGTTTCTTTTTGTAATTGTAGACCCAAGGTAGACTGTTTTATCGACTACTTCTAGATTATGTTCGTCGATAGTTATATTTCTTCCCATTCTAAATCTTCCAGCTCTGGATTGTTGCATCACCTTCGTTTTTTCTTCATTGATGTTCAGCCCTATGTCCTTGGCCGCCTCTTTTAATTCGACATAGACTTCTTTTGCTGCCAAGAAGGACCTTCCCACGATGTTCACGTCATCCGCATATCCAAGTAATTGTACAGACTGCGTTGCTATGGACGCATTTCTCCGTACTGATGTTTTTCTTATCACCCATTCTAGGGCCAGGTTGAAAAGCATGGGGGCTAGTCCATCTCCTTGTCTAAGACCTTGTCGCACTTCGAACTCTTCTGTTATTGCATTTTGAATCCTTACTTTCGCCAGGGAGCTATTCGTTGCGCATTTTATCAGTCGTACCAGCTTGGAGGGGACTCCTAATTCCAATAGGATCCTGTACAGCCTCTCTCTGTTTATCGAGTCGTATGCCTGTTGAAAGTCGACAAATATCTGGTATATATCTATATTCCTTTCCCAGGTTTTCTCCAGAATTTGTTTTAAGGTCAGCAGTTGGTCCGATGTTGACCTGTTTGTCCTAAAACCAGCTTGATATTCTCCTATAAGGCCTTCCGCTATAGGTTCTAGTTTTTGTTTCACAAGGATTGTGAAGGTTTTGTAGCTGGTGCTGAGGAGTGAGATGCCTCTGTAGTTTTTACAGGTTAATTTATCTCCTTTCTTGTAGATTGGACATATAATCGCTTTCTTCCAGTCATCTGGTATAACTTCTTCCTCCCAGACGTTACATATGAGTTCGTGTAAGTTCCTTAAGAGTTGCGGCCCTCCTTCCTTTAGTAGCTCAGCTGCGATTCCATCGATGCCTGGGGATTTGCTGCTTTTTTGCCTTTTCACAGCTTCCCGTACCTCATCCAGTGTTGGTGGTTCTATTGGGATACTATCTTGAGGTAATACCATTGCTTCCGCCTGTGAGTCTTCGTTTATTCTTTGGGTTGGATTCAATAAGTTTTGAAAATATTGTCTCCATCTTTCCTTTATCCTATCCGGGTCTGCTAATAGGTTCCCATCCATGTCTCTGCAAATATCCGTTCTTGGCTGAAACTTATTACTGATCTGGCGTGTTCCTTTGTAGGCTTGCCTAGTTCTACCTTCGCTGAAGTCTTCCTGTATCTGTAGGATCCTCCTGTTTAGATACTCTCTCTTTTTCTTTCTGCACAGCTTGTCTGCAGTTCTTCTTTTTAGCTTAAAGACTTCCATCCTTGCTCTTGTGGGCCTTGCGATGTACTCCCGGTGGCTCTGGTTTCGTTCTTCTATTGCAGCTCTGCAATCCCGATCAAACCAGTCAATTCTAGTCTGTCTGGGGGCCCAGCCTAGGGCGTCTTCAGCTGCCTCCTTTACGCTGTTTTTCAGCTTTTCCCATTTGTTGTTAATGTCAGGCTCTTCTCCTACTCCTTCTCTCAGGTTTTGTACGATAGCATTCTGATAGGCCTCTCTTCTTTCTTCAAGTTTCAGCTTGTCTATATCGTACCTTAGCTGTATTTGCCCTCTTTGAGTTTTGGTCGTTATCCGGGCTCTAAATTTCACTTTGACAAGATAGTGGTCCGAGCCACAGCACGCTCCCCTCATAGTTTTCACATCCAGTATACTCGTGGCCCCTCTTCTCTCAATTAGGACGTGGTCTATTTGATTATATGTAACCCTGTCTGGTGACTGCCACGTCATCTTATGAATATTTTTATGTGGGAACATTGTTGAACTTACTACCATTGAGTTCGAGCTAGCGAGATCGATCAATCTACTACCATTGTCATTGGTAGCGTTATGTAGGCTGTGCTTTCCTATGACTCCTAGGAATTCCTCTTCTTTTCCTACTTTGGCGTTCATGTCTCCAAGCACCATTTTAATATCGTTTGACGGTATTAATCTGATGACGCTTGTTAGCTCCTGGTAGAATTCCTCTTTCTCCTCATCCGTCTTGTCTTCTGTGGGCGCATGGACGTTTATGAGACTAATGTTATGTAGTCTTGTTTTAATCCGAAGCGTACATATCCTGTTATTTACTGGCTTGAAGTCCAGAATCAGTGATTTCATTTTCTTTTCGACTATGAAGGCAACTCCGAACTCTCTTCTTCCATTCGATGAACCACTGGAGAGTATCGTGTGGGTTTTGAGATCCATTATGCCCCTGTGAGTCCATTTGGTTTCCTGTAGAGCGGTGATTGCTATGCCGTATTTTTCCAATAATAATAAAAGCGAACGCAGGGCGCCCGTCCTGTTGAGCGTTCTGACGTTCCAAGTTCCAATGTCAAATTCCATATTTCGTTGCCTGGGTCGTTGCCGTTGAGTCCGTCCTGTCCGAGGCCTGCCTTGAGGATTCGTGACGGGTGGGTTTTTACGGTGGAAGGTTGTCAGCCTGCCGCCCAACCCCCAACCTGGAGGACCAGTCCGGTAATTGTTTCGTTTTGAGGCGCGAAACACTCGCCTTTCACCCTCCTCCGTCAGTTACTCTTGTATATACAAGAGCATCCAGGGAACACCCGATGTAAAGTCAACATCTTCGTGGAGGTGGAGGTAGGATTCGGTAGCATATCGGAAGGACTTAGGTCGTGAAGACCATGGGTCGCAGATGGCGTTTCTCAGGACTTGTCCCTTTGGTGTACCGGCATCACCAAAGGTCCCTGAGGCCGTTACTACCATTTGATCCCCCTAGTTGGGCCAGCTTATTCGATGGGGTATAATTCACGAATCTGGTCCTCCTAGCAGGAGGGCAGTTAAGAAACCAGAAGCAGAGCCTCGAAATGAGGAAACGAGACAACTTAAATTAGTGCAATGCTGCATGATATTCTACAGCTGCTGAAGGGAGCATCACTTAAGAGTAGACTTCATACCACATAAGTCAGTCATAGATAATGTCATTAAATCCAAGCCAATAAGTGAGCGTGAGAGGATTGAAAAGAAAATTCTCCAAAAAACATCATACATAAAGAAAGAAAGGACATTCACAAATACACCTGGCAATCGCCCAGTAAATTCTACCGCAATCATACTCATAGGTAGAATGGCAGCTTCCAGTATCCGCCAAGTAAGATCCTGTGGACGTGCGAACTGTGAATCAGATCTTCCAGATAGATATCAAGCAAACCTATCAGAAAGGATAGGTCCAAACAGAAATATAATGGAGATACAGTCGACGGAAGTGGATTAAACTGAAGGCGATGTCACGAAGGCGATGTGACTCAAGGATACCAAAAAAAGCCCTGTATATACTACCAGATGGCAAAAGACCAGTTGGCAAACCACGGTTAAGGTGGGAAGATAATGTTAAGGCCGATGCAGCAAAACTGCTCAACACAAGAAACTGGAGACAAGCTGCAGAGCAGAGTGACGTCTGGAGGAAGAAGCTGATGGAGGCCAAGGCTCGAATTGGGCTGTAGAGCCATCAAAGAAGAAGATGTTACGAAGGAAACCCTACTCCGGTATATGTAGAACAAAAGAAGTAGAGTTGAGCAGGACTTACACGAGGCATTACATTTGTCTCTTACACCATGGCCAATTGTACTGAGGCCTCTTTTTTTTAAATTTACCGGTTCAAAAATAATGTCCTACTAGTATATGCTCGTGTATCTAGATAAATGATTGTGTGATTGTGAATACGCGCTGAAGAGACATTTTCTTAGGGAGTGTAATTTTGTACTGGAGAGATATTTCTCACTTTTTTTGAAGTAGTGAAATTGCCATCACGAAATACGGTGAGACATACACAAACATTATGGAGACCTAGATTTCTACGTACTCCGAGGCCGTTTAATGCATACTGGAATCAAAGTCGTAAAAAAGCTCTTCATGGTCCTTTGCCCACTTTCTTTTTTAAATTTGCTTGTTTTTGTCATTTTGGCATTACAATTGTGCCTTGCTCCAATTGAAGTATGACACTATACTGGTTCAAAAGGGAAAAAATGGCACCTCTTACTAATTTTAGCAGGCACCACTCATTTTATAATCGCGTCCTACCCAACACTAAAAAAAGGCGCTTTATTCACAGGCAGCGTATATGTAAAGAAAGGTGGAACGATTTTTTAGCGGGCTATTGAACACAAATGAAATCACTGGGCATTTATCAGAATCCCTGTCTACAACATAATGGTAGCACCAGAGAAATAAAAGTACCAACGTTGGAAGAGTTATAAATTGCCATACGATCTTTAGTTTTTTGCTCAACATGCATCAGACCACCTTTCAGGCCATGATTTAATCTCGCAGATCCCACCGTTCGGCCACAATTCAATCTCGAGTTGTCTTCCTACCAGCACATTGTTTTAGGAAGCGCAGCCTCAATATACCATTAATACATTGCGATCCACAGTAGGGAGCGAAGTACGGATCCTTGCGGAACTCCACATGCTGTTCTGTACACCGTCAGCCCATCTTCCTATTCACAATGAAGAGGCTTACCTCCTTCCCTTTTCAGACCAAATAACAGTTTCCGAGGGGGTTGTGTTTATCTGACCCGGCCCAACACGAAAATCTAGGATAGTCTTTGATGACACCCTGTTGCCAGTCTGACATAGTTCGGACAAAAGCCATAAATGGTTTGTCGAAGTCGACAGTGGCAGGAATGGTATCGGACATTCATATCGCTGGCACCAGGATTATCTCCTTTAAATTAGTTAAGTGATTCATAAGGTCTGCTGGCTTTACAGGCTCCAGCCAGAGCACCCTTCTTTACTACAAGATGGAGCGGGCGGAGGAGGAGTCAGGACACCAAACATTTCTGTGCAGATGGCTTAGACCAGGACTTCCAGGACTTAGAAATCCTCAACTTAATAACATTGGCTCAGAATCCCTTAAGCCTCGGCCACGATACGAGCGGCCAGCGGCAAGCGGCGAGCGGTGAGCGGCAGAGCGGTGGTGGCCAGGATACGAGCGGCGATTCGACTTGTTCAGTAGTAGAAAAGCTATCTCCGGAAGATATGCTAAAAGTATGGAGTTTAAGTGATAATATTTTGTTGAAAAGGCGTATTCTCAATAAATTAATTTATAATAGAAAATATGGAGTTCATCCCATTAACGAGCGAAGAAGAAGGTTTGGTGAATATCACCATCTATCTTTTGGGTTAAGAAAAGATAAAATTCGTGTTTTCGAATACACCAGAATGTCAATTGAAACCTTTAATTACATTCTGGGCAAGATAAGCCATCTTTTACAATATTTTTTTACACTTTTTTTCCATTGCTACAACAAAATAATAACAGAGCGGCGAGCGGCACCAAAAAAATTTAATGTCTCGGATTAGCGGCGAGCGGCACTTCAGTATTGCCGCTCTGCCGCTCACCGCTCGCCGCTCGTATCGTGGCCGGATTCAAGCGTTTTCCATATAAAACTATACAAACATAAAGCTCAGAATCGCCGCTGTGCCGCTCTGCCGTTCACCGCTCGTATCGTGGCCGAGGCTTTACAGTCAAAGACCAGGTCTTGGTGGTAGTACCCAAAAAACTAAGTGCTCAAATACACCAGATATTACTAGAAAGACTCTCGATTTTTGGTCTATTTAAGAGAAAAAATGGTGGTAAAACCGAGTAGGCGGTAGACAAATATAAAATAACATCCTATATATACACCAGGAAGCCACCCACAAAATCTGCTATCAATACACTATTAATTTACAAAACTGACACCATACACCGATTGAATGTCGTCATTTCACCTATCAATGACGTTTTCACTTGATCATCCCCCACAGAAAGTTGAAAAAACTTTTCATATATGTATTAATAACAAAATACAGTTTTTCCCGATACTATTATCACCTGAACTGAAGCCCAAATATAGAATCATTGTCGCACGCATTATTTACTGTTTACACAGATTTTTCCATTAGTCCTATTTTCCTTGCTTGCTTCCCCGGAGTACACCCCTTCCTTCCGAAAACAACAAATATCCTCGAACAATAAAAGGTTTTCTCCTTTCAATCTAAATTAAGAATCCTGTTTTATAAATACACACATCCTAATTATTAAATCAATGAAACACGAGAGTGCCTTTGTCTATTTTCGGGGTAAAGTGTTGACAGTGGCTCGATTCGAACAACAACCTTCACGGCAGTAATCAAGGTGCGGCCAGACCAGGATTGTGAGGAGAATGACAAGGATTTCAATCCTTAAAATTTTGGGGGTGATTTTTATTTATAAATAAGTTAAATTAAAATTAGAATTGAATTGGTGCATACAAGGGGAAATTATCTTGAATTATTTCCGAAAACACCCCCCCCCCCCCACCCCCACCACTGGCTCAATCCTATTTATACAGTGTATTATCACAATCGCTGTTAAGTCACATGACGTCAGTGGCTTCGTCTACCTCTATTATTTGGTGGCTGCTATTTCGGGAACGAGAATAAAGAAAATTACAAAAGTTTTAATTTCACCACTTAGACGACGACGGGTCCTGCTTGTTAAGCGCTGGGCTATTTTGGTCCTTCCAGCCCGAAACGCGTCGTTGTCCCGAGGCTCCATAATAACCGGACAAGCGTTAAAAATGAATAACTTTTGTGCTGCGCGGCCGACAATCCCCACTTATTTGTGACGACATGCCACCGGCAAACAAACTGCACACGAGTCCTGTTTCTCAAGGAACACCCAGGACGAAGAAGTACCCCCGTTCCACTGGTGGAGCGGAGCAGCTCAACCCCATGCCGATATCCTTTTTGACTATTTTTTTTTTCTGAATGGCCGCCGATTTGTTGGTAAACATCAACCAACATTCACCAACCCCACCACTGTTGAGGAAGTCTTGATCCACACGACTTAGTACAGTCAATCTGGCGTAAAAATGATGTTTAGCTGGAAAAAAATTTCTAACGACCAAATGTACGTGGAATCGTTGAAGGGTAAGGAGACAAAGCGATTTGTCATAAACTTGTTTCGTCCACACCCTACGCTTTTTTGGAAATTGAAAAATACCCAAAAAAATTTTGAAACGCATTTATCTCTGATTCTATGCGTTTGTCAGAAAAATTTATTGAACAAAAAATGTAGACAACAATGAAATCTTCAATTATTGTCATTGACTCAATACCGTACGATGAAAAGTGCGCGCGGTACGTGGCGCTGAAGTTCCAAAACAAGTGTTTTTCGACTTTTTGTCCTTAAAAACATTATTTTTCAGCAAAAATGTGAATGGCAAAGTTGGTCCTTATAAAATTACGTACAACTTTTATTTAAAACATTTTTCTCTACGACTTACCTCTTCAGAGTTATAGCGCAACAAACGCCGTGTAGGACAGTGAATAGTTTTATTCTTACTTTCACTGGCTGGATCGGCTTAAGGTCCAAATACACGAGCACTCCATTCCACCACGCCACGCCAAAGCAACAACAATTTGTATGCATTCAAAATTTCGAATGCATACAAATTGTTGTTGCTTTGGCGTGGCGTGGTGGAATGGAGTGCTCGTGTATTTGGACCATTAGATGTACAAAAGGACTGAATTTGACGAGCCCCCTAAACACTGAGATGCGTACATTTTTTAGTCTCTCAGTGAATTTTGGAGAGTGATGTTTCATAAACGTTCTCTCTTAAAATGTCTGTTTGTTTGAAAATGGCATGTCTCAAAAGCACACAAATCAACACAGATATACATATTAAATATGATATATGATAAATTATATATCATGTTATATATAAGGAATGAGGGGGGCAACCCATATGGTGAACACTGCGGCCAAGTTAGGCCTATTGTGTACGTACCCCACTAGCGGAACAGACTATCGGCCTTCCGAATGAAGGCAAGAAGGTCTTTAGTTGATGAAGACCGGACTTGGGCAGGGCTCAAGAACTCTCTGATAAACGTTCTTCTTCTAAGCCAGTGCCAGATCAAAGCAGGACATTCACAAAGAATATGTGTGGAAGTTTCATCGCCTTCCAAGCAGAGTCGGCATTCTGTCTCTTCAGACAGTCCTAGATTGTGGAGGTGGTACCGCAGTCCTACATGGCCAGTGAGATAGCCCACCAGCAGCCTTAGGTCCGCTCTGTTTAGAGCCCAACGAAGGCCAACAACGACATCCGACGTTGGCTATCGAACGTTCGTTCGCGTTCGGAGATACGTCCATAAGCATTTGTTGGTTTAGAAAACGTTCGTTGGGACGGGTATTCGGTTTAATTGCATCGAAGGGTGCTATGGATGACGACAAAGAAATCATTATATCTAGTTTCATATACCTTAACGAAACATGCTTCAATTTAATTTTCCTAAATGCCACTAAAAATATCTTTTCTATAAAATGCAACAAAATCCATAAACGTCAAACTCTTAAAATTTCGGCCTTCGAGCTTGTCAATCGTTGGTTAAACGTCGATGCCCGGACACACCACATTCGCTCAAATGGCTTGTTTCCTTTGATGTTACCGCCACGCTACGGGTTGCAAGCGAACGCCAACGAATCTTCGTTGGCTTTCGCTGAACCGTCCACACAGAACCAACGAACGTCAGCGAATCCCATTCGTTGGCCTTCGTTGGTCCGGTGTGTACGCGGCATAAGGCAAAGGGTCTTATAAGATCTTTAGCCTGTCTAAGACCTGGGACTGACTCCCAATAGGCTAGGTTTATTTTCTTAATCCACTCTTCTATCAAGGACTTGGAGATGGACCAAGAGATGCCACAGAAGGGTTCTGGGCCCTGGAACAACGTCTCAGACCCCTCCCTCGCGAGGCTGTCTGCAGCCTCATTTCCCTCGATACCCCAGTGTCCGGGGACCCAGCAGAGCGAGACCTCGTTTCTTCTGGTCAGGCTCTGGAGTACGTCAAAACACCCTGCTACTATTTTGGAAGAAAACTTCCACGTTGAGTGTGCCTTGATGGCAGCTTGGCTGTCAGAAAAGATTTTAATGTTGGCGCCTTTCAGACCTTTCTCAAGGTTGAGCCTAGCGCAGGTCGCAATGGCATGTATTTCAGTCTGGAAAACAGAGGGCCTCTTACCCATTGCAATCGAGACCTTGGAGTTGGGTCCTGCGACACCAGCCCCTGTACCATGTTCCATCTTTGACCCGTCAGTAAACCAGTAGAGATGGTTTGGATCCCTAGGAAGAATAATTTCCTCCCACTCAGAGCGATCCGGGATAATTGCTTTGAATTTCCTTTGGAACCGCAGTTGACTAACCATATGGTCGGATACGCGGCAGATGGAAATGCTTGGGATATTTTTAAGGATATCCATGTGTCCTTTGACCGTATGGGGCCAGTTGGATGAGATCTGAAGTCTCAAGGCACTTATGGCGGCGGATTTCCATATGAAGAGATGCAAAGGGGTCAATCCAATGATTGCTTCCATTGCAGCTGTGGGGCAGGTCCGCATAGCTCCGGTAATGGAGAGGCAAGCAAGCCGTTGCAGCTTGCTGCACTTGAGGATCGACGTAACCTGTTTAGTCTTGGGCCACCAAACTATAGCAGCATAAGTGACAACAGGTTTAACGATCGTGTTGTACATCCAGTACATCATTTGTGCTGATTTGCCCCGTGCTCTAACTCCAGGTTCGGCAGGTGTGTTCTTTTTCCGCCCAGCAGTTGGCTCTGCTACAGGCTCCCTGGCGCATGATGCAGATGCGGGGGTCGGATTTGGAACACCGCCAGATGGACCTGGAGTCGTTGCGAGAACAGCTCCGCCTTCAGATGACCCTATGGCCACGGCGTTACTGCAGTCCGCGGTAACCACAGAAGCATTAGGAAGTGCCATTTCAGACCCTGTGGTCTGAGTGTCACAGGATGAACCCTGCGCTTGTGGCTGCTTCTTGGAAGGATCTTTATCCTTAAGAATTAGCCGGGTCTGGGAAAAGCGATATGCGATTTTCCCCTTAAGACTAATTAACTTAGTCATGGAAGCGGTATCCACTACCATGACCAAGTGAAGTGTGTTGTCATTTACCCGCCTCTGAACCACTTTCCACTTGTCAGCGGGAACCGAGTTTTGTGCAGCGATAGTAGCCAGCACTTTCTCGTTGCTTAAGGCACCACTCTGGGGGAAATAGCCACGAATAACGTGAGTTTGAGGGAAATTACCCTCTTCCACCAGAGTAATATCAAGAGCACTCTTGCTCTTAATGAAGGAGACGTTACTCCTCACCCATTCAGCTGTGTCAGGGTTTGAGCAGACTAACAGCAGCCAGCCTCTTCTTGGGAAACTCCCCTCGAAAGACGGCTTGACTTCACCGCCCGCTTTTTCAATTACGACGTCAATGATCGCCTCCTGCAGCTGTGCCATTTACTCAGGTGTCAGAGGGCAGTTGACCATGTCTGTCGAGATGAGGCCAAGCTTTACACTGCTTACCACCTGGCTAAAGGTGGGGCGAGTGGGCCCCTTGGCCGTCTTG
Source organism: Thereva unica (assembly GCA_949987705.1). Classification (NCBI taxonomy): domain Eukaryota; kingdom Metazoa; phylum Arthropoda; class Insecta; order Diptera; family Therevidae; genus Thereva; species Thereva unica. Next base: position 6,756,475 of record OX465283.1, read on the forward strand.
GTCCTCTTCTGTTCCGGACGTTCCGGAGTTCCTCCTCTGAGCGAACTCTCTTCAGCTCAGTTTTTTTGGAGGGCTTTGTTAAAGCTTTTTCCAGGGCCATTTCCCTGGAGAGGCCTTTTGCCAGTGCTTCTTGGAAGCATTTCCTCTGGCGATTGGAGAGTTTGACAAACCTGGGTTTGTCAAGCTCCATCTTACCCAAGTCTCGGCCAATGGTGGTAGCTCCGGAAATGACCGAACACACACTGACCGAGTCTGCGCTGCAGACGGATTCTGCGTCTGAAGACTCATCTTCAGCGACTGACGAACCGCCTGTAGAACCAGTGTGCCCAATGGCTCCACCGGTTAAGGTTGTTGGTTTTAAACTTGCGTGCCCAATGGCTCCGCTCGTTAAAGCAATTGATTCACAGCTAGCGTGCCCAATGGCTCCGCTAGTAGAGGCAATTGCTATCTCTTGTGTCCCTAAAGACACTTGAGATGAGGCCATCGTCACAATTGACGAGGATGATGCTGTCGGAGCTGCATCGAGCTCATACTTTTTATATTATTTATTTCCATGAATGGACCCACGAGTATTCGGGAAAGTAAGTCACCCATAGCGAGCCCGTATACTAAGGGAAGGCTAATTGAAACTGGAGGACGCCAGGTATCCAGAGTTCGGATATTAGAGACCAAGCACCCCCTTGGCCACGAGTCTCTCGGCATATCCTGTTTCACCTTAGACTGGGGTGATTTTTTACAGAGTGTTCTTCTCTCCGCCCGACTACTATACCATTAGCAAGCACTCCTGGTAGAGACATGACCATGCCAAGAGTCTGTTTCCAGTCGCCCCTCGTGGAGGGTGTAGTCGAGCTTCCAGCAGTATTTAGCACAGTTTCGGCACGGAGCACAAAGCAGCGTGTTAGTCCCCCTGTGTAACTGTTGGCTGGCGACCACATATATCATGTTACGTATATGGTAATTATAACAAACGCAACAATTGTCACCGTACTATGTACAACTGGAAATGTCTTCTACACTCTTTGTTGCGCTATAACTCTGAAGAGGTAAGTCGTAGAGAAAAATGTTTTAAATAAAAGTTATACGTAATTTTATAAGGAACAACTTTGCCATTCACTTTTTTGCTGAAAAATAATGTTTTTAAGGACAAAAAGTCGAAAAACACTTGTTTTGGAACTTCAGCGCCACCTATCGCGCGCACTTTTCATCGTACGGTATTGAGTCAATGACAATAATTGAAGATTTCATTGTTGTCTACATTTTTTGTTCAATAAATTTTTCTGACAAACGCATAGAATCAGAGATAAATGCGTTTCAAAATTTTTTTGGGTATATTTCAATTTCCAAAAAAGCGTAGGGTGTGGACGAAACAAGTTTATGACAAATCGCTTTGTCTCCTTACCCTTCAACGATTCCACGTACATTTGGTCGTTAGAAATTTTTTTCCAGCTAAAATGCCAGATTGACTGTACTAACTCCTTTATGATGAGGGAGTAAGGGGACGGGTGGCTCCATCTACACGACAGTCCCAGGAGTTCGATAACGTTAAAAATATTTTTCTGCGTCACAGGAGGCTAGATCCCGAAAATAGACCGGCCGTGCACGCGCCAAACGGCATCATGGCACGGAACGTCGAACTATCGGGACTTAATTCCTTCCGTAAGACGGCAAGGTACCACCAGCGGCACAGCCCGGCCGTGGAGCCCCAGCGAGCGAAACACGGAAGTCCTAATGAGGATAAAAAGCCACGAGTCTCGAGTTCTGCATGTGATTGTATGTGTAGACTTTTTCCTGTTTTTTTCTCCTCATCTTCCGTAAACCACCCTCGATCCTTGGCATTGGGATGTCAACAAGTGGCTTTGGCCCAAGTCAGCTGGCGTCTCCTCATCCACGCCAGCGAAAAAGATCTCTCCCAAAAGCGTGTATGTGTGTGTGTGTGTTCGGGGGTGAAATTATTTCAGGATACTTCCTGAAAATCGATGCCCGTGACGTAATTCGATGCCATCACCGTTGGCATGGAGCTGAACGTTACTATGATCCTGATTCCTGACTCCAGATTCATGCTGGAAGGGGACTTACATATGTTCGTGGCAAAATGGCGTACCGTTTGTGCTGCCTCTTTTTGCGGGGGAGGAGGGGGATGAATTCATGAATTAAACGTAAACGTCTCCATACGAGCCTCGTGGTCCTGATTTTATGAATGGAAAAGTTTCTGGGTGGCCCGGGAATCAACAGTCCTTAGAGGGGTGAGTGTGGTTGGGGGCAGCACGTTTTCGAGGAAGTTTTTTGGAGTTACCAGTGGTAGTGTAAAAGCATTCGATTAAAGCTTTCGGGGGATAAAGAAAGTGCGAAGAGATGAACTGGAGAAAGTTTTAAATTGTTTTGCTTTGCGTCATTTGTGGTAATATTAAGGTTTTTTTTCTGCTGCAGTAAAGTTGTTTGGGGGAATGTTTTATTGTTATTGTAAAGTCAACAAGGAAGTCAAAAATAGAAAATCATGTTAAAAATAAATATAACTACTTCAGTTTCTCTTGTTATGGGAAAATACAAGCTTAGGAATCACACTTTGAACAGGGTCAAGAAGAGTTTGTCATTTTAAATGTTTTACGCAATAGAGATATTGTTTCACTTGCTTTGTGACAGATGGTAACGTCCTGCTGAATATAAACCTCGTCCATAACCATAACATAAATTTCAGGCCAAAAAATTACGGTCAACATCGTTCGATAGGCCATTCCATCCAAATATGGCCCGATTAACCCTCCAGCAAAAAACCCGCACCAAAAACGTTACCAAACTCATTGTGGTTGGACAGGTTGTTTGATCATGACCCCGGTGCTGAAAGTCGAGTCGTGTGTCGTGTCAAGTCGTTTGAACCGAAAAAAAGTGACTTTTCAGTCGAATTACGACTTTCGGCACAGAGACCTTAACTAATTTTAGAACTTCTACTGTAGGCCCCCTGTGCTGAAAATCGTAATTCGACTGAAAAGTCACTTTTTTTGGGTCAAACGACTTGTCACGACACACGGCTCGACTTTCAGCACAGGGGTCATGATCTACCGCTCTTGGATTTTCGGAGTACCAGATGCCACAGTTTTACATACCCAGGCGCATGAAAATGAGCGATATCTGAAAACCTTCTAGTTTTTACTTGTTAAATGTCATAGTAATGACAATTGAAGGTTGACAGTTCAAAATTGGCGCGAGATTTAAAATGACACCTCTTGTTGAAATACCCTTTTCTATCAGTCTGTCATGTCGGCAGGTCATGGAGCAATGGCTGATAGTAAGCATATTTCGAAGGATAGAAGAGAATAGAACGGTTTAAACCAAATTGCTGGAGCTCATACAGCAGACTGTCTAAAGAGTTATAAATTAGACTTCGTTATTGCGGTGTAATGAGAAGAGAACATGAAGGACAAATTCGTTATCCTCGAGGCTCAGCCTGTAGATTGGGCTCTCTGCACTTCCACTGCTTCATTGATATCCCGTGAACAAGGTAGATTGCATCTTAAACTTGTTATTGCTACACCTCAGTAAAATTCTGTTGGTAGGGAAACTTTGAAATCCTTGAAGGCATAGAGTGTGATAACAGTTTTCCTTCTGAAATCTATTCGATAAAGCCCTTCTTAACTTTGGATAATATTTCTGAACGAAATGCTGGATCTTTATCTTCGCACCCGGAGTGTCAAGTTATTGTTTCAAGTATTTTCAACGTTTATAATATAAATTGGCTGATTTTCTTTAAAGGTCAAAGACGAGCTATATCTCTTAAATGAATTGGAAAAAATGCTACGATTTGACATTGCTGACCAGCAAGCTCAGTTTTATAACTTCATTTTATTCCTCTCACCCAACACGTTCCTCTGCCGAAATGAAACACCCGTTGGAAACTCAGATTACTCCCCTAGACAACACCGATTTCTCACATCAATTTGATAACCAAAACAACATGGGTGTCACTATCCAATTGGTTATTGGCTTATTTATTCGAAGCAACTGACTGGGATTTGTGTTTTCATAGAGCTAACACGAACTTTTATGCATTCGGTGTTACCAAAGTTATGAATGGGGGGAATGCATTTTCAGCACAATACCGAATCTATAACGCCCAGGTCGAATAAAAAGTTTATTTGACTAGGTGCGAACACAATTTCAACTGAAGAAGCCAAATCCTGTTTGGTGATTGAAATTTACTTGGGTGCCGTTTTGCCAACCGATTTACTCCAAGCGTGACATGGACACGAATCGGATCATGGAATGTGAGAACAACGCTTGCTGGTTGGAAGAAGTCCTCAACGAGATGAATCGATATAAAATCAAGATCAACAGGCGGGCACCAGTCATCGCAAAGCTTCAAAATTTTATATGAAGGTGCGTCGGACTCTCCCATGATGCACCTAAATTTTAAAATTCAAAATAGCCGCCGAAATATGACCGAAATTAAAAATGGCCACCCAAGCATGAATTTGCCAATTGTGCTCCAATTCCCATGAAAATTTACTATGGTTGGTTGTTCCAGCTGAACCCCTTCCAGCATGAAGAGGGAGAGAAAAAAGGAGTACGGAGGAGCACATGCGGGTATCTTACACAAAATTTTTATATGGTATTTCTTAAGCGAAGCAAGTTTAGCCAACTGTGATTTATCTGCGCTGGTTCCTCAAAAATCACCTAAGAGTGGCTTGACAAATTGCAAATCCTACAAAGTCATCGATGGTGGCACGTTTTATGCTTTCATAGACTCATGGAGGCACCTTAGGAATGTGTTAGCTTTGACAAAATTATTAACTTCCCAGTATAGGAAGTTATTGTAATCGGTCCGAAAATCGAAATCGAAAAATTCAACGTATTTTCATCTTTCAAGGTCCCAGGAGCATTTTAAGCAAAAAATTGGGAGGAAGTATGTGTGTGTGTGTGTGCGTGCGTACGGATGTGGTCATTTTTTCCTGCACGATATCGCGCGAACCAAAACTGATATCGACTTCGTTGAGGTGTCGTTCGAAGCGTATTAACCGAAATATGATCTGAAAAGATTTTCATGAAATTCGGTCCAGCCGTTTTTTTGTTTGAGCGACGTAAGTGATTTTTGTACCTGCACGATATAGCACGAACCAACCATGATACCGACTTCTTTGAGGTGCCGATCGTAGCGTATTACCGAAAGTACACTTTGAAAAGATTTTCATAAAATTCGATCAAGCGGTATCTATGTTTAAAGGGCGTAAGTGATTTTTGTACATGCTCGATAGAACGCAAGCCAAAAATGATATTGACTTCATTGAGGTGCCGATCGAAGCGTTGGAATGACACCCGTTCAAAATGAAGTTCATTTTTATGGATTCAGCCGAGCAATAGCTTCCCAAATAGTCATCACTCGTCAAAATCCGAGTTTTCTTTAAAAACCATTCAACAAATACGTTAACCATCACAAACATGACGAAATTTTCAAACTTTAGTTCAGAACTGTTTGAACGGCGGATTGCTTTCCATGTCCTACAGTTTTGGGAATTGAGTTCATCGCGGGATTTCCAGTGATTACAGTTTGGCCTTTTCGGACAAGTTTGACAAATCCGTTACATTGATTAATTTTGGTACTATCTCCTGATATCGTTCGAATTGAAAATGAAGTTTTTACCATTGCAGTTTATCATCAGCGCGTCAATACGCTCAAAATGAATTCGCTTTATAGTGTAGCGAACGAAGTGCCAGGGACATGTTTGTTTGCTACTGTTCAACAAAAAAAAGTTCTTTAGAAAAGCTTTGCGGATTTACCATTCTTATCGTTATTCCAAAGAGCTTCCTTCCATCATACTGGGAAGTTGATCGTGTGGACCGAAAGGGTCGAACCCACATCCCAACTAGTTTTTTTTACTACCGTAGCGACTAATCAATCCAGTGAAATTACGCCTTCGTACCTGCTCGGCAGTATTTTTCGCGGTAATGCAAAACTAGCCTCCTCGACTCACTTCCATTGTCTATAATTTTCGTTATAACCTATACTTTGGCTTAGAAGTTTGTTTATAAGTAGAACAATCTTCCGCCATCAGTATTGTCGATCTCGTACCACATTCTTGAGTTGTAATTCTAAATCTACTCAAATGTTTCATAAACCTATCTTAAAAACCTGAGGTAGTAGGGCTTCTTAATGGTACAATAGACCCACGTCGCAAACTCGGTTCTCTTTGGAAACAATACTTCACTGGAAAAGAAAACGTAGGAATAGGAGGATGAAACTGATCGCTAGGCTGTCCCTTAACCAGAAAACAGCCATACCGCTTTGCAACAATATAAGGCATCAGGTCCTGCTATTTAAATAAAAATTTCATAATCTCTAGGTATATTTACTTAGTGTCGTTTGAAAGTGGCGTCAGAGATGTTCCAGTTTGTAAAGGTAATACCAGGAATACTAATTTTTATACTTAAGTTCGCACTGTGAAACCGGCCCTTAGAGTACAAAATTTATGGATATAAACAAAATGAGTTTACTTAAAAGGACAATAAACTAAAATTAAAATTAATATTACAACTAGCATAATAAAAAGAATTCAAGAGAAAAGATAGAGACAGAAAGTAGAATTAAAATTGAGATTGAAGTGGGGAGTGATAGAGATAGTGAGAGAAATATATAGCTAGTGAGAAGAAGAAGATAGAAAACGAAATGCATGTCTTCTGAATGTTGTGGCTGTGCTCATTCTCTGAATGTGGTTAGGAAGATTATTCCAGATCCTGAGAGTATGCACAAATAAGGAACGACTACCAATCAGGGAAGAATGAGCAGGAATCAGGAATTTCATGTATCTCAAGCATTGCAAAGGAAAAAGGAAGTCAGAATGGTAGCAAAGGCTTTTGGTATAAAAAACCTTATGCAAGAGAAATAAAGCCATGAGATCGAGGAATTGAAAGAGGTCACAACCCAGTAAGGAGTTTTGAACACTCGACACATGTTCAGATCTTCTCATATGAAAAATGAACCTAATGCAATCATTAAATGCCTCTCTAAGACGCTGACGGCAAGAAGAGTCGAAGGAAATAGCCAGCGAGCCATAAAGGAAATGAGGAAAAACAAGAGATTTAAAGAGTTTGGCTCGAATAGGCGAGGATAACAGATTGCCATGTAGCCATAGTTTACGAAGTCTGCCATAGATCTTAGAGAGCAGCAATGAGACATGATTGCAGCAGGAGAGTTTGGAATTGACAACAATACCCAGGTTTTTGGCACAGTCAACGATTGGAAGGGGAATATTATTAAGTAAAAGAGGTGAGAAACCATCCGGGGACAGTGAGCGACGACTAAGGAAAAGTACTTGCGATTTAATTGGATTTAACTTAAGGAAATTACTAGAACTCCATTCGTTTATTCGAGACAAGGTGCTATTGAGTTCAGACACACAATTTTCAATTTGATTAGTAGGACAAGAGGTATATAGCTGCAGATCATCAGCATACAAATGAAAAGAGCAGCGGCGGATAACAGAGGGAAGATCATTAATATAGAGGGAGAATAGCAAAGGACCAAGAACCGAACCCTGTGGCACACCTGCAGGAACACTAAGGAAAGAGGATGTAACATTTTTATGCCAAACACACTGAGATCTATCATCTATTAGAGAGAAGAGAAGAAAAAGACGAACAGAAGAAGAGGAAAAGTTATACCGTTGACTAAGTTTATGGAGCAGATGCGAGTGAAATACAGAGTCGAATGCTTTGGAGAAGTCAAGAAGAACTAGTATTGCTATGTCACCTCGGTCAAGGGCGGAACGAACATCAGTTGTAAATTATGCTGCAGGATCACGACAAAATCGAGTCAATCAATTCCAGATTCAAAGTTCGTGCATATAGTAGCTCTCGGAGGACTTTTTCAAACCTTAGAATGCATTCACAACGTCTTTAACCCTAGGAACTGAATTTCAAAACCACTTCATATACGTTTGAACCATAAAAGCTGCCGGAATATCCTGGTAAATAGTAAAGTTCAATTCCCTCGTTAACGAAAACTGCCAATCAATCAAAAAATCTCTGAATTTAATTACGAAATTGTGAAAAACCAAACGACCACACAAAACACCAAAGTTTAACTGGACCATGATTAAGCCGAAAACAAACGAGAAGAATAATAAAAAAACAACTCGACTCGAGACTCGATAATAAATTTGCCATTAACCATAAATTAAAAAAATCGCTTGAATATGTATAAGCCTCGTGGTCGACATCTTCCCCTTGGGTCACTCTCTCCCCCCCCCCCCCCCCCCCCCCCGCCGACTGATCCTCATATCTCGCTCTCATTTGCAGGTTTTTATTTGCTTAAGAGATGATCTTAAAGAAAGCCGAAGACGATGAGGACGCGCCGCCGCCGCCGCCGTCCGGCCAGGAATACCGGCCGTCGACTTGTTGGATGTTCTCATCTCTTGTTAAGACCTCATCCCGCTGGCAGTCCGATGTTCGATTTGAATTTTCATAAATAAAAATTGAAAATTAAAAGAAGAGCCGGACATCGGCCCAGAACCTAAACACGACGCTCTGCATGGGCGAAGATGCAGCGCTGCAGTCATAAAGTCAACAACACCGAGGTTTCGACCCCGCGAACGCGTACAGAATCTCATTTTCCATGGCGCACGCTCCGACAGATTGGCGTAAGCGCACCTTCTTTGCCCAGGTCCAATAACAAAAAAAGACATGGTTGATAGCCGCCGATGTTTTTTGGTCGTTTTGCGTTGAGGCTAGAATTACAAAAAGCGTCGGAGGAGTTTTTTAAGACTCCTCGAGACAGGACTGCGCCCTCTATTATAAAATCGATCGTATGGGATCCTCTCGAAAAATTTTGAAGGATCCTCGACTGCCCGAAATTGATTGAAGATCACCCCGGAGCAATGAGTGATAAATTTTAGAGCCGCGAATAGCTTGTTGCGTTCCGCGGCGCGTGAAATTTGTACGCCGGTTGGCATGCGCTAATAGCTTGCACCTCGCTCGAACGAGGAAGCGGGGCACCTTCCTGGGCCGCGCGAAGATCTATGGGGCATCCGAAGGGATCGAAATTAAAATGAAGTTTCTGGTTGAGCATCGGGCCAGCAGCTTTGAGTCGTTATGAAAATTCCCGCTGGTGTACTGGGAACACTTATTAAAATTTATGAGGTCTTAACTGGGATTCATTGCAGTTGGATATTTGCATATGGTGATGGCTTTCTTATGCTCTGTTGACTCAGTGATTCAGGACGGACTGCTGGAGATTTTACTGGAATCACAACAGTGTTTATGCGGCTGGGGGACTCTAGCCTGGCCAAGGGTTTCGCAATCGATTTATGGTTATCATGTCTATAATTCAAACAAATTTACAGTAATTGCTGGAACAAGACTTTCTTTTTTCAATGCGAGGCGACATGGTAGCCCTCATCGGTTGGCCCGCAGTTAAACTGTTGGCACTGCCTCCCTGCCGAGCGAAGACAATTATGCGCCATGCTATCAAAAATTTCCAACATTGATTAATGATCCGACACACGAATCAATTTCTCTCTCTCTCCCTCTCTCACTCTCTTTCGGTCGATCACTACCGGAATTCGAAATCGAAACGAATTATCGCTGAAAAATACTTTAGTACCAAGATCATTCGTCAATCGAGCCATCGGAGGCCAAGTCCCACGCATTCCTAAGACCGTGCTCCAGCGGCGGGGCCACGCTACCGATTTTTCCTTGCTCTCTTATCGCGCCGGCCCAATCCACTTTGGCCGTGCGCTACCAGTTTTTTTCCCTCTCGCTATATGCCTCATAGGTGAAAGGCTCTTTATCATTTTTAATATCCAGCTAAGCGCCTCGGCCTCTGGTGTCATAAGTCACAAATGTCAATGTGTGATAGTGTCACACGGACGGATATCGGAAATGACTGTTTTTGTTGCTTTACTTCGTTCGTTCCTCATTCTGCACGAACGCGCGCGTATTACTGGATCCCACAAGGAACAAAGGACCACCTTGAAAAATGGCAAAAGGATAAAACAATTATTACGTTGGGAAAATTCTCACGGTTTCTGCAGCGAGAGGAGCAACAAGGCGCACCATAAAAAATCAACGTTAATCTTCAATTGGCCATCGAAGCCCAAACAAAAGATAAGCGCGAGACTTTTAATTATGGTACAAGGCCTCTTCTTGGGCATTTTTTCCCCCCGTTCTTTGTCCTTTTCTTCTTCTTTTTTTTATTTCTTCTACACACGGACGTTACTTGAAGGTAGACCCATATGTGGATGCCTCAAGTCGAGATCTGTGGTCGAGTTTGGACATTGATTCAATGACCCATGAATGGACCCTTGAGGTAAATGTTCGTTGACTTTTGATGCTTTGAAGATGTTGTAGTCCTGGGACTTGATAAGGATTTGTAGCGTATAAGAATTTGGTTTATGGACGCTCTTTATCAGTCGGTAATAAATTTAAAATCACATTCAAGAAACTGGAAAGAGTGATACGGGCACTGTTATGAATTTGATTGAATTGTTTATGGCTCGGCCACTTTAAGAGCTTTCAAAATTTAACACTATAGAGACTCGATAAAAATTAAGGTGCATTTTCAATTCGACACTAACAAAACAAACAGTTGGCGGCTTGTGTAGCATTGAACTAGTGAAAAGTAAGGGTTAGAGGCAATGCCATTGCTTTTCAAAACTACCGCAACAAATCACTGATTTTGGTGATGTAATAGGAGAAGTCTTCTTTCCTTATTGTGGTTGTAAACGTAGGTATGAGAAAATGTAGAGAGTTCCCATAAAAGATAGAAGCAATGTTATAGGCGAAAGAAGTCGAAAGTCATGCCGCTGCGTGGAATCGAACCACGAACCTCTGGAATGGAAGTCGGACGTCCTAGCCTTTAGGTTAAAAACTTTACTATGCATATGCATACAGGCATAAAAGCCATAAAAACTCATTAGAAGAACACACTTTACATGATCAACTCCATTCGGTTTCTTACTGTGACGTCTCGAAAACGCGAACATGGAATTGTTGGGACGTAGTAAGAAAGGGTTCATGATGAGCAATGCAGTGGCTCAGTGGCCAGACATCGGAAAGGCAGGGGTGGTAGTTCGTTAATCAAGAGTAGTATCACAAAAGTAGAGGATCCAATCTAGGTACCAGATAATGAGTTGTCTCCTGTGCGATCAGAGGCCCAATCCGTCGTTTTATTGGTACAACTCGTGTACCTTGTCAAGCCATTCCGTGGAATTTACGAAGTTTATCAGTGATCTGCACTGCAGACTGGAGATCTCTTTTTAGTCTTCCAAAACGTAACTGCCTAGTGTGCTCTGCCTGGCTTTAGCTAGAGTTGAGCAAATGCACAGAAGGAAACAAATGTTTCTGTCTCGCTCGTCTCCCCGCGGCTACGTCAACAGTTGTTGTACGGGGTGCCCATCTCGGCAGCGTGGTCTTCTATGGGCCAATGTCCCGTTGATTGCCATAATTCAGGCAATATGTCGTAGAGATCTGTTTAAGAGGCCCATTATTTTTTCTTTGTTGTATGTCGGCCAAGTTGAGATAGTGCTAGTCTCCAATGCTCTAGCAGCTAGTGGTGTTAGTTGTCTCGTTCCTACGACCGGGAACCCAGACGCGGGTCACGTTGTGCTTTCTACCAAGCCTATCTAACTCAGCTCTACATCGCTCCAGTAGACTCGAGCGTATCATTACCAGAACTTTTATAGAGACTTGTCTGGACATGCTTCTGTAGGCTCTAAGTTCATTGTCTGACAGGTCTTCAAAATCGCCAGCAATTCCGCTTTAAAGAATATTGAACTGTTAGTGGTCTATAGATAAACCCCTGCTCCGATACCCTCTGACGTCTTGGTGCCGTCGGTGAATATTCGTACATCGAACTTTCGCAGAACGTACGTTTCTCCACTCTCTTCCACTCGGTTTTTCGACGGAGTTCGCGACCACACGGCCTGCTTTATCTGAAGACTCAATCTTTTGCCAAAAGTCTATTTACAAGCGTAGAAGGCTATTCAAGCTTTCTATACCCTTTCCTCGACGTTCGACTTCCAATTGAGTTTAGGGTCCAGTATTAGGCCCAGAAATTTTACTCTGGAGGGATTTTCGGTCTCCCTGTGAAAATCATCAATCCAGTTTTTCCGAAATTGACTCCCAGGCCGCAGGCTTGCTTCTTCATTTAGAGATATTAGGGCTTCTCCTTATCTTCGGGATGAAGATGACTCCCGTCTTTCTGCAACTCATCGGAACGCAACTGAGCAACACACAGCCTTGAACATGACCACCAGCCGTGGCCTTCTCTTTCTTTGATCCGTTAGGTGGCAGTCCAAGCAGGACGTTCTCGCAACGGATACGCTGCTGCTGTCGGAGTCTCGAGCTCCATTCACGATTCATTTCCATTCTTGATGATTTTTAGCGACGTCTTGAGCCTCGATAACTGATAATCGTTGTTTTAAGTCGCCCTCGATTATCTTGCCAGATTTTCTTCGGACCCGATCGCTGAAGTCTCCAGGCTGCAGGACGGTCTCGCCAAAGATGTTTACGTGGCAAGCGGTTATCACCCATTCGAAAAACACGTCCAAACCACCGTAGTCGACGTTTTCGTATTTCTTCTTCGATCAGTGTCTGCTGATCGCATCTTTGTCTGTTTCGTTTCGAAACCGATCGTGGAGTGAGACACTGAAAATCTGTCTCAAGCATCGCATTTGGAAGACCTCGAGTTTCTTAACGTCCGGTTTGAGCAGTGCCCACGTTTCAAATCCATAAAAAAGAATCGGAAGGATCCACTTACGGTAAAGGCGTACTTTTGTTTTCTTGGAGAGACGGAAAACGGGTAGACGGAACTCGGAACACGTGTGTTATGTGGCCCACGCTTGAGGGTCGAGCCAGGAGTCTATGCAGAGATCACCAGCAAATCATTGTCCTGGGACTTTCGGTGCACGCTAGTATCTTTGCGTGGAATTATCGCCGATCCTGAGCGCTTGCCAGACCATGAGCCTTAAACTTTAGCAAGGATGCAGTATTGGTTTTTTTTATAGATAGTCAAGCCTCTAGGCTCGTTGTTGATACGTTCCAATGTAATGAAGCATAAACGGACTCCCGTCTGTGTTCGCGAAGAAATTGGTAGATGGGAACAAAAAGCCGACAACGTACCTAAGCTGGGAGCCTCTCATTCTCTCAACAGTTACAATTATTCCAAAAGGATGTTTTCGTCTTTAATATCTGCTGTCCGGTCACGTACCTTCAAAACGGATCTCCATAAGTGTCAACGATACCTTCAACTTTATCAAAAATTTTGGAGCCACTCTTCAAATATCAAAAACAAACTAATAACGAAGATTGAAACGCCAAAGCAACGATCCCCAGATATGTAGATATTCCAGAAAAGACACAAAACGCACTCAGGTAAGTATTAAATTACCGCAGCTCATAACTCGGAGCTTAAGAGGTCTCCACCAATGCGGATCTCCCCCCGGGCAACAGAATCCGGACGACGCGCCGATCCGGCTGTAATTCCAGAGCGCACTAGCGCCATAGATGACCCTAAATTGTTCATAAAACTGCGGATCGTTGATCGAGTTGATGGGCTCTCGCTGGGTGGCACTAGGTGGTCGCGCGGACATTATGGCCAGTATCTTATATATGGCCGCGTGGATATGGGCAATCTGACGGATCCATAGACGTCGGCCTGTTTCTAGCCGGGGCCCAGAGCACCTATGACATATAGAATTTATTCCTAACAAAATTAGCTAAACTGTGGGATTGTTGCAGGGTGGTCTCCTGGGTGGGCCAAGTCGATCCCTGATAAATGTGAAACCGAACGAGACACCAATTCATTGGCCTACGATCAATAGTGGCGATATGTTAATCTTATGGCTCGTTGCGCGTTGTGGCCACTTCAATTGAGGTGTCATAATGGCCGCCGCGGTCCGATTAGCCCTATTTTATTACGAGTGCATTGCGCGCGCGCTCTCTATGTGGGTGACATGGGGGCTTCCATAAATCGTGAGAAAATTACCCACTCGTGTGCTCGGTGCTCGAAGCATAAGTCCCGCGACCATCAACGCCTCGCCCGATCGACAGGCGAAAAAAGTTATCGTTAATACGATCGAAAAAACGCAGTCGAATAATGAGAAACAATCGATCAACGGCGAACACCTCCGATGACAACAATGTTCACAAAACGAGCAAAAGGAGCCCCAAAGCTGGACAGAAACACTCTGTGCTTGTCAGTGTCTTTATCTACTTCCTTTTATTGAAAAGCCCCGGGAAGGGCCCCGCGAGGACGCATTTGTTACCCATCTGCGCCCAGCGGCTAGCCCTGCTCCTGCTGTGCGACTGCGGACCATCTCTGTTTATGGTAATTGCGACTGCGCGATGGGCACAGAATGCTCCTCGGTGATTCCTGAATGGGGCCCGCGTGTATGTTCCGTTGCGGATTTTATGGCCGGGCGCAGTGACGCATACGGAAAACGGTGCGCAGACTGCGTTTCTGCGTTATTCAAATGTCAGGGAAATGCGTGTACAATTATTTTCTTATGGCCATTTCGGCCGTGAATAGCCGGGATTGTTGCGGTAATGGTGCAAATATTTTTTCACTAAAATTGGAATTTCGAAATTTATTTCGTTTTTATGGAGAAACTAAAGCGTTATGGCTGCCCGCGAAACTGGTTTTGATTTGTTATTAGTAATGGGAGAAACAGCTCGTTTGTTTCCTCGTTTAGTAAACTTTTTTTTGGATTTTAAGTAGTCAACAGTTGGAGGCTTTTTGTTAGTTAGTAAGAAGCGAATCAATACAGAACCACTGAATGACTTCAGGTGCAGACGTTCATGCATTCTCCATTAATCCTAGTTGTGTAAATGTTCACAATGTAAAGCTCCGAAAATTCTTTTTGTTGGCTTTTTCGACCGAATGACATAAACGATCGTGATCAGTCAACGGAGGAATAGAGTGGTCTATATGTATTTTTATAAAATACGTACGTGTGCCGTAACTATTTCAAACTGGTAAAATGTGCGATCATAATTTTCTCCCAAACAATGACCGTCCGTAGTGACTGCTGTAGAAGAGTGAAAAGGCTGACAAGATCGTACTAGTCTCTTCCAAGTAAGGTTAGGTAGTAGAAGAAGCACTTTGCACCTACAGCTTGCACGAGAACAATAATAGCAGCAGTAACGCTATGAGGTTCCTGCTCCCCGCCTTTGCCACGATCTACACCCTTGCCCACAAGCTGGAAGGTTTGTGTCCGTGGTGTGGTAAAAGCTTTTGGTGCCTGAAGTATGCAATGGGGTTTTTGCGGTGGTGTGATGAGCTTTTGGCGCCTGGAGGTATGCAATTTCTGGTCCAGCTGGATTCACAACAAAAGGAAGGTTTCACAACAGCTACGAGTCCATGATATATTTAACGTAAGCAAAATCATATTTCCACTAATTTAACACAATATTTGCGATGATTCATCCTGATGCACAAGTTCGAACAAGATATTGTCCGTAAGCCTCTTTGCTTACCCCGGAACCAAAAAGCTTACAATCACTGGAAACATTTAAACCCATTACATACCTATAAGTGCACATACTAACGCACCTGCATACCTCCAGACATCCCTGCATCACGGTCACAAACCTTGCACCACTGACACAGCCGCCTCCATCCTCCACCCCCCATCCCATAGTCAAGGGGGGTGCAACAAGGCAAAGGAGGAACCAGGAAGCCAATACCCTTACTACTAATAGCATAGGACTCGCAGCAATCAAGAATTTGATCATTGCATATGTAACGGTTGCGTATAAGGTGACGACCACCAGTATACACGTGATGGAAGCCCTCGTAACCATATAGACTATGTGTTGATAGAACGTACCGATGTCCCAACTTTGGATCACTATTTTGTTAGTATGATGCTCCGAGAGCGCATTACATTGTATAAAACCTTTATATCCCTGAATCAAGTCTGCCCAAAACAGCTGCCCGCGCATAGAAACTGCCAACAACACCTACCGCTGTGATTTTAACCGGTAAAGAAGTTGCTGGGCATCGGCAAGAGTTGGACACGCCTTAAAAGCAATAGGGCTAAAGCAGTTCTGGGCCAACGACGTCATGGTTTGTGAGCTCGGGTGTGAACTTTAACCGGTACCAGAATATGTGTGGTGAGTTTGAGCTGATCTTTGGCGCCACCTGTGTGAAACTAGTTGAATTTCACTGTAGTGTGTCTTGGGTGGGAATCGACTACCTTGGGTGGGATCTCGTAAACGATTTGATCGAGGTTCCAATTCCTGGATGGAGCTTCCTCACTAGCGATCAAATCAGTTGTTTCGAGTTCCGTGGGTCGGATCTTGCTGATCCGATTCTGGGGCCTTAGCTTCAACTAGACGAGTTTTTGGTTTGCATCTTCGATAAGCTTATTTTATAGACCGACCAGACAGGCAAACCTGACCGACCGACCAGACAGACAAGTTCTAGCGTTGGACAAAGCTCACACCCGAACTCACAACCGATGATCCGGTGAAGGAACGCAACAATGTCAGTCTCATTGCATCAGTCTCATAAGGCCGCGTTCCCATGGGCTGCATGCCGTACAGCAAAAGCTCAAACTTGACAGTTTCGTGATTTTGGCACCTGGATCAGAGATTTCTTCTTTGCATGATTTTTACAGCAATGCTGTGTAAGAGAAGAAGCATGCGTCGAGACAAATGTTATTTCCTGGCCAATCAGAGAGCATTAAGAGCTTTGCCGTGCGGCATGCAGCCCGAACGCCGCCTATCTATCTGTGCTAACAATCGGAAACCCACTCACCATTTCGCTATTCTCACCATTAGAGGCGTGGTCCGTATGCCTTCCAAGCTGACACACATAGTTTTTGGTTGACCGATCTGAAGGGATTTGCTTCAGCGTACTTCTTTTACTTGGCTTGGGAGGAATAGCCTCTTTGGCTTCTCTCCACATCGCCGAAACTTAATGCGTCACTTACCAGGTAGCGAATATTCCCCAAAAGGTTAGTACTTACAGATGCATTGATTGATGCTTTATTATAGAATTGAATGATATGCTATTTCAAGAACCAAAGGAATCAAATTCTTCAAAAGGTCAATATGTATGTATTCCACATACATCAACTGATGCCGATCTGCCTTTTACCGAGTCGATCCTCAATGTAACCAAATACTCAAGAATATCGGTCAAACTAATTCTGTAAGATCTGTTAAGACCAGATCGGTATAGTTCACGTCTGAAATCTGGCCTAAACCTATACCAAAAACTATTGAAGAAAAAATGGGCCTCAACAATATAATTGTTTCAATTGTTGCCTTTGACTTCATCATCCTTTAAACAGTTAAAAAGAAGCCCTAATCTTACTATTCTCTTTTGTACTTTCAGTATAACTATAGTCCTCCCAAGTCCGTCGATACAATTCCAAAAATAACTTTAGCCGGATCTCCTCTTCATTCTTTCAACAAAATGTGATACCAATGTTAAATTCCACTAAAACCATTCCCCTCTGCCTCAAAATGACATTTCTCCACTATCATAATAAGAAACGCTTGCAACTAGCCTAAGCCGCTCTGCACCTCTCCCGGCTATCCCATAATAGAGCATAAATTTTGAAGCGATCGCGCCTCAAGCCTCATCAACTAAAGTTCGTCTACCTGATGACAGGCACCACATAGTTTCATTCAGATTACGATTCAGATTCAAATCTAAGGCGACTTAAAAGAATTAGAAGACTCTCACCTGGACCAAGTCGAGTCGCAGGTCGCACACACAGTTGCCGGAGATCGGTGCGACGCGGTCCACGATCGACGTCAAGGCGAGTTCATTCATAAATTTCTGCTGCCTCGCAATCTTAATGCGTTGTTTTTCTTCTTCTTCCACAACGACAACACAGCAACAACAACAACAACAAAAAGTTGTTTTCTTGAGATGGTGTGTCCCGTCTTAGCGGTCTTCTTAGCGTTTTAACGACGGCTTTAAGCTGTTTTGTTTGCGAATGTTTGAGACTCGTTCCCGCTCTGTTGTGTGCTACGATCGGTCCGGGATCACTGAAATATGATTGTGGATAGCTTTTCGGGCCGTAGGCTTATGTAGAACGGAAATAGGTGCGCCGAATATCACTGTCTGATCATTGTGCGTTTGTAAATGACATTGTGACATCGCAATAAACAATAAATTTTTAGGAAAAATATTGAAATAATTTCGTCGTCTTCTTCTTCTTTTTGTCATCTCTTTTATGACTCGGCTTGAATTTATAATTGGATTTTTTATTGAAATGAATTAAGTTGTCAGATCGGAATTGAATGGTTCCTTGTCACAAACTGATGCCGTATACTTTACAGCTTTTTGGTTATCAGATTTCGGTTTGGTAATATTCGTTTCGGTGACATCTCCATGATCGTGTCAAAATAAGAGAGATCATTTGCTGCATGATCACTTGCAGCAATTTATAAATCAAGACATAAGGGTGTGTTTTATTCTTCCTTGCATCCAGTTCCGTGCCTGTTTAGGCCGTGCTGATTGCAGGAATCTTGAATATCGCAGATGAGGAAGGCAGTGATTCGGGGAGTGCCTCTCAGATATGAATAATACCGAGAAAATGAATTACCTAAAGCAAACCAAAGCCTAGTTTGCAGGTAGGGTTGACGGCCCGCTATAGTAAAACAATCAAAAGTAACGAAGAGATTCAAAAGAGCGTCGGTAGTCAGGCCAGGATAGTACTGGATCCTTGCAACGAAAATGGATTTAAGATTGGATAGAAAAGGGAGAGAAGTAGCATTAGAAACGAATTGTTGAAAGAAGCCTACAAAATAGGCCAAAGATCACTCCGAACTTTAGTCCGCCAAGAAAAAGAAGAATTATAATAAAGTTCAACGATGGCTTAGTCTGGTCTACTTATCGTTGAAGAAAGGGACCAGAGGCTTGGCCATTAGAGTAAGAGTCACAATCTTTCACGAGTGTATTCAAACCCTGGTTTGCACAACGATATTGACACTACTGTAAGGAAATCTACAGCCCTTGGTTTCAGCAAGACAAAAGCAGATATCATAAAAATGGAAGCCCTTCTTTAATGAAACCACTAACCCTATCAACGGTCTTTGTGTCTTAAAATATTTCTGGAGAATCCGTTTCCGTTGTCTCTATTCGGTTCAAACAAGATTCATACTGCAGGTGAGACCCAAATCCAAAAGTTACGATGGAATTTTTCCAGCCATGTTTTCCGCTAGGATGTCGTCATTGCAATCTGCAGATCTTCCAGGATGGAAACGTCTTTTAGCCTATATGGGGTGCGCCATCTAGACCTTCGGTATTTCAACATTAAATAACTCTGACACTATTTACCCGATTTTGACAAATGAGCAAGATTTATTTAGGATATTTTCTACCATTTATTTCAAATCAGTTTTGAGTACAATGTCGATTAGATGACCACTTCCATTGGTTTGCAAACAGCAGCACTTTTTCAAGAATCTTTCATAACATTGGCCGGCATTTCGGGCGTTATAGCGGCTATTTCGGCTCATATGTTAACTTTGAGTTCATCAATGGTCTTCGGCTTGCTGGCAAAATTTTACTTTTTAAATAACCCCACAGTAGAAAGTCTGGTGCCGTTAAACCTGCCACTCCAAATCACAATTTTCGAAACTACGTTCGACACACACAGTTTTCACCATTGAACGATTGTTTTCAATGTAAAGTGCTACAATTTTAGCGAGTTCTTGCGGTGCGCGTTGACTAATAGTTAAAATGGTACTGAATGTCGTTTCAGAATCGTGTACATTTTTCGAGATCGGCTCAAAGATGTCAGAGTTATTCAATGTTGAAATACCGAAGGTCTAGATGGCGCACCCCGTCTCCACTTTAGAACAGTTTACCTCTGGTAGCTTATCACGTCTCCTTAAATTTTAGTTTCTGCAATTGAAAAACAAATTAATGCCATAGCCCAATAACATAGTCGTCTCAAAACGATCGTAGTAGTAATCGCTGTATCCCTATCGAAGTGCCTTGTCGGGAAGCCACGTTCAGAAACCTTTTATTTTAATTTGCGCATACTCGCTTGAAAGTTTTAATAGTGCAGATCTTAATTTAGGAGACAAAGGGCTCCCTGACCAACCTATAAAGCTGACCACAGACACATGCGTGCGTGCGGTGCGCTTTTTATAAAAGTGCATGCATTCAAGTATGACCTGTCTTGAACGAAACGCACGCAACGAAAAAGTTGGTATACTTTCAACTTTTTCAGCATTGCCGCTATCGACATAGATTGAAATAACCAGACACAAGCACACACACACAACCAACATATGTATGCACTCGCAGCTTCGATTTTTTGAAATAAAATGTGTTAAAGATAAAATGGAAACACAAGCAGTCAATTATCTGTTTACGAAAACTTACCGCGTACTGGCCGCCCGCATGGCGCGCACGCTTGTATCTGTTACCAGCTAAGGTTTAAAAACGAAGAGTTTTATTTGAAAAACAAGAAGTAATTGAAAAAGTAAGCTTCTTTGACTGCCAGCCATTCTTTACGGAGTAAAATATTAAACATCTTGTAACTAATGTATTCGCTGATGGGCGCATCGCAACAAATACAGTAGCTGTAAAATTTGAAGTCATATAAAGAGAGTGGTCAGCTGTAGAGAGCCTTGTCGAACTTCCGAAACCACTGGAAGTCATTACAAAAATATTTTGTACGAATCGTAGTTCGCCAACTTCAACGGTTCGCCCATTGATACACAAAATTCTTCAAAAGCATCAGACGTGACTATGACCATACATTTCAAAGACACTATACAAGATTAACCGGCACGCCGTTTGGGCTTAAGACTCCTGTTCACCCACAGACCGGTAGCAGGCCGTGGCTTAAAAGTTTTTCGCCTTGAGGCCATGTATCATCACCCACTCCCCGGACACCGGCAGGCCGTGGCCTGCAGTCCTGGAAAACTAACGAAATGTGTGTATGTGTGTGGGCATTAATCGTCAGTCCATGCCTGAAGATCTGA
The DNA here is from genome assembly GCA_949987705.1 of Thereva unica. NCBI lineage: Eukaryota > Metazoa > Arthropoda > Insecta > Diptera > Therevidae > Thereva > Thereva unica. The sequence continues at coordinate 6,777,421 of OX465283.1, forward strand.
ACTTATATTCTGATTAAGCTGTTACTTTTAATAATCCTTTCTGGATGCAGCTGCTTGTTGACCTTTTCCTTTTAAGGTTTGGTTTGGAATTGGATATTTGATAAGTGTTGATCTTGCCTCTCTTAGCAAATGATAGTTACAGGGGGAAGAGACGTAGCCCGACTTGTGGAGATTTTTCCACTACTAGTCTTCCTAGAAGTAATCGGTCCAGAAATTGTCTCTCATAAAAATTATCTCTTATAAAATAGCCTTTAGTTGATAACAATGCTCCCGCTTGGTGACTATCGATGATTTACAGCTGAATAAACCGTCGTTTCAATAACAAATCAATGTCCATAAGTAAAAATATTTGCAAAGCTGCCACCGGGTTTTGATTCCATAGCCTTTATCCTATTCAGTAGCTCTCAAATTCGCCTACTGCCATAAGCATAGGATAGGCTCGTTGTACAAACTAAATCGAAGAAATAAAAAATGCTAATTTAATGCCAGTCAAACAATGTTCCTAAACACGGTAACAATAAATTCGTAATTCATTCATAACTTATCGATCGACACCACTCTAAATCAAAATCAATCGCACACACTTAGCCCGCGTTCGGGCAAATCAACAAAATCGAAACCACCTCATTTGCACATACTAAACAAAAGTCCGCCCAGTCAACAAATCAGGCTGTCTCGGTGCTCGCCGAGTTGCATGTCAAGCACCATTAAACAAAAGCCCGAGAGTTACCTGGAGATCTCCCATGGGTCTGATGGCGCGTCTTTTGCCGTGGCTAATAAAAGGGGGTGGAGAAATAGGAGGTAACTTCGCATGTTAATGCCAAACAGCATCGCGGCTAGAGTCGCATATATGCAAATGGACTTTTAACGCAATCTCCCCGGCCCCATAAAACACTGCAGCAATACAATAAACGTCCACTTAAGTATTCCGCCGGGGAAAAAACCCAATTCCGGGCACCAAGAACAGAATATCTGCGCGCCTGCCCGCCTGCAGTCCCCACCCCCCGGATAAATGCAAATCCAAGCTGCAATAATGCAGTCATGCGCAAGGCTGTCTAGGCCGAATCTAAAGAGCCTGTTGCGCATGCTCCGAGTGCGCTGGGTCGAGCCAGCTGAGGCGCATTCAATGTGATTTACGAGATAATCAACGGGGCCTCAAATTATAAGAGTTTTTACTTAGGCGAATCACTTCGAATGCAACTCAATTGATGCACTCCTGGCAGCCAGCAATGCACCGGGGCACAAAAGAGCCAAGCGACGAACCTTCCTTATTGCCGCATGCGCGCTGTCGAAGTGGCCCCATCCGTTGTCCGTTTTTATTTGCTCTATTCGTCCCGGCGACGGTAATGCGCCGCATACATCAGACTCTGGGCCCATCCTCGTCTCGGCTTTAAGCTCATCTCCAGTCTAAATAAATTAAGACTCTTGCTCCGCGGCTGCGCCGAGCGAGACTTATTGTTGGAAATTTGAATAATTAGCGCAGCCCCGGTGCTCCAGCGAATAGAGCTGGCTGGCTGGCCGCCCCCCGGCCCCCCGAGAGCACCGGGGTCCAATTAGTTTCAGCTCCATGCAGAAGGATCGGCCTAGAAATTTATGAGACTGGCTTGAATCGAATTAATTTAGTTCTAGGCGAGGCTCATTAAGCATTGTTTGTTTTAGAATAAAGAGCCCCAATTTATTGTCAAGGCTTCGAGCGCCGTAAAATGATAGAAGAATGTCCGCCCTGAACGTTCTACAAGACTCCAGATGCTGCCCCGATAAACACCGCACACAAAAGCCGATGCGACCGCCATTTAGAACGCTCGAAGGTAAGCGAACTGAAACCCTAGTAGCAGGGCATTGTCTCTGGTCGTTTCTTCTTTCATGACAACCTGGCTTTCACCTGACATCTTGCGCCGGGGACACGCGGTTTATTAATCCTCGGATCGCGGTCTAAGCACCGTCATATTTCACAGCGACTCAAAACTGATCCGCCACTGATCCGCGCCATTCGAAAGAAACGTGAAGTTTCCTCTAATCTCCCTCGGCACTCGTGGCATCGTTATTGATACCTTTATCGTCGTCATATTTCGTTTTTGTGAGGAAGGAAAATTTGAATCCGAAATCGATATAATAATTCACAGTTAGAAAATATGGCGTCAGCTGATCTCGCTGGGCCGATCCGAAGGCAGCAAGAAGCTTTTAAGTGATTAGAGATCGGGCAAGAATGCACAAAGCACCAGGTAGTGAGGTAATCTTGACGAATGATATCACTTTAAGGTATATTAGTCACGTCCCTGCGGGAAATTCATTTAAATGCCGGAATATTGAGTTATTTATCATTTCTCGGCGGATAGCCAGCGTTTAAGGGAAACAGGGGTAACGAGCTGCTCCTCTGCTGAGGTAATTGCTTCCTCGTAGATGCGAACCTATAGTGGCTCTGGCGGTGGCGGCGGCGTTGAGATTATTTCGTGGCAGTAGCGATTTTTTCTATAAATTATGGCCGTTAGCATTGGGAAAGTGGCAGTAGAGACTTGTGATTTACTTAGAAGATGGCTGCAGGTGTCGTTATTATAATATTGATTTATTCCATCTCTGCTGGGAGATCAAATTTCGATATTCTTCAACGTTTTGCATTTTTCAAAAGAATTTCAGATTACATTAGTAGCTTGAAGATGTTATACGATATCGGGGGATCATTTTGTAAGAATAGAATGTGACAGCCACAGTTAGCTACAAGGTCCGTATCTCGAAATGCTACTAATTTTTTTATTTAATAAGTGTCAATTCGAAAATACATTAAATTTCATAAAAGCATGCCGATATGGTTACCTCCGGCCCAAATTAACTTCTTCTTCGAACCGTTAGCTGCCGGTCCGAGCGGGACGACCCCGCAACGGATATGCTGCTTTCGGTGCCGGGTTTTGGCGACTTCTTGAGCCTTGGTGACTGATAACCGTTCTTTAGGTCGCCCTCGATATACTTTAGCCAGGCTTTCTTCGGTGGCGATCGCTTAATTCTCCAGTGTGCCGGACGGTCTCGCCAGATAAGTTTACGTAACAAGCGGTTATCATCCATTCGGCAAACATGTCCAAACCACCGTAGTCGACGTTTTTGTATTTCTTCTTCGATCAGTGTCTGCTGATTGCATCTTTGTCTAACTATCTTGTTTCCAAAACGATCGCGAATAGAGACACGAGGAATCTGCCTCAAGCATCGCATTTGGAAAACTTCGACCTTGTTGACGTCTGGCTGGAGCAATGTCCATACTTCCTATCCATAAATAAGAATCGGAAGGACAAAAGTTCGGTAAAGGCGAACTTTCGTTCTTATGGTAACATTTATTCGTTTCCATATGCACCACTTGAGCGAAGCGAATGTTGCTGTTTCCTGGCCGATGCGGCTGTGAACGTCGGCCGTCGATTGCACTTTCGTTTCCTCAACCAATGATACCAAATATTTGAACATCGGAAACTATTCGATTTCGGTTCTATCGAGGTGAACACTGGCTTTCGATCCATCCGTTGTTAGCATTTTGACCTTATACGCATTGATTTTTAACCCGTACGACTGGGTAATGCGGAAAATGTCGCATAAGATATCTATACGTATTCGGCATCCGTGTCGTCGAAGATCATGCAGGATACGAAGTTCCTGTCATCGTATCGAACTCCACGTCGTCCATCGAATGCTTCACGCATAATCGCGTCGATCAAAACCTTAAAGAGAAGTGGCGAAGTGACGTGTCGCTGTCGGACCCCCATTTGAATCAGGAACTCCTCGCATAAGTCACTTCGAACACGAACGCTGCTGGTTGAGCCATCGTACGACGCTTAGAGAAGTTGGATGATTCTCAATAGCACATGTTCGGATTCCAAGGCTCTCCACAAGCTGTTCCAATCGCAATCCAAAGCGGATTTGAAATCGGTGAAAACAACGACAGTTCGTTTGCTGCAACGAATTCTTTTTTCCATTAGTTGACGGAGAGCGAATATTTGATCAATGCATCCTCGATGTGGACTAAATCCGGCTTGTTCTTTCCAAATGGTTTGATCTCGATGTTTCTGTAGCCTCGATTGTATAATTTACGTAAATACTTTGTCGACGATCGAAAGGAGGCTTATGTCGGTATAATTCTTGCATTCCCGACTGTCATCTTTTCATAATTGGGACAATGATCGCTTTTTCCCACGCCGACGGGACACGATCCGAATGCCATATGTGTGTTATGTGGACGTAGAGTTGTTGTGATAAGACATCATCTCCGGCGTTGATCATTTCGGCGGATACTTTATCTATTTCCGGCGTTTTCCATTTTTCAGCGATTTCACTGCCGTCTTCACCTCGATAATTGTCGGCTCGTATCGAGAATCTGATTTGTCACCAATTGGCGGTTCGGGTGCTGGACCTTGTGGCGGATAGTGGTTGTATAGCTCCTGGAAGAATTCTCTCCATAGCTGCAGGCACCCGTAGCGAGCGGACACGAAAGTTCCATCCGACTTTATGATGTCGTTTGTTGATGTTTTTTGCCGCCTAACCGCCGAATTGTCTGGTACAGCATCCGGTATCCGTGTCTCGACGCCGCTTTTTCCATGTTGGCGGTAACCTTAGTCCAGTACGTTTGTTATTCCGATTTCATTTTCTGTCGAACTTCTTTGTTCAATCGACAACAACTTCATTGCACTCTCCCCAATGGACTCCGACAGCTGCCTTGCTTCTATATCGATATCGAGCGCCGCGAATTTGTTGGATAATGCTGTTTGAAACTCTCGCCCGATGTTCGGCTCCCGAACGCCCAATTTTTCTTGGCTGAAGGTGGCGCCCTTTTCTTCGTTCTTTGTAATCGCATTTGTTATTTCGCTCGAAGAAGATAATGGATCGATCCGCAATCGGCCCCACGCATTCCACGTACGTCTTTGAGCGTCGATCAGAATCTTGCGTTGATCAAAACGTAGTCTAACATCGCCTAGTCGTTCCCGAATGGATTTCGCCAGGTGAGTTGTTGTTCGTGGGGAAGGCTCCGGACGGATACTCCTTGTCCGAATTTGCGCATCGTTCCTTTTCAGCCGGTTTGATCGGCACCTGAATGTGCATTGAAGTCCCTCGCGAGTATGATTAATTCGGTTCGAGGTATCGCGTCTGTTGAAGCTGCTCGTAAAATTAGTCCTTGTTCGTGTTCGTGAGCTGAGATTAACTACTAAGACTACTAAGAATGTTACAGATTGGGTTTCGTGCACCAACGAGAATATGTAGATTTTTCAGTAAAAACTTATCACTAAGATAATCGCTCAATGATCTTTATACAAGACCAGTTTCGCGATGAGTTCATAAGCTTTTTATAACAATTTTATTTTTACTAATTTAAAAATTAGCAGAAAACGTTGTTAGTCACTTTAAACACTCCTATGCAATAAAAAGTGTTATTTGGCAATGAATAAAGAACGACGATTTTTTTTGCAATATCCAATTAAGTATTCTATAGAGTTCTTGAAACACTGCATGTAAGCAGGAAACTCGATTTATCACTGTTTGAAGTAAAATACCACACAAAAAGACCAAACTCCACTTCCACATGGTAACTGTTCTTTCCAGTTTTTTCCTGTCATAACTCACCAAATTCTGAACTTTCCTTCCAAACGTTGTTTTTGTGCATATCTCAAAAAATAAGACAAATGCAACTCTTTCAAAAGTTGAAATTTTCTTACAAAATCATTTCTATTTCGACAAACAAAAAAAACCGAAGTTCGTCGCTTAAGTCTTTCGTTTTGTCATGTTCTCTCCTCATTTAAACATCTGTTGATGACGCCCACGACATTTTGGCACGAGTCACAAGTTTATTAATCAAGCCAGCCAGCATTTCCCTCCTTAATGGGATAGATCCGATTCAACTAATCTCCAGCCATGTGGTCAGCATCCAGGCGGCAGCACTAACGGCAACACAACACAACAGCAACAACAACAAAAACTGCTGGACAAAAACCCGAGATCTTGGGGCTCAAAACTGTTGCAATAAAGCTTCTTTCGGACGCCTTTCGAGTTCGGGTGCAGCGCGGGGACGTCGAGAGCATTTTTAAGAGCTGACAGCGGTACGAATCATGACGCAATTAATTCGATCCACTAAAAAAAGTCACTAAAAAGTCACCAAATGGTCCAGAGGAACTGGTATTTTACCATAAAGTGAGCTGAGATCGTTTATTTTGGACTAAAAAACTAAAAAGCGACCATAAAAACCAACGGAAGAGTGTGACCTCTCGAGTCAGGCATTATTTTTTTTTTGTTGTGCCTCTCTAGTACACCGGTAGGTATCCATGTTTCGTGAATGAGTGAACAGAATCGGGCTGCCATGCACGCTTGCGCGCCCACATTCATGCCGTGTGGAACTCATTAAAAAAGCTACACTCGCATATATCTCGGCTTTAGAAGCTGAGGTACGAACAAACAACAGCTTCACAGCTATCAGCTACTGGAATGCGCAGGTATGCCCCCGTCGTCGTAGTCGTCGTTGTCGTCGTCGCGCTTGGCCTCTTAGATGGATCTTGACTCATTGAGTCATTCGCGCAGCCGCACAGTTCCATCGGGTCCATGCGCAGATTTCTTCATCATTCGATAGCGCAGTTATGAATGAACGAAACAAACACACACACATACTCACACTGGCGCACGATCGAATGATACTCCGGTGAACTTTTAATAGACTTCCACTGTATTTTGATTTCCGATAATGTTCACCGCGCTCAGGTACAATTCAAAACGGAAAACTATGGTGGGCGAACGGCCGATTCATCTCTCTGTAAGGGCGTACGTACTGCACTATCATATGAGCCCCATTCATCGGAGCAGTCTAGGAATATATATAAAAGATGGCGCACCGCGATAATTTCCCTGGCTGTGTGTCTTTTTGTGCTCATTACCTACTCTCTCTCTCGTGTCTAAGGATGAATTTTTATAGCGCCCCGAATAATGCGAGGACGACGGTTTCGTTATTAAGGAGTGAAGGAAGTCATACGTTTCCTCGCGGAACCTGGCGTAGGCTTAACGCTTGCGCGCGAGAATCCGTATCCGAAACTCAGCAGCAGCACTATAGCAGCACTGCAGCAGCTTCAGCAAAATCACCATTTCGGGTGGGCGCGCTACAAGAGTTTTGTGGCATTTTTTTTCATTCAACTGCTGCTGCTATAGCTATGAATGTTGGCTTGTATTTGTGTGTCATATTATATATTGCACATGCAACACTTGAACCGATTTCCGGTGATGAAGAAACGCATTTTCGCTATATATTAAAATTCATATAAGGTAGGAGAAGGGGCTTGATAGGCAACTACCTGGGGGCGTGGGCGACAGCCGTTCAGTGCCGTTTAAACAGTTGTACACCATATCCAATTGCGATCTTAAATGTTATTTTATGCAGCTTTTATGGAAAAAGGTCGAAGGTTACACTCTGATATGATTGGGGATATAAAAATTTATGAATATCTTTTACTTTTAAGGAAATGCACAATTGCAGTTTTGAACAAAGAAGAAAATAACATAAGAAACTGGCAATGAACTTGAGTTTGTGCATCGTGTTTACACAAATACAACAGACGTCAGGGTGTTGAAGAAGAAAAACTTGTATTTTCCAAGGCCAAGGATGACACTTTTTTGCCAAGTGTTTTTCATTTAATCCTTGACTTTAATTTATTTCAAGACTCATCAATGGAAGTATGCCAAGGATTAAGAACAATCATGGGCCATTTTATTTCGAGTGAATAACCTGAGATAATACATAGTATTCTTTGGAGTAATCTCAGTGAAACGATTCGACCAACTTATTAGCAGATATCTGAATATAAAAAGTAAAAGAGTAAAAACAATTGCCAATAGTGCCATGGTGTCGATACTTTACTTAAAATAAGTCAAGCTTCTATTAATCTAATTTTATTTACCATCTTTACTTTTCAACAACTCTTTGTCCCATCACACCGTTCTGGATAGTCAAACGGTTAAGGCAACAGGCGACCACCCCAAAGGTTCGTGCTTCGATTCCACGCATCTTTCCACTTCTTTCCTGCTCTTCTTTGTTGTTGTTGTTGTGGGCTTAATGGTCCTAGAGATGAGAAGGTTTTTAGTGTCCTTCACTTTTGACTGGCTAAAAGCAGGTGATTGGCAAAAGTAAGGTTTTTCTGTCGCCCATAGGCTGTTAACCATCTAAATCCCTGATCTTCTGCGAAAGGCTCTCAGCTTGGCTAAATGGTCGCCTTTTTTGTTCCCATCTATGTTCCTATTTTCAGAAATCCGGAACAGAGTCAAGTTTTTTTTATGTGAAAGTCCAAGCTCGGTTTGTAATCGTTGTCGTCATTATGCAATGTCTAGTAGTAAGCTTGATTCGAAGGAAGGACTAGCGACCAGGTTAGATTAATAGAAGTTTGGAGGGTGCTGATGGAGGAGGCGATGGGCTCTGGATGCTCTGTTTTTAACAGATCATACGTGATTCGTACCTGTGTCAAAGCCAAAGTCTTTCAGTTTGCATTGCCATTTCATTATGGAAAGACTTACACCCGAACAACGTTTTTTAAATTGTTGAATTTTATTATCAAAATTCGTTTTCTGCGAAAAATGTTTAATGCGCCCTACGACCATTTTATGATCGTCTTAATGGTCCTACTGAGCAGGCTATTCAATCCATAGCGACCAAATTTCGCACCAATTTCACGTTATTGGACATCAAACCAGCCACCCGTATGCGTAGAGTGCGTACAGAAGAAAATATTGCTGCAGTAGCCGCCAGTGTTGGTGAAGATCGTGATATATCCATTCGTCGCCGTTCGCAGCAACTGGGATTGTAGATTTTACGCAAGGATCTTGGTTTGAAGGCGTGTAAAATACAGCTCTTTCAAGAACTCAAACCGGGCGACAGTGCCACAGTGATGTGTTTTCGGCTGGATGAAGATCCGCCTTTTTACCAAAAACTTGTGTTCAGTGATAAAGCTCATTTCGGGTAGAACGGATACGTTAATAAACAAAATTGCCGTATGAGCAACCACAAGCAATACAAGAGTTGCTAATGCATCCTGCAAAATGCAGTTTGGTATGGTTTATGGGCTGGTGTGGAATCATTGGTCCATACTTTTTCAACGATGGCGACATGAAGAACGTTTTCCGTCAATGGGGCTCGCTATCATGCAATGATTTCTAACTTTTTATTGCCCAAAATACACGACCTGAATCTGAGTCGGACGTGGTTTCAACAAGAGGGTGCCACATGCCACACAGCAAGCGAATCGATGGACCTATTACGAAATAAATTTGCTGAGCAATTCATCTCTCGTTTTTAACCAATGCATTGGCAGCTTAGATCGTGCGAATGGACCACCTCTCGAATGGGCCACTTTTTTTATGTTTTTTTTTTTTGAAAATTATATTATCATAAACTTAGTCGTCGCATTTCGTTAAAAATCCAATATCCACTGAACATTGCTTATCCTTTACGTTATCTGCTGTGGCTCGAGCCGGCGAGTGTAGTAACGTCATTCGGTTGTAGACTTGCGTATGGAGTGTGGTGTTAGGTGTGAGTGAGCGCCGCCTATACAAAATTCGTTGAACTTCGCGGAGCCTTAAATGAGCTTTCTCGCTGGTAATTAGGATAAACTTCGATGTGCCTCGGAAGAGCTTTTACGCTGGCTGAACTTTTGAACTTCACTGTGTCTTCGCTGAGCTTGAGGAATTCAGTTAAACTTCGCTTGGTCTTGGCGACCTTTCGAGGCGGGGGGATTCAAATCTGTAGTTTTGAACTTAGCTGCGCTTTGAGCGGGATCTTCCTGATCCTAGTTCCAATGGAGTCGGTGCATTAGCTTCGACTGGATGAATTTTGGTTTGCGTCTCCGTTAAGCTTATGCAACATAATAAAATTAACTATTGGAGAGTCGCGAAAAGTTTTCAATAATAATAATAATTAGAATTATATTCCATTTATGCGGGATTTGGTCTGGGTTTCATTGCACTGTTCACGGCTTAGCTATACTACAACCTTACTACCGAAGGTCCGTGATGCCATATTTGGTTACAGCCACCTTCACTAGGAGGTTCGCAATCGTGCTTGTGAATGTCACATGAGTTTGCGGTAAGCTAACGAACAAATTTTTACCATCTTAAATTTGCGGGATTCAATTCTTCGATAGAAGTATAGAAGACAATAGGAAAAATGTGAAAGCGGTGAAGCCTACGGTTTAACTCTAGGATGTTGTGCGAGTTCGGAAATACTGATTGTGAAAGATTGTTCCACCGTCGAGTGGTTCTCTTTATAAACGTGAGTAAGTCTTGTATTGCAGGAAAATGATGACCGTGCAGAGACGAAGGCATTCATTTTAGTAGAGCAGTGAGAGCATTAAGTTGGGTGTAGAGCATTCTACATTGGTTCAATCTCGATGAGTCTATGGAAGTACACAAAGTTCCGAGTCCGCTGAGTTTGATGTCGTGGGTTTGCACCTTGATGAGCCACGCTAAGGCGGTTTTTGAGGCATCAACAGGTATAAAAGAGTTGTATGAAAGGTTAATGTAGCACTTGGATGTAGATTATATCCCAGACTGCTGATTGAATTAGGAGTTTTCATTTCTTAATCGCTTAATCGACGGGTGTGAAGTACACACGCTCCCAACTCAGACCAGATACACCAGTCAGACCAGGCATGCCAGGCAGTTTGGAGGAGAAGGGGAGGAGGAGGATCAAGAAGAGAAAAAGGAGAAGGAGAAGTAGGAGTAGGAGGAGTAGAATGTCTGGTCTATCTGGTTTAGTGCGAGTTCTGTGTGTGCGTGCATGAATTTCAACAAATCTCGCACAGGCGGCGCTCGCTACCACCCAAGACCGCACCCACACCCAAGTCAACAACCAATGACGTCACTGTGCCAGTAGTGGCATAGCTATACTACTACTATAGGCTTCAATCCCAGAGGTTGGAACAAGAGCGCAAACCATAAGGCGCATATATTTGAGATACCAAATTGGATGACATCGGCTTTGAATCGGTATTGGTTAGAGTATATGATTTCGGTTGTGTAATCGAACAAGTAAGTAGTTAGTGTAGTGATAACTTCTCTATAAGAATGGCAAGACCTGCGAATTTTAAACCATTGGATAGAGTGTTCCAGCTATACCTCCAAGCACTAGATACCTCGGTCATTGGCTGGCAATCGAGGGGATCACAGCGAAAAGGTGAGTGTACGATAATGTCCCCATTATTTGTGTTTAGAAGAGCAAAATTATTTATACTTAGGTCACCCAAACATTTCTTTTTAGAACAAGAATCGTTCTGGGCTCATTCTCTCACGATGCTCAAAGCCCCCGATAATAGCTAAAAACCGCGCATAATTTAAGCATTTCCAAAGAGATTGATTCAAAAGAAATGAAAATGTTTCCAATCCAATAATTTAAGAGCCTCAAACTAGATCATGAACAGAAAACCAAAAACAAGGCGGAAATCAGGTGCACGGAACAATCCGTGCTCCACCTTAAATATGCAAAGCAAACACGGCAAAGAATGGCCCCATAATCTATAAACCAAGAAATTAATGTCCTTTCCCTTCTAATTCCCCCGATTGGGTCTTATCTGGCTGTCGTCCATTGTTCGGTTTCGCCTGTTTCTGTTTTGCTGTCCGACGAGAAATTACCGGTCATAAATGTCGAATTAATTCCTGACACCGGCTGCATATTGAGTGACTTGCGCAAGTGCAGAGAGCGGGAGGAGAGTTGCGACGTGCACTGCTCACCGCCCGCTTTGACCTGCTCCGTCTGGCATGGAAATTGGTTCTTACCTTGTTTGGAATTCTCCCGTCGCGTCGTCGTGGTCTCTCCTAGGCTGGCAGTTCTGCATCGGGGAAAATTTATCGCCAAAATTAAAGAAATCAGAACCGTCATGGGAACGACGGAGGCGCGGCCACACAAAATTGAATTATTGTTAGGGAATAATTAGTTTTACGTTTTCACTAAACAACGACGCATGCCTCACCCTGGATCTCGCCTGGGAATATAAATCAGGGGAATTAATTCAGAGCGCGCTGGGATCCCGCTCTGGGTCGGTTCGCTCTCCGGCCGGGTACCCGTCGCCGCTAGAAGAAAGCCATCAAAAGGCTGTCATTCACCTGGTTTGATACTAAGACTATTAGCTCCACCTTAAGATGCTCGAACAGAGCGCTGGCGATATTAGTCAATTGCCGAGCCGAGGCTGCAGCCGAGTGTCTCAGGTGTCATTCCCGGGGCCCGCTCCAGGTGAACCGACGAGTTTCTCGGGTTGACATTTCCATATCGAAGCAGGAAGTCGGCGTGGCGATTTGCATCTCTTGATCGATTAAGCTCGTCGAAATGTGTGCTCGGTCCGCCCGGTCCCGCCGCGCTAGAAACTGAATTCTTTCACAAATTTATGTATTCAAAAGTGACATTTTCCCCAAAAGGCCGGAGCCGACGACGCTCGCCAGAGGTGGAATTTCCATTGATAAAACCCGAGAGTTGATCAACTGGCGTCCGATGATGCAATCAATAAGAAACTCTGCTCCACGGCGTATACCAGAGCGAGGCTCGAGCGCTGCCATACTATGGCCCAGGTAACACACACCTTCGGGCCACGACTTATGAATGAATGAAAATTTTTAGCGCGAATCCGTCGAAACAAAACCGAAAAGAAACCAGTCTTGGGAGCTGGCACCGCGTTCAAGGAGAGTTTTTTCAGCCACAGTGGCCCAGCGTGAGCTTACAGTCATGCCTCCGTAATTAAACAACTTTTTCTTCGCATTTTCGCCGTGTTTTATTTTTTTTTGTCGCCACACAGCATCTCGCAAACAACTTCTATGCACGGCCGCGTGGGCGTTTATCTGTTGTCAGGAGTTAGTTAGTCGCGAGCTTGTTAATTAGCCGCAGATTTCGTTACCTGGTCTCCACCCGAAGCCCGGGCTTTAAGTATGATGTCCTGCTCCGGGGCTGCGCTATCGCTTCTGGGTGATAACATCCTTTTCTGATGTTAATGGAGCCTCGTAGAAGTTATGGAGTGATTTTATGCCACGAAACATGCCTTTTGCAAATTTTGGACGTTTTTAAATGCAAAACGTTTCCGTTTTATGGAATCTAATAACAAGCCAAGTGGACGCTGTTATTACCTTTTTAATGTGACCACAGCTGCCGTAAATTACTGGAGGAAATTTCTATATTGTCGGGTTACCTCCGTGTTTTCAGGTATGGCGGACAAATATGCCACACAAACATCGCTCGAAATGTTTCATGGTGAAACTAAATGTTATTCGTACTGCCATTTAAGACAATCAGTGTGGCACTTGGCATGCTGCAAGGAAAAGCGGGTAATATCCTAATTCGTGGTTTTTATTGCAGTCACATTAGACACAACCTATGTAGCAGGATCTGCTTTCACATTTTCTAGTCCAATTATCTCCAGAGAGTTTAATTACTGTGTGTGCACCTCTTCTTATGCCAGTAAACAAGGACTTAAGCACTTAAATTACTTATTTATTCGGCTATACCCACGAGATATCCACGTTACCTATTCGGATTCTGAGCCGATGCATCCAGGTTGGCATCGCAAAACTATAGGATTCTTGGTCTACGCAATTCTTCTAGCGAAAGTTTGGTCTATCTTGACGCCTAATTCCGTAGATTAGACTTTTATGAGCTAGATTTTTCACCCACTGCAGTCTACCGATTTTAACTTTTCTCACAATCGCCCTTGTAAAGTCTCTTGTCCATAATGGTCTGTCCGGTTAAGTCTGACTTGTGTGTAGGTGTGTGTGAAGTTCAACTAATCTCACACAGGTGGCGCTCACTAGCATTAACACTCAAGACCACACCCACACCCAAGTCAACAACCGATGACGTCATTGTGCCAGAAACCGAATAACTATATTTCTTCTTTTCTTTGATCCGTTAGCTGACTGTCCGAGCGGAACATCCCCGCAAAGAAAGGTGGCCTCGGTAGTCTAGGGGTAAGGCGCCTGGCTGCTATCCCAGAGGTCCCGGGTTCAAATCCCGGCGGCGCCACGGTCCTTCGCCTTTCCCACCTAACTTTCCTTCTTTCTTCTTCCCTCTTTACATTCCTGATTCCTTCTGTCATAGCCTTCCTAGTCCTTCCCCGCTCCACCAAGCGCATGTCATCGGTTGGCTGATGAGACTCAACTCGTTTCAGGAGGCATAACACTCCAGCGTGTTGTTTCTCAAATGCCCCGATGCCAGAGTCGCGAAATGGTTGGAAGTAGGTGGAATAAAATATATCGCGGCTAGGTTGTGACAGTTACTTCCTTCTCTTCTCTCTATCTTCCGGCTAGAGCTGCTGTTCACTCTATACGAAAAATAGATTGTCGACAGTACAAAGGAACTTTCCCTAAGCCTCTAGTCTGTCACATAAAAAAAAAAAGAATACGCTGCTGTCGGTGCCGCTGCCAGAATTTGTTGAACTTATAGAGGTTTAAGCCTGTCGATTCCACTCCAGCATATACCATAGATCCTAGTTTCGAGGTCCAGATCACCCCCATATAGGTATGGGGGAAGCTTCCAGCTCGACAAGAGCATGCTTTCAAAGCATGCCTGTGTAGAAATATAGGCGAACCTCAGGCCAGGATCTATGGTAATACTGGTGTCAGATAGGGCACTAAGCGAGGTAGAGCGTCCAAGCTGGTCAAAATCCATGTGACCATGTAGCAGCCTGCCAGCCTGTGACCTTTTTAAAAGCAGCCTGCAAGTGGAATAGAAGACTTGGCTTGACTATAACAGTTATATATCACGAAATCACGTGATGATGCCTCGAGAGCACCGCGGATGGCCGATTGGAAAATATTTAGCCAAATTTAGAATCGCATACAAGATTCACTGTCATAGCTGCGGAGAGCCCCGAGCCACAGTCACAACCGAACATTTTGTTTGCAATTGTCCAGATCTGACTACGATCGGACACCATGGATTTGCTACCTTTTCTTATAGGAGCTGGGATACAGATATGATCCGTAACCTGCATATGATAGCCAGAATCGGGCTCGGTTACAAAACGATAACCCTTCAGCCGTAATCCAATTGTGCCCCGTCCTAAATTCTTGAACGTGCTAGAGCCTTTGCAACCAGTCGAAAAACGTATCATGACATCAGACTATTTTCTCGAGATTTCTTGAACTTCTCTCCGCACTCCCGTATTCTGATGGACTGACACATTGTTCGCTAAACACTATTCTTCCGTTCAGTCACCAACTTTCATTGTTAATACATAGTTGAACCAGCAGTTTCGATCTGTAAAGCTTCAGTCTACAATAGAGTCAACAGGAGCTAGTGACAATATTTTTAAGAAGTGTCTAACTGTCCACCTATCTCCAGATCTTGAGTTTCTTCCGTCACAATGTTTTTATTATACTCGATGGACCCTTTCTTGTTAGATCACCAAAGTCAAGCAGCATTGAAAGCGATTAGTACTTAGATGGGGACCGCTTAAGAACCGCATGTACGGACGACGAAAACGGGCCAGCGAAACGCGGTTGCATTACGTAAACCTCGAAAGAGGCTATTATTATCACTCTTCCCTCTTTGAAGGTGAGTTATAATAAGCCTTTTTTATTTGCAGCGCGGTCTCGTAGAACCATACTTACAGGATGTTGATCAGAGTCGATCGTATGTGTTTGGTGAAAAGTGTACCTTGCATCGATGAAGATAGTCTGGATCGCACAAGCACATTTCAGAGCTCGGATTCGTCTGAATTTGTTAAGTGGCTTGAAGAACCGGAAATCGATGAGGATTTGCAATTCTAGAAGCGGTTTCATCGTCTGACTCAATTGTTGCGATCGAATCAATGAATAAATGGTTCGCTCCTGTATGGCTCAGGAGTTTCATTAATATCTGATGTGAAAAGCTATTGACGAAGAGGTCAATTGTACCAATCAATCTAGGTACAGTGATAGACCTTTGGTATTTCAGCATTGAATAACTCTGGCACACCCCATATGTACCAACGAAATTCTCATAAACAAGCGCTGTTATTAAAGATCTAAAACAGAGATGTAATCAAATTCAAAATGTGCATAGTATTGATTGAAGCCAAAAACATGCCATATTCATAAACAAACTCTTCATCCCATTCCACAATTACTGTCAATTCAGCCACCAAAACCACAACAATTCTGCTCGCATTTGCCCCTCACAAATAAAAAGTTGCAGGCATGGCAGTCAAAACATTTTCAAAAACTTTTGCTTCCACATTTTTTCGCCAGATCATTTAAACTGTCAACTTATCCTACCCCAGGATTCTCTCTCTCCTCAATATTCTGATAAAGATCTTAATTAACGATAAAATTGCATGCCTTCAGCCCGAATTTCGTTCAGTTCACGTCAATTAATCCCGGCAACTTAACAGACAGTTCGTTCCTAAGTCGATCTTAAAGGTGCACTGCACAACTCGAGCTCGAGCAGTCCTCGTCAGTTCCACAGGTACCATGCTGGAACGGCAGGCGCAGCACCCGAGTCGCGATCACACTTGTTGCAGTTTAACCCTTTTCATTCTTGTTGCCCCTGTCACATGTCAATCAGGATGACGTGTGGGCAACCCGAGGCCGAAAATTTACTTCAAATAGAAGCAAACTGGCTTTGGGAACTGCACCTCTGCCAGATTAAAGTCGTTGACAGAGGCCCATGTTTTTTTTAAGGATTTTATGTGTGTTTAACTGTGGAATCCGGTGAGGAGCTTCCGAGTGCAATATAAGATGAAAAGCGTTGAAGATTATTGCAGGTAAAAACAGTCGAAAAAGTCAATCTAGATTTAAGTAAAAAATTCGCTCTTCTCTTTCTGAGGACAAGATCTAACGGCGTTTCTGGGTTTTCTGCTGCACCTGCGTTATAATCCCAGTTTGATTCGCCGATTTGAAACTTCTCTACATTGTAAGGCACTCTCAGAACAGCATACACCATAACAAAATAGCGATTCGGGTTTCAGTTGGCACAATCTGTACACGATCGGTGAATATCAAACTGCCACATTTGACTAACATTTAATTTAATTTAAAAGTGTCCTTCTTCAAGGCTTTAAGGAAGCCTAAACTCCAACAAATTACAATTTGATATAGTATTGCAAACTCATGAAAAAACCGATCGGTGATCGAGCTTCTCTGAAGGCTAATGAGAAAAATCTTAGATCATGGGTTTCTAAAATCTAAAAGGACTTATGTCCCCTACTTCTTCTTCCCACTTGTTTTTAGTGTAGCACCTGCTATAACAAATACTGCCACTGTCACTTAGTCCTAGCGTATTCATCCATAGCCGCTACATCTCCGATTTGTACCCTAGATCGCTTTTGAACAGGATCAGTAGTCCGCCCAGAGATATTCCATTCAAATTCTTCAATCGAACCCGGTCGCTTTCTCACACCTAGATCTTGCTCTTTGCTATTGTGGGGGACACAGCGATAGAGAACGTCTAGGTTAGACTGATCCTGGTAGAGCCTGCAAATGAGAACCTCTGGCCTTCTGATCTTTCTAAGATATTAATTTAGGCAGCATTGTCTGATAATCTAGCCATTAAGTGTACTGAAATGCATTCTACTGCACTAGAACAATTATTTGCCCATGCTGTGAGGCGAGTTCACGAAGTGCCATGTGGGCTCCTTTAGTGCTGATATATTCCTTCAGTCCGATCGCCAAGGACTCCCGTCCCTGAACAGGTAGATAGCACTATTGGCATTTCCGGAGTAATACATTTGTCCAGAGGCACTGTCTACCACTCATACCTTATGGCCCATGTAAGATAGACCTATCTTAGAATACTCAGATCACCAAGGACAGGTTGCCAGTCCCAAACTAATTTCAACTTGGTCTAAAGCTCGGATTGCCGCTAGACTAATCAGATAAGCTGTATGCTTTCTATGACAGACTAAAACTGCTTCAGAAATGAAATTTGCCAAAGTTAGGATCTAATCCCAGTAGCGGTAGCGATGATTCAAATCGATAAAGGTTGCACTACCCAGATCGGGACAAGGTAATATCTGTTATGCACAATGGCGCAGATATGCTGGGCTGTAGCAAGTTGTGCGCCATTATAATTGCTCATGACCCCCCCCACCTATGAGCCGAGCGCCCTGAAGAACCCGATTTGGGAAGCAATCGCAAAAATCGCATTCGAGAAAATACCCCCTCCCTAATCAACCTAAACAAACGTTAGGAGGGTTATGCTGGTCACACGATAATACTAGCTTGCCGCAAGGAGTCGGGGTATGGGTACCCGACCCTACGCAGCCATGGTCCACCACTTACCTGTATGCAGGTGGTGTAAGATTCTCTTCATGCCCCTTAATGCCTAAAATTGGTCCGAATCTGGCTCCATTGTGGATACCTGGGAAATGATGATCCTGCAACAATCAACAACAGCGACAATAGAACCCTGGAGAAAGACCGCCCAACCATTCTGGAAAAATCTAAAATCAGACCCAATAACATGCACCCACGTGATCAAATAGTCATGAGGAAAAAACAACAGCTATTCAATAGGTTAACAAGTTTAATTATGACGGCTCATGTCATGCACAAATTCGAAAATTGTAAGAGAAAAACCTATCCTGGCGCCAATACGTGTTCTTTTAACACTCAATAAGCACAAAAAGTGATCTATGGTTACCAAAATAGAAATTGCAAACGCAATCAACTTATCAACTCAAAAACAGCCAATGTGCAACTAAGAGATAAACAAAGTGTGCGAAATGAGTAAACTTAGTAGCACTATGGTAGCTTAGCACTTAGTAGAACTAGGTAAAAAAAACTATAACAAACAAGAATGAATGGAATCGTATGTACAAGTAAACTGAAAAGTAAAACTTTCTACTGTTAGGGATAGGTTAGGGCATTTTCGAGAATTCACCATGGTAGCTACCAGTCGAACCAGAAGTTAATCTACCACGTTCAAAAATTGATTACTTGCCATAAGTCACCACTCAACCTGTTCTAGTATTCACCGGTAAGTTAACCAGGGTCTCACCAACAGGATAAGGGGGTAAGTAATCGATGGTAGATTAACTTCTGGTTCGACTGGTAGCTACCATGGTGAATTCTCGAAAATGCCCTTAATGTTCACTTCTTCTTGAAGACAACGCCATCCCGGCGCAAGGTGTTGTTTCTCCTACTTTGATTCACCCAGAAATTATCTCTGGCTTAAGCGGTGTTTAACTGACACTACTCTGCTCCTCTGAATGTGACCTAATAGACTTCCCGCCGTCTGGAAAGATTTGACCTTGCAGGCAACGACTAGCTTTAACCAAGCGTTTCTCCGCCCCCTTGATGACGGAAGACCCTGTCCTTCACCTTTTGGACAACTTGGATTTAGTTTTTTCGGAGTATAGTTGAGCTGCAACCCCTCGCTTGTTTAGGTATTCAACATCCACAGCCGTAAATTATTTAAGGTGAGAACAGCAACATTATTAGCTTCAAAAAATATGGTTCTTACAGATTCCTTTCCGCTTGTCTGCCTTCTCGTGAACACCCAAAGAACAGATAAAGAAAGGTTGGTACCTACTAGTGTGCAGATTAACAGGCAGCAAAGACCAGGCGCAATCCATCTTGGGGATCCGGAATTTTTCCCTTTTTGGTTGCTTTACTGCTATACCTACGCCGAAGGTGATGACTTGCAACTACCCCTAAGGTTGCCTCCAGTTGACCCGGCGCGGATGGCTTCAGTGGCTCCCACACTTTGCTAGCGGCTCCAGTATGGATCACTCTAAGGATGTTCAGCTTCTTCTCTCCTTCTTGCCAGTCCTCTAGTCCTTCTAGTTTCTTAGTGTGCTGACCAGATATTCTTCCTCTTCTTGTTTAACGGGTCTACAACTGGGATTCGGTTCCGGCCTCTCGCAACAGTTCTCTCCATCGGTCCCGATTCTGAGCCGATATCACACAGTTTGACCGGATATTCTCTAGATATGATGGAAATTGGCGTTTAACTTTCGCACACTGGTATACAAAATTAACAGTACCGTGGCCGTCTTTGCAAGAATCAAAAACAATCCGGTCGCCAGCACCTTTGTCAAGATCTCAAACTTCCTCACTCTCACTTTCCAAAACCAAAATTCGATTCCCTTTTTTCCACCCGCTTACTTCCTCGTTAGTTTGTTTCATTTTCCCTTGTGGCCGGAGAGTGATTTTTTTTTTCAAAGTAATCTCCACTAGGGCACTAAAGCCGACCGTTATATATCAGAAATCACAAGAGCTATGACCAATGCAATACCAGCTTCAATAGGTTTTAACTTGACAGAATATCTTCAATCAAATATTGAAGCCAAATTCAGACCTCTTGGTCAAGTTGATCCATCTTCAACAAACCTACCTATCCTTAATTCACAATCGATCCCTAATCATTGCTAAACATGGGCATTGTGGCCTCTGTCAATGCGGATACTCGAGCCAAAGTTATCCATAAGTAACTGATTAAAAGCCGTTTCAATTTTTGCTACTATGCTTAAACTGATTTTAAGTGATCAAAACCATTGTCGCCCTTTAAATCGAAAGTTATTTTGACCTATATGAACGCCACTTTATCTCGTTATTGCTACAAGAAAGTCCAGATCATCTAAATTCGCCTTATTAAATCAGTGATCGCGTAATCGTTTTAAGAGCTTAACCAACATTTTGTGATACCAAACACTCTTCCCATTAAAGAAAATCGATCTTTTATCGCACGACCGTTGAATCATTTTCTAAATCAGCCTTAAAAAAATCTATTTCTGGTCTAGAAAGTCATCTCATCTTTAATTCTAATCAAACTAGCACACATCCATTTAAATCAAACGTAAACCATCCAAAAACGCCACAAAAAAGCGCCCTATTGAATAAATTTTCTGTCTAAATAATAAAAACTTAACCGCAACAACCGATCGGAAGTATGAATCAAATTCCCTCGAAATCCGTCGAAAATCCAAGAAACCGTCCAATAAGCGATCCTCGCCTTCAGTACCAAACAAAACTGACTCTTGACCACACGATCATCTCACAACAAAAACCGCAGGCCATTTGCCTACTTAATTTGTATAATCCGCGTTTATTCTTAAAGCTCAACAGGAAAAAAATAAGAATTTCAAAATTAATAAGAAAAAATCTCGCATAAATCCACATCCGGCCCTGGGATTCTTCTTAAAGGATGGCGGCGGCCACAACTCTTTTCTGGGTGGGGAAACTCCGATCTTGAATGGCGCTTGAAGAAGTTTTCTTTCAAAAAATATTGATAAAAAGATTTTGGCTGAAAAATGGACAAAAAAAATGAAATGAGACGAAAACAAAATACAGCGGAAATCTCAGTCTCAAAACTAGTTTACGCCAGAGGTGACTCATTTTGTGACATGTCCGACTTTGTCCATCTGGAACTAGTTTTGGAGATTTTTTTTGGGAGTTTTTTTCTGTATCAACGACAGTCCGATAAAAATCAAAAAGTTATTGAGAGGTTAATCGGGACATGATCGATTTTTGGGAAGGGGTTGTGTTGATCTGGCAATGCTGGATTTTGGCTTCAAGCAGCAAAAATCAATCGAACTTTGAAAATGGACCGATCTTACCGATCGTGTGGATTAGTTTTAAGTGAACACCTAAACATATGCAATTCTAAACCTCATTTGTTGGTACAATATTGAAGAAAATTACATTTCACATTTTTAAAACAAATGAAGAAATAAGGACCCCAAAAGTGCCCAAAAGTTGTAAGTTTCGTTCTCAAATTCAGGTTTCTACAAAAATGACTGCGGGTCTTGACGAGGTCAAAACTCTCTGGTTAATTCTTGAACGTTTAGGATAGACATTTCTATATGTATTCAGCTACGAAAGTTTCGAAAGGCTCGCTTAAAGTAAATCTGGATTGCGTTTCGGTCCTCACCCGACAGAAAATTAATCGGTTTTACTCCGTAAACATCAATCAGGAAAAAGATCCGTAATCCGAGATCATTTCAGCATAGTTAAAAACCTCAGAAGACCCAAAAGGTGTACTCCAAAAAGTAACCCGAATGGTCTTGGTGGGAATCACAGGAGAGAGATGAGAGATACGAGCGATGCTAAATATGCATCCATCATATGCGTTGACGTCAGGAAGGAGGGAGCTATTAGCATATGGAACAAGTAAGCAAATGTTCATAATCACCGACGAGAATGATTGTTTTAGCGACGGAGCGTGAGAATCTTTAGCAGCCGAGCAGGAGACACCACACCGCCCTTCGTGGTAGTAGACATCGCTGAAGGTCGGCACGCAGATGGTAGTGTCATATTCCTACACCTTTCGCTGACGTTTAAAACCCACCCGACGACACCAGAGCAAGTCATAGCTTCGGGCGAACGTCACCAGCATGACTCTATGTGTCTCTCAGATGCGGACAAAGAGACGCCAGGGCTGTACGGAGATGAATCAGACGATCATCCGCCTCTTCCTTCTTTGTTTTCATACTGGCTTTGACAAATCGCACCACCCTCATTCCTCGGGCCCTTGAAGCATAATCCCGACAACTGTGTCGGAAATCTTGCTTCCGAAATCCTCTTCCAACGCGCCTCGTTCGTCCTCCCACCTGATACACTCAAAGAATGTGTTGTGAGCGTCGTCCGAAGCGAAGTCCCGTAGGGAGAAGCAGCATCCGCCACCTTACCCATTTTCTTCAGGTATGCAGGAAAAAGACCGTGCTTTGTCAAAAATTGAATCCGAGGTAGTAGTCAACCTCGCCGAACTCCTAGTCCACTCATGTGCTCCGCTGGCCGATTAGGCGGTTCTTTCCACGTGCCCCTGGCTCGCCTTCGCAACCCTCCTTCCCAACCCTCCACTGTGTTGGCCCTGGCAACTCTCGTCGCTTCGCGATTCCCCAGCCTTATCCTCTCTCTCTGTGGACGAACTTTCTCGGCGGGGCTATTAGATCGATCGGGATGATTCCGGCCACCACCAGTACTACGGCAGAGCGGCCCGATCGGAAGTTGAATTGCCTAGCAGCCAGGTCTCTTGCTGCTCGCACAGCCTCGTAGAGGGGCAGCCGCAGTAACTTTTCCAGCAGCTGCCCCGTCGTCTCCCACATACACAGAGGTCTGTACGATGCCGCTGTGTCCGCTTGCCCCCATCCTTTGCTGATCAGCACAGGCTTCGCGCTCTTCCAAGAATGTAGGAATTTGCCCACCTTCAGCTACGAGCTCTGATTCTCTAGCAAAATATAGGGGTGACTGAAGGCCTACAATAGTTCTGCTGGAAAACCATCTGGGCCTGTAGCCTTCTGGTGCCGTATTCATAGAACGCCCAATTTAAGCTTCTCTTCGTCGAAAGGGCAGCCTCAAACTCAGCGGACAATTGTTCGGGCGCCCTCCGCAAATTGGTGGGAAAAATGGTACCCACGATTTCGTCCATAATATCCGTATCGCTAGGGCATCCTTGGGAAAATGCTCTTAGCCTCTGCGTTACGATCCTGCACTCTTTCACACGTTCCCGATCTACATCCTTCATGAAGGCATTCCAACATCGCCATTGGTTGGACTTGATGGCTTTCTTTCTAGATTTCTTGGCCGTTTTTAATGCTGCAGCCAATGGGGCTCGACGGAGCCAGACTTTCCAGTAAGACGACCACTTCTAACTTCAAATCAAGGACAACCCATAGCAAGGATAATATCATTCGCCTGCTACAAGTCGCAAGCTTTAGTATGTACATGCGGCTCTTCAATTATAACAGAGACAGATTTTGCCGATAGGGAGCCATGGACATATTCAGTGACAAAACATACTGACTGACCGGCCTTGCCTATCTGCTCTGCCCACCAGCCAGCGAAAGCTCTCCCAAGACACAATACAGCGAAATTCAACTAGTTCCAAAGAGTTGGTGCTCACACCCAAAGCTCACCACAGTAAAAAAAAAAGTACGCAAAGCAGGTTCTTGTCTAGGATAAAGCTCACACCCGAGCCTACAACCGATGACGTCGCTGCGCTCGTAATCCTGTCGCTATACTTCTTCCTTTAACAAGCTGCAATATATAAATAAGTAGAGAAGCCGCTGTTGCTGAATTGTATGAACGAGAATGAAATCGAGCAGGAGCAAAAAAAAGAAGCGGAAGGAGAAAAGAGCAGCCAGGATACGACAAAGTAAGCAAGTTAAATTGCCTTAGTCAATTTTTACATTGAATTTTTCGAGAACAAAACATGCATTTATTTCATTTGTATTCAACGTGTCGGATTTTAATTTAGCGCCTTAAGAAACTAGAATTTGACGTCGAGCACAATCAATGTAGTATAGGATGATGTCGAATCTGAATCCCACACCTTACCTGCTATTGGCCAACATGATTCAATTCGACAACGAAACGAGCACGATGTTTTTCAAAAATGCTAACACAATCATTCTCCAGAAATCATTCCTCCACAGCTCTATAATCTTCAATTAATGCACACAAGTTTTCTTTAGCCTGAGTAAAGACACCTTCTTCAATGCCTTCCCCCACGAAATGGTGTAGGAACGCCCGACTTTCAAGCATAACACTGAATTTCGATTGCAGACGACACCAGATCTCCTTTATGGCAGTATTGTTCGCCAACATGCACACTGATTCCAGAGTTGGCATTATGTCTCCTCCGGGAACAGCCGTTGGCGGTTGCATATTGAACGCAGTTTTAAACCCACATGGTGCCCAATCGACAAAGGGGACGTACTTAGCCATTTTTACTTCTTGGATTGCCCTGTGGGCTTCAGGCGGGGCTGAAATTCCTCGATACAAAAGGACACACGCTATGTACTTGCCTTGTAGAGGGTTGCATTTTACCTTTAAAGAAAAGCGTTATCTATAAATATAGTTGGGTCTTGAGAGAGAGAGATGTTACCAGAAAGCTAGCCGGCTCAAAACATGCCCGAGTCAGATCTCTCGTCGTGAAATGTTCATGGCTGATAACATCACAGGGCGACAGGGGAGCATACGACACTAACGGGTAATGTATCCTTGGGAATGGTACGAGGTTGGTCCTAATCTCGCCAAGACCTATATTTTTACTGCCATCAAACCTTATAGAAGCCGTGAGTGCTGACATAACCTAAGTATAAGTTTGGCAAACAGAATTAAAGATATAAGCTGGGAAAAAGGTAAAACAAACCTGCGCAATCACCCTGTTGATATTTGTATACGTGGGACAGACCACGTTCAGCCGAGTCGCACACAAGTCATAGAGCGCTTCATTGTCGAACAGAAATGTGCAATCACTAAACTGTGTGCTGAAGTGTGATGCTAGAACGGCATTGTATGGCTCAACCACTACTGGTGAAATCCTTGGAGAGGGAAATATTTGAAATTCGTAGGTCGATGCTATTCCAAATCCGTCGCTTAGTTCCTCTAAAATAAGGGTGCCTAGCCCAGAACCTGTACCACCTCCGATCGCTCTAAACATGCAAACACCACGAAGGTTATCACAGATTTCCGCCACCTTTCGAATGGTTTCCATAGTAACACCAATTATCTCTTCCCCGCGCGTAAAGTAGGATCGTGCGAAATTACTGGCGCCTTCTTCCTTGCCTGTGATCAACGTTCTAGGATGGAACAAATGCCTATAGTATCCGGTGCGTATTTCGTCTGTGAAAAAAGATTAATCATTTCTGATGCTATTCGACAATTATCATACAATACCGATGGGTGTAGGCTCTAAGTCAACCAACACAACTCTTGGTACAACCTTTCCAACTGTCGAACATCCAAAAAGTGCACTAAAACCGGGATCTGGTCCAGTCAAGAAGCCATCTATTGTTATTCCATGCTCTAGACAGTACAACTCCCAGCAGGCGGACGCCATTTGGACACCAGCTTGACCGACATGTATTTGAATGAGTTCTCCCTGAAATTGAGAAGAAGATTGAAGAACATTTGGATATCCTTGCAAGGACTATTTTCAAGTATTACACTGCCCGACATGTTTGCCCAAAAATTTTTTAACCACTAGAA
This sequence comes from Thereva unica, assembly GCA_949987705.1. Classification (NCBI taxonomy): domain Eukaryota; kingdom Metazoa; phylum Arthropoda; class Insecta; order Diptera; family Therevidae; genus Thereva; species Thereva unica. The sequence continues at coordinate 6,803,305 of OX465283.1, forward strand.
TTTGTTGTTTTTGCTTTTTTTCCAAAAGGTTTTAAAATTTTTAAAATTACTTAAAATTTTTATCTCATCGTATTTTTGACTTTTTGGTGATTGACGTGAATCTCTATGATAGACGAGTTCTATCAGTTTACTTTCGTCGTTTCTTAACATAAACCGCAACCGGACAAAAGTCAGACTAACTAACATTTACATAGAGCTAGGAACGAGATTCCCCTCGTTAACGTAACTTTCAAACTTTAAGCTAACCTAAATTTAAAAACAAATCCTTGCACAGAGGACCTTTCGTTACAGCCGGGAACTTCATACGGGGAAGCTTGAGGTGACGATCCTCGAATTGTTACGATCTTCGAATGGTGGCGATCATTCAAATACATGGAGATTTGTCCATCATCATCCTCAGCAGGTTCTCTTCATTTTCTCTTTATCTTCATACAAAACTTCTCCGATCAGGTAAGATCATACCCGATCTTCTTCTTCACACGCCTATTTCCTCGGGTGACGGAAAGCTCACCCAAGACAATGCCCAAAATCCCACCCAAAACTCTTCCAGCATGAAAGTCCACCCTGGGCGCACTACCCCACCCCAAACTAAGTTTCAACTAGTTCCACACAGGTGGGGCATCCCCTTAATCCAAGACACAAGCCGAAAAAGCTTCAGCCTGAAGTGGGAGGAGCGACTCCTGAATGCGCTTTTAGAGTATAACGAAATTCCTCTCAACTTCATAAAAATTTGCAGTTAGAATAAATAAATTATGTTTTTATTTAATTTATTCTTTCATTAAGATTTTCCTGGATTCTCTTATTTTTTTTAAACATTTATTTAAGTTTTAAATTTAACGACTTTACTTTTAGATGGCGGTTAAATTATATAACCGAAAGTTTTTTTGTTTTATCAATGAAAACTTATACTACGACAATTAATGCATACTGACAATGAACACAATATAATAAGACTATTCAGTTCGACTAACGTAAAACTAATACATTTCTATTTTTTATTTTTCTTGTCAATGAATCAGTGTATCTATGTTTGAATACATTTAATACTTGTACAGTGTAAGCGTACGTGATTGTGATTTCCCTAGAGTGTATTTCCAAAGTAGTAGTGAAAATGACGTAACGCACACGGTACTCCAAAATTGTGTACACGTATTTAAATTAGAAAATTAAACTCGCAATAAGATAACAACAAAATTAATGCGTAGCGACCGCTACACAGCCCAAGACAGAAACCAAAAGCTCGATTCCGCAATATTGTGAAATAGGTGGCCCAGGTAGCCTCTAGTTGTATGTATTACTGAATTATATGCCGACATTGAATTCCCATAGTGAGATGACAGGTTGTTAAGAGATCGGTGGCCCGCTAGCTCTACACAAACGGATCGAGTAATTTTGCTGGTTTTTTGGAGTTAAGACAGTACATGGTTTTGGAGCTGTTCGTGCGATATTTGAATGGCATAGTTAGACCATATGACTTAGTAGGGCTCTCTAAATAGCACAACAGTTCTTACAGCGGGATGCAGGGATGCGAAAGTGGGGCTTTTCCAATAGCTCCAGCCTACCTACCTTTATTCATTCGATGCTCTGCCTACAAAAGAACTGGATACATGCCAAAATACACTAAAATACTGTCAGATTACGAGCCTTGTCGTTAGTTAGTTTCAAAGGAATCAAAAACTATTTCAGTCTTAAATTCGCAATATACAGTCAATAAAAGAGAACCCTTCTCGGGAGGCGCGATTTTCTACAACAGTAGACTGCCCTACAGCCTTTTGGCGAACCAGGGAACTGGGGAAACTGTAGAATACGATTAAGAAGGTCTTTCAACGAGACCGTTCGTTCAAAATCTGATTAATAGATGGCCCGATGTTAGCTGACTATCTAGGAACTGAAAACGACTTCACTGGCATCTGTGTGTCGCACTCGATCATTAAAACAACACCTTGATACACATGTGCCAAATCTTGCTATCCACGATGCGAATTACAATTATTACATTATGTGTTTCGACAATCTCTTCGTTTGTCTATACTTATCTTTGATCGTTGACAAGGGATACATGATCTTGCCATGCCAATGATCGCATGAGGAAACCTGCCCAGCTGTTACCCTGGAAAAGGTGCCATAGACAGCGCATAGCTACTCCCCGTACAAGTCTCCAGGCGTGGACAACATAATGGCAATTATGCTTTAAAAGATGCATGAAATTGTTGGCCAACGGCTTGTCTTAATCTACAGGTATTGCTTACATTACAGGCACGTGCCCCACTACTGAAGGAGTGTCAAAGTGATTTTCATCCTGAAGATCGGCATACGAAGGCACAGCTAGGGACTACAGGCCAATAAGCTTATTATCTTTTGTCCTAAAGACCCCAGAACGCATACTAGAACTATACCTCCGTGATTGCATAAAAGAGGTCTCGATGTCTACATCTCAGCATGCTTATTGTAAAGGCAGATCGGTGGACACTGCTCGTAACCCGTACCGTGAAGTACTCCCTAAAATACAAACAGTTTACCCTGACAGCCTTCCTAGATTAAGAAGGCGCTTTTAACAAGACCAACACCGAGGCCATCCGGGAGGACCTAGAATTTACACTGGAACTAGTCAATGGATCCTTCGCATGCTGGAAACTCGAATCAACCATAGCAAGGCGCCTGACTACTATCCCAGAGGTCCCGGGTTCGATTCCCGGCGGTGCCACGGTCCTAGCCTTTCCCAATTTCTCACCTACATAACTTTCCTTCTTTCTTCTTCCCTCTTTACATTCCTGATTCCTCCTGTCACAACCTTCCTTCGCCCCTTCCCCGCTCCACCAAAGCGCATGTCATCGGTTGGTTGATGAGATTCTACTCGTTTCAGGAGGCATAACACTCCAGCGAGTTGTTTCTCGATGCCCCGATGTCAAAGTCGCAATAGTAATGGTTGGAAGTAGGTGGACTAAAAATATATCGGGGGTGGGTTGTGGCAGTTCCTTCCTTCCCCGACTAGAGCTGCTGTTCGACATTGCACTCTATACGAAGAAAATAGATTGTCGACAGTATAAAGGGCCTTTCCTGAGACTCTAGTTGAAAAAGATGCTTTTATCTTTTTAATAGTTGTTGAAGCTAAGCAAGTTGCTTCCTTAGCTTCGATGTGGTGTAGAAAATGCAAAATTCCAAATTATACTGACTTTATTTCTAAATTAAATTTTCTTTATATAATACGAAAAACTTAAATCAAAAAACCATGTGTGGGAACAAATTTTAATTTTATAATCCACAATTCTGCACATTCAGCTGATAACAAAAAGACGCTTTCAAACGAAGGTGTCAACTTTCCGTGAGAGTGGCTGGCTGACTTGGTGGCGAATGTGATCTAATTTTTGTTTATCATTTTTTAGTTTTGTTATCAGATGAATTTGCAGACTTGTGGGAAATTTATTTCTAATTATGAACATCTTCCCCGGCGTTGAGGTCTGGGAGCTCAAATTCTGATGCTTGAGTTGAAGGATTCGGTTGACGTCTTGCCTTTCGCTTGGCGAAATATTTGAGCCCTTTGACCATGAGTATGGTTAAGAGAATGCCTAATGCCAAATATCCAATTGAGTATTGATGAACGTCATGGGGAGTAATTTTTTGAGGCAATTGCTCTTGTTGTTTCAAATCTGTAATTGATTTGGTCAATGCGGTAAGGTCCTCCTCTCCACGTATAATAAAGTCCGTGACCTTCGGCGACTCGAGAGATGTAGGTGATAATTGATTTATCAAGCTACTTAGGTTTACTCCAGGTACAAATGCGAGAGCAGACCGTGTTTTGTAGAAATTGTGTGCGTTGATCGTCATAGTTGGTTGTTTGATGGCACAATTTTGATTAAGCTTTAAGACGCCCACTTTGTTCAGCTTCGTATTGACTATTTTGGATCCACAAACAATGGAGAAAGTTTCTTCATGTTCAAAGGCGAAGATCCAATGATTTGGGTGATGGAGCTGTATCCAAATTTTTCTTATGTCGGTTGTTTTTAAAACGCAATGAGGTGATAACTTGTTTTTGTGGTTGAGTAGCTGAATCTCACACTGGTTTTCAATTGAGTGTGTGTTAAAGATTGGATGTCGTTGCTTGCACAGGTACTTGCGATCCTCGAGGAGCATGCAGGAGCGGATTTCTTCTTGAGAAAGCGGAAAGTATTGATCTCGGTATGGACTTATAGCGATGTATTGTGTTGAGGGTTTGATGAAGACAAATGAATTATTAAATTTTGTAGGAAGTGGGATCAGCTTGAAGAGTTGAAAAATCTGGTTGTTTAGTAACGGTAGTTTGATGCTGAACAGAACATTAGTTTCAGTAACTCGGGCTTTTACTCGTAGTAATTCGTAGATTGTTGGTAAATCATCCTCACTTTGTCCTGGGAGGTTTAGTGTTGATGGTAAATGCTTCCGAATTGTGCTGAGCTCCGCTAATAATTGCTGCGGTGATAAGAGAAGGGAGTTGATCCTACCTTGATGGGTGTCGGTAATCACTTCTAGTATGGCTAGCTGAGTTCGTTGAAAACTGGCCAATAGTAATGAGGTATACACTGCCAGTGTGGTAAACACTTCTGTTTCATTTATTAATTTGTTAATGTCATTGACGGTTGTATGCATTCTGATTAACTGTTGTTGGAATATTTGAAATTGCTGGTTTATTGCCGTGGTAGATTTGTTAAGTATATTGACAGTGGATTCAATTATTGAGGTTTGATTTTGGCTGAGTTTTAACAGATGTTCTTCATTGTTGCTTATCTTCTGGATGGTTTCCTCCATATATGTGGCGTATTCGTGATCAAGCACTCCGAATAGTTTGTTCGCAACGGTCCCTATGATGTCGAACGGAGATCTCTTCCCGCGATGAAATTTCCCGTGCCTTGTTTTTAGAATTTCATTTAAATTTTCTATTTCCGAAAGTCTTTGTTCAAGTTGAACAACGATGGCTTCGCAGAGAGTGTTATGACGAGTCTTGATTGTTGAACATTCCTCTTTCATTTTGCTTACGCAACTTATTAATCCATGATGTTCAATCCAGTAGTTGGATAAGTTAAAATAGACTACCAGGGTCCACTCATTAGTGATCATATCAAGTTGTCCCAGATCTTCAAAGTAAATTCCTGGATTTTCTTTGAACTGAAGGACTTCGACAGGATTGTCGGATGTTGGCTGCCCCCAACTGGTACCTAAAAATAATAGTCCAACTAATAGCGTGGTGATTGGATTAATCCTGATGGTTCGCTTTGGACGTGTGGTAGTTTCCTCAGTATTTTGAAGTTTATGTTTTCGAATTTTCTGGCTCGCCGACTTACTAGATGGTGCTGCTTCTCCTTGATTTTCTGAAGGTGGGATGTTTCTTGATATTTGTACGTGTTCCTGGTCCTCGTTAGGTTCCACCGGTAGTGGACATACCTTATAAATGGAGCGACGCACTTCCCCTACTGCGGTTTTTATATCAACTACTCGAACTCGTTGATCCTCTCCAGGGATTGTTCTTAAAATTCTTCCCATGTGCCATTTTAAAGGTGGTACATTATCTTCTTTTAACAATACTAACGTGCCTGGTTGGATATCTTCTCTGGGGTATTTCCATTTATGGCGGTTCTGTAATTCTTGGAGGTATTCTTGCGACCATCGACGCCAAAATTCCCGTTGTATTGCGGTTACGAGGTTCCATCTGGCTAATGCTGTTAAGTTCATTGATTTCGCGTCCGGATCGGGGAGGGTAGTTAGTGGTTCCCCGATCAAGAAGTGTCCTGGCGTTAGGACTTGAAGATCATTGGGATCTGAGGAAAGCGGGGTTAATGGCCGGGAGTTGAGTACAGCCTCTATTTGGCAGAGCACTGTATAGAATTCTTCTTGTGTTAGAGGACTTTTGTCAAGTACCCGTCGCAGGTGATGTTTAGCTGACTTCACCGCAGCTTCCCAAAGGCCACCGAAGTGTGGAGATCTTGGTGGAATAGGAAGCCATTCAATGCCTTTTTTTGCGCAATGATTACTAAGCTGTTGCTGATTGTCTTCTGCAAGAAATGCAGCTTGTAGTTCATGTAACTCGTTTTTTGCCCCAGTAAAGTTGGTCGCATTGTCGGAAAGAATTTTCGCCGGGCATCCTCGTCTTGCCACAAAACGTTTTAAGGCGCCAATAAATGCGTTGGTTGTTAAGTCCGTAACCAATTCTAAGTGTACGGCTTTGGTTGTGAAACATATGAAAACGGACACATATGCCTTAGTTGGCTGTTTTCCCCGTATGTGGTAGCGGATGTAGACTGGTCCGAAGAAGTCAACGCCCACGTTAAGGAAAGGCCTGGATGGCTGTACCCTTTCAGCTGGTAGATTTCCCATAATTTGTTCAATGCTTCTCGGTTTCGCCTTAAAACATTTGATGCAGTGGTGTACTATTGTTTGAGCCAGTTGTTTTCCTCTTAATGGCCAGTAGGTTTGCCGAGTTATGGCCAACAGGGCTTGAGGTCCGACATGTAGGTGTTCGGAATGAAGGTGTGTCATCAACATTTTTGTGTAGGTATGTGATGACGATAAAATTATTTGATGCTTTGCCTCATTTGGTAGTGCTGAAGCTTCCAACCTTCCTCCCACTCGGAGTACTCCTGTGTCGTCAATAAAAGGTGAGAGTGAGCTTAGCCGGCTTTTAGTGCTGACTTCGCCACATTTCTTCAGAGATTTCACTTCGTCTGCGAAATCCGTTGATTGCGCGTGCTTTATTAGGACCATTAGTGCTGCTTTTAGTTCTTGAGGACTTAGTGTGGTTGAATTTAGTCTGTAGGGTTTTGCTCTTTTCAGATTGCTAACAAACCTTAGGATATAGGCTGTGACTCGCTGTAATAGAACAAAGGAATTCCTGTGATTGATGGTTTCTAGGAAATGTGGATCCTGTTGACCTGCCGCAAGAACTGTCTTAATGATCTTTATTTCTGTGAGATCCTGCTGCTTAAGTGCAGCTGGCTGAACAGGCCACTTTGATTTTGGCTTTTGAAGAAAGATCGGTCCTGTGAACCACGTTGTTGAGTTTAGAAGTTGCTGTGGGGACGCGCCTCTTGACAGAATGTCTGCGGGGTTTAATTCGGAGTTTACAAATCTCCATTGATGTACGTCTGTTTTGTCCTGAATGCTTGCAATTCTGTTTGCTACGAAAGTCTGCAGAGTCGACTGGGTGTGTAACCAGGCGAGCACTATTTGGGAGTCGGTCCAGTAGGTGGTCTCGTGAATTTTGATGGATAGACAACCTTGCACAAATTGTACAAGTTCTGTCATTAATTTGGCAGCACTGAGCTCTAAGCGAGGGACTGTTAAGATTTTCTTTGGTGCTACTTTAGATTTTGCACAAACTAAGTGAATGTTCACGACTCCTTGTGAATTAGTAGATCTTAGGTAAATCACTGCTCCGTAGGCACGTTCTGAAGCGTCAGAGAATGCGTGAAGTTGAATATTAATAGCGGAAGGAAGGATCATGTGACGTGGTATTCTCAACTCGTTGAGTTTCTGTAGTTCTTTACGAAAGGTCATCCACTTGGTATGCATCTCCATCGGCAGAGAAGCGTCCCAGTCTAATTTTAGTGTCCATAATTCTTGCAAGAAAATTTTTGCCAGAGTAACTACAGGGCTTACAATTCCGAGAGGATCGAATATGTGAGCCGTGTCTGATAATATCGATCGCTTAGTAACCTTGTGGATGCTCTGCCAGTTGGTTTTTATCATAAGTTGGTCTGATCCTGGGAGCCAAGTAAGACCAAGTGTTTTCACAAGGTTTTCGTGTTCTCCGGCAATTACGGTCTCCGTCTCACAGTCTTCCTTCGGGATTCCACTCAACAATTTTGGGGAATTTGCGCACCATTTTTTCAGTGGGAATTGTCCTTGCTTCAGCACGCTGATTACTTCATCTCGCATCTTTATAGCTTCCTGAAGATCATTACTCCCAGTGAGAATGTCGTCGACATAAATATCTCGGTTGATGACCTGTGCACCAAGTTGAAAGTTATGTTCTATTTCTGCTAAATCTTGAAGACACCTTAGAGCCAAATAGGGTGCAGATTTAGTCCCATATGTCACTGTGTTAAGCTGGTATGTTTTGAGTGGCTCCTCATCAGATTCTCTCCAAAGAATCATCTGGAACCGTCTATCATCATTATCGACGATGATTTGGCGATACATTTTGGATATATCGCTTGAAAACACATATTGATGGACTCTAAATCGTAGGAGGATTGATAGGAGGTCGTTTTGTAATGCTGGGCCTGCATGAAGGATATCGTTCAAGCTCACATTTGTTGAGGTTTTCGATGATCCATCGAATACCACACGAAGTTTTGTGGAGCTGCTCTCTGGACGCAGCACGCAGTGATGCGGGAGGAAATAGTGAGGTTTGTCTGGAGATAATGTTGTAACTTCATTCATGTGGTCAAGTGATATGTATTCGCGCATAAAGTTGATATATTGGTGCTTGATGTCAAGATTTTTCGCCAGTCTTCGTTCTAAACTGAGGAATCGCCGTGTGGCTATTTCCTTTGAATCTCCTAGGTTGACTGGATCATGCGCAAAGGGTAGTCCAACAATGTAGCGCCCGGATGACGTTCTTTTGGTGGTTGTTTTAAAGAATTCTTCGCATTGCCTTTCTGCAATCGTGAAGTTTTTGTGACGTGGCAATGGATTTTCAGGAACTTCTTCAATGGCCCAGAAACGCTGCAATTGTGTTTCGAGTGTTCCGATTCCACAAAATGGCGTATGTTGAGAATTTTCTCTAAATTTTCCCATCACAACCCAGCCTAGAGTTGTGTTTTGGAGTCTTGGCAAGTTTTTGCCTAATTTTATTTGTCCAACGGCTAAGAGCTCTGGAAATAGTTCAGCACTAATTAATAAGTCTACTTCTTGAGGTTGATCGAACTTAGCGTCCGACAATCGTATGTTCTTTGGTATGTTCCAGTCTTGAGTATTTATTAATTGGCTGGGTTGAATGGACGTAATCCTAGGCAGGATGAATGCTTCAAATCGCGCACTGTAACCAGTAGTCCTTGAGCGCATGCAAAGATTTACTCGGTTGTGAAGCTTGACTGTATTGTCTCCAATGCCTGATATTTGTAGAAGTTCTACTATGGATGGAAGCTGCAATTTTCTCATCAGCTTTTCCGAGATAAAGTTGATTTGGGACCCTGGGTCCAGTACTGCTCTTGCCCTGATTGAACAATGATGTTGGTCCAGAATATTCACCACTGCGGTAGCGAGAAAAACATAGCCTGATGTGGGTTTCATCGTCTGTGCAGTTAGTGCAGTGCTAGAGCTGTCTTTTGGAGTGGGAGCTGCAGGAACTATATCATTTGGGCTCTTTAATGATGGTTTTGAAATTACTGAATGTAAGAGCGTATGATGGAACGCGTTGCATTTTCCACAGTGTCGAGATCTACAATTTTGTAAACTATGGCCAACTCCTAGGCAGTTAATGCATCGCTGCAGACTTCGAATAGTTTTAAATCGATCGTTAACTGATTGTTGAAGAAATTTTGCACAATTGTAGATAGAATGGCTTGGCATTTTGCATACCGGGCATCTGTTGGATGTACTGGATGTGATGAGCGACACCTTCTGTGTACCAGGTTTCCTTTGTTCCCCTCTTTCCTTGACACCACCAAGGGTTTCCAGCATTTGGAATCGGCTCTCCAAAAATGTTAGTAGACCTTTCACTGGTTGAAGGTCCTTAGATGATGTTAGAGACTGTTCATACAGCCTATGAGATTCCTTATCTAATTTTTGCAATAGCAAGTGTAAGAGCAACGGGTCCCATTCGGCTGTGGGTACTCCTAAATTGCTAATGCCTAGCAGACACTCATTGGTAATGTCATGTAACCGCTTAAGGGAGACATGAGAATCACTGTTAATGACAGGTTGCCCCAATAATTTATTGAGGAGTGCTGACAGCAGTAATCTCTTGTTATTGTAGCGATTCACTAGAATGCTCCACGCCGAACCATAGTTATCTTCGGAAACTTGGAGATGTTGAATAAGTTTGCTGGCTTCTCCAGTGAGGTGAGCTTTTAAGTAGAACATTTTCTCCGATTGACTCAACGATTGCTGATGAATTAATTGAAGGTAGAGGTCGTGGAATTCGGTCCACTTTAAGTAGTTGCCATCGAAGCTGGGCAAGACTATTTTCGGCAACTTTAGGTGAGGCGTTCCAGAGGTTGTATTAGACGTTGTTGCAGTTGGTAATATCGCTGGAGTAAATTTATCCATCTGTTCTTGCAACATGATCAGGACAGTATGGCATCTCTCTTGAAGAGGCTGAATGTCTTCTGCACAATAGTCAAGGATATTGCCTTCTGCCATGATCTCGAAGTGTCTGTTAGAAATGATGGACCAAAGATCCTTAATGCTGGCAGACTTCTGGGCGTAATAAGCTCGGGATTGATCTGTCATGGTCACTGTTGTAGACTCCAAGAGGTGATTTAGATGGCTGATTGCTGCCGTCTGTTTACGAATGAGTCGTTGTTGGACTTCAATCGCCTGGTCCATAGGTTGTGGTGTGGGTAAGTCGTCGTTAGCTGCTTCAAGACTCGATAAAGCCTCGACTATTTTGGTCCTGTAATTGTTTACCAAGTCCTCTACTTGGTTGTGGTAGCCCTTGGTGAAGTAACTGTTGTCGGGTTTTTCAGCCTTGAACTGTTGTAATTTTATGTCCCGACTCTCGAACTGACTCCACTCGAAATCAAGCCGCGCTAGCCGTGTTTCAAGATAGTTCTTTGTCCTACGTTTCGGCCCATCCTTAGTAAAATTACTAAAGGTTTTCCCGATGAGTTCTCCAGCTGCGGCTTGTTCCTTGATTAGCTGATCCATTTTTTGTGATTACTGGGTATTTTACCGAGTAATCACGTCGGGGTCACCAGAAATGAAAAAGATGCTTTTATCTTTTTAATAGTTGTTGAAGCTAAGCAAGTTGCTTCCTTAGCTTCGATGTGGTGTAGAAAATGCAAAATTCCAAATTATACTGACTTTATTTCTAAATTAAATTTTCTTTATATAATACGAAAAACTTAAATCAAAAAACCATGTGTGGGAACAAATTTTAATTTTATAATCCACAATTCTGCACATTCAGCTGATAACAAAAAGACGCTTTCAAACGAAGGTGTCAACTTTCCGTGAGAGTGGCTGGCTGACTTGGTGGCGAATGTGATCTAATTTTTGTTTATCATTTTTTAGTTTTGTTATCAGATGAATTTGCAGACTTGTGGGAAATTTATTTCTAATTATGAACACTAGTCTTTCACATAAAAAAAAAAAAAAAAAAGATGGGGAAAGGGCAGAGTCAAGTCGAACGCGCCGCGGTACTCCTAAAGGTGGAGTCCTTTCTCATCTGCTTTGGATCATGGCCATAGACGCGATCCTAAAGACATTAGAGAACTACAGGATCAAGGCAATTGCCTATGCGGACGACGATATTAGTATCTGGAAAATTCATCCAGACAATAAGTGAAATTATGGAATTGGCAGTTAGCGCTTGGTCCAACCGCTGTGGGCTATCCGTCAACCCGGAAAGTCAGTACTGATGCTTTTCACCAACAGGACTCAAATACCCACCTTTAGTACACCTTCACTCCACGGTCAAGTACGGATCTTATCCCAGTTGACTAAGTGGAGGTTGAATATAGAAGAAAGAGCGAAGAAGGCCAGTATACCTTTTTAAGGAAACTTTCAGCCCAACCGTATGGGGGCTTGCTCTTCCCAAAGATAACAAATAGAGACTGGGTCAATTCCAAAGAATGGCCTGTCTGCGATAACGAACGCCATGTGCACAACTCCGATGGTAGCGCTCAACGTAATCCTCTATCTGCTGCCACCTGATTTATACAACCGGATCCCTGCCCGAGGGGAATGTGAAGATTTCCAACCTGACAACCTGTGGGTACCGTCACAGAAACATCGAGGGTAACGAGAAGGCAAATGAATTCGGCCAGACTAGGAACTCTCGCAGACACACCAGTGGAGAATGTTCAAAAGAGCCTTTGTGCGTGCTAAAGACAGACATTTCCATGTACTTTCTCTCATTAGGTGGTTCCAGATGGAGGAGCCTATCACTCTGTGACAAGTCTAGGAAGAACTGACCTTGTTATAACAAACAAATATCGTAAGACCTCTTGGTGATGCAACGCAAGGATATTGCTAGAATCGTCTTAACGATCAATCTTATTCTCGTTGTCAAGTCACGTGACAGATGTGTCACTTCGACCTTTAATTGTATTCTCATTGTCAATCCAACGGACTTTTGGCGAGTGAATCGACAAAACTCGCATGTAATTGTCGCAACGTGGCGTGCGAAAAGATGTTTTCCTCGAAACGTGTGTAAGTGTCGAAAGTTTCATTCCACCGTGTCTCTCGTAGTCACGTCACTCGCCGACGAATATATCACCGAAAAACGTGACACTGACCACTATCAGACACCGTGTATTTGGAAGCCTTTTCTTAAACGATTTGGCGACGTTTCAAAACTTAAAATAGGAGATTTGATCCGGTACCGAAATTTACCGGGATGGATATCAATCCCTGGCTTACTACTCCTTTTCACGCAGTTTTTCACAAGTGCAGCTACAAAAAAACGCTAATTGTGTCCCAGACTACCACCTGGGCGGGACTGCCGCTCCTACCTACCTATGGAGCGCCCCGCAACCTTCAATTGCATGAACCGTTACAAATTTCTTCGTTCAAACTCTAACTAAACAGTTCGTCCTTCGTCCCATTCTAATAGATGGCGCACAAATCATCACAATATTTTCATTTCATCAATTTGGAGTGCTTGGATACGCATACAAACTGCCTGATACCGCTCTTTTCAGGTACGCTTCTAGCTCCAATAATCCAAGTTGGTAAAGTTTTTTGTTTCTGGCGAATCCCCAGAGCCTCTATTGAAATCAGTCCAGTCCAGTTTAGAATTTGTAAATAACGTCTGCACGAAAACTACCAAAATGAACTAACGTCCCCTAAAACAATTCACCATAGCACTTATATCTCGAAAGCGAATCATGACATTTTGCAGCACTCTCCACAAACCATAAAGAACAAGATACGTAATTGACAATTCTAATGGAAACTGTCAAAATTTTTGTTTGCTGACTTTGGGAATTTCTGTTAATACGTGTTAAAAAAAATGTTTTGCTGCTTGAGAAATTGCTTGAATGGAGATCTGCGAACGCCCGTGGCTTCCCACAAATCTAGGGAACCTGATATACAATTAGACATGACACATATGGGTAAGATAGCAGAAGATTTTTCAAGAAACAAGAAATCAATTTCTCCAGATGTTCGAAGGGCCGAAGAAAACTTCTTTTAATTGTGGTCTTTTAAAAAAGTTTGTATTATTTGGTAATTGTGCTTAGTTAATTGCTGTTATTTCAATAAAATTGATCGGGAAATAGATGGTATTAATTATGTATATGAATTGGATATGCTATCATACCTGAATGCACAATTCTTGACTCGATTTTCGTTTGTGGAAAGATTCTTTGGGATTTTCATAGTTTTTAAATAAAGAAACTCACGGGACTCAGCTTTAATGATAGCAAGAATTATTCAATGTAAGCAAAAATCCGTGGGCAGGTGCGATTTCCATAAAAGTCTCACTGAAAGAATTGCTGATCACACACACAGTGACTCACTGCTTTTCCCCCAAAGTGTTGGCGATTTTCACTGCGTCAGCCCCCGTAGTCTTAATAAATTATCTCTTTTATAAAAATAAAATAACTCATCCACATGTATTCTATGCTTATCTTTTTCAGGTCATGAAGTAGTTATAGTAAAAAATGGCAAGCGCCTTTGTGGCTCAGGCGGTGCCCTAGCGACAGCCCCCTTAGTCCAATCAAAATCCTACTTCGAGGTGAAAATACAGCAAAGCGGCCAATGGTCAATTGGCATAGCCACCAGACAAGCAGACTTAAACAAATCAAAAGGCGGAACAGACAAGGACTCGTGGTGTCTGTGCTCCGATAATATTTTAAGGCACAATGACCAGGATTTGTGCGTCATTGAAACCGCAACGACGACACAAGAGACAAGTAATAGTTTTGAAAACTTAACCGCCCAAGAGGAAAGGTACTTTCCCACAGAAGGAGACACTATCGGTGTCGCTTATGACCATGTCGAGCTTAATTTCTACTTAAATGGTAAGAATCTCGAAGTACCTGTACTTAATGTTAAGGGAACAGTTTATCCTGCTCTGTATGGTGAGTTTTGAACATGTTAACTGTCCTTTTGTTGACTCAAATTGTTTTCTTTCATGCAGTTGACGATGGAGCGATCTTAGACATAATCTTAGACAACTTCAGCTATGGCCCCCCAGCAGGCTTTGAGAGAATCATGCTGGAACAATCCCTTTTGTAAGATGTGAATGTTGCTCTCTCCTATATATATATAAATATAATCTGACCGTACGCTTGTATTATACACCTATAATGTAATAATAAAGATAAAACTTTTAACAATTCGAGGTTTCCTTATTCAGTTTGTGGTTTTAGATTAATTTATTGCAATGGGCTCAACTGGAGAAAATTGTAAACGATTCAACAAATCCTCAAAGCTTGTATTTTTCGCCCTGGCCATATTTGTGATAAGTTATCTCACTCTTCTAATGTATTAAAATACATTAAACCAACTATTTTCCATGAATAATAATTATAAGCTTAGATTACATAATATTTAAAGAGTCCAGATTGTTTTATATAATTTCCACTTTAAATTTTAACGTTTTTCCATTCATTTTTAAAAATTTCATAAATATTCGATTCAGCGCCGTTTCGGAACAGTGTTCAGTCCTAAAACTTCGATTTAAAGCGTTAATGGTAGCTAAGACTAAAACCAAGAAATAGGTTTTGACATTGTCAGCTAGATGTCGCTGAATTACTTTTTACCCGCTGAGATTTAAGTTTTCGTATAATTTTCTTTATTAGGGCACCTCGCCAGTGCTCAGTTCCTTCTCAATAAAGAACAAGAACTTATCCCTCACAGAAAGGATGTTCACGTCGTCCGAAGAATTACTATTAAAAGAACAATAGAAATCCTGAAAGAGAAAAATCTCGGGCGTTAGATGAGTTCACAGACATTATTTCGAAAAAGTGCCATCGATGCAACTATCAATAATTTGTAACAACAGCATTTGCTATTTTACTTCACTACATTTTAGAAAAAAGCCAAAACTCTCCCAATCGCAAAAAATTTGGTCGCGAAGGATGTTGAAAGATTTAGATCAATTTCCTCCTCTTCAGCTTGGGGAAAATACTAGAAAGAATCATAACTGGAAATACTAGCAGATTTCCTTTGTTTCCAATTCGGTTTCGTAAAGGAGCATTCAACGGAGCGCACTCGCTACTCCTACAAGAATCAGCGAAGTGAGAACTCAGAGAAGGTAAATGCATAATAACATACGCTCTAGAGCTGAAAAGGGCATTTAACAAGGCACTACGGACTCATATACAAATTGAATTGCCTAGAGGCATTCCGACTACGAGCTACACATCCGTTAAAGACAGATCAGGCCCATTTTATTTAATATGTTTCTCTGACTTATCATTCAAGGTCACAGAAACTCGTGAACCTCATAACAGAATACCTATACAGATGCCTCGTAGTCGAAAATAAGTCAAAAATAATCAAACTAGCAAGGATTAAACTGAGATCAAACATAAAATATATAAGAGTATACCTACCCCACAGACTGATGAATAAAATCAAGCCCTGCGGATAACGTTGTGTCAAACCAAGCTGACATACTTAAAATACTTACTCACCAGGACAAAAATCCTCTTATATACTTATATAAAACAGTTGCCAGGTCCGTCATCGCGTACGTATTTCTAATCTGGTTTTCGTTTCCCGAAACCCGAAAATTTTACCGATGACTGTCGCCGATTGACTATCATACGCATAGAAATATAAACTAAACACGGAATGGCTGTAAGCCAGATTAAGCGTACCACAATTCCTGATGTGTTGAGCTCACTGTGCTAGTAGTGGTCAGACAGTGCAGGCCTAGAATCCCACCCCACCATTCACTCAAGAAGCTACCCTGCCTTTTGGCGGGATGCAAACAAACCAATTCGGCAATTTGTGTCCCTCTTCCACGCTATTTCTGTCCTTTTAAACAAGCTACCTTTAGTGTGGTCGCTCATGTACAGGGTTTTTACACGAAACCGCCGTTCCATGTTAGTTTATATTTCTATGATCATACGATATAAGTTGATCGTGTATATTTGACGTGCAGAAAGAAAGCAAAAAACGAATGCTGTTAAAGAAGCCTATCTAGGTGACGTTAGTACCTGCTAATTTAAAGCGCGATTTTAAATATATGTACCCTAAAAAGGCAGTTTTCCGCTATTTTGAATTTATCTAAGATCATCGATAATGCAGTTTTAGCTTTTTATCGGAATGTTATTGGGCAGCACTGTTTAGTTTAGCTGAAAGCTTTTTGGGGTTGTATCTTCGCTAAGATGAAAACTTTCCGAAAGGGTAAATTTGACAAAGTTCGTATCTTCGCTAGGATGAAAGCTTTTCGTGGTGGGAGTTTTGATAAGGTTAATGTCTTCGGTTGGTTTTCTTGTAGAGCAAATTTTAATTGGGGAAAACTTTGGTACCGTTAGAGTTAGGTTAGAGTTTTTGTTAAACTTGTTAATCAATTATTCCTTTATTTCGTCAGGCTTTGTTTAGGTTAATTGGCATTGGATAACTTGCGAAATTGTTTATGTAAATCTCGATGGTTTATATAACCAGAAGCTCAAATCCCCCTTCTAGGGACTATAAATGAGGCAATGAGTTGAGGTGTTTCCAACTTGCACTGAGGCGTGGTGAGATTGTAAAATATAAATGTACATTGTGGAGGCAGGTTTATTATAAGGTAGTTTAATGCTAAACTCAAAAACAGCTCTTTATTGGCATTTATTTTCTTTCTTTCTTTAGTTTGCCTGTTTTTTGTATTTTGGCGTTATGGTGGCACCTCGCCTCATTTGAAATATGACATTGTACTGGCTCAAAAGAAAATAGAGGCATCTCTTACAAACCTACCTATCTTACAGTACTTGAAAACGTAGGTGAAACAAGGTAATCAAAATTGACCCTACCTCTCGGCATATAATAAGGAACGTGTCCATCCCTTCATCTGAGCCCGGGTAGTTGTTTTAAACGGATCTAATTACCCATCGATGCGCTATTTGATCAGTCAGACAGACACATAGTAAAATTGGCTGTTAAATTGGCCCAGAACACCCATAGCTATACTACTAGCGTTCCTTTTGATTGTTCTGATCTTGTGAGAGTTTGTTTACAGTGGTTTACGTAAGTTTGAAAATTAAGTTGTACACTGTTGTCATCCGAACAATTCTTGAAGTTGTACTTGCGAGAGGAGTCACGAAGCCTTCTTTAAATGATGATAGGTTTACAAGCTTTGCACTTGGGCATATTTTGGCTGCTTGTGTTTTCAAAATGCATACAAGCAGGGGCGGCGCTTTCATAGGTGCAAATGGTGCACTTGCACCGGGCGCAAGTTCAGAAATTAAGATTTAAAAAAAATCAAAATCTCGAAAAAAAAATATTGAAAAAGTGTTCCCGTTAAAGGAACTGTAGGACTGTACAGATTGTCTGTGCCTTTTTCTATTGTCTTTCGCAAGGTGTGGCCAACCCAATTCCACTTCGTTCATCTGATTTCGTCCTATATCCTTTCTTGGTCGACACGGTGCCATAGTTCTTGATTTGTTATTCGTACCAGTCGTACTATTATGCCTAATCTCCAATGGCAAAATCAACCACGAACCAACCAACCAAAGTGCTGCTTCCTATTCCTTCCCATTGTAAATTGAATTATCCGTCTCGCTCGTGTTTTGGTCGACATGAGTTAACTTTTCGTATGTGTTAGTTAAACCATTTGAGTTGCCAGATGAAATTCTGCGGGCAATTTAGTACAAAAAATGTCAAAAATCAATGCATAAATGACGTTAATTGTATTTGCAATAGGGCATTTTCTGTCACCCATACATGCAAGACATCCGCAAGGCACAACAAAGCTCTGACAGCTGTCAGTTCAGTTTGATTTTAAGATATTTAAAAATAAAAGAAAAGTTAAAAATAATTTATGTTGGTTTTAGTTTCTAAATAAAATTAATTTATTAAATAGTAGTAGTTATTTCAAGAGTCTTTAATTATTGTACAGTGTTGTGCGAGCATCCCATTAAATATTGAACTGTCATCTTTGTTGTGCCTTGCGGCTCTTCACACCGATTAATTGTCAGAAAATGCCCTATATCCCGCCAAAAAATATGACAACAGAAAAGTCGAATCTAGTAATAATAATAACAAAACAGACATTTCTGACAATTCACATCTACAGTGATAGAAATGTGTGAACACATTTTGTCAGCTAATTCAGCCTACTGGTACGTGGTTGGTTCGTGGTTGGTTTTTCCATTGGAGATTAGGCATTAGGAATCCCTAATTCGCCTCTGTTCTGAAGTTATTGAAAGCACTTTCTATGCCCAAGAAGGCTATTAAGGTGGACTGTTTTTTTTTCTACGAAAAATTCTACAGTAGAAACAAATACGTGATCACTTATTATCCCTTAAAATATGAAGGCTTGGAAGGCATCTCTATTATGGAGATTCGAGTATATAGTGCTATAAATTTTCTGAGTACAGGATTGTGCTGAAAATATTTAAGGAACTGCAACTAAAACCGAAAAACATCCTGGAGCATTAAACATCATTAGCGGGAGAGTTTTGTGAAGTCAAAGCCCAAGCAAACACAGCACAAGAGCAAGATCGCGAAGCAAAACCTCATTGGATAATTTCAGAGCGGCGTTTTCATAGTATGGGCAATTAGTGCATTTGCACCGGGCGCAACTGGACGGCTCGCAATTTCAGAATAAAAGTGAAAAGGTATTCCAAACAAACTCTTTGTGTCTTTTTCCCATTGTCTTTCACTGCGATCAAGAAATGAACAGAAATTATGGGGGCGCAACATGGCGTGCTGCACCGGGCGCAAAAAATCCAAACGTCGGCCCTGCATACGAGGTAAATAATGACACATCAACCTTCCTGCACCTAGATTATGAAAAGGTAGCAAAAAAAATAAAACACAAAATTACAATTACACAAAACAATTTTAAAATTTCATTTATTTATGTTTTTCATTTTAACGTCATATCTCTCTTTCGTACAGTGTTGTGTCTGGTCATACTATTACAATTTTACTTATTACAATTTTTTTAGTTGTATGCGTATGCGTATGTGTAGTTTTGTAGGGTTTCATGTATAACTTGTTAATTTCCCGTTTACTAAAATTTTTTCCATCATATGTTTTATACAACTTCGTCCATTTTTTTTCACATAATTTTTCATAAATTTTCCCCATTTTTTTTGGTTTTTTGAGTTTGTTCAGTGTAAAAACAACTTTATATTTTTTTTAGTTTTCAAATTTGATGATGGTTGATCGATTTGATATAAGAGTTAGTAAATTTTTTGTGTGGACTTTTTATTTCCTTGTAGGTTTTTTTTATAGTAGAAAAAACGACATTTGTTTTCCTTTTCTTATTTTAATAATATTTTTAAGCTTTTTGGTTTTTTGAAAAATAAAATCACAGAATTAAAAATTTTAACAAAGATTTTTTTGTTTGGGTATTTTTTGAAAGAAGATTCGTATATAAGATTTTTTGTTTGGTTTGTTTCAAAATGCCTTAAAGAACTCATGCATTTCCTTTAATAGTTTAGGAAAATATAAAAAAATATTAATTTAAATATTTTCATAAGTTTTTTTTTGTTTTTTCATCATTAATATTTTTCATTTCTGCAATTATTAATTAAATGCTATGTTTTTGTTTTTTATATAAGTTTTTCAACGCTTTAAAATTTGTTGTTTCTGTTTTTTTTCTTTAGTTTTAAAAATTCTTTAAGTTTAATGTAAATGTCTGTTTTTTATTTTTATTTTTTTTTCGTTTCACATTCGTCAAAAAAATGTTTTTTTATATATAATATGAAATACTCAAATATATAATAATATGATTTTTTTTCTATAAATATTTTTTAATTCAATCTAAATATCCTAGGTTTTATTATAATATATAATTTTCATATTTTTTTTTGTTAAATCGGGCACGACTTGATATGTTTTAATTGTATGAGTTGTTAATGAATGTTTTTTTTCATCATCTAAATTTCATATTTCACAATAGTTTTCATTTTTCATCATTTATTTTTTCTTGTTTTCTTCATTTTTTTATTAATATTTTTAATATCATTTAGTAATATAATTGCTAAAAACACATTTTTTGTTCATTTTTATTTTTCTTTCTTGGTTTTTTTGTTGTTTCATTTCTACTTACATTTAATGTACATTTATCTAAGTTTATTTTTTATACCACTATCATAGCTTTCTCTTTTTTTTTATTTCACTTATGGATTACGTTTTTTCTTTTATTTATAATTATATTTAAATTGTTTTTTTTTATAAATTGTTTCACTATTTGAAAATTCGTTTCATTATTATTATTTTTCATGTTTTCTTTTTTTTGTTTATGTTACGTAATTTT
This sequence comes from Thereva unica, assembly GCA_949987705.1. Classification (NCBI taxonomy): domain Eukaryota; kingdom Metazoa; phylum Arthropoda; class Insecta; order Diptera; family Therevidae; genus Thereva; species Thereva unica. The sequence continues at coordinate 6,823,868 of OX465283.1, forward strand.
TTTTGTAAGAGAAATGTGATGGGACGTTGTAATTTTTTGTTTTATTTATAAAATATGAGATATTTAAATGAAAATTTAATATAAATTAGGTTTTTTAAATCGTTATACAATACTAGATTCAGTAAATCAAAATCAGATCTCTAACCTTCCTTTTATAAAATTGTCACCGATCACAAGTGACAAATTTTGGTGACCCTCTCTTATGAACTTCTTATTATGGTTATTATGTCACTGTTGACAGAAGTTATGTCTACTTCGTTTCTACATGTTATTTTTTATTTTGTATATACCTTCAAGTTGAGTCTCACCACACACTTGTGATTGCCTTGTGACTTGTGACTGATTTAAGAATACGTGAAGGCAAAGTGTACTTAACATCCTTTCTGCATGCAATAGTTTTTTTAGTTTGACCTTACTTTTCTTCAAAACATGCACAGTAAACTTAATTTCATTAAATATAATAAATTTTAATTATTTTGTAGTTTGCGAGCCACGATGCAGCAGTCTAATAATAGAGACTGATAAAGATAATTTGAAAATATTTGTATGGCATGAAGTCATAGAGCGAAGTATTATTTATAGAGAGTTGGAAACTTGGTTGTGGGGTGTTCGAAAATGACCCAATTACGACACAATCAGGGAGCCCAAGACCAAGGCTGACTTGACTCTACATGTCATCAAGCGGCCTCTAACCATGGAACCGACTGAATACGAAGGATCCTGAGAAGGCAAACCCACAGGGCAAACACCCACAATCCCAGTGTAAACAATCGTGCTGAAGGGATGAAAGTATTGCGTAAACGTACTACCAACAATGGAGCTCCTGATACCAGGCGACCTCCAGTTTAACTAATCCTTTCCATGGTAATGGAGAGCTCTGCCAAAGGAGACCAGACCATGCTTTCTCACACAGCAATCCATATCCTGAAGTGTTTGGGAGAGGCTAAGGAGGTCTTAATTTCTAAAGTGAGAGCAGATTATACAAAAATCCCTATCGATCCATCAGTCCATATCATCCTTTCTCCTAAAAAGGCTGGATAAAGTGCTGGACGAACATATGAGCGTTGGCCTTACAGTTTTTGCTTACCGACCGGGCAGATTTACAGAGGGGCAGAGTAGGGTTGGTAATTGATTGTAGTTGTCGGTCCTTCGAAGTAGCTTTCGAAACAATGGAGCACTTCCTTTCAAAGTTTCAACAGAAGCTTTATAAGCTTCAATAAATGCTTTTAAAGCTAAAATTAAAGCATTTAGAGATTAAATTAAAGCTTAACAATAGCTTTAAAGCTAAATAAAAGCTTTTAAGCATAATAAAAAATTCTAAGCTTAATAAAAGCTTTTAAAAAGGCTAATGAAAGCTCTTAAACCTGAAACAAAAAGCTTTCAAAGTTTTAAGAAAAGCTTTTAAGAGTTAAACCAAAGGTTTTAAAGTTTAAACAAAACCATCTAACATTAAACAAAAGCTTTCAAAGCAAACAACAAAACCTCGACTTAAGACAGCATTTTTGCGAAGCTAGTCAAAGACCGAGGGCATGCACTGCGTCAAGCAACACATGAAATGAATGACGACAATGGGAGCACGGAAAGGCACTACCATTAATCTGGAAAAGTCTGGCGAACATATCAAGGAGATATCACAGCGTGCGCGTAATAATCGTAGAATGCCGAGTATTGCATTCGAGATGTTATTTGCTATCCTGCGCCAGCTGACCTATGATAGCATAGCCAGAGTATAGAAATCTTCAAAGGAATGAGCGATATCGTGAATATCTTCAAATTTATGATTTAGATTTAGGTACAAACTGACACTATGCAGAGAGTGATTCTAGATCCGGTTATAATATTGAAAGTCACAGTCTTCAGAATAATCCACCCCAAATACTGGCTTATGAAGACGACGTAGACATCACTAGAAGAATATTAAGTGAGTTTGAGGAAAGTTTTTTACGAATTGTTGGTCCCGTATATGAGGAAGGCGAATTCCAGTGACCTTTAATGATGACATCTACAAGTGCTATAGTGATATAGATATCGTAAAGACAGCCAAGGTCCGTAGGCTCTCGAGGGCAGGTCATCTAGCTATTATTAGTGATAATTAACCTGGTGGGAAAATTCTTGCGGGTCTATGGTCTATGGCTTCTTACAGTGAGGTAGACCAAACATCTACACTAAAAGCATGACTGCCCAGGACGACATCGACACATGAATAGAGCTGTGGCGACATTCCTGATTAGCAAGCAACTAAGTAATCCTTATCTAGATTCTGAAAATCAAGAGCAGGAACACCATAGAGGCCAACCAAGTTCAAGTGTACTTTGCAAATATGACCTTATATCTATTTGAACAATTACTCAACCGGAAAGAGGAGAGAAAGTCGACAGTACAAACCTAAATGGGCATGAAGTTGTCGACGTCCTTATTTTCTTTTGACTAATACTCTCTTTTATACATTAGGCTGTACGAGCTTAAATGCAATTGGAACTGAGATCTGCATTCGAATGATCCACCCAATGTTGCTGCAGGTAGATAAAAGTATTACTTGTCTAAAATCTGCAAGGTAACTGCAATAACCCAAATACTTTAATGTTGTGGAAGTTTTCTATGGTTAGCAAGGTACAGCGCTGCTCATTTGATAATCGAATTGTACATACTGCGAGATAATATGAAGACCAACAGACATTCAGTAAGAGATTAGGACTTTTCTTACAAGGACAATCATAAACCAATGATACCCTAGCGGCCATCGAGTTAGTAGTTAGAACGCCTTACAGTTAGGATTAATTCACTTATACATGCGTACTTGACCTATGTTGTTACAGGTGATCATTGCATGATTTTAAATGATATAAAAAGTTATTTCCTCTTCAACCATAAAAACATTTTAAATATATTCAGTGTTTTATCATCAGCAATCAGTATTGTCAGAATTCAATAAGAAACTTTCCAAACATCCATTACTTACAGGTCAATTATCAGTGATTACATTATAAATCATTACTTACCTCTATTTTTCATCAAATAATAATGTCGTAAAATTGTTGAATTAATTATTTGTGAGGTTAATTGTTTTTATTTACATATATTAATATATAATAAGGCATGTTGCGACTGATCGCTTTCACGATCGGTCAAAGTGTGAACCAAATGTGTAAATTGTGAGATCTCATAAAATTTAAGTGGTCACACAACAAACACAAGGTGTAATTGGTAATTTGATCTTGACAATCGAATCAGCAAAAATGAATTTGATAGCTTTTTTAAAGAGCATAAGAAAACAGCAGAGAATGTATGACCGATACTATTGCTGAGCACTTGTAGTCACGCATGTTCTCGCAATGTTTGGGCCACAGTTTTGCCCGAAAATATCACGCGTACACTTATGACAATGGCTGGCAGGGAAGAACTACTTGTAAGTCGCGCATACATATTGCTTGTTTATTAAAAAAAGAGAAGAATGTGGATTCGACTGAGGCACTTAATAATATAAGTGATGAGTTAATTCTAGATATTTACTTGATGATGTGTTAATTCTAGATATTCTAATCATTTACGATGTCGTACTGTAATAATTGCCAAACTATAAATTGAAGTTAAAATGCAACCTATTGCTGGGAGACGGCATGGCCTCAGTCAAGGGGATCTTCTCGAGCTCTGCATTTAATAGGGTGTACCTTGGTTCGCCGGATGCTGCGGGTTCATGCATACTGAACCCAACATAAATGGGTTACATAAATGCTCCTAGTCAAAAAAAAAAAATTGAACATATTTTTCAAATAGCCAGCAACATTTAAATATTTTCGATGAACGAGCAACATACCGGAGATAGGCCTAGGCACTCTAGCAACTCAACCCGAGGTATACACTATTCTGGCATGCACTCATGAGAACCTACCAGGGCCTACCATAACAAACGGATCTTTTTTCTTCTCTGACAGCCATGCGGCAATTAAAGCGATAAGGTGCCGTAGGACCAAGTCGAAATTAGTTTTGGACTGCTAACGTGCTCTTGATGAGTTGGGCGTTTTCAATCAAGTTGCTCTTGTCTGGGTCCCGGGTCACCGGGGTTTCAAAGGCAACGAAAATGCGGATGTCCTGACTAAACAGGGCTCTGATATTGCATTCATCGGTTTAGAGGCGGCTATTGGGGCACCGTCCGGCTTGCTGCAAAGAGCTCTGACCGATCGAACTAAGATGAAACATACTAAGCGCTGAAGTTCCGTTTCTGGACTGGTCAACTCTAAACGGTTCCTTCCTATGCCATCCCCTTAGACGGCCAGGGATTTGTTAGGGCGCAGTAAGAATGATGACAGGAAACTTGTTGGCTTGATTATCGGACACTGTGCTCTAAATTACCACTTATGGAGGATAGGAAGGGTGGAGGACCCCACATGTAGCCTTTGCCTGGAAGAGGATGAGTCTGCCTTCTCTGTGAGCAGGGTTTCTTTGTTCGAGAAGTTCCTGCTCTCGAACCCTTAAGTCTAAGCAACAAGTCACTAGGCAGACTGCTGAGCTTGTTCAAGCGGTCTGGCCTACAAATATGAAGTATAGTAGTTGTAGTACATGGCCGTAGTACCTTTTTTTATGTGACAGACTAGAGGCTTAGGGAAAGTCCCTTTGTACTGTCGACAATCTATTTTTTCGTATACAATGTCGAACAGCAGCTCTAGCCGCGATATTTTATTTTATTCCACCTACTCGCAACCATTTCGCGACTCTGACTCGCTGGAGTGTTATGCCTCCTGAAACGAGTTGAATCTCATCAACCAGCCGATGGCATGTGCTTGGTGGAGCGGGCAAGGACTACGGAAGGCTATGTCAGGAGGAATCAAGAATATAAAGAAGGAAGAAGAGAGAGAAGGAAAGTTATGTAGGTGGGAAAGTGGAAAAGGCGAAGGACCGTGGGGCTGGCCGGAGTTTCGAACCCGGGACCTCTGGGATAGCAGTCAGGCGCCTTACCCCTAGACTATCGAGGCCCCTCGAGGAGGGTTTGTAGTTGCAATATGGCCAGTATCGTCGGCATATACGGATATATTGCCAGCAAGTTTCAACATATCGATGGAAATATTGCTGAGTTTTGAGCAATGTTGCTCAGCCATCATTGCAGAAATATGTTGCTCGTTTACAGGCATTTTTAAAGAAAATCAAAACGTTTCTAAACCGAAAAATGTTACACAATAATGCAGTGAATAACATTTATAACATAAACAAACAACGAGACAAAATAAAATAATACATGCAAACCTAACAATGAACTGTTTTTCTTTATTAAATTTTGTTTTTGATTAAAATACAACAACAAAAAAAAAATAAATGCGAAACATTTTGAAAAGTACAAAAACTTAGCTTTTCACCATCACACTTTTCCAATCATAAACCATACATATATAAAATCAATTCAATCACAATAATTTAAAAATACAAGCAGAGAAGGAGAAGAAAAAAACGTTATCATGCCATAATCATCATATAATTAAACATTCCACAAATAAAAACAACATTTACCATCAATAATAAAATTTTATTATCAACAGAAAAATAGGAATAGAACAAAAATTAATATTTTATATATAAGAAAAAGCTTAGAAAAAAAGTTGTTATTTCCTTTTTCTTTTCTTTTTGTTTTGTTTTTGTCATTTCAATAAAATTTATACATTTATTTTTAAACTATGAATAATAGTTTCATATATTATAATCAAGAGAGAAAAAAATATACTATAATTTTTTATATTAGATATAATATTACAATAAATTTATAACGCCCCACCTCATTCCCTTAAAATTTAGGATATTAGTTCTTTTTTTAAGTTTTTATTAAAAAAAAATCAGCAAAAAAATAAAAAAAAATTAAAAATGTAAACATAAAAATATAATTGAATTAATTAACGAAAATAAAAAATTATATATTTTATATAAACACAGATTACATGCTATTAATATAGTAAGTAACATTAATTCATAATATTATGTATATATATACGCTATATAATCCTATTCCAATATATTAATAAATATATTTATATTTATATATATACTTTCACAATTTTTATTTATTTATTTTTTTTCCCATTTTTTTTTATTTTAATTTTAATTAATTAATAATAATGCAATAAAATATTTTTTCATTTTTTTGTTTTTTGTTTTTTTTTTTTCACTTAATATTTTATTTATTTTTTTATTTTAAATTTCATTTATTTTTTGGTTTATGCTTTTTTTTATTTACTTTCATGCTATAATATTTAGTAGCATAATAAGTTGATATGTTTTTTTTTGTTTGTTTGTTTTTCATTTTGTATATGTTCCCACATTAAATGCTTTTTCATAAATTTTATTTTTTTGTTTATTTTTTAGGTTTTACTTAATTCATTTTTTTCGTCTAAAGTTTCAAATGATTACAATTGTTATTCATTTTGTTGTTTTGATTACATTTATTTTATGTAAACAATGAATATTAACTCATTTGTTTTTTGTTTTGTTCTTGTTCATCATTTGACTATACACATTTTTTTTTATAAATTATTAATATTTTCATTTTCTTTTTAAAATTTTCTACACTTAAACATTTTTTTTATTAGTATTTTCTTAGTTTGTTGATTTTTTTCTTCATTTGTTGTATTTTTGCGAAGTCTTATAATAAAATTAATTATGTATTTGTGTCTGGTAACACTAACAACTGCAGTGCAATAATTATAACTTCAAAATTTTGTTTATGAGAAAAAACTTCATTAAAACTTCAAAATTTTGTTTATGAAAAAAAAAAAACTTCACTGTATGTGGTTGTGTGAAGCTTTACAGTAACACAAATAAAAAATAAATTTAAATTGATAATAAAAATTATAAACCAACACTTAACTTAAGATTTAATAATAAAATAGCTTTAAGGGTTGACACGAAGGGTTACACAACACATCAGGGGTAATAAAGTCCAAAACAATTTTTTTCGATAAATTGTTTCTCATCTCACAGACAGGGAAGGTGTAGGACATTCTCATTGTCACCTCCTATGAGAAAAGCTGTCTCACAAAGAAAATGATATCGATTTACCTATCTCAACAGGCAGAGGTATGGTATCTAGGGACAATGGCAGGTTAAGTAGATGAAAACTGAAATTAAGAAGCTATTTACTGGTAAAAGTTGTTTGGGAGTTTGTGTAGGAAGTTGTGTGACGGATTACAAGACAAATAAAGAGGAACTAAATAGGATTGTGTTTTTTGTGGAGGTTTGAAATAAGTCGCTTTTGTGGTGTTGATTGTTCTATCTAATTGAAAAGATATGATAGAGTGCACAGAAACACGATGCAGAGCCCTATGGTTGCCTGATAATGGCTGTTCAATAATCTTACAAAAGATGTACATATAAATGCCATTCATATCCAGGCCGCCGGCAGGCCATAGTCTAAAGGTTTTTCGCCTTGAGGCCAAGTATCACAACACACTCACCGGACGCCTGCAGTCGAGAAAAACTGTCAAAAATCTTTATGTCTGTCGACATTTATCATCAGTCCGTGCCGGCAGATCTGAACTTCTACTCAGTCTGAAATTTTCGTTGAACCCGGGAACATTATTACACTTGAATTAAGAACCTGCTACGCTAAACTGCCGTCTTTGCCTGCGGGTATGCGGGAAAGCATGAGGTAACCTGCAGTCCACGGCCTGTCAGGCAGTTGCCTTAAGTCCTCATCCCTGAGTCAGACTGAGTAAATATGATTTTACATTTTTCTGTCGGACCGCTTCTTTTTAAGATTTCAACCAATCAAAAACAATATGACGTGACCGAAATTGTGTTTTTTGGGCCGCGCCTGCCGACATGGCCTGAAAGTTTTTTTTATCGAAGAGTAGAACGTTAAAGTAAGCAACTTTTGCTCTGTCAACGATTCTATTATCGTGGAATGCAATGTCTAACACCTTTAGTCGAAAAGTTAGTAAAGAGTTGAAGTATGAAAGGACTGTAAGCGACAACACTTGTTTTTTTGAGTCCGCCCGTTCCAACTCATTACTATCGTAACAGAACGTTGATTTCGGCGATCGAACAGGAAAAAGCTGAGGGAGAGAGAAGACAAGAAGGTCCAATGTTATCTAGATGTTAGATTTGGAAAAATGCAGGTCCATGATATTGGGTGGAGTCGAACTGTGAACCTCTGGATTGGCCGCAAGGTTGAAATTAAATTAACGGAGACGGACTGTATGCATGAGTTTTATTCCATTAATAAAGACTAGAACCATCGACAACAATTATTGAACTATAGCCTGGACTGGACCAGCACCGAGTGCGCGGTCGTGTACTGTCCAATTTATTCTAAATGCATTTGAAAACCGAATAAAAAAATTGTCTGCGCGGGTGAAGTGATCACCGATCATCGGTTTTCCATGCCATACAATCACAATAGGTGCGCCCGGAAGTAGTTATCGCAAGGAAGCTCTGAAAGGAATAGGCATTAGTAAGACTCCTAGTATGGACGGCTTACCCAATATTTTGGTTAAGCTAGCAGTGCCAATAGTGACAATAATCAAACAGGATCACCAATGTCTTTATGACACGAGCGATGAGCTATGGAGGCAACAGAAATTACGCTTTTCACAGAGTCGAACCGAACACGTTCTTAGGCGATCTATCATCATATAAGCCGATGTCTCTTCAGCAACATGGGCAAACTTTTCAAATATGTGACCTCTAATGGAATACTCTCTAGTAACGAAATGGAAGAAGGCCTCTCAGATATTCAACTTGGTTTCCGAACATCAACGAAAAGCATTAAAAAAGAAGAAGTTTTGCAGATTGATTTCCCTCAAAGGACAACCTGGGACAACTAGGTAAATCGATACCCACAATGATAAGTTAAAAAATCTACTCGTATTAAAAAGGTTGGTTGCGATTGGGTTCATGAAATAGGGTGGTGAGATAGAAATGCGCACGATCGAAGCGATCTAATCAATAAAAGAATCTTTGAAAAGCGCTTGGTTTCTTGCTGTCAGATTAAATATTTTCAAACTAAAAATGAAGGTTGACCAATCAACTATTCATGGATTCCTGCTTACTATAGGAAAGGTTAGCATATTTGGCCAATTAGTTCTTTATAAATTTTTCGAATTTTCCGAGTGGGTACTGCTACCAATCCTACCTACAGTATTCGGCGGCTATGGTTGCACAAGGTTCTTCGCTTAGCGGACCGTATTCCTCCTAGTTAATTTGGTTCTGCCGAAGTGAGACCATTTTTTGGCTGGTTAGTGAGATTCATTTGTTTCAGGAGGCATAACCCTCAGACCAGGCTGCAAAACAAATTTTAAATTAAATTTTTATTACAATTCGTAAAAATTTCTTCTCTTTGGGGTGAACTTTTACAACCTCCAGCAGTTCAACCACAAGGTCCATCGTGTCCTCTTTTAGCATGCTCCAAACTCTTATTAATCTACCCTGTCCTCCTTCCTTCCTTCAAACCAGGCTTACTACTATATACATTACGTACTTGTAAGGATCACTCCTAAGCTTGGAATTTCTTGGACACACAGGGCCGGAGCTTTGGGTTTGCTTTGCGCCCGGTGTAGCATACTATATTGCGCCCCACCAGCTCTTGATTTTTTGATGGCAGTGAAGGATAATGGAGAAAGACACAAAGGAGATTTTTCTTTGAATTGGTGGGTTTACTTCTTATTTTCGAAGTCGAAGGTCTGCACCTTCATTTTTTGAGTAAGAGCACGAAAGCAGTTTCTGAAGTAAAATATAATGAAAATCTCGAAGTTAAAATTTCGCGTAAGTTCCTACACGAGGAGAAGCAAAGGAAGAAAGGGACAGAAATTGGACAAATTTGTGTAATTTTTCGTGCTCGCGAAATTATGTCAAAAAAATTGCGGAAATTGCGCCCAGTGCATGTGCACCATTCACACCTATGAAAAATGGTTTAATCGCACTTAAAGTCACATTATTTCATAATCTTCAAATAAATTAGTCAAAATTAAAGATTTGGTATTTAAAAAACACAAAAAACCAAATTTATCTTGTTTCTTTTAAAGGTGTAATTACATATTTTGTTTAAAACATAAATATACACAAAAAAAAGTTATACAACGAATGCACTTCAGTAAATACACGTTCAGCTCTACAAAACTTCGCAAAAATTCTATTTTGTAAATATTTAAACCATTTCTAATTTTCAATAACATCTCTTATATACGCAATAACTTTTTTGTTTATCAAATAGATATTGCTGATTAGTTTTTTTTTTTATTAAATTCTTTTCTGGACAAATATTGATATATATTTATTTTCTAAATTACTTATTCTCTAAAATAACGAAAAGGCGCGTTCATGATATGCAATGTAGTAATAAGAGTTTTTTTCTTTGTTCATTTATTTATTTTAAATTTAGAAATGGTTTACAAATTAATAATTGTTATTTTATTTTTTTGTTTATTAATTATTAAAAACTTTTTTTTTACTTTTTTTATTACAATGAAGAAAAAATATTAATTTTTTAAAATTCAATCAACAAACTATGAAAATATTTTAAAAACGAAAAAATGTTAACACTAAAAAAAACTTTTACTTTTTTTTATATATTTTTAAACATTTTCTTTTTTGTTTAAGTTTTTTTTGGACGGAATAATTTAATTTGTATAATTTAATGTATTAAATTATATCTAACATTTAAATATAAAACTTTCTTTTTGTTTTTTTTTTATGTTTTTCTTTTAAATATGATTAAAAATATTACAAAAAATTTATATTATTAACAAACTAATATTTAAGTAAAAATACATAAATAGACAAAAAAAAGCAATTTTCTTATTTTATTTTTGTTTGTTTCTTGTGTTTTAAATTTTATTTTTGTGTAAACAGTTTAATTATAAAATTAATTTAAAAAACAAAAAACAACTGTTTACAATTTTGCATATGTCTTCAAAAAATTATTTTTAAGTAAATTAAAAAAAAAAAACTTTGGAATATTTGAAACATGCCTTTGGTTTACCTAATAACTAAATACATAGGAATATTTTTTTGTATATAATTTAATTTTTATTTATCATATTTAATAATTATATTTAACAAAAAAATTGGAAAGCAGACTCAAAAAAAATATTAATAAATTGGTTAGTAGTAATACCTGTTATGTTTTTTGTTTTTTTTTATATAATGTGTTTAAATATATTATTATATCCTTTACTCTTACCTTTGGTAATATTTTTGGAAAATCTAGTTGTTACTTTTTTTGTTAATACTCTATAACTAACATCACTATAGAAGAAAAAATAAAAACAAATACTATTTTTTTTTGTATTAAAACACTTTAAAGTGTTTGTAATATAATCACTAAAGGTTCTTAGTAGCTTCTTTTAATAACAGTTTTGTCTTTTATCACTTTTTTTTGTTGTTTTTTTATATATATTTTATACGAAAAAAAAAGATATTGTATAAATTTTCATGTTTCAAATTTCCTTAAAAAAATACGTACTTATAGAGCTTGGAATTTTGGTGTTTTATATTTATAAAATATCAGTTAATGCTCAATAGAGAGTCAGTTTGGTCCAGAGCTGGCGGTTGGATTTTTTGCGCCCGGTGCAGTGTGCCATATTGCGCCCTATTAGCTATACATTTTTCGATTTTAGTGAAGGAAACCAAATTTAAAAGCGCTCTGAAGTTTATATTAATCGCAGTAAACAGCAGTACACAATACAGAGGCGACAATTTTGTTCCTTTGTGTGAGAAAGTAAAATTATTTTTTCAGTTGGGGGATTTTTCTTCTGAAAGTTTACTTCGAAGACGAAGATCTGTTCCTTCACTTTTTGAGTAAAATCTTTTCTGGTCAAAACTTACATAGGCAAAAATTTTATGAAAATCTCGAAGCTAAAATCGCGGATAAGTTCCTGCACGCATTGAAGGTCTAATCGTATTCAAGTAAAACTTCCTCGCCTTTTCATGTATGCAAAGTACAGGAAAAAAATTCTTATATTTCTTGCGCCCGTGGGTTCCACGTGAGTGCGGTGACTAACGTATCGAATATTTTACCGAGGAAATAAATCGTGGTAATAAAAGAGAATCCCTTTAATATATTTTGTTAAATCTTAATTTCTTAAAATGCTCCCCCGTCCAATTGCGCCCGGTGCAAGTTCACCATTTGCACTTACGAAAGCGTCGCCCTTGGTTTGGTCTCTATAGATATTATATACGTTTTTATCTATGAAAGAATCCTAGATTTTTACGAATATAATAGAGTTTATTAGGCTATACTAACACAGGCTATACTTAAGCGACCTCTGGAGCGGTAGTCGTACGCCTTACCCCTTAAACTACCATAGATGGCGTAAAGCCTCAATTTTACTAGACGCAACGAGCCGGATTGTAGTGTCAAAATAACTTCCATTAACACAGAAAAGTAATTGAAGTGACTATACATGTCCCAAAGGAACGCGACTGAGCCGATAAGTTTCAGAAATTTGAACTCGATTGAACCGATGAGCTGATGAACTGTCAAAAACAGCAAACATTCGATTCCGTACCGTTCCTTGCTCTAGAGAGCTCGGATTTAAATCGAAATTGTTTGTATTTCTCAACTATGACACTACTTACGACGAAGTCTCATGTGTGTTTACACTTAGTGTTTACAGCGCCAGCTACAATTATTTCATATATGTATACATACATCATTATAATCAGTTTGACAAAACATGGAAATAGACGTTTGGATGGTTCGTAGCTCGTCATGTAAACGCTTACATCATGTAAACGTCATGCAAACGATTTACACTTCTTCTTCTTCTTTTACGGCTCTACAACCTGGATCCGGTCCTGGCCTCGCGAACGATTTACACACTCGCTGAAAAAGTGGTTACCTTGCTCATCATTAGCATTCAGAAAGGTTCAAGAAGAAACCCATATCCTTAAGAATGAAACAATAGGATGATTGTAAAAATCTCAGAGGGTAATCAGTCGTAATATAAGAACTGAGAAAAAATAACTTGAGTGTATTCTACTCAAGCTCAAATTTTAACTAGACAAGCCAGATTTAACATTCTGAGAGACAATGCAATATTTGAAAAGCTAATCCATCATCGAGGAATACCTTTACCCGGGAGTATTGCCTTCAACCACAATCGGTGATTTTTCACATGGCGAATGCGGTGTAGTTATCAATTTACACCCAATCTTGAGTTTTATGCGGAGTGACCTAGGTTGATATAATCACTTGACTATTATAGACATGTGATAAAGAATTCAAAAACACTAAAATAGCATGTAGCAGAAATAGGTTTACATGTTTACTTGAAGCCTGCTTGAAGTAACTTTAAAGTACTGAATTTCCATGTAGAGTTTAACCTTACGCCCATAGATACGGGGTTTGAGTCAAGTTTCGTTAAATTGAAGTAAATTCGATGAAACCAGTCAGGTTAAGCTCGGTTTTGCACATGTTAGTTTAAGTATCGTTTACTCTACAGCACATAACCAACGGGGACACAATCATGTACCTGTGACTTTAACCCAGAACCTTTATTGAAATGACATCGAGTTAACTTGAGGAAAAAAGTTTTCTGTTTACTCAACAAGAACTCTACCCCGGCTTATGAATGCACAGTAAATTACTCATGTAAACTCATCAATTTTCACACAAAATTTTGTGCTTGTTTTGAAAAATGTTATGTAAACCCTTCTAGCGTTTGCCTGGGGCGTGCAATATTTTTAGAAATAATTTAAAATGGAATGGTCAAACCTGTTGCAATGCCAAATGCCAGTTGAAGTATACTTCTAATCGTATTCAAGTAAAGTATCAGTGCAATTTAACAAACTGAAAACGTAGCTTGAGTTTCAAGTAAGTTTCAACTCAAGTCGTTCATGCAAACGTAATAAATGCTCGGGGAACGTTGCCTATGCGTATATAAGGGGGTAGAAATTGATGTTTATGCATCTTGGCAGTATGATTAATACCTCAGGATCCTTCCAGTTTTTGATGTAAGCAAACAGACATTTAAACAGTTAGTCAAAGTTTGGATGAAAATCATCAGTAATATCACCAACAAAGAAATTAAGAATACGTAGAGCTTGTGTCAAGGTAGTCGTTCTCTACTGTTACGAGATATGGATAATAATCAGAGCTACAATGAAATTGATTAAGGTGTTCAATTAACAAGTGTATTCAGGCCTCGGACAATCATAATCAATGTAGCGGTAGTAAATCTTTGTTGTGATAAAACTTGTACTTTTTGCTCTATATTAAAAATGTAACTGGAGATGGATCGGTAATATTGTACAACGATACGCAAATAGTACCTCAAAAAAATCACTTGACTCTAAAAGGACAGAGAACAAAAAAATGATAAAAAAAGAAAAGAAGAAGAATAGTAGAATCAAAGCTAAAATATCAGTAAAAGTAAGTAAATAATAATAAAATGAGTTAAGTAAAAGCTAACAGATCTTGAACTCCAACTTTGTGTCAAGTTAATCTACATCATGAGCTTTTATTTAGATTTGAGTTCCATAAAAAACTGTCAGATATCATATTATATACGTGAAAACGTATAGAGTAACTGTCGTGAATCTTAATTAGAACTTTTACCAAAATGTAAACTAACATGATATAAACTATGTAAACATTACTTGTCTTATAGAGCTGGTCCTCTAACTGTATTTTAATATATAGATATCATAAATATGCTATGAAAATGTAAAGAATGATTTAAAAATATATTTACAAATAAAAGTTTTTCAATTTACAAAATATTGCATTGTTTACATGAACATTGAAATCTCATGTAAACATCTAAATATTTCGGAAACTAAAAGAGATATTTTTGAGGGAAAAAATTAAATCACTAGATAAATTGTCTTAGAATTTATAAAAAATAGTTTTATGTAAAATAAACAACGAACCACGTCGATATATCTGTTTTGGACATAACTGATATATTACTTTGTCGAAAATTATTAAATATAATTTATATATGTTTCCAAGCTCTAAAATAGTAAAAAAATACTTTAAACTAATAAAATTAAAAATTAATAACAAATAAATCCAAAACCTTACATTCTACATTTTTTTAAGCCAGTAATTACATAATCTTAAACTAAATGTACATAATATCTACTTATGTATATATTTTTTTTATTTTACACAATTTATGCGTTTTCTTTTATATATATATTATTATTTATCAACTTTTATCTTTTTTTGTATTAATTAATTTATTTTAATTTTTTTGTTTTTTAAATTCATTTTCACCTTAAAATTTATGATATGCCATTAGTTGTGTATATAATTCATGTTTTGTCCAGTTTTTTTGTTTTTTGTTTTCGATCCATTCCTTGAATATTAATTTTTATTTTTATTTATTAACTGCCTTTACAAAATTTTGCTTGTCTTATTTATTTCTTTGTACCAAAAACATTATTTTTTTGTTTTATTATATTTTTCCCAAATTTCTTTTTTTTATTTTTGAAAAATAAAAAAATCACTCTCCGTTTCTGATTGTTTACTCGCAAAGTTATTTTGGGCGGAAAAATCAGGGAAACAACAGCGTATGGAAAGTTTTTTTAAAGGTTTTAGTAATAATATTATTAAATTGTTTTTTTTTCATCCATTTTTATGTTTTATTTTGTTCTTGTACGTTTTCTAATTTTTATTTAATGTCTGTTAAAGGAGTTTTTCTTTGATCTTTTTTTTTCTTTTTCTTCTGTTTTTGGTATAACTTTTCTACGTAGTTTTTGAATTATTTGTTTTTTATTTATATTTATATTTAAAAACTGTTTTTTTCTTTTCCTTAATTCTTTTTTTCTGTAATAAGTAATCGTAGGTATTTTGTTTGAATTTTATAATTTCAAAAATTTTGTTCTCATTTTTTGTTTTTGTTTTTTAGTTTAATCTTAGTTTTATCTCTTTGTTTTTTTTTTGTTATTTCTCTTTTTTAAATAAAATTAACAATAAAATTTGATGCTAGATTTATTTTTTGTTTAAATTTTCCTATGGAAATTAAAAGCAATTTTTAATTTATCTCATTTTCTTTTTGTTCTTTGTAAGATAAAATTTTTAGCATTTGTTTTTTTTTTTTGTTTTTTTTTAAACTAATTTTAATTTTCTCAAATTTTTTTTTATTTTAATTTTTTTTATCTACAAAAATTTTGTTTATGAAACCCTCATTTTTTTATTTTTTTTTCTTCATTTGAAAATGTCTTGATCATTCTTTAATATTTTTCTTGTTTTGTTCAAATATTTTTATCATCCAATTTTAATAATTTTTTGTTTTATTATTAAAATTTATGTTTTACTCGTTTTTATTTATTTGCTTACGAAATATACAAATAAAATTTATTAAAATCTTTTTATTTATATTTAAAAAAATTTTTGCAAAAAAAAACAAATTTTTTTAATTAAAAAAAAAAAAAAACAAATTTTAATTATAAGGGGTCGTCCATAAATTACGTGAGGCGTTTATGGGGGAGGGGGTCGAGCCGAATCTCACCAAATCTCACGTGGAGGAGAGTGGGGGCCTCGGCAAATATCACGAAATTTTTTTTTAATGAGTGTAAGTGTCAAGAAAACTGAGTTAAATTAAGTAAAACGTGTTTTTCCATTAAAGACCCCCATTCACTTACAGGCCGCCGGTAGGCAATGGCCTGTCAGGCCAGATCGACCGGCACGACTAAGCTTGACTCATTCTAATTGAGGGATGATACTTCAGATATCCGCCTGACAGGCCGTGGCATGCAGATGAAATCTTGACTCACTACAGACACGCCCGCGAAAACGACTGCTTAGTATAGCAAGTTATGTTAATTCAAAAATGTTCATGGCCTCAACGAAAGCTTCAAGGCGGCTCCAGTCTCATGCCGTGAACACCCGCAAACAAGCGCGAACGCGAGTGTGGATGGTTTTCATGCTTAACTCGCGCCTTGCTTTCCGTTACGAGTGGATACGTCGTGAATTCTTGTCGTCAATTCACGGCTCGAGAGTGAATAGAATAGTTCAGATCTTACTACAGGCCATACAGTTGTTCAGTGTATACAGGGGCAGCGCTTTCATAGGCGCAAATAGACAGGGCACTTAAAAAAATGGAAAAAGTGTTCCCGTGTTTCGTTTTCATATATTAAAGGAACTGCATCGAATGTTTGTGTCTTTTTCCATTGCCCTTCGCGGTTATAAAAAAATGAATAGTTGATGGGGGCGCAATATATGTAGCATACTGCACTGGGCGCAGAAAAGTCAAGCGTCGGCCCTGAATATATAGTAATACTTGCCATCTAGGCCGGTCACGGCCTGCCGTCGAACTGTATATAAATTGGGGCCTTAAGATATGCTTAAATCCTACGCAAAAAATTTACTCGATTTTTTGGCCTCCAACGGCTAGCCAAACGCGAGACTCGTCGAATGCTGCAGAGTAACACTGAACCGCGAAAAGGCCATTAGAATTTAGAACTACAAGAAGGCACACGCCGATCCCGGATCTGAGCATAATGAAATGCTTGTTGGGCCAGTGCTTACGTTTTGGTGGTTGTGTGTCCACCACAAGCTTAGAAATAAGGAGGGCAAAGGAGTCCGAAGTAGCAGTCATTTCAAATAAATTCTGGCTCCCAATGATATTTGAAAAATTTCACGTGAGATTAGGGGGGGAGTGAGGTGGTCGAGAGAAATCTTACGATATCTCACCAAGGGGGAGGGAGAACAAAAATTCGCAAAAAACACCTCACGCAATTTATGCTATTTTTAAAAATCATAAAATTTTGTAATTTTATTTTCTTTTTTTTCTCTTCTTGCTTTGTTTTTGTTTTTTTTTCTATAATAAAACGATTATATATCATTATTCCTTACTAAAATTTTATCTCATTTTCTTTTTTGTTTTTTTCATTTTTTTTAAATTTATATTTTTTTATTTAAATTTTTCTTTTTATTAATATTTTTTTTTATTATTATTATTTAGTCTAGAAAGAGAGCTATGTAAAGGGCACATTCGGTTAAGCTATAAATGTTTACTTTTTTTTATTTTTAATATAATTTTCTTGCTTAATTCATACATTATTTTTATTTCTATACTTTTTTTTATTAATTATATTTATTTAGAAATATTTAACAAAAAAAAAAAAAAAATAAAATAAAAAAAAAATAAAAACCTAATACTTGAGAGATATTTATAGAGAGAAAAAAGATAGAGATAGACAAAAATTACTTAATTTTCATTTTGTTTTTATTTTTATTTTTATATTTTTGTTTTTACTTTTTGTTTAAATATATTTATTTATTTTTTTTTGGTTTTATTTCTGAGAACTGCAGTTGTTGTTGTTGTTTGTGTGTAAAAGGTCTGTGGCTAAATTTGTTAATAATAGACATAACAATAGATAAAATAGAGATAAAATAAGCTCGCCGTGTTTTTTATTTTTATTTTTATATTTTTAACCGGAAATTAATAAGTCAGAATTTTATTGTCGTTTGTTTTATTAAAATTTTTCATTTTTTTTTATTATTTTTTTTTTAATTATTAATTTTTTTGTTATTTGAAATTTAAGATTTAAATCCTTTGAAGGGAGTTTGTAGTATGTTGAATATGTGATTGGTAATTTGATATAATTCTGTTTTTTTATTTTACTTTTAGAAGCAGCATACTAAATTTATTAACTTGTTTACTAATAAAATAAATTGTAATATCGATTAAGATAAAAATAAAACTAACTGATAACAAAATATAACTAATGCAAAATTATTTTTGTGAGCCTATTAGTTATGAGAAAAAGTTTTGATACAAGTCTGTGCCATATGGCCTTTATCTAAATAACCTTAGAGCTATGATATTAAACAATTTTTAGCTCTGAAACTAGAAATGATATCTAAAAATAACTCAATAATGACTTTTTATGGCCAAGTTCGTTATGCGTTCAATGATATATAATTTAAGATAGTTTGAGATATAGTCATTATAATTTTTACACTTCTACATAATTTTCATTATAGTATTCTTGTTATATCAACACTCGAACGCAAAGATTTCTCTTTTTATGTAAATTTTGAAAATGTCAACCTTCTTTACCGGTCCTTAAGAAAAATGAACGTTTTAAAGGGTAAGGCGTGAAGGCGTGTGAAGTATTACTATGGCAGCCAGAGATATAAATCCCTTCAGATATCTATCCAAATCAGCAAGAGCGATATGCTAGAAACTAATAGAACAGCAGATAGACTAAGCAGAAAAAAACCAAAAATATCTTACCAACAAAACTACCAGTACGGCTCAGTATTGAACGACTTTAAACCAAGGACCATCTATCCAAGGATAATAATGGGAGGGTTATTTTTTTAGCACAATTACCTATCCAAGATGGAAATAACCCTTTGAACTGATCGTCAATGCTAATACTGATACATTAATTCCGCCGATTGAAAAGAAATAATATAAGGTATGTTGGAAAAACTATAGTAGGATAGCTTTACTCCTTAAACGATATATATAGGCTGAAACATATTCCAAAAATACCACTAGGCAAAAACCAAGCGGACTTCCGGGAAAGAACAGATACCTACCGATGAAGTTTTCAATTCTACAATAAATACTGGAAGAGAAATGTGATCGTATACTTTTAAAAGTGCTTTTACACAACTGAACTAGGAATGGGATGCAGGAATGCAGACACGATTCAATAGACCAAGGATAAGAAGTAACCTAATGGTAGATAAGCTTAAGTAAAAGCTGGTTGACTATGACTAACCAAAAAGTAGAACTAAAATAATTCTATGAAGAAAATTTTACTTAGAAATGAAAAAAACTGTTTCGCATATCGTAAACTACTAAAATTCACTCATATAAGATATCAATTTGGACTTTTAAACGTTTCAAGTTTGAAGACGCCACGTTGTTTAGAAATTCTTTGGCTGCCATCAATAGTGAACGTTTTCAGTGAATTTGTGAAAATGGAGAAAATTGGTCACGTTATTTGATACAATCCTTTGCGATTCTGGATGATCGTCGACTGAAAGTGAGCGAGCTAGCAGACATAGTAGGCATTTCAAAAAGTGTGATCCATCGCATATTATCTAAAAATTTGAACATGAGAAAGCTATGTGCAATATGGGTGAAGCGTTTGCTCACACTCGAGCAAAAACAGTATCGTTATTGCAATGGCCAAAATTAATGAATTAAAGCTACCTCATGCACCCTATTCGTCAGATTTAGCCCCCCCCCCCGGATAATTTTCTGTTCTCAAACTTGAAAAAAATGGTTTGTTGGTCAAAGATTTTCCAACGAGAAAAAAGCAATGTCGGCAATTAATGGCTATTTGAAGGAGCAAGACTGTTCTTATTATAAAAAGGTATCGAACTTATTGAACATCGCTGAAAAAAGTATAGAGCTGAAAAGAGATTATGTTGAAAAATAAAAATATTTGTTTTCCAAATTTTTTGTGTTTCTGGGACCACTCTTGTAAAGGAGCCTCGATTTGTGCTTTCCATTCCTATTACATATATGTATTATTTTATTTAAGAATTCAATAATAGCCTCGACACACCGTAATGAAACTATGACAAAAATTTGTCATTTATGACGAAAGTCTTTAACACGTTTAAAATGAGGCTTTGGCAGTTGTAACAATTGCTAGTGTTCTGAAAATTCCAGTGAACGAAAAACTAAAAAATGAGTTCTTTGGTACGCTGTAGCCCAATGTCTGATAGGCCATTAGAAAAACAACTAAAAATGAGCTTTTTAGAATAATAGATCGGCGGACAGATGGCACTCTTTTGAGTTTTCGTAATAAATAAACCAAAATTTGCCTAATGGAGGTACATATTCGTAATAAATGATTTCTTCATAAATGTGTGCGTGTATCGAGGCTATAATATGTAGAATAGGAATACCTAAAAAATTGTTTAAATTGGTATCACGAGAGTTTTACCATTAGTCAGATTTAGCACATCGTATAGTCATAATCGTACTACTAAGAACATTACCAAATGTTTTCACTCTATTTAGCTATAACATAAGGATGTAGAATGAAGTAGAAACACAATGTTACCTACTTTTTTCGACTTAGACTATATTATAGTTTTGGAACTACTGTACTATCTTATCTCTAATGAGAATTAAAACATGTTTTGTTTCTTCTTCCAACATAGGGTTTCCAGCTGTTGGCTCTTCGACTATATCGACTGTAAGAGCAAAAAATACTTAGTCATACTAAACCCAATCTAAAATAAATTATATATTATTAAAAACATAAACTCGGCCATGAAATGTCGTATTATTTAAGATTACCAATTTCCTAATCCAAAGCGAGGACCTATGGTGAGGGTATACTGTAAAGTAGCATTTATTACACGTATAGTACAAATTGTCTATCGTACTACATTTGAATTTAATTTTTAATTGGATTAGCTGCAAAAAAAAACACAAATATCTTTAAAACATATTCACTAAAAATATGCTACATGATTTTCCTCAACAATCTGTCCTGCAACTGCAAATGTATATTTCAATGTTTCAATTTAAATCTAACAAGAGTAATTTCGCTTATACCTGTAGATATTTGTAATTGTTAAAAGTTTATGTAAAATCTCCCTGTTTTTCAGTTTTTTTTTATAATTTTCTTACAAGCTAAGCATAAAAATACATTTAGCATGTTTTAATATCAAAATACCAATCCATAAATAACATACAAACTAAAAAAATACAATTAGCCCTGTAAAATTAATTAAACAAAAAATAACAACAAAATCCCGATTATTAGTTTTAATAAATATATGAATTTTAATTATAAGTCTTTCCTGTTTAATTAAAAAAATGCAACAATAATTAAGTTTTGCATTTAACAATACAATAATTAATAAATTGTAATAATTGTAACTATACCCACAAAATAATTTCTTGTATATAGATTTTAAATATACTCATACAAGCATATTATAAAAATATTGGACCGCTGTTGTTACAAGCTAGGAATAAAATTTTTCTTTTCATTTTTTCTGTTTTAATTTTTTTTTTCGTCTTAAATATTTTCATTTAGTTCCATTTCGTGTTTTTTTTTGTTTTTAAATTAAAATTAACAAAATAAAATGTAAAACAAAAATATTAATAAAGTAAAGAAAAATTGTGTCCGTGTGTGTAGTAAAAACTGTTTTTAAAAAATAATAATGGAGGGCCACAAGGTTCAGTGTGAAGTCCTTAACTGTTTTCCTAACAACTGCTTAATTATTTAATTTTGCAATGAAATTAATTATTAAATGAAAAATATGTAAAGTTTTTATATATTTTAATTTTTTTTTTCAAAAATAAAAACGTGAAATGTAGTGATTAAGAATTTAGAAATTATTAAAAGAGAAAGAAGAAAATTTATAAAGAATTAATAGAAAATAAATTTTTTAATAAAAAAACTTATTTTTGTTTAAAAATTTAGCATCAACACAGATTTTGTTTTTTAGTTTTCTTAAAAATACGTTGTTTTTTTTTGTTTTTAAATTCTAATTCACAAAATTTTTATAACTCACATTTTTTTTATTTATCTTTTAAAATATTCACAGTCATAAGAACTATGCATTTTTATTTTATATATATTTTTTTTGTTATTTTCATCATGATTTAATATTTTTATATGTATTTTGTTTATTTTTTTTTGTTGTTTTAAATTTTTTGTTATTAATTTTAGTCTAAGCTCCCTCATGACAAAAAAGGCACACCATCGAACACCTCAATATAATAAAGTGAGATTGGTTGAAAACATATAAAAAACATGTAAAGCCCGCCAGACTAGTAAAAATTTGATAACTGCTATTTTTTATGAATTTTTGAATTTTGTTAAAAAACAATGATTTTATTTTCCAAAAAAAACCTGTCTGAAATTTATACAATTTGTAGTAAATAATGAATGATTTTTGAAAAAATTTGTCTGTCTGACAATTTTTGTTAATTAGCTTCTGACAGACCTTATGTTATAAATTCTTTTTTTTTATAAAAATGCACTTCATATAACACCTACTTGATTTTTGTTTTAAATAAAGTTTAAGTTTTCTTCTGTATATTAAAACTTGTCTGGCTGGCAATTTTTGTTAATAAATTTGTCAGACTGAATTTTGAATGCGCGCAGCATCAATGCATCAAGATCACTGGCATTTTCAGAACACCTTGTTCAAAAAGAAAACAACTGAAGTTTAAGATGTCCTTTATGCATAAAAATAAGCCTTTCATTGAAAAAATGTTTTTTACCATCTCAGATATAATTTTTAAGTGCCGTGACATGGTGGTTTTCTTTACAAAAGAGATTTTACAAGGGCCTTGCCAAAACACCGCCTTAATTTTTTTCTGGAAGAAGGCTACAAATTGTATAAATTTTCGAACAGGTGTTTTGGAAAATAAAATCATTGTCAAATCAAAAATTCCTAAAAAAAATAGCAATTAACAAATTTTTACTAGTCTGGCGGGCTTTATGTTTTTTTTACATGTTTTCCAGCTAATTTCACTTTATTGTTTTGAGGTGTTCGATGGGGTACTTTTTTGGTCCTGGGAGCTTAGAATATTTCTTGTCTTGTTTTTTTTTTGTTTACTTCATCTGTTTTTTTGTTTGTTTTAATTAAATATTAAAATATTTAAGGGAAAACATAAAAACAACCAAATTTTTCTTGTTTTTATATTTTAAAAAATTGTTTTTGTTTTGTTTTATCATTATGTTTTTTTTAAATATACAAAAAACAAAACAAACAAAAATGTTGATTGTTTTTTTTTAAATATTATTACTAATATAAAGTTAATAATAATAATAATTTTTTTGTCTACTTCTTTTTCTTTATATATATTATGTTAATGTATTAATAATATATATTTTTTTTGTATATATATATAATATAATTTAGTTTTATTTAAATATTACTTGAATTTTACTACAAAATAAAAACAATTGCTTTTTACTTTCCTTATTTAGTTCTTTTTGCCTTATTGAACTTCTCTGTGTGTGTTTTTTGTTCTTTTAATTCTTAGTTATCCTAAAAAACAGTTTTTTGCTTAAAGATTAACCTATGCCTCGCAGCGATATGACATTAATATTTTTGTTTGCCGCAATTTCTCTTTTTTTTAAATATATATAACAAATTTCTTTGATGTTTTCTTTTTTTCAATTATATACTTATATTTTTTTATTTATTTATTCCCTCACAATATTCCCCTGATCTTGAACTTGTTGGCTTGTATTTATTTTTTTATTTTTTTGTGTGTGTGTAGTTGTTGAAATTCTTTTTTTACATATATTTTTTTCTATATATATTTTGTTTTTATTTGTTTTTATGCTGCGACATGTGATGCTGGTAAAACATAAATTCCTCCTCCGGATGAAACGGGTCAAGTCGGTGTTGTCATTAAAAATGGATGAAGTTCACGTTCAGCTTTCTTACTCAAGAGATCCTGCCTTGACTCCATGCCCGCTCCTCTGTTGATATGATGGTGTTTTATAATACACATACACATGTACATAAAGAGAAAAGGATAAGAAAAAAAAAGAAGTTTTATTTTAATTCCTTGTTTGATGTTATATATCCTTATACAAAAAAGAAAAGTTCCTACTCTAAAATATTTTTTTTGTTCTTTTTTTCTTAAGTATATATGTGGAAGTAAAAAGAAAGGACATGAGTGCTTTTTTGTTTTTTTCTTAGTGTGATAGTTACAGGAATATAAGATATTATTAGATTTCTTTTTAAATAAAGTCACTTAAGGTGCGTACGTAAATATTTATTAACAATTTTTAGGATTTCGTTTATGAGTTTTGTGTTTAAACGATGTATAAAAATGTAATCCTTTTTGGGAGTATTTTGTTAGGCAATGCAGAGTTGACGGTTTATGTAAGAACAATTAAATTTTCCAACTAAGATATTTCTATTTGTGATCCTTTCTTTTTTTAAATGAGATATTACATCCACAATTACTGTGCTCGCCAGTAGGTACTAGGACGATTGAGCATGGGAACTTTTGGTGACCATGATATGACACTTTTGATTGATAGGTGGCCTTGATATGCCGCGTTTGATTTGGACCTAGTGTATTCTTTTAATAGTCCCGGAATCCGAGATATACAGGCTAAACCGCTTGAAAAGACTTAGCAGCGTTTCTAGAAATTTGTCATTTAGACCAGCCTGCTCCAGAAAGATTGATTTAAATAACGCATCGTGTCTCTACTCCTCACTTCTGCGGGATAATGGCAGATAACGTAAGGGGCAGACTCATCCGCCTCTAGGCTAAACTTATAGATTGAGCCCTCCGCCTTTCCGGGACTACATAGATTAGATAAAGGCTACTATCTACCTACTATGGTGTTAATTTCCAGCTTAGTTCATTCAAACTTGAACACTGGACATTCAATAGAAAGTGAAGGCACGAACTGTTTTGCAAAATCCGAAGTACTGATAATTGTGTCTCAGGGCTTGACGTTGTCTCGAACTATTGATCCACTAAATCTGAGAAAAGTTACCTGGTACATCATTAAAAGATAAGCAAAGTGCGAAACACCATGCCCATGCCGTGTGTCTTAGGCCAGCAATCGGCAACACAAATACTTTGGCGTGCAAACTTCGTTAACTTCTGTACATTAAGCGCGCCACCAAAAATAAATGAAACAGTAGTCACTTCCTTGCAGATCAGCTTTGAAAGCTAACATATGATAATTTTAATTTAATGCACATTTCCGAATTGCCTTCGTGTCATTAGAGATCTTCACGAATGCCACTAGGCCGTCGACCGCTGTCTTATGCAATGCAGATGAAAAAACTTATACGAGAAAAGGGTACGAATTTAACGAGTGGCCGTTTATAAAAAAAATGAACTAACGATTTACAAATTCTTAAAAGAAATGTTCGTTCATCTCTGCAGTACGATATATGAGAGAGCTGGGGAAACGCCTCCTTCGCTGGAAACACGGGCTAGACCAGGCCGCCGACATCTCAGAAATGCCAAACTGCGTGTCATCAGCTCAGAATCAGGCAGACCATTGAAAGTCTTATACCCGACACCACCACCCGCTCTGCTCATTCTCTATGTATACAGAGTAATCAGCGACCCAAAAAACATATTGGGAAAAAGTCCTTATGTCAGTTTTCCTCCATTTTCTCATTTAAAAACTAAACTTTAACTGCAAAATATCAAAACTTGGCCTAAACTGCCGTGCAAAATACCAATTTTTTTTTATATGGACACCGGCATAAGATTTTCGAGCAACGCACTCTCGTTCGAGAATCAATGCGATGCTCTCATTGGACATTGTTTCATACATCTGAGGTTTTGATTTGACAAGCACCATTTTTGAGTGCCAGCACTCGGTGCGATGCTCTCGTTGGACTTAGGCCTTTACGCGTTAGGATATCCACAAAGTCACCTGGGTATCCATGGTGGAGGACCTAACAGCCAAATCGACCGTGGGTTTATAGATCGCTGTCATTTTCTTGGCTTGATTATGGTAAGAACGGACCGATGTGCCTACTGCGGCTCAGATCACTGCCTTGTTGGTATGGTGCTGCAAGATAGAACTGCATCGACAAAAAAGCTTATTCTAATAAATTATACAGCTTGAGGCAATACATTCACTTTATATAACCATGTAGACCTATGGCCAACTACGATGGTATAGTATGGTAGCCAGAAACTAAAAGGCGCAGACGAACAGCTTGAGAAGCTAATAAGTATTGCTAGCCTAAATATGTTAGGTGCATCAAGCCCATGTGCCAGAATAGATGCACATGCTATATTAGGCCTCTTTCTTTGCACACCAAAATCAGGAAAGGTTTACGACTGTAGAAGACTAAAAGATTTTAAAGATGTCATTAAGCTGAAAGCCAAAGACATTCTAGAGACCAGGTTGGGCTTTGACTAAATCAATTGACTAAAAAAAGAAGTCTAATAATTCCTCACCCTATGGTCTGCTATACATATGGCTTAAATATATATTTGCGAGTTGAACTAGGCATTCATATCCTAAATGCCACACCTATAAGCTTCTGAATAGTTCACTCATAGTATTTTAACCTGATTTGTTGGTCATAGAAAAATGAGCCGAAGCTGATACTTCTTGAAGTCTAAATAGAGGTTTCATGGGCTCTAATTGTCGAAACATCTCGATTTTTGCAACCAAGCCGGATATATCACCAAACAAAACCCTCCCTCAGCTAAAGATCTTATAAGACCCTTTGTCTTAAGGGGCACTATCACTCTAAACAGAGCGGACCTAAGGCCTAAAGTGGGTTATCTCACTGGCCATGTAGGACTGCGGTACCACCTTCACAACCTAGGACTGTCTCAAAAGACAGAATGCCGACTCTGCTTGGAAGGCGACGAGACTTCCACACACATTCTTTGTGAATATCCTGCTCTGATCTGGATTAAAAGAAGAACGTTTATTAGAGAGTTCTTGAGCCCTGTCCAAGCCCGGTCTTCATCAATTAAAGACCTTCTTGCCTTCATTCGGATGGCTGATAGTCTGTTCCGCTAGTGGGCAACGTACACAATAGGCCTAACGGCCTCAGTGTTCAACATATGGGTTGCCCCTCATTCCATATAATAATAACCTCTCCCTCCGCCACATTAACTTAAAACAGCTTCTAGATCTTTTACTAGTACTATACCCAATTTTTAACGTCCGAGGGTTGCGTTTTTTTATTTATATTACATTGAGGCAAAATACAAATATTTAACGTTGGATACCTTCCTATCATACTGTATACACTCCAACTGCAATTTCCTGTTTTAATTCCCTCTACTTTAATTATTTCCCTTTGTTCATATTAAACCGCCTGTCGCTTAGCAATAGTTGAGCTTCTCAAGATAATAAAATTCCGTTTTTTTTAAATAACCCAAAAAACCCAGATCCTGCAAAGGCCAAGAGGTTGAAGATAAGGAAAAAATTCAATTTAATTAATTTAATATACGACGATGATCCTGGGCCATTCAACCGTCTTTAAGTTATGGTAAAGCAACGTACCCTCAGTATCCTCCTCGTACACAGCACAACAAATTTCAAACCGTTGTGAGGAGGAGGAAATTTCGAATGTATTTTTCCTTTCGGTCTCTTTCCGATACTAAATTGAAGTCGATGGTATTCGCATTGGTATAATTTCTTGATATTACAAACAAGGATTTGGGAACGTTGTGCAGCATTCGGTTAAATATCCACTTTACTGGATTTGCCCGAAAAAGTCGTACTTTATTATTCTGCAGGAGGAGGAGGAATATGGCCATAAGGAGTTCGCCTGCTGAGTTTGTGATGTTTGTTTGGTTTAAGGTTGGAAATTTTTTGATATGATTAGTTAATTTGTTGAATCTGTACTTTATGACTTTTCTATGCAGATGGACCCATATGGTGTAGTGAATCGTAAAGGGATAAACCATTTTCTTGAAATATCTAATGGCGTCCTTCAAAGTTTAGAACTAGTTTTGGCCAGTCTCACAAAAATGCAACGATAGAGTGGATAGAAGAAACCCATAGCTTTTGTCGACGATTATCAGTTATTGCGGCTGGAGATGTCGTCAAAAATCGTCGAGAATGGAAACGAATCGTGAATGGAGTTCGAGACCCAGCGGTACCGAAATTCCGTGGGGATTACAACATTGAACTAACTAGTGACTAGTAGCCCAATCCAAATGTCAATGATTCATATTCAGTCATATTGCAAGAACCTAGTCCCAAGAAACTATTATTTCCTTGAAATAGCTATAGTAGGTAATATGTAGAATAAAAATTCAAGGAGGCTGTCAGAACCATTCAACGCTACAGTAGGACTAAGACAAGGATATGACCTATCGTGCTTACTACCTATCGTAATACCAGAAGTTTCAGCCATTTTGGACGCGCAGTCGCTTGAGTGAGTCGATGTGAGTGTGTTTGTGAAAATCAGTAGGTAGTTTCAGTTTTTGGACGTTCCGATCATTCATCGTCTCCCAAGCTCTCACGGTCACGTTTAAATACAGCTGTCCAAAATTTCGCTGTGGTAAATCCAGAGTCCCAGTACACGGAATCCAGCTCATACTTTATCATCACTCACTCAGTCATCATTTTCAAAAACACTCACTTCAACTCACTTAAACGACTGTGTAGCTATTGGAGTGTACTTCTAATTTTGCACAAATGTATAGCCCGTTTAAAATGTAATCTGGCCATTTACTTAAAAAAACAAGATGGCGGTATGAAGATGGTGGCCGATTTCTGCATTTGTGTTCCCAGACGCCTGACATGGGTATCAAATGAGATAGGAAAAATGCAACTAATACAACAAACATGACAGGAAAAATACAACTAGCGGTGTAGCGTCTTTTCAAATTCGAAATGGCGGCCAACACAAAATGGCGGCAGACTAAAAAGTAGAAAATATAACCGATCAATTTCAAATTTTGCACATTTGGGTAGTTTGCTTGACGATGCAATGTCACCATTTTGTACAATAATATAGGTGGCGGTTTCAAGATGGCGGCCAATGTTTATACTTGGGTCCAGCCCCCGACATGGGTATCAAATGAAAGGGCATAATACAATTAGCGTACAAGTAACGTCATTCGAAATTCAAAATGCCAACACAAAATGGTGGAAGACATAATAGACTAAATTACTCCTTAAGAATCATTTAATATAGAACACGGTATAAAAAACGGGCAGTAAAAGTCAAGTGTTAACAAAAAAAAAAGGAAATAACAAAAAAAACCTACAACTTAATTGTGACCCTCTTTCATATAACCGATCAATTTCAAATTTTGCACATATGTATAGCTTGAGTGAAATTAAGATGGCGGTTTTAAGATGGCGGCTGATTTTAGAATTTGTACTTCCCGATCCCCAATATGGGTATAAAATGAAAAATCATGACAGGTAGAATACAATTAGCAATGCAGCGTCATTTCAAATTCAAAATGGCACCCAACACAAAATGGCGGATTACCTTTTTCTTTAGAAGCTACTCGGCCCGGGTATTAAATTAAAATGTATAACAAGTAGAATATATTAGCTGTGTGGCGTCACTCTAAATTCAAAATGGCGGGCAACCTAAATTGGGTTTAAACTATTTCTTTACAACACGCTCGTCATGAGTATCAAATGAAAGAGTGTGACAAGCAGAATACTATTAGCTGTGTAGCATCATTCCAAATTAAAAATGACGGATGATATTGGCGTGAAGTTAGCTGTGCTGCGTCATTCCAAATTCAAAATGGCGGCCAACTAGGGACGCTGGTTTACCCTTTTCTTTACTTCGCTCGCGGTATAGATATCAAATGGAAGTTTATGACAGAAAGTTAGAAAGTGAGCTGTATGATATCATTTTAAATCAAATAGTGGTCACCACAAAATGGCGGAAGACATATAATAGACTAATAACTAAAAAATACGGTTTTATTTTAAAATACACTAAAAATTTAAAATTTAAATGTTTTTGAATATAAAGTTTTTATTGCTCCAGCCCGTTTTTTTGGGCACCAATATGTGAATTTATGGGCTGCACGGTGGGTGCCAATCTGATAACTTTATTGGCGCTTTTTTATGATTTTTTCATATTGGAAGGGAGCTAGCAAAATCTATGTGGACGATTCTGAATATGTTTGACTAGGTATCTGTTGTGCAGATAGCACAGAATTTTTTATCATCTAATCTCGAAATTTTTTTAAGTATCCAAAATCAATTTTTCCTAATTTGTCTTTTTTTCATTATACATTTTTCCTACCGTGGACACATAATATATTTTTATTGAAAGGCGTTGCAACGCACGGGGGTGTTGGCAAGTAAGCACTAACAGGAGAAAACACCAGATTTTGTTTGTTCTTTTCAGTAATGTGAATATCTAGTCTAATGTATCAACGACGTAACGCCTTTGTGGGCTTGGTTATCTTCTTCTTCCTAACGTGTTTATTTTGTGCGCCGGTTATTTTTTGCTGCATACTTTTAGGATTATTTTTTAAACTTCTCATACATATATATTTAATCTTGCTTACTTTTAGGTGTTTTTATTTTATTTATATTTTTAAAGGATGGGAAATTTGTGGGATTTAAGGGAAAAAATTGTTAAATTAAAGTGTAGAATAAATAATGATTCGAAAAATATGTAAAATCAAAATCACGTCCTTTCTTTTTGCCAGTGTAAATATCTAAATAAAACATGAGTCTGTCTGTCCGTTCGTTATATTATGTTAAGTTAAAAATGCTTTATATTATGATAAAAAATAGGTGCATATAATGCTGGTTAAGTAATATCATAACCAAAATTAATTATAAACTAAAAAAACAAAACATAACAAAACATCAAACCACAATTACATACATACATACGTCTCTAAAGTGATGATGATGGTGGTGGTGGTGGTGGTGCTGTTGATGGTGCTGTAGTGCTGTAGTAACAACGGGCTGTAGTGCTGATAGTGCTGGTGTTGTTAATTCGTTAATCATTTTTGATTTAGCATATTCAATACGAATCGATCCACGATCCGATGATAGCAGGAATTTACCTTGCAGTTGGCTCATAGCGGCACCAGCACTGGCCGAATCTTTAAATTCAATAAATGCTACAGGATTTGTACCTGTATTTTGCAGACCTTTACTGTGCATTCGAAGGCGACAAAAGCCAGGCATACTGTGCATTTTTTTATTTGAGGGGTTTTTATGGTATTTTTGGTATAAAAACATATTTTTTTTTGGTTGTTTTGTTGTGATATTTAACGATTTTTGATTTTGGAGTTGGATTTTTTGATTTTTGAAGAAAAAAACGCAATTTTTTTTGGATCAAAAGCAAAAATGAAAATAGAAAAAAAATATATGATATGAACAAATCAAATTGGTTTTTGGAAAGAAAATTAATAAATAATTTTTATAAATAAATAATAATAATAGTTTGGGAGGAGTTTTGTATTAAAAAATGCAGTTTCTACTACTTTTTAACTCAAATGGCAGTAAATGTGGGAGTAATAATAATAATTGATGTATCATTTGCTATGATAACGTAATTCTTATGAGTAATATAGCAAATTTTACATTTCTCATCATTGTGCAATAGTTTGAAAGATATAATTGTAAAGTAATTTATAAATATGACTAGAGTAATTGATTTAAATCGCTAAAAACACGTATAAAACTAGGAATGACTTTCAATGTAACCTGAGGCTAGTTCTATGTGAAATAGGCACGTTTCTGGGATTTTTGAATAATTTTTTTTTACAATTGATCAATTAATTTGTGTATTTTTTTGTGTAATTGAACGTGTTCAACTTGGAATTGTGTAATGATATCTTTGGTATTCAATATAATATGAAAAAAAGTGCAGCACCACCATTGCAGGTCTTCGTTAAGGCTTATACGTGATAACATAGTCTAAGATATCAAAAAAAGGAGAAAGATTCAAAGTATTAAACACAGATTTTTATATAAGGTCGAATATAGTTCGACTGGACAATGGTTATTATTCTATTTAAAGTTTATGAATTTTAGAAGATACACGATACCCAACGCAACTAAGTACAACCACTTAAACTAATCCGATAGTGTAGGAGGTATCAATGGGATCAATTTAGAGATGCACAAGTCTAACCAAGTGTAGAAATGAGTTCTAGA
This sequence comes from Thereva unica, assembly GCA_949987705.1. Lineage (NCBI taxonomy): Eukaryota > Metazoa > Arthropoda > Insecta > Diptera > Therevidae > Thereva > Thereva unica. Next base: position 6,856,364 of record OX465283.1, read on the forward strand.
GCAAATCAGAAAATAACAGCACCCTCTCTACAGCACATACATATGTATATAAAGTTCGGCGCTAATATTGGCAACTATCAGCACCTGTTACAACACACCACCAAACAATGAAAAAGCCAAGGTGAAACACACAATATTATTTAGAAGACAGATTAAAGTAGAAAAAAGGCCCAAAAACCCATGAAAATATCACCATAGTAAAATAAATTTCCCATTAGTACAACTTAAACGAATTATAAAGGCCAGTTTACATCCCAGACTCAAAGTGGAAGAACAAAGTGGCCCTGTTCAAAATACAAGCGCAAAGTTTCGTTGAAAGCTCGAAACTTTCAAACAACTGTCAAACGGAAATTTTTAAAGCCTGAAACAGAATCAACGCAGTGTGCAGTACGCAATGTTTTTTTACTGCTTGTCAAAAATTACGACACTGCGTCTTATAACGAAATTAACGCAGTGCAGTGTTTGCCAAATCAAGTCAAACGTCAAATTTGTTGTTAATTTCGAAAACATGGTGCCGGTAAATTTAAGAAATATTTTGTTATTGGCGGCTTTAACAGCTGGCGGCTTCTATTAGCTGCTCGTCAAAATTCATTTTGTTTTTTTTTTGTTTTCTTTGCAGATTACTGCCACACTACCAGCGTTATGAAAATTTGAAGTTTAATTTTCTAACCTCACACTGCAGAGAAAAATTGAGAATTTAACCTAAACCTGCAGTGCAGTATTTTCCTGCTTACTGCGCTAAATGCAATTGTGTGCCGAGTAATAGAAAAGCACAAAACCAAACTTTGACAGGCAGTGCAGTATACTGCACTGCATTGATTCTGTTTCAGGCTTAACACTGTCGGAGAGAAAACAATTTAATGAGCTGCAAAGCTTATTTATTCGTTCCAAATGTTTCCACATTTCATTTTTGATTTTTCAAACTGTCGAAAACAAGGTAAAGATGCAAAAACTTCTAACAAAACCACAAGAACCTACGCACGTGACATCTAGTAGTCACTAGAATACTTAATTAAATTTAACGAAACTAGAAGCTTTTTTTCTGCCTTCACATTCGTAAAGTAGAATAAAGCTCTACTTTGACGCTACCGTTTTCTGTTGCCACTTTGATGAAACAGAGAGCAATCTTGCAGGAAACTTTTTTGTTTCGTGTTTCATCGTGTAAAATGAGGCTAATCGATAAAGCAGTTCAGATCTGCGCTTCCACTTTGAGGCTGGGATGTAAACTGGACTTAAGTGTCTCAAAAATCTACACAAGTATATTATTGTGACATAAAAAAAAATATAGTTAATAATATCACCAAAAAAAAAACTTTAATCGTGTGTGTTAAGTTTCGTCTCTCATGCATTCAAGTATTCTCGTACACATACACATATGTAAAAATATCGTTTTATTGATATTGATTGTATAATTTGGAGTTAGTTAGGGTGTTGATAAGTAAATAATCTAACTTACTTGTGATTGTCTGATATCAGCCATTGGTCAATTGATGATTAGAATGGGTGTGTTGGAATATTTATATCTTGGCGGCCACACAATTGATTGAGAAATGAAATTTGGTTTTTTTGTTTTTGTTTGGTTTTTTTTTATTAATAATCATGCCAATATTTCGATCGCTTTATTTGGCCATCATCTCGTCTATAATAAACAAATGGATATAAGCTTAATTCACTAATGTATAATAATAATAGTAGAAGAGGAAGGCTAATGAATGTTCCACAAAAATAATATTTTATTAATTTTTAATTCTATTCTTTTTTTTATTAATATTTTGTCGATTTATATTATTTTATGCTGAACGAAATTATTAATAAAATTTAGATAAAATATAACAGTATTTTATTCTGGGGCATTGTTAGATATTTGTGACTAAAAATTATTTGAAATTCACCCAAAGGACTAGTCGACGATATTATCTAAAGTACAATGTCCAACTGCAAAATCTAGTCGAAGAATTATAGAGTCAAGCAAGATTCACAAGAGTCAAGAAAGAGTCAGAGGTGTTATTTCTATGGCTTCAATTCAATATTATCACCCCGGAACGCTGACTTTGGCCGTTGAGTAAAGATGCCTTACGCGCTTATTATAGGCTATTATAGGAGAATATAAGCTAGGAATTTAATTGAAAAAGGAAGACCCCGAAATAGAATGAATGTTAGGTGGCTGAGCTGGAAGAATGAAAGCACCTGCGTGGAATCGAACCACTAACCCCTCGAATGGCAATCGACCCTAAGCTTCCGGAACCTGCTAGTTTTATTCCGTCTACCCTAACATACTACCAAAATAAAATTTGAAACACTTCAAGCACTATAACCAGCCGACAGCTCCTATTGAAATAAGATGGTACAGGCTGCGTCTGTTATTATTATTGTTGTTTATAGGCACACACGAAAGTCCAGTTTCCATGGCTTTATTATATATCTTGGGAAAAACGAACATATCAGCAGTATCATATTATAAAAAAATCGTTTCAGTTTAGCGTGGCACGTTCTTAATTCAACTAAAAAAATCTACTTGGCCTCAAGGAAAACTTCAGACTGGATAGAAATTCAGATCTTCAGGCCCGGACTGACGATAAATAGTCACAAACATAAAGATTTTTGGCAGTTTTCCAGGGCTGCACGCGCCATCCAGTTTGCGGTCAGTGAGCGTGTGGAAATATTACGTCTCAAGGTGAGAAACCTTCAGCCCAGGGCCTGCCGGCGGCCTGTATGCGAATGACTGAATGGTGCTTTTATATCAACGTTCAGTGTTTTATTAATTGTGGACAGCGTAAAAAGGCCTTATTTCAAAAATTACAGCAGTAAATATTCTATAAATTGATCAGGAAAATTGAAAATGGGTGCTGGCAAAGATTTAACGGAAGTGAAGAAAGCCGAAATCGACGTGTTAAATGCTGAAGGTAAAAGCTCCCACGATCGGTCGAGGCAAGACAGCAGTAAGCATAAGCATAGAGACTCAAGGTTGAAACATAATGTTTTTGGGTCTAAAACGATTTGAAATTACAGCACTTCCGGACGAAGAAAAAGAGAATTCTTTGGAGGAATAAGGAATAACAAATTATTTTGTGCTGAGTTGCATCTATAAATGGGAATTTGACACAAAAATTTGAGATTATGTTTTGATTTCAGTTCAACTCTATTTCAACCCAAAGTACACTCAACTCAACATCATATTCGGTCGTTGATATTTCAACTCAACTTTTCAACCTATTCACAAACGGGGTAATAGACGTAGATCGATGTAATGTAGGTTTTTAACGAACGTACACGTACTTCTGATCTGTCTCCGAAAATCGTAGCCGAACTACATAGTTCTTCGATCGAATTCATTAAAAAAACGAAAAGGGGAATTTCATGAAGCGCCATCTTCAGTGCCTAAAAATTTCAAAATCAAACGGAAGTTAAGTGTCAGTTGACAACTGCACAGTTGAAATCTCCGCTAGAAAATAATAAATAAATTTCTAAAAAATCAATTATTTGTTATAAATTTGCTCGTCATTTCCTTGTTGTTTTTACTTATAAATGAAGTTTTTCCCACCGCCTAAAAGTATGCAACATTCCGAAAGGGAAATTTTGAAATATCCCAAAACCTCGACGGAGACTCTGATATAACCTGGGTATTGAGGTGAACTATATAGTTCATTAAAAAACACGGCTTTTGCCGTACAAACAATCGACCATAATAATCACAACAAACGTTGTTTGAATTTTAGTTTGAATACGACAAATATGCAACGATTTTGGCATTACAACGCCATTAAACTGGGATTCAGATCACATAAGACGGCGTTATATTATGTTTAACCAGGGGCGGCGTTTTCGTAGGTGGAAATGGTGCACTTGCACAGGGCGCATTTGGACAGGGACGCAATTTCAGAAATTAAATTTAAAAATATATGGAAGTGTAAAAAAAAATTCCCGTAGCTTCTTCTCGAGTAGGCATTGCGATTATCCGAAATCAAATGAAAACGAGGTTGAACCGAGATTGGACTGATAGGATCATGACAGAAGAGGCATTGAAACCTGCTATAGAAACACTTTTATCATTCAAGAAATTGCGGTTTGGCGAAATATTTTCCGTTTTTTCTAATGCGACAATAAGGTCATTGCACTTAAACAGGGGTGGCGCTGTCATATTGGCAAATGGTGCACGTGCACCGGGCGCAATTCGAATGTAACAACAACGAAGTGACTCAAACAATTGATTCACAGATTCCTAATTAAACTATCTATTCCACTTAGGCTTTATGGACTTGGTTAAAAAGGGAATGCTCCATCTTTCATTATTTAAAATATACAGAAAAAAACACACTATTCCTTGTCCCGATAAGTTTTCTCAGTTGCAGCGTTCCCTCGGATATTATCATTTCATCCTATAAATATTTTTCTTCTCCCTAAAAAAATCGAACTTTTACAGGTGAACGTATACACAATAGAACAGGTTCCTTCCACCCAAAAGCTCATCTATTCCGCGATTGTATGCTGGTTGGCCAAAGTTTTTCAATATCTCCTTGAGCTTGATTTTCATGCTATTCGTCTTTAACGTTTTTGACCTTGACGTCAGGATACTATTGAGTACGTAATAGATCTCCTTGTGTAAACAGGAACTTCCCTGAATTTTAGATACTTGTGCTTGTATATGTGTGTATTGGTAGAGATTTGAATACGGAACTGCCTTGCAGGTACGACAATTCCTAAAATATTTTGAATTTCCCCCCCTCTCTGTCTCTAGTTGTGTGTTTTTATTTTTCCTCTTTTTCTATGTAAAAAAATACATCGAAAATAAATTGTTTTCCTTCCACTGCTGTTGATTCCCAGCAAATGTATACATTTCCCCTGGATAAAAAATTTGTGTTGTTGTCTAAAATATTTACCTTAAACCAAAAATTAAATTCGTTAAACATCGTTTTGTATCGTTTTCGGGGTAAGGGTGTATTTTTTAGTGTGAACAAAAATCCCACAGGATGAGAGAAAGTCCTGTACAACAGCTGAAGTGCGGCGGCTTCTCCTGTTGAGCCTGCTCGCGTAATTTATTGAGGGGATTCGCAAAAATTTGATTTGCAGCTCTTGTAAAAGGTTTATTATAAATTTAATGAATTTCCATCTTAAACTCTTGATTAATTTCATCGAGTTTATGCCATCCTTGTTCTCGGAAGCCTGTCGGTCTTGGCCGGGTCCGGGGAGAGTGGTAATCCTTTAAGCTAGAAATAACTCCTACTCAGTACTCGGCACAAAAATAGCGCCTGTGAATATTTTCATAATGGGCTTTCAATAATGACAAGTGAAGGCGCTTTGATACCCAAAATTAGGCCCTGATCAAAGGGGGTAGTATAGGTATAGAACGTCGCCAGTATTTCAATTAGAACATAGCCTTCAGGTAAGTAAAAGGTGCGTTTGAATTGTTATCGCATGTATTTACGTTTGTAAAATATTTATGTGGGTGTGTGTGTGTGTTTTTTTTAAAATTTGGCAAGGACGATTACTAAACGGAAGTGTAACTACAATCAAACAAATATAATTTCATTTTTTTTGCTGTTACCCCAAGAGAAGGGGTTAAAAATAATCAAAGTAAATTTTGCTACAAGTCCTTGATGAGTTGCGATTATTGTGTTATTTTTTTTAATATATATGTATAGGTATATTAAACGGTTATAATGTATATACAGGAGGAAAACAGGCAGTGCGTATGTTTGTGGCTTACCTTGAGAAAACTTCCTTAAGTTCATGTTCGGAAACGAATTGTCCCAAATTAGCGACAAACAGGGTCGAGCAGGGGGCGTTGGCGGCCAGAGGAGGATTGGGTGGATGTGAGTTACCAGCTGACCCAACAGGGCTTGCCAACGCGGGACTTGGTAAAAAATGATGTCCAGCTGGTAGCCCCGCTGAGACATGCATTGAGGCTGGATGTATTGCTGATGGATGAGGCAATGTCATTTGAGTCTGAAAAAAAATAATAATGAAAAAATTTAGGTTATAATTTAGAAAACAAAACGAGTGTCTAATGTATATGAAGTTGGCCACTCGTTTTTTTAAAAATTGTAATTTTTAAAGTTGTTCCAGGTTGTTCTAATCTTGTACCGTATTGTTCCAAAACGATATTAGTATTCCAAACGAATTTGAAAAAAAAACATGATTTTTTCGGCTGGCACCGCAGTTCACACACGTTATTTTAAAAAATCAAATTCCGGGTACGCAGTAGTGTTGGGTAGGACATGATTTTACAATAAGTTTGTAAGAGGTGCCTCTTTTCTCTTTTGAGCCAGTACAATGTGATACTTCAAATGAATCCAGGTGCTATTGTCATGCAAAAACAAGCAAATGAAAAAAAAAACAACAAGCTTAATTATGTCTCTCCAGTACAAATTTCACTCCCTTGAAAAATGTAAGAAATGTCTCTCCTTTACATCTCCACTACGTAATTTACAATCAAACATCGCTTTATTTATTTCGATACATGCGCATATACCAGTAGGACATTATTTTTGAACCGGTACATTTGAAAAAATTAAGGCCTCAGTACAATTAACCATCGTGTAAGGGACAAATGTACCGCAACGTGTAAGTCCGGCTTTTTGTTGATTTGATCTTTTTGACTTTTTTGACTGATTTTTTAATTTCTATTTAAATTTTATTGTCTTTTTTATTAAACATCGCATCGCCATCTAGACCTTCGGTATTTCAACATTCAATAACTCTGACATTTTTTAGCCGATTTTTACAAATTTGCCCGATTCTGAAACGTCATTCAGTACCATTTTAGCTATGAGCCTATTCACATCGAAAATACGCGCTAAAATTGCAGTGCTTTATATTGAAAACAATCGTTCAATTGAGAAAATTGTGCGGCTCATCGTAAAAAATATGGGAGAAATTCATATTTGGGGAACAGAGAACCCATTTTTCTTCAAAGTTCGAAAGACCCTCCACGGGCGTACGGCATCGTTGGCTGTTGGTGCACTTTGTGTGTCAGAAAACGTGCGAAAAACGTCTGACGAACCTCTTTTCAACAAGACGGCGCACCTTACCGCACCCCAGCCACTACGATGAAGTTCTTGCAAAAGTAAAGTATATGCCAGCAAACCGAATACCACTGACGAACTCAAAGCTAACAAATGCGCCAAAGTAGCTGCAACAACGCCTGAAATTCTGGCCAATGTTTTGCAGGATGACCGAGAAAGAGCTGCTTTTTGTATGTGATAGTCTAAGCTCAGCTGTTGCCCTTTGTACTGCTTTTTGCGTATCGAATGGAGGTGGTCTTTTAATCGACATTGTAATCAAAAACTGTTTTGAAATAAATGGTAGAGAATATCCTAAATCAATTTTGATCATTTGTTTGTTAGGGTTCGCTGATTTAAGATTTGTGGAAGATTCCCACCAAGTTCTTGCCTTTTAAGGTAGTCCCGCAGAAGGTCTACGTTAACCGCGTACAGTTGATTGCTTCGCGGTGGATGTTTCTGACTGAGGCGAATAGTTGCTATTACCAACTGGTGATCACTTCCAATGTCTGCTCCACTATAGATCCTGGGATCCTCCATAATAGCCTGAGGGCCACTTGATCTATTTGGCTCCTTGTGTATTTTCTTGTGGCAAAAGTAAGCTCCACCTACTAAGAGTTGGTGCTAACTGTACAAGTCAATGAGAAGCTCATCATTGTTGTTAGTAACATGGCTTATTACTTAATTTCCAATTGGGTCTTCAAGGCTGGTTTTACTAGGGTCGATCTGTCCGTTTAAGTCACCCACCTAAGAATGATGTCCCCCTTTGGAACAGAGCGAAAAACCTCATTCAGTCGCATATAGAAATCGTATTTGATGTCTGCGTCTTCAGTTGAAGCATATCATTGACTATAACTGTCGACGTCGCTTTTTCGGAGTCAGGAATGAGAAAGGGTGAGAAGTCAAGTCTCTACAAACTTTTTTTGTGAAAAAAATTAATATTACTCAAAACCGAATAGAAGTCCTGGAAATCCTGGTTGGTCTTTATCTAAAGTTATGTGGGGACACGGTAAAACTATCAACATCATTTGCGAGGACTATGTTAGATTCAGCGGAAATCATTTTGCCAAAAACGTCGTCGTAGCCTTCGATGAATACCCGAAGAAAGTTGAGTACCTACAGAGGAACGAAATTTTATGAGCGATTAATAAGTGCGATGCAACGCTCCCACCTACTGAAGATGCTGTTGAACGACATATTTTTCACACATATCATCAAAGTCAGATGTGGCTGGACAATCAATTGGATGCTGAGGAATGAGGCTGGAAAAATACTCACTCTGGATTGACACCAATCCACCCTTAAAGATTCTTCTCCCAATGGCCTATGACGCAAATTTCTTGCAGTTTACGAAAGGATGTAGCAGAGCTTGCAGTTGCGGGAAATTTGGCCTGAAATGTACATTCTTGTGCAAAAACTGCGGTGGAGAAACGTGCGAGAATGTCCAAGAAACAGTGTTCGAGTGTGAAGAAAATGGCCTTGACGATGACAAACACCAAGAACCCATTACGGAGACTCTCGACTTCGAAGAAACAAGCTTCTGTGATGACTCGGAAACGTGAACTTCTCTTTACACCAACGATACAAGTTCGATCTACATTGATGGAATGGATTATTCTGATGTGGGAGAAACTTCTGCAAGAATTTACGATTTTTTTGGATTCTCCGAAGATGAAAAGTAGATAAAAATCAAAAACATTTCACTTTATACTTTAATAGTTAACACAATCTTAATTTCTTAAATAACCGACTCCTCATCTTTTCTTTACCGATGCCTGCGCCATCTATGAACAAACTTGCAAAATTGTAAATATTTTCCTGCTGATTTGGTAGAATTTTTTTATATGGCATCACTTAATTGCTATCATTACTGTCGCCGTCAATTACTCGTTGAAGCAGTGTGGAAAATTCCTCTTTGTTGTTGTTAAAATCCAAAATGTTAAACGAAATAACGTGGAAATTAAATTGTGAATTTCCTATGCATTGTCCTTTTAGAAAAACAGGAACCATCTATCGCAGTAGTTGCTAGAAATTTGATTTTTGATAATAGCGTTGACAGCCGAAAAAATCGTTTTTTACAAATCGTTTAGAATACAAAAATATCGTTTTGGAACAATACCGTACAAGATTAGAAACCCTGAAACAACTTTTAAAATAACAATTTTTAAAAAAACAAGCGGACAACTTCACTGAAATAAATATCTACTTACTTGGTGCATAGGTTGCTCTAAAACTTTATCTGTATTTAGTCAGAGGTAAGATCTGACCGGCACTTGAGGATGCAGAGCCGGATGCACTAATGTTGCATGCTGTAAGGCTGCAGCTCCTGGCAATTCAGCTGCGGCTGCAGCTGAATACGCTAGCGGATGATGCCATAGTTCAGGTCCACCGGGAAAAAATGGTGCTCCCAAATCTGCCGTTACGTAAACAAAATCTACGTCAGCGCGGTTAATTGTTTCATTATAATTATCATCATTTATAAATATGTTAATTTTATTGTTAACAATTTACAAAATTAAAAAAATTAAATTAAATTAATTCCTCATTTCTTCTTCTTATTTTTTTTTTACTTTTTTTTACTTTTTTTATTTTTTTTTAAATTATTGACAAAAAAGCGCTGGTTTTACACATTAAGGGCCAAACATTTGGGTTAAAGGAAGCCAGGATGAAACTCGACAAGGATCAGGACTATATATAAATAAGAAGGGGGTAAGGTTGGTGTGGAGGGTTTTAAATGCAGCATGCACTTTTTTTTTAATTTTTTTTACCACAAAAAAAACCACTTTAACTGCCAGCGTTGCCATATGCAAGAGACACATTACACAACAAATAAAGTGCGGCCTGATTGGTGTGAAATTTGGTGCAGTTTATACTTTTGCTCTGATTGTGTGCAGCAATTATAAAGCAATTTTTATTTAAATTGTAGGAGTTTTTTTATTTTTGGTGAAAGGATATTTATATTTATATCAAAGCGCTAAAAAACAAATCTACAAAAGCTTAAATTCTACACAATTAAAAAAAAGAATACAGAAAGATAAAATTAAAAAGAAAAAATAATAATAAATAAACCAACTACTACTATATCTACTACTTTACTAAAAACAAAAAAAAGATACTGAAATAGTTAGTATCTTTATTAAATTTTTTTTTTATTTTTTTAGAGGTTAGTTTTGTTTATCTAAGACATTTTTTTTCTTTTTTTGTGTTTACTTACGTCCAGTGAGTGGGTGCATCAATGCAGGATGTGCGGCTGTTGTCGCTGTATTGGGCTGTGGTTTAGGTTTGCTCACTTTCGTGTTACTCTTGGCGAATTCCAAGCGAATTGTTTGGGGCATATCGGGATCGAAGCGAACACCCTGCTGCAAATGAGCGTACAGCGGTTTTTGTTGTATAGGTGTTTTTTTGGATATGTAATTTTTTTTTACTTATATTTAAATTATTTTGATTTTTCTGTTTTTCAAGCAAAAACCAAATTTTTTTGATAAATTTTTTCTTATTTTTTTTTAAATCATTCTTTCTCTAATTTAAGGATTTTATTTTTGGGATAAGGATCAGGGTTTGCCAGTGTTTTTTTTAATTCTCAAAAATTATATACCTATATGTATGTTCTAGACAGTATATTTTTAGATAAAATTATGGAGGAGTTTTCCCGCATAAAATTTCCCCTATTTTTAAACAAATATACCCCTAAAAACCCCTGAAAATCTAGGTGAAAAATATCCTCCCAATATTTCACATTAATATTTAATGACTTTGTAGCATCTAAAAGGAATTTTGTAAGCTGCTTTCATTTATTCGATAACATGCTTATACATTGCTTTATTATTTATGAAATGTAAAACCCTTGATATCATCACACTTACCACTTGTTGTTGCCCACTTCACATATTTTTTTCTTTGTGTCTTTCAAGGAAGATTTTTTGGGGGATAGATTTTAAATTTTCTAATAAAAATTGGATATAGGGTGTTTTAAGGTGATGATTGGCAGAATAAAGAAATCCTTTTGAGAGCCCTATGAGTGATATTAATGATAAAGAAATGGCCGCACACGGTCTTTGGTCTGCTTGTAGCCTTCCATGTGAATGATAAATCCAATAGTCCTAATTTGGTTAAAGGTTTCCCTACACACGATAACAGTAGCGCTATGGGGGTTCTGAGCCGGCGATTTCATAATATAATCAAGCTTTTGGTTTGTGTCTTGGAGGAAAGCTTTTGCGGTTTGTGTCTTAGGATGATGGGGTGCGCCACCTCTATGAATTTAGTTAGAATTCATAGTAATGGGTTAGTGTGGCTTGAGTAGGCTTTCATGCTGAGGGAGCCTTGGGTGTGATCTTGTGAGGAATTTGATCCAGGTTCATATTCATGGATGTGCCTTGGATGAGCCTCCAAGATTGTTTTTATGTGACAGTGCTAAGCTCAGGAATCACCCGTTGTACCGCAAGTCCGTCATGTCGTTTGTATCCTCATGATGTGATGTCTAGCAGTAAGCTTAGTACATGAGGAGGAGGCGGAATAGGCTAAGGGTTATGAAGGTACAAGGGGGCATTGAAGGAGGTGGTAATGAGCCCTGCGTTTGAACTCTTGGATGTTGCAGAAGCTCGGAAATATAAACTGCGAGGGATTATTCTGCAGTTGTTCTATTGATAAATGAATTTCTTCAGGCTGCAAGTGGTGAGAGTGAGATGAGTGGGTTTACCTGGTGTTGCGGGTATAAGGTTGCCGTGGAGGCAGGGGAGTGTTTAACTCGGAGGAACAGTCACTATGAGAAGTGAGGGGGCAACCCAAATGGTTAACACTGCAGCCAAGTTAGGCCTATTGTGTCCGTATCCCACTAGCGGAACACATTATTGACGAAGACCGGACTTAAGCGGACTCCAAAGCTCTCTGATAAAAGTTCTTCTTCTAAGCCAAATCAGAGCAGGACATTCACCATGAATATGTGTGGAAGTCTCGTCGGCTTGTATGCAGAGTTGGCATTCTGTCTCTTGAGACAGTCTTGGTTGTGCAGATGATACCGCAGTCCTACATGGCCAGTCAGATAACCCACCAGCAGCCTTAGGTCCGCTCTGTTTAAAGTGATAGTGGCCCCTAAATCAAAGGGTCTTATAAGATCTTTAGCCTGTCTAAGACCTGGGATTGACTCCAGACAGTAACTATGATAGTAGCGATAAACTTCCATCAGTGCTGCTACATTCCTACGGTGGCTCAAGGGGTCGATGGTGAAGCAGGCGGTGTAGTCATAAATTAATTTAAGGGCCCAGTGCTTTGGCACTGGTGATCGAAGTTGTTGAAGTTGCGAAGTGGTCAGCTAGGCCAGCACCTACACGGCTACACAGGTAGAGGGTCTGTCTGTTGTCTCCCTGTCTCGAAGAAGTCAGTGAAGAAGTACAAAGCTCTCAAAGCTTGTAAAATTTAAGAAGAGGCTCAATTGGAGTAATTCTTTAAGCACGTTAAACGGACTCATGGCATCAGTAAAACTTGAGCTAAACCATGAAGAAAAAAATAGCAAGAGAAAAAGCTAAGAAATTATGAAACATTTACACCGTTTAAATATTTCAAACCGGATCCAGCTAGTACTCCCCTTAGGGATTGTTCTGATGATGTAGTTGGATTTTCGAAACAAGTGCTAATAGTGAAAATTAGAGTCCGCGATATTTGCTATCATACGGCATAATACTTTTTTAAGTAGCACTTTCACACTGTGGAAAACTAGCGAAAAAATCGACATCCTTAAAAGTATACATCCACCAAAAACTAATATGCCAAATCCCTTCCCTGAATCTCGCATAAATGAAATTTAATTCTTATTATTATTATTGAATTTTTTTGCGAGAGCTTCAAAATCCCAGAAGATACAACCCAAGATACCCCATGAAAACCTATCCACGACACACTAATCCACCACTGCGAAGTTCAATTAATTTCAATTTAGGAGGCTTAGGCCTTCGACCCAAGACATAAACCATAAAAGCTTCCGCCCAGGACACAAACCAAAAGCTCATAATATTGTTAAATAGGTGGACCAGGACACCCATAGCCCTACTACTCACAGCGGAGTGAATAAATGGCTAGGTGGCTCAGGGCTGTGGATTTTAAATCGAACGTTACTCCAACTTGGTGGTTGTACCCCACTAGACCATATGAATTTCCCCATCCAGAATGAGGTTTTGGTTTAAGCCGGCGCCATTTGGACCAAAGGATCGCTCTTGTATGGTGGCCTTACACATACACCAGCTTAATGTAAAGACTCCTTAGAGATCGAAATCTGAAAAAATATGCCGAGTGCTGGAGTTCCACATCAGGCCCGGTCAAACTGTGTCATATCGTAACGCGTCCAGATAATAATTTTGGGTGCAGTAGGAAGGTTGATAATTGGTGGCCTCAAATTGTTGTTACTTTTTCGTCAAAAGTCAGGAATGCAAAAGCGCACTGGAATGGCATACGACTATTCTAGCTGATTACACTCTTTTGAGCAATCTTTTAGGCTTAACTCCAGTTCGATTCCAGTTGGGTGAACTGTAGTCTATTTTGTCCTCAGTTAAATACACGGCGTTTCAGAGCTGCGTCATCCTTATTGTGTTAAATTGATCGTTGGTTTCTATATTCAAGTTTAATTTGTAGTGTCATACAATTTTTTCGCGTTCATTGTATATCACGCTTAAGACAAGAAAGACAAATCTTTAGAATTTGTTTTTTGAATCAATCAGTTGTTCCAGCCAATTTCCTAATTGTGCATTTGGCTTATTTCTTGGACTTGGTAGAAAATGTTGTAATTTAAGTATCGATTGCCAATTTTTCCCTAAAAACAATCGTAGTTCAATTTTAATTGTTAGGCCCTAATCTTCAATCCAGTATAAGATGTAGGACTCTGAATCTATTGAGCAGCGACCACATAATAACCTCTTCAATCCTCAACAACTTGAAACAACAAATGTCCGTTCATTCTTGACATTTCCTTATAATACCAAAAAAATTATGGATGACAGAAGTTGTATACATTATGTGCTCCTGAAATGGCCAGATTGATGACAACATTGTGGATTTTATCTGGATGTGAATTTGGTGTTTGGTTACATTGTTTCCTTGAGTCCTCAGTTAATGCCGCATCAATCTTCATTTACACGCTTTTACGTCATTGTCAATTTTTAGGTTTTTTACATGCTTTTGTTTGGAGTGGGAGTGTGTGTTTTTTCACTGAAGTAATTTTGGTTGTTGTATTGAGTGATATGAACCTTGTGGTGTGGGACTCCTGACGGAAAAGGATTATAGATTTCCACTTTTACAGGTGTAGTTATAAATATATGGGATTTTGCGGTAAGGAAATGCAAATAATATCAACAGAGAATAGAGATATTTAGATATATAAAACTTTCGAACTATGGCTAATCTATTAATCGTTAATTTCAGGTCTTTTATTCATTTAGATATGATAGTTTATGTCAAACTACTAAAAGTTTTAGTGACTGAATCAGCTCTTTATTAAATTTAGCGTTCGTTAATAACGGCCATTCCTTCAGGAGTCTCCTAATGGCATTATAGCAAAGGGATGAAAACGATTGATGTTGAACCAATGTTAGGCAGACGGTGGTGTTATGATGATAGCTGACGAAACAGGGGTAGTACATTGAGGCGTCAGTTAAAAAACCATTGTGGCTGCATTTTACTAGGAAACGCTGTGATTGATGTAACAGCAGTCAAAACTTTAAATAAATAAAAATATATTATGACTCATCGATAATTCGATGTATTAGATGAAAGTTCTAAAAAGCTTTTAAAGCTTCCGAGCTTTTGTGACGTATGAAGTAAAGTTCTTTGGGGTTTTCAGATTTTAAGACGAGAAAGAGCTTTAAAGCTATGAAAGTTTTAAGCATGAACTTGGTTTTTGATGCTTCTTTAGTTCGTTTAAGAATTTTTGTGGTAAATAAATTCATATCTTAATTTTATAATTAAATTTATATTTCATAAGAAAACTTCAGAAGCTACTGGAAAGGCTACTACGGCCACGACTTCACAAGGTCGTACATGCGCCAGGATACCTGGCTGCCAGTAGATCGGCTTCCGACGGGGCCGCTTTACAATTGACGTACTACAACAGACGATCGAGGCTGCAGGGGTGATAGCACGAAAGTTGTTTCAATCGACCTTTTCATACAAAAATTCTATGAGATCGATTGAAACAACCCTCGACCCTCCTAGGTCGACCGAGGGAGGAAACCACTTTTCTCGACACGTGTACCTGTTGCCCAATCTAGAGAACGTCTTCAACTCCGTTAGGTGGAACAGGGCACTGGGGCGATGGAGCAAAGGATACTGTGGGACGAAAACAACGATGGCTTGCAAAGGAGGGAGGTAACATCTGGGGCTGCCCAAGGATCCATTCTGGGACGCGACATTCGGAACATTTCCTATTTTTTTATGTGATAGTCTAAGTTGAGGTGTCATCCTTTGTACTACTAGTCCGTCATGTCGTACACGTCATGGTGCAATGTCTAGTAGTAAGGTTAACTCGAAGGATAGAGAGAAAGATAGGATAGATTAGGGGGAGTCGGGTGGGTGTTGGAGGTGATGGCGGTAAACCTTGCGTTTGAACTGTTGGGTGTTGTATGAGTTCGGATATACTGACTGAAGTAAGTTGTTCCACAGTCGCCTTGTTCTTGTTATAAAAGAATTTATAAATCGAAGTGTGCGCGAAGATAAGGGCTGTAGACTATAAGGGTGAGCCGAGCGGGCAAGTCTTGTAATGCGGGAGAAATGTTGACGTGGAGGCATGAGGTTACTTATTTCGGTCGTGCAGTCGTTGTGATAAAAACGGTAAAATTTTGCTAGAGCTGCTACATTCCTACGGTGGCTTAATGAGTCAATTGAAGAGCAAATGGCACTATCGCCAATAAGTCTAAGAGCGCGAATTTACACCTTGTCCGGCCAGGCTAAGGTGGTTCTCGGGGCCCCAGCCCAAATATACCAGTTGTATTCGAGGCGGGGACGAATGTAGGACTTGTAGATTGTAGCCCTGGCCGACGGCTGAAGGAGGAATTTGCATCTTTTAAGGAATCCCAGGCACTATGACGGGCTCCTGCGGTTGGACATGACCGAGGGTGTTTTCTTGCTTGGGTATGCGGACGACGTCGCGGTGATCATCACCGCCAAAGATTTTGAAGCCGAGCAGATACGCCTCAATCAGGCAACACGTCGAATCTCCTTTTGGATGGACGACTGCGGGTTTGAGATTGTAGTTCACAAAAGGTAGATCGTGTTACTCACAAAAAAACGTATCAACACAGTTTGCAATTGCGGGATGGGGAACGCGACAATCGAATCCGCGAGGGCCGTAAAGTACCTTGGAGTGATGCGATTCTTCGAATACATTAGGTGAGAGGTCAACTCCGCTGTCGTCTGGCCTCAAGTCCAGGGTGTGAAAGGAGGAGAGTGGTCGACCTGCCGAATTGACCAAGATCGGGAAACCGAAGAAACTAGGCAAGAAACCACATTTTTTAAACCGGATCATCCCGCTCGGACCGCAACCTAACAGATCAAAGAAGAAGAAGAAGTGGGAGGTCGGAAGCTGACCCCCGATACAATTGTTGGGATAATGCTCCGAGGCCCTGGAAAATGGTTAAAAGTGGCATGTTTTCTCTAGGCCACCTTGAAAACGAAGAATATTTAGACAGAGGGTCGCTGATCTGCCTCCTGGTCCTGGTATCTTCTCGCTGAAGCTGGAGGGACCCGAAAGGGTTGGTGACGCCGGCCCCAAGATTTGCCGGATGGGATAAACGGCACTCAAAGGGTTTGTGATTTTAGTCGGTAAGAACCTGACACTACCGTCTGAGTGCGGATCCTTGGCCGTGTCTCTTGTCATGCGTTCCTATCATCACCGTTCCTCGCCAAAAAAAAGAGTATCATTGATTATGTGCCAGACAGAGATTAAAATATGCATGTAGTACAAAAATTTACAAGTGATACAAAAGGTGAACCTTCTTCAAGAGAAATCGAGAATGATTTGTTAAATTCACTTTCCCTGTTACTCCTGTCCTTGACCTTATTCGTAGCCCATCTAAGCCCACTCAAATTTAAGCAAATTTCATTAAAAAAATCCTTACATAAAATTAATTAAATTTAAAAATATATTATATGTTATCTACCCTCTCTAAAAATCCCCCATAATTTTATCCAAAACATTTTATCCCGCAAAAATACTGTCTGTTGTTATATTCTGATGCACAAAGGAAGAAAATATAATGAAAATTCGCCAAAAAGTTATTTTCATCACTGATATTAAAAAAAATGTTTAAAAAAAATAAAAAATAAAATAAAACAAACAGAAAAGCATTTCCTGAGGGGATAATCGTGGGGGATTGCAAAAAAGGGGTTGGTTGCAGTCAAAAGAAGGGTGGTAATAAGTTTTAGGTGCAATATATAGTATAATATCTTCACAGATTCTGTTTGGTTGTTGGTTGATAAATATTCATTTTTTTTCTTCTAAACAAACTTTTAAATAAAATTTTAAAAATAAAAAAAATAAAAAAATAGATTTTTTGTTTTTTTTTTTATCACATAAGGTATTTATAGATTGATAAAGGTGGTGGATATAATATGGTGATATTGAAATCATTTTTTTTCTGGTGGACAATGTGTTTCTTTTTTCAATATATAGTGTGAGAGTGTGAGAGAGAGAGAAATCGAGGGTTGTATGGGAGCACAAAAAAGGATTTGTTTGTTTTTTTTTTTACTTTAATAATTCAATAAGGGATGATGGATTGTGAATGTGCAAACGCAATATTGTTATAGTATGTAAAATTTGGAAGGAATACAGAATAGAGTTAAGCATATAAAACACGTATATAGTAGAGTGTTTCATTTCAATTTTTGTAGACGTTGCTTGCGCCCCGAGCCTCAGTGATGTTAAAGATATACATACGAGTTATGCCAGATTTGAGGAAGATTGGATAATATTTAGAGGTTGCACACTTTGATCAGTTTTGTTTTATTAGCACGCTTTCTTGTCTGTCTGCTTGTCCACCGATTTTTTGTATACGGCTTCAGCTATTTGCCCCACAGCTTCAGCTCCGATGACAATGCATTATGGTATACTCAATACACCCTTAGATCCATGGCGGCCGTCTCAGGAGGGCGGAATAAAATATTCTTCACAACCCCTTCGACATAAGTATCAAATGAAAGGGAATGATGAGTAGAATACAATAAGCAATATAGTATACTCAATATAGCGTTAGGTCCATGGCGGCCATCTCAAGAGGGCGGACTACCAGTTCCTTTATAACCCCCTCGATATGGGTATCAAATGAAAAGGTATCATAGGCAGAATACAATAAGCAATGTAGTATACCTATTTATATCATTAGATCCATGACGGCCATCTCAAGAGGGCAGATTACCATTTTCTTCACAAAACCCGAGAGATGAGCATCAAATGAAAGGGTATGATAAGTAGAACACCAAGCAATATGGTATACTTAAAATGTCGTTAGGTCCATAACGGCCATTTCAAGAGGGCGGATTGCGTTTTCTGCGTACCCCCGACATGGGTATCAAATTAAAAGGCATCATAAGTAGAATAATATCATTTGTAATAGTTATGATAATATTTGTAAGATTTAAAACGAAAAAACGTAGAGCCTACACATGATTGATGCGAATGATTTCTCACCCCAGCTACTCTACACTCCTTACTATTGTCTATAGCATGCGCCCTGCTTTTTTTCGTTTTAAATGGTGTTAGGTCTATATTTGCTATCGCACCTCATAGGTCTTACCGCAGAGAACTTTTCGAGCAGGCTCATCTTTACTCATTCGAGCTAGATGCCCTGCCCACCGGACCCTACCGAACTTTATTTTCTTCACATCTATGTCGCGATAGCGCTCGTAGATCTCGTCATTGTAGAGTCTCCGGTATCGTCCTTCTTCACATGCGGGGCCAACAATCCGCCGAAGTATTTTCCTTTCGAACACGGCCAAGAGGTTTGAGTGCCTTTTCTAAGCACCCATGAGAACCGGTAAGACCATCGTCTTATATGGCAAAAGTTTAGACGTTGACAGACTATAGGAAGCTTTGCCGGCTTTTAGCATTCGTGCGCATATTTCTGATTCCATGCTATTGTCGGCTGCTACTATTGACCCAAAGTAGGTAAATGATTTTACCACATCAAACTAGTGTTCCTCTGCCTTGGTTGTGGGACCAATGTCGGGCTTTCTTGTAGACGAGGCCACCATGTACTTTGTTTTACTTTCGTTAATGTACAGTCCCAGATATCCTGCCACTTGCTCAATCTGAGTGAAAGCTTCTTGTACAGCTGTTGTTGTTATTCCAATGATGTCAATATCGTCTGCATAAGCCAGTAATTGGGTGGACTTGTAGAGGATTGTGTCCCTTGATGTCACGTCCGAATCAGGTTGAAAAGGAGGCCGGCCATAACGTCCCCTTGTCGGAGTCCATTATAGATGTTGATTGGTCTGGACAGTGTTCCGGATACCTTTACTTGGCTTGACACATTGGTCATAGTCAGCCTACATAGTCTTGTCAGTTTGTTGGAGATGCCGAATTCTTTCATGGCTTTGTAAAGTTCTACTCTGGCTATGCTATCATAGGCGGCTTTAAAGTCTATGAAGAGGTGTTGAATTGAGTTTTGAAACTCTAGAAATTTTTCCGTAGCCTACCTCAAGGTGAAAATCTGATCAATCGTTGATTTTCCTGGGCTGGAGCCACACTGGTATTGGCCTACAACGTTTCTGGCGTATGGGGCCATCCCGCTTTGTAGGATAGCGGAGAATATCTTATACACGATACTCAACGACGTTATAACGAGATATATCCTTTTTTATGTACCCGGAAGAGAATGTTTTTTCTCCAGTCTTCTGGCATCACTTCCTGCTCCTATACTTGCACAATTAATTCATGAATCGCTTGGTGTAATGTAGGCTCTCCATATTTAACTAGCTCTGCTGCGATGCCGTCCGCACCCGAGGCCTTATTGTTTTTGAGCCGGCTGATGGCTCTGTTAACTTCTTCTAAGCTTGGGGGCGCCAACATAGCATTAAAGATGGTGGAGCCTCCGAATCTTCAGTTAGCTCGCCATTTAGCAATTCATGAAAGTGTTCTTCCCATCGCTCCAAGATGCCTTTAGGATCGGCGATCAGATTCCCTTCTTTGTCCTTGCAGTATGTGAAGCGTGGTGTGAATTGCGTCATACTGCAGCCTTTACGGTAGAACTCCCGCGCCTGGTGCGGCCGTCGCTCTCTGTACTGTTCTAGTTTACAGACGAGATTTTTTCCAGGCTTCCTTTTTCATCTGTGAATTCTCTTTTCTTCTTTTCTGAGCTCTTTATATTTCTTTTCGCGTGCCCGTGTTCTCTGAGACTGCTGCATTGCTCGGTACGCAGCATTCTTACGTTCAGTTGCCAGCTTGCATTCATTATCGAACCAGTCATTTTAAAGTTCACTTACCTGCAACATCATGCATTTTAAATAAAAATAGAAAAACTTCTACTTATACTTTTAATTTTATTAGACTCTTGCATGTACTTTCTTCCACGTCGAAGCTCGAGCACGTGTTTGCCCAGAGTGGCAGAATCGTCGAGATTTTCCTTCTTCAGATATCTCTTAATCTTCTTCTTCTTAGAAGACTTATTTTAAGTTTCACGACAATATTATAAATTTAACTAGTTTGAGACAAAAGTGCTCAATGTGTGCAACCCCTAAATATTATCCAATCTTACTGAAATTTGGCATATTACATATGTATGTATATCTTTTACAGCACTGAGACTCGGGGCGTATGCAAAATCGAATGAAATTTACATCTTTGGAAAAATGAAGCACCCTAACGTATAGAGTACGTATATTTAATTGGTCTTTTGAATACACACAACAAAAAATTGCAATTGCACATTTCCTTTCCAAGTTTTTTTGTGTAAAATGTTTTTTTTTAGGATGAAATAAATAAATTTTCATTTATTAATTTAGTTTTCATCGCAATCGTAATAAATCGCTTTTTTTCTAACACTTTCTCCCTAAATCACTTTCTCAAAAAAAAAAAAAAAAATTAAACACAAAATTCAAAATCTCCTCGTTATGTCAAATGAATACCAATTTTTTACTATATTTTATACAACGGCCCAGAAAAAAATCCCGGAAAAAAGGACAAGATTGATAACGAATCTTTCCAGGAAAGGGTTTCCCTTTATGAACAACAAAAAAAGGACTTCCAAATGTCATTATTGAGTACCGGTAGATCCTTTATGCAAACAAATGGTTGATAAATGTTTGCACACTACCCTTCAAAAAAGAAAAACCAAAAAGAAAAAAATTCTCATACAAAAAAAAGAAAGTGAGGAAAGAGGTTTGCTTTTAGTGGAGGCTTTTCTTTTCCGATCGATGGATTTTTTTGTGGTTTTCCGTAGAAGGGTCATACTATGGACACAGTTTTTTTCGACGTCGTCTTTCTTCTTGAAAATCTTAGGCAAATAGAAAGAAAGTAGAAAAAAAATCGCTGATTGAAGTTTCCGAACAGAAAGGTTCATTGGAGAAATTTTCTCTTTGATAATGACACCGAAATTGTGATAACGATTTTTTTTTTGGAGGAGGAGAGAAAGAGAGAAAACTTCTCTTTTAATTGAGGAAAAGTTTGTGCTGGAAGCATTTTTATCGTTTATTATTAATTGGTGTCAGAAAGTATTGAGAACTGGGTTCAAGTGGAAAAGGACTTCAGTGGGATATTTTTACACTTTAATTATATTTTTTTTGGGCAAATCATTTGACATTTTAGAGACTACAGACCAATAAAACTTCTTTTCCGGGACAGTTAACCTAATTCTTCGGAGATTACCTCATTATTTTTCGTGCACAATGAATTTATGTACATACTTATTACAAAACATTCAAGACCGATACTTTAACTTTTAGGTCATTAATTGGGAAATTCTAAATTAATTTACACATATCCTAATCAAATATAATGGGAACTGGTTTTGTTTTCTGCAGTAGGTGCTAGAACTTTAACGGAACTTGAGGCAACCGCCTGGCAGGCCGTGGACTGCAGGTGACCTCTTGATTCCGCCCAGACACACAGGCGAAGGCGACATTTTAGTGCAGTAGGTTGGTAATTCAAGTGTAAAAACAACTCAACGAAAATTTCAGATTGAATAGAATTTCAGATCTTGAGGCATGGACTGACGATAAATGTCCACACACATAAAATTTTTTGTCGGTTTTCTTGGACTGCAAGTTCCATTCAGTTGGCGGCTGGTGAATGTGTTTGTGTAGTGATACTTGGCCTTGGCGAGATACTTTAAGGCCATGGCCTGCCGGCGGCCAGTGTATGAGAGGCCTTTCGGCGCATCTCTTTTTAGGACCATAGGAGGTATATTTGCAGGTGGACTGGTTTAACTGACGTCGAGCCCTTTTATGCATTTTTAAACCCCAAATAGAATCATTTTCAATGAGTGCACGGTAAATGAATAGAGTGAAATGATGGCGCAGAACTGTCATGCAACAAAGGATTAAAGGTGAACGTGCATGCTAATAAGTCGCCCTTGAATTTACTATCTAATTTCATTTCTCGCGTTTGAAGCAAAATTTTTCTTGTCCAGAGTCCCGAAAATTTTAGTAAAATTAGGTATCTCCCTTGGGTCAATTGTAGCAGCCAACAGTAGCATGAAACACAAACAAGCGCACGGCTGCTATAGTCTGTCAAGGCTCTTCCAAACCAAGCATTTGAACATAACGTCTAAGTTTTTACTATATAAGACGATTGTCTTACCGGTACTCTTATATCCATCCGAAACGTGGGTGCTTAGCAAAAAGCACTCTAACTTCTTAGCCGTGTTCGAGGCGCACATAGATGGTATGAAGGAAACAAGATTCGGTAGGCAGAGCATTTAGCTTGTATGAGTGAAGATGAACTAGCTTCTATGCAAGAAAATCTGTGGCGTGCGATAGCTAGGGTGACTCCACATCCGCTGGAAGGATTACGTAGACTAGGACGTGAAGAGCTTAGGGATACCAAACTGGATGTTATCGGCTCAGATAATAAAGGCTGTGAAGCTTTTTGAAAATAAAAGCTTTCAAGCTTTTCCAAAATAAAAATTTTTGGACTTTGGAAATAAAAGCTTTTAAGCTTTTTGAACATAAAAGCTTAGGAGGATGAGAAACATTTTTTACTTCGATTACCGTTGGCACAAGGGATTGAACCCAGGAACTATTTATTCAGTCTAAAAGCCCTGATTATTTCCACAGTAATTTTTAGAGGGGACTAAAGCAAAATGATGTCTTCAGGGAGGAATTCTATCCCAACTTCTATGGTGCTTTGTTGTAGATAAACTCCTAGTGCTACTCATCTGCCGAAACTTGTTCACCCAAGGTTACGCAGACGATGTCGTCATCGTAGTATCATTGCATTCATCGGACCTGAGCCGAATATTGGGGCATCCACCAGCTTTTTACAAATTCGTTTATAACAAGAACCACTCGTCTGTGGAACAACCTTCCAATGACAGTATTCCCGAACTCATACAACATCCAAGAGTTCAAACGCAAGGTTCATCGCCACTTTCTGCAACACCCCCTTGACTCCCCCTAACCTATTATGCCCTTCACTCTATCTTTCGAGCTAACCTTACTACTGGACATTGCACCATGACTTAACCGACATGACGTACTAGTAGTACAAAGGATGACACCTAAGCTTAGACTATCACATAAAAAAAAAAAAAAAGAGGCCTGAACGATCGGACTTTGATAAAATATGCGCGACTGGTCTATCCAACTCTGAACGGTTCCTTCCATCAGGGCACTTGTTGGTTCGATTACCGGACATTATGCCCTCAATGACCACTTATGGAGGAAAGGAATGACGTAGGAACCCAAAGGGCAAGGAGAAGGATCACTGGCCTCTGCAACTTGAGTGACTTTCATATGCTTATATACAATCTGATTAGATTGTTGGTGTCCTCAAAGAACTCTCTGTTCTCTGCTAGAAATGTTAATACCATTTGAATAACAAAGCCGATATATGTTGGGCTGGTATGTTATATTGGGATTTCTGTAAAGCAAGCAGAAGAATTTGACGTTGTTTCGGCCGATTATTTCAGAGTTTTTATTTACGCTGAAGTCAGAAGAACTTCCATTACATATTTTGTGTCAAACCAAACCATATTTTAGCATAAATGGCAAATTCGTTTTGGATTGCACGCATAGGATATACCATAATGACTGAAAGGTACATATATCTTATTCAATTTTATGCCAGGCAGTTTTTGGAGTGAAACACATTTTAGCGTGGTTCAATATTATCGAAAACACGATTCCATTTTTTATTAACTTTTTTACTATACAGATTCTTTTCTAATAAAATAAAATTAAATACTACTTCCAATTATTACTATATTTATTTTGAATGATTTCTTTCTAAAATCGTTAATTATAAGCAAACATTTATTCCTATTCAACTACTACTTATGTAACTAACTGATTTCATGTTATGGAAAAAAAATAATGAGATATTACAGGACGATCTTATACGCACTTTCTTATTTTCTTCATTAATAAGAAAACCTGTCTTAATTTACATATTTAACTTCATCGAAATAAGTCAAAACTATAGTCCTTTTCCATATGTAAAAATCGGTAATCGATAATACGTATTAAAACGAAAGCCCCAAAAAGTTGTTAAGCTTTTGAGCTTTTGTGACGTATATACAAAAGCTTATTAAGCATTCGAGCTTTTGTGACGTATGGAAAAAAGCTTTTTTGGACTTTCAAGCTTAAATTCGTCAGGTTCTGAGATGAGAGAGAGTTTTTTAAACTTTGAAAGTTGAAAGCACGTGCTTATTTTTTGGGCCTTTTTTTAGCTCCTTCATGTATTTTGTGGTGAATGACGTAATATCTAGTGTTAGACAATATTTAAATTTTAATTTGTAACTTCTTTTAAGAAGAATTTTTTTGAGTGTCACAATGAATATGTTGCAGAATCAAAATGACCTTTTGATGTTCGAAGAAGATATTGATCATATCAAGTTTGCTAGTCCTATAATCTAATTTTCTGAAAATTCAATGAAATAACACAAATAAAGAAAAAAAGCAGAGACCATTTTGGAGTAATCTACCTAATAACGTCTAACATTAACAAATCTATCTTAGAATGACAATGGCAATGTGGTGGTATCCCTATCACTACAATTTACTATAACTGAATTGTTGGATCAAGCGATTTATTACGATGGCTGATTTCTAAAGTCACTTAAAAACTAAGGGAGGAGCACTTAAAGGATTTAGAATTTAATAAAAATAAATTATTTCTAGCATTTACAAAACTCAAAATATACAATTGGTCCCGACTTTACCTGTAGGTCTTGTTTAGCTGCTTCAGCTCCTGCTCGAGTGTGGAATGTGACGAATCCAACAGGCTGGAAAAAGAGCACCACAGGATACCAGTTAGCGATTATTTCCCAATTAAATGAGCACCTTTTAAGTGCTAATGCATAAACCACACAGAAAGTATATGGATGTATATATAAAGTGGTATGTACTCACCGATGCGGTTTTTCCGTTCTTGCTTGTGACTTTCAGTAGTGATCCCTCATAACCCTGTTTACAGAAATTAGAATTTTTTGAAAATTTTATAATTAAAACTGATTGAAAACAAAAAGCGAACGGAAAAAAAGAATATACCTCGTACGCTCTAAATAACAAGTACAGTTCCCGGGGCTTCGCATCCATTGGCAAGCCACTTACGAATAGCGTTCGAACCTGCAAAGAGAGAGATGGGGAAAAATTGGTATATAATGAAAAATTTACAACTGAGAAGATAATTACAGTTATTCACTCAAAAAGGGTGGCCAAAGGGATGCTAAAGGGGCCCCGGCGGAGGGATGCTGCTGCTGCAGAAACACACGGAGGCGACAGAGGGGCAGAAATGAAAAGGAAAAACTTTGAAAAGTTTCTCGTTTATCGCAGAGTTTTCATCGAAATCGACCCTAGCCACGCTAACCCGGTTTGGGTGGAAAATGGATGGAAAATGAGTGGAAATATTTTTTTTGCTTCCTTTTTGTTTTTTTTTGTGTGCGAGTCCTTTAATAAGCGGACGGGGGTGAAAATCCCGATGAAAACGTGTTCTATCGGCGAATCTTGACACCGATTTACGCTTATGAGAAAGCAGAGCAGCAAAGCTCCTCCCGAAAATTATCTTCGTGGAGCCGAGAAATTTATTTCATCAAGGGGACAATGGCGGCAAGTAACAGGTACCCGAGGGACGGGAAATCGATAAATAAGATAAAAACATTTAAATGAGAATGATTTAGGTTCGAGCTATCTTAAATTTAGTTGTTTTCGCTGCTATCTGTCTTATTAGTGCGAAAGTTGGAATAATTTATCTTTATCTAAGTGGCAAGCGACTTCGACATATTTTATACCAGGAAAGAGATTTTAGTTAAGTTAATTCGTGTGTAAAATTAAAACAAGATAAATATATTAAACAAGGTGCAAATTTGGTAGAAGGATTTGAAGGGTAATACCAACAGGAAATGACTTCTAATAATATTGAAAAAGGATTACTCAAAGCGCCATGAAGTGAAAAGTGTCAGGGAAGACTTCTTGGAAGGTAAGCTGGCCCTAGAGCTGGAAAGTTGATTGCTAAATAAAGGATCCGCACTGGCACCTTCCTCCGCACCCATCGACGGTAATAAACTATAACAAGATGTGGTCTAAGCAATTCCTTTTCTCCTTCCTCCCTCCAGACTACGTAGGTTGAAGCAATCTAGTTTAGTGTAGCAACAATGTAGTATCGTGTTCTTGTGGCTGAACGACCTCTTCCAGAGAGCCAACAATTGAAAATCTTGAAGAGAACTGCCAGACCTTCTATCAGACCCAACTAGGAGTGATGGAAATAGACCCTATGACCCCTGTGCTGAAAGTCGAGCCGTCACGACACGACAAGTCGTTGGGTTGTAAAAATTGACGTTTCAGTCGAATCTCGACTTTCAGTATAGGGGCTTAAACTCAATATAGAATTTCTACTCTAGGCCGCTGTGCTGAAAGCCAAAAATCGATTGAAAGTAACGTTCTTCAGCTTAAACGACTTGTCATTAAACACGACTCGACTTTCAGCACAGTGGCCTATTAGTAGCCTGATGCAGTTCGGACCTCGACTCCAAGCTATTAGGAATTTAACAAAAGCTGTCATCCCCGTCCCGTCAGGTAGCAACCATACCTTATAAGAACCAGACTTAGCATATGCTTCGATTCGATCAAAGAGTCTCGTCGGTTTAGCTTTATACCGCTACTGATAGGTTCTTCTTCTTCTTTGATCCCTTAGCTGGGGGTCCGAGTGGAACGTCCCCGCAACGAATACGCTGCTGTCGATGCCGCTGGTTCTTGAACTCTATTCACGATTCGTTGCCCAAGATGCAACCAGAGATGCCGGCACCAAGAGCCTAGAAGCATAATCTGGAATCGGGAAATGAACAAGTAGTCTGAGTTTAAATGGCGGATTGGGTAGTCTCAGTGAATATACTTGTGTATGACGATTTCCTTAAAAGGGTCAACGACGTGCGTCCTCATCTTACGGTGATGGTATTCGGAGTAACATTCTGTGGAAAATTATAGCTACTTCACTACTTGACGCCGGCGGCTCTGATAACTCTCGAAGCGATCAGCGAGCTTGGGAGATGGAAAACTTGTGGCTAATATATGATTAGTAAACATCCCATTAGTACTCGAATGCTACTATCCTCGGAGATTGCCAGGTTATTCCATTCCACGAACCTGACAAACGTGTGGCTTCGAACCGCGGAGTGGTGACAGAGCCAACTTTCACAAATATCAGAGGAACAATAAAGCTGCGACCGGGATAAGTTGTTTGGAGTCGCTACGGCAGTGTTACTGGCCAACTTCCCTGGTGGAAAGGCAATACTTCCTAGTTTGTGATTTCATTTTGACTGAGGGGGACAAAATATTGAGGTTGGCATAGGTTTTTTGGGACAAATGTAACTCGTCAGTGCCAATAAACCTTCCAGGCAACGGCTGGTTGAGACTGTCGACAACGCTCAGATTTGGAAGGGCTATAAGGACCACTCAGAATTCATAAGGATCAGTTTCTGGGTTCGTAACGATGTCAGAATGACAGCAATACATCCTCCAACATTTCTAATAAGACGAGGCGTAAGCAGCACGTTATGACTATATCGTTTTTATATTGATATAACTCCCAATTTAACGAGCATTAAAATTGAGGGATGTCTGGAAGTCACAGGAAGAATTTACATCTCAGCTCCTGCAATGCCTACTAGAACTGTTGCCGCCCTATATCTGTAAGGGATTAAAGGAGTAAGTGCAGTGCTTAGATGGAAATGATAACAATTCCTGAAAGGTGGGTGGTAGGTCATCGTAGAAAGAAAGCACATGCAGGACGGCCTGGTCTTAATCTTCAGCTCAGCTGGTGCCCAGCCGTAAAGGTCTCATACTGGACAGGAAACTAACGTGGAGGTCGAATCTTTTACAGAGAGCTAATAAGGCTAAAACAACTTTCTTCTTTTATGCCAAAGAACGATCGGAGGGAATTGGGGTCTTAAGCTCCGCATCGTCCACTGGTTGTATACAGCCTTAATCAAACCTATACTAATTCCATCGGTATGGTGGACTGCATTACAGAAGGTTACGTATCGTAAGAAATATTGGAAAGGTAAATTATAGTCCAAAGAACAACTAAACTGAGTAGCATTGGTGCAATGAGAAGACCTCCACCGGTGGGCTGGGTGTCTTATTGCATCTACATCCACGGAACTGCCGCAGTTCTTTGTTTGAGACTGCCACTAAGTTTGATATAACTCTGTGTTGGGTTCCTGGACACAGGGGAATTAGGTCAAACTGCAGGGAAGATAAGCTTGCTCAGGGAACCGAAGTTGAAAGGGCACCCTAGTTAACCCAAATGGGAATGCCCCTATAAACAGGCTGCAAGAAATATCAGGTTAGCTCAAGCCGGGCGGAGATGGATCACAGCAACAGTGTGCCGCACTCTTCACACAATATGGCCGAATTTGGACTTTGTACGTGACTGTTGAACAAAAAAGATATAACCCATGTAGTGAAGGTGTTGACTGGTCACTGTCTCTTTGGTCATCACGCCGAAAGATTGGGACTCCCCCACAACGACTTATACAGAAGTTGTGGTAATGAATATGAGGAAGAAACTGCCTCCCAACTGATCTGTACATGTCCGAACCTTGCGAGTAGAAGAAAGATCTTCCTCGGCTCACCTTTCCTAGATGGATTGAGTGAGCTGCAACTGCTGCTTTTGGCTTCTGTCGCTTTATCCAAGCTCCAAATGGCTTGAAATGGCCGGAATTTTATCCCAGCACTAGAATAGCATCACAATGGGCCCAATGTTGTGCCTAAGTGGGCTCCCTAGTGGAGAACAGCCATTTCAACCTAACCTAACGTAAGAATCTACCCCGAAGAAATGGTTGTGGTATCATGTACCAGGTAACGAACACTGCCTAGATTGATCGAACTGATCGAGATACCAAATGGATAATCAGATCAAACGAATGCACGATCACTGTGATCCTACCGCAGATCATGTGCATCCAATACGGTCGAAAACCATATATCGGATATACACCACCATCATAAGGTCCAAGATAACATGCAGGGCTTTAGTGTAGTGGCATATAACCTAGGTTAATAGTTCTGTTGGCAAAGTAAGCAAGCTAGAAATAAGAGGAGGGTCTCATGAGCTCTGTCGAACGGCGAAGTCTGAGCTACAAACTACGGGACAAAACGGTGAGCCTATTTACTCTGGCCACAATTCTGAGATGTTGAATAGGTCAAGCGATTACCACGATGCTTTTGGACCAGGCACCTTATTCGAAGAAGCATTTTTTACGAATTTGGTATTGTTTCTTCGTTTCATAATGATACAGGGCCTTCATCTCTAAGATAATCTAATCTCACCTACTGAACAAGGTCTCCTCTTTTTTCCGGTGGGAATCCAACTTTCATTTAAAGCATCACCACTTGAAGGAAGTAGTAAGAGACATTGAGAATGAGAAGTGCAGGTCATCACATCCGAGGACCTAAGTGCACTATCTCTCGCCATTTCGACACCTATGACCAAAACTGTTTCAATATTTTTACTCCTCAAAACAGTAACAGTGAGCAGCAGCGTTCCCAAAGACCACTTAAAGGCGCCATTTACCCAGAGACAAAGCAAAAGGCAATTAAAAATTTCTTCAGAAGAATGCAAAAGGACCAAAGGATGCTCGCCATCAAGGTTTGCTTCTCATTAAGCGAATAATTTTCCGTTTCCATCGTTGTAATTCAACAATCTTTCATTACGGTCTTGCAGTTTCCTGAGGACACAAGGATTACTTTGCCTTTTACAAGGATCCATTTGGCACACAGATAAAAGGCCGAGGGAGCACTACTAAACTGTGCGGAAAATCCTGATAGTGCTGCTGAAAGGGAGCACAGGATCCACCACTTAGTTAGAACAAAGGGGCGGGCGGGGGTGGACGTAGTTTTTTTTTGTTGAAGCAATTCCAACTATAAAGTGGACAAATAAATGAAAGGCTCCTCTAGTCGTAGTCAACCATTCTCTTATCACAGCATAGGCCCAAAGGGACAAAATTTCCTGCCATAGTTGAGTTTACATAGAGCTGAATTCGGCAATTTGGCCGGGATCTGTTTGAACAGCGAAATTGCATCAAATTTGCAGTTCGCTCCGTGTTTGGTTAGCGTCCACCGCTGTCGCGTACATATGTACTTACCTATACACAGGAAGTAGCCATGAAATGGGATCATTCTTGTCACCTGTGCACTTCCGTGGATATTTGCAATCCAATAGAATTTGATTGTTATTGACATTTTGATTCAAGTAGACGTGTCCGTGTTCATTCACTTTTTTTGCATTTTTAGTGGCTACAAGGTTTCATTTTTTAGTGGGAGGTTTTAAAGTCGCCATTCATTTATTGTTTTGGGTTTTTTTTTGGGTTTTGTGAAAGCTATTCACTTACTCAAAGGTAAATTGTGAAAATCTATTGGGTTATTGATTTTAACGCTTTATAATGCAGTTGAATAATTTTTTTAAGGCTTCTAAATGAAGAACAGTTTCGTTATATTAATAAATAAAACTCAATTTACTACTTTGAATGAGGTATCTATGCCAAAAGTACTGCGGCACCTTTGTTAGTCAGACCATTTGAATAGGTACAACAGCTTTCAATTGCCCTAACTACATGACGGACTGGTAGTACATATATTGGGTAACATCTGAGCTTAGACTATTACAATAAAAAAATCCACTTGTCTGTCACTTTGCGAGATAGCAGAAGCGGTGCTCAAAACTATAAAAAATATCATCGATTTAAAAAGCTTGTTGAGCTTTCGAGCTTTTGTGACGTATGAACGTAAGTTGAGCTTTTGAGCTTTAGTGGCGGATAAACGTATGCTAAGTTGTTGAGCTTTT
The DNA here is from genome assembly GCA_949987705.1 of Thereva unica. Taxonomy (NCBI): domain Eukaryota; kingdom Metazoa; phylum Arthropoda; class Insecta; order Diptera; family Therevidae; genus Thereva; species Thereva unica. The sequence goes on from OX465283.1 coordinate 6,887,834, forward strand.
GTGACGTATGAACAAAAAGCTCTTTTTATGGATGAGGTAATAATGAGCTTTAATGCGATGGCAGGAGAAAGTACGGATTTTTTTACAAAGCGAGAAGAAAATAAGGAAGAAAAATTTGGAAAAGAAACGAAAAGACGAAGAAGAATGCCGCTTCCAAAAATTGACCTCTGGGATGGTAGTCGGGCACCATTAACAATTAACTACTTTGAAACGTGAACTTCCAGCATTTCGTATATTTTGTAAGTGTCAGAACGTCAATGACCCTCTTTATAAAGCCAGTTGCTGCCCTATTACCAAGCCTGCCTGACCATTGACCTCACATTTTCATTCGGTTCTAAACCCCGATGAGCCAGGACCTTAGGAGAGGTGACCCGATTGAACATACTCAGTTCATCAAAGGTTCGTTTACAATCTAAAACTAATACGGACTTGGTCCTGTAGGTCTCTATCGATGGAGTTACCTTTTGGCTGTTAGGAAACGATAAAGAGAGGTATTATCGCTTTTGTACGGCCAAAGATTCTATTATTGAGTACATTATGGGACAGAGAGCTCTAGCCGGAAAGATAGTGGAGAGAACTAGCAACGTCAAAAGGCAGTTTATTTTGTGGCGACCCCCACGATCGGAAAATGTCACCCAGGTGATCCGTGATCGAATCGGAAGCAAGGGGAGATAAGAAAGAATGAAAGCTTCTTAGGTGAGAAAAATGAAGAAGAAGGAACATGCTAGAGCAGTTTCGAACCGTTGACTTCTGCGATGGTAGAGAAGTGACTGAACCCCTAGGCTATCAAGGGTTCGGAGACCTTTTAAGATTTCCTAAGAAATGTCGTCCGATTGTCCATGCACTAGTATCAGCCAAGATTGGTATATCTCGCCTTTCTGGCAATGCTTCTGTCAATTCGGACAATGCTCACTACCTCGTATATAATACCAGAATTTGGCCAAGCCCTTCTGTAATCGCTAATTTCCATTTGAAATCCGATGGCCAAACTCCAACGAACGAACTATATGTCAAACTTAATGGCTATTTGTTGTTGTTTTTTGAACTACGCTTTCTTGTCTTAGCAGCAACAACAACGCAGGAACTGCCGAAATGTTCGCTCAAAAGTTCGCTGAGGATGTCCTTTAAAATTGTCCGCCCTCCCCTTCATCAAATCAAATAGACGTTGGTTGAAGAAGAGTGAGTATTACTGCAAAAAGTAAAGGCCATGCGTTACGCGGAAACGAGCCTAAAACCTCTGGGATGGTAGTCAAATGACATAAGCCTTCAGATCCCGAGACGGCAATGATTACAATATTTGTCAATTGCAATTAATATTTCCGTGGGTAGAGGAGAGTGCATTGTAGAGCAAGAATCTAGTCTTTCCGCTGTGTATGTATTTAAGTACTACCGAAGATCTATTGCCTTTAATGTGTTAAGTACGTCTACGCCCGTACTGCGCATTATGACTGGGATGATGATAATGCGTTGGAATTCATTATGCGTGCCCCATTTGAGTCAGATTTTCATCCATTCTCGTATTTTTCCCCACATTATTAAATTTCACCTCAGATTCATAAATGTTTCACCTAAGTGGCAGAACTTGAGCACAACTCAAAACCTCCTTTTTCACGTTCGTTCTAGTTCAATAACCACCAGCACGAGCCCTAAATCTTCAGAGCTTACCTATTTTCCTCTGGCTCTGCTCCGTCTGAACAATTAACCTGAAACCAGTTGTTGTTGCCTAGTTGTGGCATTATTCGCCATAAAACAAAAGGATTCAGATCCTTTCGCTTGCCAACGAGAGAAATACGAGGCGAAATGAGAAAAAATAACCTCCGGGGCTAAGGCACGAAGCGATAGATAACAGCGGCCACCGAACGGGGTGGTGGCGGTGATATGTTGGCGTCACCTTCAAAATGATTGCACGAGATGTCACGGCCCTAGGTGTGTCGTGTGTGCAAAAATAATTACCCGAGTGTTTTCCTTTCGGCGATATATAGGGCTCCGTATGTTGTGGAGAGAGTCATGCCACTCTGGCCCCCCGAACCACCAGCGAGCGCCACTTGAGGAGCAGAACTTGGGTCTGCTTGAATAAAAGGGCTCCTTGTGCCGGGGCGGATGCGTGACTAAGAGCGGATTCTGGTTCTAGCGTCTTTGGCGAACGAAAAAGGAAGAAGAAGCACAAGGACGAAATTCCGCATGTGCATTAAAAATTCATCCTCGGCTACATAATTCCGCAACGTCGCACAGTGGTCACTTTTGTTGATCTGAGCGAGCGAAATTATTTTATCTGATAAAACATATAATTAACGCTCGAAAAACTTAACGAAAAGATAGAAAACTAATTTAAGTGAATAGTTTGTAAATGTTGAAGTATATTGCGAAAAAAACAACGAAAATAAAAGGAAATTAAAGTGCACAGTATAAATGAAATGGCAATGGATTTTAATATAATTACACAAAATCAAACCAATAGGAGTTTATAAAGTATATTGAGAAGTAAATGAACAAAAAAAGAAAAAAGCCTTTTTATTTTTTAAATATGGTCGACGTCGCAAGATCTACTATTAGTATTTACATATTTGATCATTTTCTGAACCTCTGATGGCAAAGTGTTATATTTCTTAGGCTGTGATGGTCGCAAACTGCTAATTAATGGATCGGATGATACGAGTAGCATGTGCATCATATCCTCGAGTGTCTGCTGCCGAGTGAATTTTCGTGAAAAAAATTCTCTGTATTGTTTTGAGTCTTTATTCCGTGATTCTTGTACCTCTTCGGACATTTGTCCGATAGGTAGAACCGATTTATTAATTAGATCTGCACCATGAATTAATATTGTATGCAAACTTTGTGGCATGTAATACCAAGGATACAAGTTAACATACATCTTTGCAGTATCTATACAATAAGATTTAAATAGTACGCTATCCACTTCGAAGCCACAGGAAAGAGTAATTAACACTAAACGTACCGGCATTTTTCTATACCTAATCTTACCATAGGGGGTCATTTGACCCCTTATGAAATAAACGTAAATTTTTCGGGAAAAATTCTTTATTTATTAAAGGAAATAAGCTGCATCATCATTTCTGATTTCGCATAAAATTACATTATCACCCTCAGTTTCCTCATTGTTTCGAAAATCATTTTGACTTTAGCTTTGATCATCTTCAGAAATTGTATCTCCTTCACCTGAATTCACTTCACTTATTTGTCGAATTCTCTTCAACTTTATCAGTGACCGTGCGGACATATGTATTCAGGGTTGCAGAGAAACACAAGTCCAATTGAATGTAACAGAAATTGTCAAAATGCAACTAAAACTGTCGTGTATTGTAACTGCTTGTCGAACTTTATTTCTTGTAGGCTCTGATCTTTACTCTCCGACTCTCAATATACGATTGCATTTTTTTAGCTACAGAGAACTCATTGGAGGGAGTGTCGCTTATGAATCTCCGACAAGAGTCGGGTTTGTTTCTGCGTTAGGTCATATGGACCCGGTTGGGTCACCCAAGTGCTTACGCCTGAAAGAGTAACTTGAGAAGCGTATCTGAATTTAGAACTAAGGTTCCAGTTGGAAAGCTGTTAAAAAATACGTAAACTTCGTACGGGGTCAAATGACCCTCCGTGGTACGTAAGGTAGGTAAAGAATTTTTGTCGGTAAAAAATAAGCGACGAGAAAAACGGAAAGTGGGAAATTGAATAATCGGATGATATAAGAATTTACAGAAAGTCAAATGACCGACAGATATAACAACAAATGTACGAATTTAAAGTAAATTTTCAAAAGGGGTCATTTGACCCCGCTTGGTACGTTTAGTGTTAAGATGGTACTTATTCGTTTTATAAATTCTTTATTCACTCCTGTGATTTCGGAAGCTAATTCTGGATTTCTGAAAAAAAACGTCTGGCTGTGTTGCCGTCATTGGTTGTCCCAAAACCTGGCTTAGGGATATCAACAAGAAGACCCATGTTCCGACGAAATTTTTCTTGTATTTCCTTCTTCCTTGTATCTACCCTTCCTTTGTCTTCTTTCCTGACTTGCCATTTGCATATCTCTAATCTGTAGGCGATAGGTAGAATGCACTCGAACGCTTTTATCCATGCATGAAGACTTGCAATTCCATATTCCAAATTATCTTCCGTGATCAATCTTGTCAATAGAGCATCTATGTCGTTCATTTGCTTGGGAGAAGCTCCACAAAGATGACAGTTTTGACTAGACGTATCGGATAACCAGCTACAAATTTTACCATCAATCATAGTTAAAAAAAGAAGGAATAACATGATATTGGACTTCCTTGGAATTCTGTAGTCATTGGAGAGAGTTCATCTATTTGTTTTTTAATATTCTGAATTTCTTTTTTGACAAATTCTTTTGTTTCCTTGTGGAAAATTATTTTTATTGGTCGACAGTACTTCGTTGACGAAGCAGATTCGTTTTGCCAAATAACAAATTCTTGTTTATCTTCAAATACAGCTATAATACGTAATGTCACTATAGAAATTGAAAACAAAAATGAGTCATCATTTTCTTCGTGTTCAAAAATCTGCTTATAACAACTTTGTCCCGCGGCACCATCGCAACCCCACTTGAAATAAAAGTTCACTTTTGTAATAGTATTACCGTTATTGGTGATATGTTCAAGCACTTTATTTTGCACTAAAAAGTATCTTCGGATTGTATGCTCCACTAAGGATTGAAGCTTAACCTCAGCTGAAATTTCACTAATTGTTATCTCATTCGGATAACATTGTTTTTTTGCTAGCAACAATGCATTATAATTTGGATAGATGTTTGCATTATGACATTTGCTCATTTGTTGTACAGCAATATATTGTTTTTTTGTCATTTTAGTGTTTACGTATAAAGCAAGAGCCTTTTCAGCTGTAATTTTTGTGGGTAGTTGTTGTGAAGGAGTATCTGTGTAACATCCTTTTTTTATTTTTGTAACTCTCTTAGGAGATAAACTAGATACTTGTTTTATTATATAAGCTGCATCTCTTTTTCCACTTCGCCTAAGACTCGCTCTTGAAGCGTACGTCAGTTCATCAGGTGTGAACGTCTGTAGGAGTGGGCGAACTTTTCTTCGTTTGACCGAATCACTACAACTAGCGAACGATTTTTCTGGTCTCCCAGGTCCTGGTCGAGTTTCGTTTTCTCGCTGGTTTCCGTTTTCTCGCTCGTTTTCTCGCTGAGCCATTTTTCATTCTTTGAGATAAATGTATTAAAAATACGATGGCATTTTTTCCATTTCAACATTAATTGACAGCAAAAGTTTTCAATCGTTTTTTTAATTGAATGTTTAAACTCATCCTCATATTCCAAATAGTCGCTTTTTTGCATCAAAAAACTCAGCACTGCGTTAGTTCTGTTACCCACTTTTGTTTCATAGCGCCAAACGTTAAATAAGGCTTCTCGTTGTACTCCACATTTCAAATCTAAAAACGTACATAACATCTAAAGTTGCAAAAAGTAGCAGCTAAATTTGATCTAAAACAATTATTAGAAAGTTATTTGATAACTTTATCTAAAAAACTCGACCAATACACGCCAAACACAAAAGTTTTACTCTATTAAATTTAACACAATATTAAAAAAAATATTAATTTGTAAAAGCAATTTTTAAAGCTAAAAATCTTTACTAATATTAAACCAATTCTTATTATTTTTAAACTATAAATTGCTTACTTACTTATTTTTATAGGATCCATCGTGAAAACATAAAAATAAGCTTTATTTCTCGTGCAATTAATTGTTGAGTGAAGGCGACAGCGAGCCGTTTTAAGTGCGAGCGCATGAAGACTTGCATGTTCATGTGTATTGCAGCGTTACCAGACTCCCCGTTCGATGTTCAAATGTTTTAAATTTTTGGATTTAATACTCCCAAGTATTCAGGATTATTTTTGTGTAATAAAAAACTTCAAAATGTCCAATCGATTTTTTTTAATTTCGCTCGCTCAGATCGGCAAAAGTGACCACTGTGCGTCGCAGCGTCATTTATTCCGAGCCGAGCGACTGCACCGCAGTTTCACTTTCCTTTGCGTCTGTCGGCGGCCATTAATAAAGACGTCGGGATCCCATTACATAATGTCCTCAATGAATTCTAATTTCGCCGGTTGTTGTCCGTAATTTATTTCTGCCATTCGTAATTCGGATGAAATATCGGACTCATGTCCACACACTGTCCATCGCCACTGGCGGTGGGGCCCGGGTGCGCCTCGACGTTCTGACAAAGGGCATGCATTACGGGGACAGCAGGGGCAGGACTTGTGCACACGTTTGAATAAATCTTTTCGGCAATTTTGATTTTGGCCCGAGGACTGCACAAAAATTTTTGCCGCAAAACTATACAGAGTGTTATGCAAAGCTGGTGGGGCCGCCATACGTCTTCGGCGTGGCAGGTCATCAGCTCCCGTGAGCCTCGAATGAGCCGCAAAAAAGCCTTTCCGACTTGGAGTGTCCTGGATGGCAGCCAATTCCCAGGCAATTTATGGCGTTATAATAAGCCAAGACGACGTTGAATTTTAATGCGGGCTTAATAAAAATGTCGATGGTCGAAGAGTGGGGAGGCGGGAAGTAGTAGTAGTCTTCACTGGGGCACAAAAAAATAAAATAAAATCCCCCGACACCTTTGCAGGCCAACGTCGACCCAGATAAGATGTTTTACCCATGCACTCGCCGCCCTGCTGCAGTTTGCATTACCATCGACCGACGTTGCACATCACAACCCGCAAATGTTTTGTCAGGATGAGTTCAATCCTTTTCTTTCTGGGGCTGCGGGCTCTCCTGCACTGTATGTACTGTACATGGAATCGACGGAGTCCGTGGAAGGGTTCTGCTGGATTGCGCTCTCACTCACTTTCGCAGCCCCTTCATAAGTAGGGCATACGAACACAAGATTGGGGCTTTTGCGGCTGAAGCATGTTTTCGACTCGCTGCCTAAATTTAGTGCTGCAGAGATGGCCTTTACTTTTCCTTAGCTCAACCCTTCAACCCCAACCCCAACCCCTTCGGCTCCTTCTTCATCCACCGTGAAATATGTGGACTGAATTTATAACAGAGAACACTCAGCGCACGGCACGGATTCGGAATGTACCTTTGGCAATGTGGATAAATAAACGTACAAACAAAGCATGTCCTGGGCCTAGGATATGCCCTATACTACGGCGGATGGCGGTATGTTTGTACGCCAATGAAATGTGGAAGTAATAAAGAAAATTTTTTGGCAGCCCCACTTACAGTTGGGCTCTGTTTGTTCTGGGGGTTTTTTAGTGCAGTTACAGCACAAAAGTTGTCAAAGGAACTTTAATTTTATGGGGTTTGAATCGCAAGAAATTAAGTCAAATTTTGGACTGCGCCCGGAATAGCAATGACTCGACGAAGGCTTATGTACGGCTGTCGTTAAATCGGCAATCGTGCGCCTGTTGTGGCCTCAATTTTCGTAGATTTGCGGGATTCTTCTTCAATGGCACGGAAATGCTCGATTAGATGAAGATTACAACAAAAAGAAACTTTTCAAGACGTTCGAAAGAAACGTGGAATATGACGAAATGTTTCCTTTGTTCAGAGCTCTTACATGGCCATTGGTGTAGGAGAGTGTGTGGGTTAAAATGAGGTATTTCAATAAAGTGTGACTTCATTGGTGGTTGTGGACCATTATAACATAATGCACCGCTGATCTGGGGATCAACTCTGCCGTCATATGGTTCCAAACCCAGGGTGTGAAAGGAGGAGGGTCGAACTGCCAAATTGACCATAATCGAGAAACCGAAAAAAACTAGGCAAGAAACCGCATTTTTTAAAGCGTCATTGACCACCAGCTCACGGATCAAAGAAGAAGAAAGAAGATCTGGCGATCTGAAGCCAAACGCAAAAGCATTGAAAAGCATTTGGCCAGGGTGCAGAGAATGGCATTCGGACATTAGCGCTGCTTTCGCACAACACCAACTACAACGTTGGAAGTAATGTTGACGCTGCTTCTATTAGATCTTCATTAGTGAAGATATCCGACGGTAACGCGTTATAGGCGCATGAAGAGTCATGCCTATGAAAAGGAACACGAACCGGTTACCGGGAGCTTTCCTACAGAACGGATTGTTTGCCGAAGGGGTACTGGTACATAGGTACATTTAACTCCAAAGATGGGTTCGTGATTGAACAGAAGTAGGTAGGGAGGCAGGCGGTTCGGTGTGGGAATTAGGTCATGAGCAACTGATCTACATCCAAGGAATTAAGTGACGGTAAACTTCTCTGGAGCTTAAACCCTTTAAACCTAGCTTACTCGCTAGAAATACAATCTAGTTTACCAAGTGCAGATACTGGCTCAGCTGCACATATGTTGCCATATCTTTGGCTGTGGGGTGGAGCGGCTCTAGAAGTGCACTATAACTGCATTTATAGTGCACTTCTGGAGTGGTTTTAGTTTTCTAGCAGGAAATTTGACGAAATGTGACTCCAAAGCGTGTCAACCTCTAATGTTTTGAAGTATGGAGTTGCACCGCTTTTGCAGTGAGCGACGCATTTGTTGCGAGAGGCCAGGAGATCCAATAGGGGGTCACGGGGGTCATGGCCCCCCACGAATACAGCCCGCATTTCAAAAAATAGAGCTGAAACAATATTTTGCAAACCGAAAAACAAAAAAAAAACCAAACGAACAAAACCTAGTTTTAGCAAACATAAAAACCGGAAACTACCCAAACGACTTTTCTTTTGTTGACTTGTTTTTAATTCATTGAAAAAATTCGGCTAGCTTTGTTAGTCCAGTCAATTTAGACATCCGAGGGTACATAAATTCGCACCTAGCTGAAAATTGGTAGGATTGTTCAAAACACCGTTATAAATGAAATCTAAAAAGTCCCCATCGATCCGGCACCTGGAACCTGGATTTACTCGGGGTCAAAGGTCACAAAAACGGGCTTTTTGCGATTTTAAGCAAAACGGTAACTTTTATCATAAAATAGTGTTTCCAAAGTTTGTAGATTATGCGATTACCTACAAAAAAGGATCTTATACATTTTCCCGTACGAACTGTCATTCATGAGATATCGCCGTTTTAAAGATTTACATAAAGCACTCATATCCCCTCACTTTCAACTTGTATGGCCGAATTGCCATTTACTTAAACTTTAATAACTTCTAGACCGATTATAGTAGAGCAACGTAATTAGGCTCATCTTTTAGGTAAATGTGTATTCTTTCATGTGAAAGAAATAACAGAAACCTGAGTGACTCCGTTTAGAAGATATGTAGGTTCAAAGTATGGGCAAACTGCTGAAAAACGACAGTTTGCCCATACTTTGAACCTACATATCTTCTAAACGGAGTCACTCAGGTTTCTGTTATTTCTTTCACATGAAAGAATACACATTTACCTAAAAGATGAGCCTAATTACGTTGCTCTACTATAATCGGTCTAGAAGTTATTAAAGTTTAAGTAAATGGCAATTCGGCCATACAAGTTGAAAGTGAGGGGATATGAGTGCTTTATGTAAATCTTTAAAACGGCGATATCTCATGAATGACAATTCGTACGGGAAAATGTATAAGATCCTTTTTTGTAGGTAATCGCATAATCTACAAACTTTGGAAACACTATTTTATGATAAAAGTTACCGTTTTGCTTAAAATCGCAAAAAGCCCGTTTTTGTGACCTTTGACCCCGAGTAAATCCAGGTTCCAGTGGCGGATCGATGGGGACTTTTTAGATTTCATTTATAACGGTGTTTTGAACAATCCTACCAATTTTCAGCTAGGTGCGAATTTATGTACCTTCATACCTATTTTTTGGTCTAATTTGACCGGACTATGTTTATTTGGTTATTTTTGTTATTTTTTTCTATCCTGTGAAACCCCCCGCACGCCGGTATCGATGAAATCGACGAACTGGCTAAACAGAAACAGAATTCTGGAGTTTTTGATTCCGGAACCATAGTGTGCTAGGGATAGTAGAAAACCACGTGTCTAGGAGCAGAGCATTCCTGTAAATGCTTCTTTATAAGCGTTTTAGAAGCATTACAAAAAAGTTTTTCAATAAAGAATATTCATCGAGGCCTAGGGATATGTGAATAAAACCGGTGTCGAAAATCTTTTATTTTTGCTCATCTTTTGTAACTGGCATTCAAACACGAGTGTATTTTTTCCAAATGTTCCCCCAACTAAGTACTAACCATTTCCAATGCTGTTTGAACTGGTCTATTCACTATGATAATGTCAATGGCCACAAAGATAACCGCCCTTTTCTTCGTCCTATAAAATTTTTGAAAACTCTATAATGCTTCCTTGGAAACATATTTGGCAGTGCTCAAAATTAGCTCCTCTGAGCAGTGCTTCCAGCTTTTCCCATTAGAAAACGATAGAAGGTAGGGGTTGCATAACAGTGTAGTTGAAAGATAGAAGAGAATAAAATAGGTTAGGGAAGTCTGGGAGTGCTGAAGCAGATGGCGATGAACCAAGAATGCTGTTCGAGTTGGGAAATACGCACTTCGGAAGAGTGTCGCACAGTCGAGTTATTCAACTTAGGTAAATGGACTACCCTTAAATTACACGTTCCCACACATTCATGTTTTCCCGTCATTCTACTTTTGCTTGGGTTTTGGTTTACTGGCTCAAATACAATCATTACATCTTTCTGTTTAGCATAGATAAATACTTGACTCAGCTTCTATATTCATTTGTATTGTCATTTAATAAATTTACCTCTGTCAATGATTATTTTAAATTTAAACAAATTCCCGCATGTCTTGTGCGCTTAAAGTATTTATTTCTGACATTATGAAATTGACCACTTAGATAATTATTACAAAACATTGAAACTATGAATGCAATTTATTTTCTAACATTTGCCAATGCCAATACCGTGGCAATTTTGTCCTTGAGCCTTTCTGTGCTTCTTCTGCCAGACATTTCAATTTTTGGCTGTTCTCCAATTCAATATATGAAACATCGCCCACCTTTTTCGGTGAGTCTACCGAGAATATTTCTTTATGCCATATTTTGCTATTTCCATACAAATCGATTGGGTTTTATGAATTTTTCCCGGTTTTTTTGTCATTCATTCATGAACAATGTGAACTTGTTTAATTTTCAATGTTGATTTTTTTAAATAAATAAGGCTTATTTTAAGATATGATAATTGCTTTTTCTTCATTTCTATTCAAGGGAATTGCATCGTTTGTTTATACGATTTTAGCTAATATGACAAATCTTTTCAATTCCTATATATGAGGTACTATCAGTATACTCGATACTCGGCGTTACTTATACTCTTTGGATAATGTATAGGAAGCATATATTATGAACTTTATGATCGCGTGGTTACGTTCGATTCAAACAACTGATACATTGAACTAATTTTCAATTCACACTGCTATTTGGTGCTACTTGATTTATCTAAAGCATTCGACAGTGTTAACCACGCCTCGCTTCTGCAAAAACTTTCCCGCCAAGTAGACTTTTTCTTTTCTGCCCTCAATCCACGGTCGTATAGACAGGTCTGCGAACTTCATATACCATCCCATAGAGTGAAGTGTGATTGATATCGTTCGACTTTGAAGTAGTTCTTGAATGGATCACTAGCGGTGTTGCACTTCTCCTGCAACAAAGGACTAGGCGGTACTTTCCACGCTGGAGAAGTTTACCTGCCCTTATTGTTACTCTTGTTCAAAAAAAAATAAAACGAAATCTTGACTTTCACATGACCGTGGGGGTCTTACAATATTGATGATTCTTAGAATTGGCCATGGGATGGTAATGCGTAATTTTTAGAATTGACCGTGGAGGTCTTATAAATGCTAATGAGTATTTAGGGGGTTTATAGATTTGTTTGGGAGGCTGTATTGTGATAAGTGATAAGCGGGCGCTTATAACAGCGGCGCAGTAGTCGAAACCCCAAATTTCGACCGCGTGTTCTTCGTGTACTTCGACAAATACGCCAACTGCAGTCTAAATCAAGAAGCTCCAGTAGCGATACGTGTATCAGTCACAGGTTTGAGCAACGAGTTCGCAGACCTGTCTATACGACCGTGCCTCAACCTGATGCATAGCTGTCTAACTAATCGTTCTCAGAAAGTCGTGCTCGGCACAAATTGTTATTCTATTGCTTTACTTCACGCTGGCGTTCCTCAACGCTCCATCCTTGGGCCTCTCCTATTCGGTATTTTCATTAAGTATCTTCCTTCAATAGTTAATGACTCCAACATTCAAATGTACGCAGATGATGTTCAACTTCATAGAAGCTAAAGTGTTGACAAAAAATACGAAGATATATTAAAGTCAGCGCTTAGGTAGGAATGGATGGTAACGAATTCCATCGGCCTGCATTTGTGACTTGTGCACGGAAGGCTTGACCTCCTTGGCTCCTTCTATGTTTCTACTCCAGCCGTCTCGATGTTTGGCTGATCTTCTTAAGTGCTATGAATGAAGAAGTGAATCTGAGTCTGTTGCAATTGCAATCGGGAAAGTTTGCCAAACAATGAATCTCGAACTAACACAAGTATATAGTATTGGAATTTTTAGCCAAGCTTCTGCAAGAGCTCTACTTTCTACAAGAGCTTTAGTAACAGTTCCAAGTTTGTTTAAGGGGACTTTGCACCGAAATTTGGTTGAAAATCGATTTTTTGACGACATTTTTTTTATTGCATATTCTGATAGAGTAGACTTTTCTGAATTATGTAGCGTTTTCCCATTTAACGAAAAGAAATAACGAAAGAACTAGCAAAACGAAAAAAAGAAGGTGTCATTTATGGCCCTGGAACTGCCGATTAAAAGTTTCCAATTTGTTGTAGAGTTTAATTTTATGTTGTTTAAATAAAATATATGTATTTTGTTAATAAACAATTGTGTTTTTGTTATCTGCTCGATAACAGATATGCGTATAAAAAATTTCATCGAAATCGGTGGAGCGATTGAAGTTTTAGCCACTGCGGTGGAGAAAATGAGTGCGTCAAACTTTGAACGTTTTTTTTCCATTTTTTTAACTTCCCCGAGCTCCTCGTTCCACAATTTTCAACCGATTTTAATTTTATAAAGTGGAGAATGTTCGAATTTATAACTGAATAAATCTGTCAGACAGAATTTTAAAATTTTAAAAATTCATAAAGTTATAAACAAAAATGTAATAAAAACCGAAAAAATCGATATTTTCGGCTGTTTTTCGACATCGCCAGACATCTGTGTGGATTGTTAATAAACAAAAAAAGATATCAAAATTCTGTCTGACAGTTTTGTTTATAATTAATTACTGAACATTTTGGTACTAACAAAAATAAAATCGATTCAAAATTCGCGTGCAAGGAGCTCGCGGAAAACACCCCTTTTCTCGGATGTTTATTAACAAAAATGTTGCTTAAATATTTTTTTTCAACAATTGATTGTGCTTTTGTTTTTTACTCAATAACAACTATTCGGACACAAAATTTCATCTAAATCGGTCTAGCGGTTCAGATTTTAGCCATCTAAGTGAAGAGTCCCCTTAATGGCACAGAGCTGAGCTAGATAGGCTCGGTAGGAAAGCATAACGCGACTCCCGTCTGAGTTCCTAGACATAGGAATATAGAAGGAAATGAGAAACACGGCTACCTATCCAATCACCCGAGTAAAAAAGGATCACCCATTTTTTGGCGTAAAATACAGGCACGGCACGCCTTAGTAAATTATCTTGATGACCATAGTACCTTTAGCATACTCAGGAAACCAGTTTTTGTTTGATTGCGTGCGTCAAGCAGCATTGGAAGTGGTTAGTACTTAGTTGGGGGACCACTTGGGAAAACGACACTCGCGTTTGGGATGGTCGATTACGAATACATAGTATCTGTAATAGAGATGGGAATTCTTCTGGCGGGCGCATTTTTAGATTTTTATTCCTTGCTCGGGAGCTCGGGGATCGAGGAGCTTAGAAGTCCAATACCTTTTATGATAACCACCTACTTTTAGCCAATCACTGATAAGCGGCCTCAACTCCACAGAATGGGTTTAAACATCCACCTAAGTCGGTAAAAACAACCACCAAACCTAGGTACATGAGTTTGTGACACAAAAACGACGCGCCAAATCGCTAATTGAGCCTCGGGTTTCACTGGAGTCATGCCGTACCGGGTTTAAGCAAAAGCAACAGCTTGTTCGTTCATATGACATATTCCTTCTGATTCCAAGATAAAATCTTTTAGCAAAAACACAAGGAAATTCACTTTCACCACACACCCACGCATACACACACGGTTTTTATGAATTTTCCCAGGAATATTGTTTAAGCAACAAAAATTACATAAGAACACGGCATCCGGAAGACTGGCCATTGATCACTAGCACAGTTGGCTCCGTGCGCTCCACATATGCGACCCAAGGACGCAATCGTAGCATCAATAATAAACGAATCCTGGCAATAAAAAGATCATTTATTAAGGACATAACGTTTTTATTCTCGCACAACGGATGCCATCCCGGTTTTAAGACGGACAAATCTTTTGGGTATTAGCTGTTATCTCAATTTTCCATTTGAACGAGCCGCCTTTAATCTCGTTAAGCCCGAAATGGTCCTCTAAACTGGTTACAGCAGAACCTCATTAGCTTAATTTGCCCTCCACGACTGCCGTATACACGAGGAGGTATCGTATCCACATGGAGGTGGCACAGGCCTTGGCACGGTTCTGGAAGTGGAGGACCTGGAGAATCCTGTTGTTTCAGCAATGTCAAGAAAGTTAGGCAAAAGCTTTTTTGCCAGGATGTTAATCCTGGATTCTATTTAGACATGTATCCTTTTGCTGAACGGCGGCGGGGGGAGGGCTTCCGCCACCTTGTGACACCCTCACATTTGCGTGAAGTAAAGGGGTTAAATTTGCAGGGCTCATTACGATGAAAAAGGTACGGCATCAGGCCGCTCTTAAGGGGAAAGTAATGTCTGCTTTATGAGTTTGTGTGTGTAGAGTGTAGCGGCAAGTGCTCAAGATTATCCTAATTAATATACACATACACACTCGCATACACACACTTGTCACTGTACTGCATTAATCCTGTCCCTGTCAGCCTTCATGTGAGCATATTTTCTAGTCAGGCTCGGGGGAGGATGATATTGGGTGGGGACGGGAGGGGGTGGATCCAGCCTGTAGCTTAGGTGGTGGTTAAATAATTAAAAGCCATCAACACATAAAACCTCTCCGAAATACACAGTGGAAGTTTGAGTCGTTAAGGAAGATGGCTCCCACTTACTATGTGCAAATCCCGCCGCCGCTGTACATGTAGCCCAGGACGAACTTCTCAAGTCTTCTGGCTGCGTAACAATGCCCCAGAGCTTGTGTGGATCTGTGCCACAGCACAATGCCTCGGAATCGCCCCAGCATCCCAGCTGCCGTCCTGGTTTGGGGCCCCAAGTAGCCACAGAATCGAATGCGGCCCCACTGACAGCACATCGTTCAGCCACAATTCGGTTCTCGTTGCGGCCATCGACTGCATCGGATGCCAGATACTTATAATTTGCAGCGGGAGCTGCACTCCCATGCACCTCCGGAATACCCATGCAAGCACCACCTAGCGCCCCCCCCCCCCACAAGCCCCCAGTGCATGCCCCTTGGTACCTTGTCCATCATCTGCTCCCAGCCCAACTGGATCTTATGTAGCAGCCGTAACTTCTGATCAGGTCTCAGGTGGCGGACGGGCGTGCGGGCGGACTGGGGGCCCCATTAGGCGGAGATGGATAACTTTCGGAGCAGTGCGGCGTAATATGCCAAGAATTGTTAATTCTGAAGTAGATGAAACACGGCAGGTGGTTTCCAGACATGCAGATCCGACTGAGATTCTGTGGTCTACCTTTCGTCTTGTCGGCAAGTGCATATTGATTTGTGGCCAGTAAGTGCATGGGGCCCGAACTGGGCCGACACGGGGGGCGGTGAAGCATTATGGACAATGCTTCAAGCAAAGGATAAGTCTCAAGCTTATGGACTTATGGCTGGTTTCTAAACAGCTAAGCATCCATTGTCTACTGCCGTTCTCGGTTTCGTAATCGTGAATGTGTGCTTTTTTGTTGTTGCCCGCTTTGGATTAATTAAATCGAGTGAATTAATGCAATTCACGAGGATTTTAATTGGTTCCACGGCGCTATGCTGGTAGAGTGTTGGAGCAGCACATCTACCTGTTCCGAGATTTGCGCATAGTAGTGAAATGGCTCATTACGAGTTTGTTATGGTTGCGTGGATAAAACATGAAACGACAAAAATCTCGTGAAGTATGCTTCGTTACGCTGTGGTGGCTTCGACTGGAATATCATATTTCTGCCGCTCAAAGTGATATCAGAAGTTGCAAGGAAATGTAGCTTCAAGATAGAAGGGTCTAGGCACTCCCTTTTCTAGTTCTAACGATGGCAGGTTTTATTATTTTTTATGTTAAGAGACTAAAGCTTAGCGGTAAGCCTCTTTGTACTATGTCGACTGCTCTATTATTTAGAGGAGTGCAAATGCCGCTCTAGTCTGGGAAATAGTAGAAAGAAAAGTGAAAGAACTCCCAGCAGTTATGAAAACAAGTCTACCAGGATATCCTACCAGTTCCGGACAAAGGAGAAGGGTTTAAGGCTAATAGGGTTAATATACCAATCCCTAGTCAAAACTCTAAATCTGGTGTCAAGTGGTATTAACTAGAACAATAATGCCACAAGGTATGTGTATAAACTGAGCTTAGGAGTCGCCCTTTGTTCCACAAGTCTGCAATGTCGAATATGCCATTGTGCAATGTGTAGATGATGTAAGCTGAGCTGCTTGAAGATGGGAATATAAATAAAATAGGTTAAGAGGAGTTTAGGGGGGTTCTGAAGGAGGAGGCTAGGGACCTTGCATTTGAACTTTTCGATGCCGGACCAATTGGAAAAAACTGATTGTGAAGGATTGTTCCACAGTCAATTCTAATATACAGCTTCAGGATGCAGCAGGGTCTTGTATTGAGGGAGAGAAATGCGGTGCCGTTTTTTATTTTAGTGGAACAATGACTTAGTGATAATATCAATAGAATTTTACCAAGGCTGAATTAATGCCTCTGTTTTTCAACATCTTCAGACACAGCCCCAGAAAAACGAAATGTATTTAAGGCGGGATCGAGTATAGAACTCCGTTCGCCCGTAGAGACCTCCAGCAAACGCTAAAGCAAGGTGTTCTAACGAGAGTGGTCTGAAAAATTTCCGACCTCAATGCGAAGATTGCAACACTCATCAATAAAAGCTACTGACTGTAGTTTTGCATCTTTTGATAGTTACTCTCCAAAGTTTCAGTCATTTTGGACGCGCAGTTGTTATTTGACAGTAGTTTGAGTGATTCGTTGTGACCACTCAACTGCACGTCCGAAATGGGTGAAACTTTGGTAACTGTCAAAAGATGAACAGCTACATTCACTATTGACGAATGCTGCCATCTTCACGTTGAGGTCGGAAACTTTTCAGACCACCCACCCACCAAATGTTCAACGAACGAACGCTCACATTCACGTCAGCAGCCTACTTCAATACAGGTAACTGTAACAAACGTCCCGCGAAGCTGTAATAAGTGGAAAACGCCATTACTACCCCCGAATCATCTCTTAAGCTATAGTTCATACTCCACCAATAATTTAGTTTGGTCTAGGTGACCTAAAAAGAGGATAAAATGGTAGTAACTGCCTTAGGGACCTTTATTGGTGGTGGCACATCAAAACGATAAGACCTAAGAAACGTCATCTGCGATCTAAAGCGGTATCGAATCCTATCTCCACTTCCCCGAAGATGTTGAACCCTGGATACACTTGACTAAACAAGAGTGAGCCGAAGGAGGATGAAAGGTGAGTGTACCACGCCTCAAAACAAAGCAAACACCGGACTGGTCCTCCTGATTGGGGTAAGGCTGCAGTTTGATAACCTTCCATCGTAAAAACCCACCCGCCCGAATCCTCCAGGCAGGTTCCGGACAGGACGGATTCAATGGCTACCAACCGGAGAGTTAGAAGGCTCTACTGGACGGGCGTTCTGCGTTCGTTTTTATTATTACATCCGGAGCTGGAGGCAAGGTGCAAAGGACCTTCAAACTTGGAGAAATCTCTAGAGAAGGCCAAGTTTTGTTTTGGGCTGTAACGCCATTGGATGAGTGGATGGAGATACCCTAAAAATACGTATCTGTCTCGAGTTACAAGAAAAAGCGACCGAAAAGTTAAACGACCTCTTCGGGACACATAAAACGCTGATAACCCTTCAACTAAAAGAACGCTGCCCCTAGACAGCTTAGTATACAAAAACTGCAATTGTGTAATCACTATATTAACAGTCGCTGCATTAGTGTGTCTCGACCTTGGGACAAATATAAAGGTGGGCCCGATCGAAATAAGCCAATCGTTTAACCTACAGAAGAAGGCATAATATAGGTTTACGACTAGGGAATCCAATCCCGCATCAAAATTTCAATCCCGCAAGCCTGCGGGATCGAGGTCAACAATCCCGCAGATGCGCGGGATTTGCGGACTAAAAAAACACTGATAGATTTTGTTCTAAGTAGTAATGTTCATGAATTTATTAAGTATTATATGAAATAAGAGCATAACAGGCCACTCCAATTTTCTTACATAGTACCGTATAAATTGTAATTTTGAAATAACTCTCCGTTACAGCAGAGTTTATGCTACCGATGTAAGAAAATTTCAGCGGAATCAATTCCGCTTAGTTCAGCCTGAGTACTTTGTTTGACTGACTCAGTAGTTGGTTTCACATACAATACAATTAGCGGCGAGGTTAATCCCCAAACGGTCAAATGCATGTGGGAGTCCCCTGCCGTAGGCATAGGGTTACTTGACATTTACTGTGTCCCCATGAACCGGGGTAGAGCATTCGTTGAGTTTACAAAAATGTTTTTCCCGCTGGTTAACTCGATGCTTGTTTCCATGACGACTCTGGATTGACAGATAAATAATTTTACATCGTGTCTCTGTTGCTTCATGTTTTGATATGATAAAACCAAGCTTAGGAGTCATCCTTTGTACTACTAGTCTGTCATGTCGTTAAGGTCAAGGTACAATGTCTTGTAGCAAGCTTGGTTTGAAGAATAGATAAGAATAGGAAGAGCTATGGGATCTGGGGGGGATACACTTTACGTTTGAACTCTATGTGCGGTAAACGCACTTAAACAAACACATATGCAAAACTCGGCTTAATCCTACGTGTTTCGTGGAGTTTTCTTGGATTTAACGAAACTTTACTCACCCCCGTTTACTTGGGCGCTTCCTCTGAGCTAACCGAGGGTAAACTCTGCATGAAAACTCAGTAATTGATCAGGTTCGGATACACTTGCATAAATATACTAAGACGGTTTTCTGTTATAGCTGTATTGATTAGTAGGCAGATATATTAACGATTTTTTTATGTGGAAGAGTCTTAGCTTAGTATCACCCTTCATACTACCAGTCCGCCATGTCGTTTACTTCATGGTACAAAGTCTGGTGGTAGCTCGAAGATAGAAAAGGGATATGGTAGGTTAAGGGTAAGCTGAGCCACAACAGTCGGAGTTAGCAGGAGACTGCCTCTTCGGAGTGTTATGCCTACTGAAACAAGAGAATCCAGCCTAACCAGCCGACAAAGGCTGTGATGCAAGTACACTTTCACATGGGGCCAGTCCAAACTTGTTTCAAGTCAGTCTCGTTTCTGTCGTCCTGTGAAAGGATTTCCACTTCCGTACAGGGGCAGGCAGTCAACTCGTGTTCGGAGAGCTTAAATCTATTTTTATTAATACATACTTTGCAATATTGTTAGTATTTCTCTATTAATTCTCGGTTCTTATAACAGGTGATTCTACTCCCCAAATCCTGCAAATCCCGCGGATCCCGCATGTCTAGTCCCGCCTTACAGATTCCGCAAAAATGGTGCGGGATCCCTCATTTGCAGGATCCCGCGTTTGCGGGATTGGATTCCCTATTTACGACGGGTCGCTAGAAAGTCGTTATCGAATATTGCGTAATATTGCGAAATTTATTTTCCTATCTATGGGCCGAGAGGTGGTACATAGTTGACTGCATACTGCTTGTTCGTTATGTAACGTAGGTTTCGGTAGTATAGGGGTAAGGTGCCTGGTTACCATCCCAGACGTCCCGGGTTCGAACTCCGGGTCAGACGATGGGTATGGGAAATGAGCTCTTACTCTCTTACTAGGTTGTGATCCGAGTTGCCAAGAGGAGTGTCAACATCGACAGAGTACTGAGTAGGGTGGGAGATAAAAAATAGGTCACGGAGATGGAATCCTTGGCCTGCAACTACAGGTATTCTAGTTGGACGATGAACAATCTGATGTAAGTTGTTAATATCTGCGAAAACGTATGGGCCATTTTGGTCGCCTGCTGACATAGTTGTATGACATTCGATAGAATACGAAAAAATTATGATTTTGTAGAATAAAAATACCCCGAGCAACAACGATGCAACCCAAACCCGACCTTGGAGAGAAATTACAACAAATCAAAGTTATTTCTACGCAAACATTCTATGCCAGACGTATTTGGTCTGAGTCACAATTCAATCACCTGTGCGCGACTTTTCATGACAAATTGAATGAATAATTAAATATTTTTCTCTTGTTTACGAAATGATCCAGAAGTGCTCCAAAAACGAGACTTTTGTCTTGAATTAACAAAGGAACTTGTGCCATGATCTTCAATATTGTCGTGACAATTGAAGGCAGACGAAGTTTTGTTGATTCAGTTTGTTTCATTCGTCTTGTGCAATTAATAATTTTCTGAGCTTTAATTCTTTTGGATGTCTGGAGGTGCACCTATGTATGTATCCCAAAAAAATTCAGATACAACTTTGTAAGATGCAGAATGTTTTTTGGGTCAATTCTTAACAGAAAGAAGCAGGCGTGTGCTCTGGACAGGAAAAGAAATGCCGATGATCGGAAATCTTGGTCCGATTTGAAAATAATCCCCGCAGCTCGTCAGCAAGAGGAATTTCGCCACCGAACCGACGGCCGCATAATTTTAGCGCTTTAATTAATCCGTAATTACCTAAAGATGTTCTGGCACCAGTTGCGACCGGCATGACAAGATGTTCTCGAGGTGGCGCACATGGTGCTCGCGTCGGCGACAAATTACACCGCCACAGCTTGGCGGCCGTGCCCAGCACCAGAGGTGGCCATTCATTCACATGGCACTTGTTAGAGGGGCTCTTGATTAATCTGCCCAGATCGGAGCGACTTGGCCAAAGCCGCGAAATTTATCGCCATCAGTTCGTGTGGCAGATCCAAGCGGTCTCAGGAATCTCCTCGGGTGACACGGCCCGAACGTCTTACTGCCGCGCGGTCTCTCTACTTCTCGCGCGCGCACAGTTTCTGCGTGAGACTTCAATGACTTCTTCCTCCAAGATGTATTTTCGGGACACCTTGATTTCTTGTTGTGACAGCGGCAGAAATTTCTGAACACGATAAAGAAATGCGCTTAAGCCGACAGCCGAGAACCACTGCAGGAGTTCCTTTAAGACGTTCTCGGATGCGGGAGTACGGGGTAGAAGACCATGGGGAGGATTCTTGGAATTGTTGTTGTTGCTTAACGAGCCCACACGTAGTTGAACACAAGATTCCTCCCCACCCACCACCGGAGATGTTGCTGTATTATTCTTTGATGAAGTTCGATTTTTCCAGATTCTCTGCCGGAACGTTTCACAGATTCCCAAAAGCCGAAGCCGGTGTGATTGTTGGGGGTGGATGCTGCTGGGGGTAGGTAGTCTTTACAAACTGACTTGTAACAGAATGGAAGGAAGTTAACCGAATTTTAAATGAACCTTTAACAGATAGCTGCTTTTCATACCGTTTTCAATTTTTCCCCATCTCCTGTTCTTCTCGCACGAGAAGGAATTCCTTAAGGATAAAAAGGAATCCGAAGGATGATCAATATTTCATACTAGACTGAACTACCTTTCGGAATGGCAAAACATCCTCTGTTTTTTTTCGATGTGTGTGTGTGTTTTGTTTATATAAAAGTGGATTAAAACGTGATGCATTTAAATCCAGGTGTTTTTGCTGTCTGCTTTACATTATTCCGGTTGTCATTTCGGAGTAAGTAAATTGACAGGAAATCCAGAGGGTGATGGGTGCTTCATAATCTGAATCTTTTAAAATCCAACAAAAAAATATTAGAAGCAACTCTTTAAGGATTTTAAATCGGACCAGGGAAGATTTGATTTTTTTATGTCTTTCATTGGCATATACCCCGTTTATGACTAGGTTGAAAAGTTGAGTCGAGGTTGAGCTGAAATTTCGACCACTGTATATGAGTCGATTGAGCTCGCTTTGATTTGAAATGTCATTTCAACTCAACTTGCGTATATGAGGCGAAATATCAACTCGACTTAGGTAGGAGAGCTGAGTTGGGTTGAGTGAACCCAGTTTCAACTCGACCTCCGTTTACCACTGGGTTTTTTTTATATGAAAAAACCAAGCTTAGGAGTAACCCTTTATACTGCCAATCCGTCATGTCGTTCAGTTCATGGTGCAATGTCTAGTAGTAAGCTTGGTTTGAAGAATAGAGGAGAATAGGAAAGGTTAGAGGGGGTCTGGAGGGTGTAGAAGAAAATGACGATGAACCTCACGTTTGAACTCTAAGATGTTGTACGAGTTCGGAAATACTGACTGCGGGAGATTATTCCACAGTCGAGTTGTTCTATTCATAAACGAACTTCTAAACCGTATTGTGCGTGAACGAGGGGGCTGTAGGGTATGGGGGTGAGCCGAGCGGGCTAGTCTTGTGTTGCGGGAAAAGTATTGCCGTGAAGGCAGGAGGTCCTGAATTTCGGCGGGACAGTCGCCATGGTAATAGCGATAAAGTATGGAGAGGGCTGCTACATTCCTACGGTGGCTCAAGGTGTCTATGGAGGCGCGAAAGGGGCCATCACCAATGAGTTTGAGGGCACGATTTTGCACCTTGTCGAGACAAGCCAAGGTGGTTTTTGGGGCGCCTGCCCAGATATGTGAGTTGTATTCGAGGCGCGGCCGAATGTAGGATTTCTATATTGTAGCCAATGCGGCTGGCTGGAGGAGGAACTTGCATCTCTTGAGAAATCCAAGGCATTGGGAGGCTTGTTTGGCGATTTGGAATATGTGATCATTCCATCGCAGATGCTCCGTTAAAGTTACCCCTAGGATGTTGAGAGTTGAGTCAGCCGTTAGATTCTCTTTATCCACTGAGTGAGGAGGAAGGTCGGTACAATTTTTTTTGGAGATCAGACAATACTTCGTTTTTGTGGCATTGAATTCGACGCGGTTCATTTCGCCCCAATGAAGAATCGATTCAATATCCCGGTTGGTCGAAGTCGACATCAGTTGACGGTGGTAAAGACAAGGTCTGGCACGTGCTTGTCTTATATTATCGAAGGAGTAAGAGAAATTCAGAGTACCGTCATCAGCGAAGCAGTGAAGTGGCTTGGAGGGGATTGAGAGCAGATCATTAATAAATATTAGAAAAAGTGCGGGTGAGAGAATTGACCCCTGGGGAACTCCGGCCGAAATGGCGTGGGGGTTGGATTCGACGCCATCCAATACTACCTTGATTGAACGGCCTGAAAGAAAGCTCTTAATCCAGTTCCTTAGAACTAAGTGTATACCAATAGCTTGGAGTTTATTCAACAGAGCTGGGTGCCATACTCTGTCAAAAGCCTTTGATATATCTAGAGCAACCAGACCAGACTCACCAAAGCTGTGAATGCTTTGGTTGATACGCTCGGTTAAACACACAAGCAGATCGCCAGTAGACCGTTTAGGTCTGAAGCCGTATTGCCTGTCGTGTATAATTTGCTTGGATTCTAGATATTTCATCAGCCTTTTATTGATTATTGTCTCCATGACTTTGGAGAGAACAGAAGTAATTGCTATTGGGCGGTAGTTTAAGGGGTCGCTGGCTTCACATTTTTTTGGGAATGGCTGAACATGAGCTAGTTTCCAAGAGTCGGGATACACTCCGGAGAAGTAGGACAGGGCAAAAAGTTTGCGCAGGGGTTTAGCCAAGGGCGAGGCACATTTTTTAAGTACCATAGGGGGGATTTGGTCGGGGCCAGTGGATTTATTGACGTCGAGTTCTTTGAGACACCTAAACACCTCATAATGCAATAACTCAGTTTCCTTGAGAGTTCAACCAGAGTTGAACCTGAGTTATATGTCATGGAAACCAACACAGTTAAGAGTTTTCGTGAAAAAGATTTTCAACTCAACGAAAATAGGTATGTATATTTACTGTGTTTCCATGAGCCGAGGTAGAGTTTAAAGAGAAAGCTTTTTCTCTTAATAAAACACTCGATGCCGTTTTCATGGCAGTTCTGGGTTGAATTGACAGATCAATAATTTTACACCATGTCCCTTCAGTGTATGTGCGATAAAGGATACTGAAACACAAACACATATGCAAAAATCGGGTTAACCGGACTGGCTTCGTTGAGTTTGCTTGGATTTAAAGAAACTTTACTCAATCCCCGTTTCCATTGGCGCTTAATCAATAAACTCAGGGTAAACTGTGCATGCAAACTCAGTAATCTAGCTGAGTTCACACACACATACACACACTACTAAAAACGGCACCAAAGCAAAGGTACTATAAGTGTAAATGTCGCCCGTTGTTTGGACGTCAGAAGAGACTTTATATTTCATAAATACTTAAAAAAAACTATAATAAAATTAATTTATACACAGATTGAAAATCGGGACATCTGCACTCACTGCTGCGTCAAACATTGACCAGTTCGTAAAAATATACATCTTCTGGTCCAAATTCAGGCAGCGATGCATGACCTACTGTGTCTGTTCTATGATACCTCTCAGTCATCCTTATTGTCAGAATCCTTTTCGTTATCATGAGCTCCCTGATCCCTTTCACGTGATCCAGGCATATAGCATCTTGTTTCATTGAAAGTGCCAAGGCTGACGAAATCTTCGCTATTTTAAGATTTAGTAAAGCCGCATACCCTTATTCTAAAAGCGGTCACAAGTCACAACGCAATCACAAATGTGTAGTGAGTCCAAACTTGAGACATTTCGATTATTCTAATGTAACGATTGTCAAAATTGTGACTGTGTATAAAAGGTTACAAGAGTATAAAGAGCAGCTTACTAGCATATAACCAGACAGCATCGGTGAGAGGTGCTGGGACGTCTGGCTGAATTATCCCAAATTTTCGGCGTACGTTCGATAAGTTCGCTCAGACTAGTTACACGATTACAAATTCACCATGATTTTTTGTAATTATTCTTGTGACTTAGAATACGAAAACAGTTGATAATCATAAACTATCAATGACAAGCATTAGTCACAAAGGCTTGTGACTTGTGATTGGTCACAATTTGAATAATGGGGTTAGTAACATTTTCATTAGTGCATGTGGTGGATTTGGTGGGAAAAGCGTTCTCTGTACTATTCCCGAGTGCTTCTTAGCTCATTTCTGCGTGGGCTGCGAGGCATGGCTTATACCATCATGGAATATGTTCAGTATGTTGATCTCGATAATATACCACACCTTAGTTCCCAAAAGAAAGTTAAGGAGTGGGGAATGAAATTATCAATATTTTCACTTCATTCACCCCAAATAAATTTAAGTGGAGGAGGAGGCACTGTTTTTCATCTGAATTTCAGGTGAATTAAGAGCAGCTTTTGCGTCGTTCACCTTCAATTTATCTTCTTGCTTAAACAAGATAAATTTCAAGAAAACGTAAATTCCCGCCTTCTCATAATAAAAAACCCAACCAACCCCCACCAATATTGCGGCATCCTTTCATAAAATCGAGCTTAAGCCCTTATTGCATCCATCATTCCGACACAAATTAAAAGCTCATAAGCGCTTGTGGCTGGTGGTTGAGCTCGGCGCCTAACCTTAATGACCTTCACCACAGAACCACCCCCCGCCGCCCCCACCAAATCAGCCAGCTCGGAGTTGTCACCCTCATTACCCAAGTTTGGTGTGTGCTAAAAGCCCCCGAAAAGGAAGAAACGAAACTTCTTTCAGGACATTAGGTAAATTCCCTTCACGTGTTGCCACCGCCCGCAATTGTTATCTATCTCCTCTCTCCCTAGAAGGTCTGTCACGCGAATAAATAAAATGGATCGACTGGCCGGTGGAGGGGTTGTGTTGGCCAGCATGCATTCGGCCTTCGCCCCACTCCATAATTCATTCACAGGATAGCCCTATTCGGCCGGTAGATAAATTTACAAGGCCCCACTTTGCGAAGGCCCCAAAACTATCTTAGACCGCCATAAGGACGAAAAGTTGTGAGCCACTTCATCTCAATAAAGCGCACATGTCCATACATGATGAATGATATCGCCGGGATCCGTGTTGGGGTCCTGCTTCGCAGCCTGAATTCGGTAACAAGGATCGGCCCCGCCCGACGATGCTGCAGGGGGAGGGGATGCAAATATGTAACGATGGCTCTGAGCTTCTACTCGGGATGTCTGATGAAAGGAGGGGAGCTTTTGTTGTTATTTAAAGCATTTTTTTCTCTCTCCTTTTTTGTGGGTCGGTCCTGTACAGCATGCAGCGGGTGGATTAGTGGTGGGTGGGGGTGTTTGCCAGCCGGGGGGTGGCGACAGGGGCGGAAATAAAGGAAATATTGTAACGAGGACTATGTAAGAACTGAGAAGAAGTATCAAAAAGGATTTGTTAGAGCTTTACTTTAATTAAAGATTTTCTTTTGTTCTCTGCCTCGGCAATATCAGGTTTCGAGTCTTGCAATATATTTTATAATCATGTGTTAGAACGGGGCTTACACACACCCCCAAGCACACACTCATGAGTTCAGTTGATAGAGTTGCAAAAAGTGGGGTGTTATGTGCCTTATGATTTCGCTGGGATTTACTCTGATTTCGTTTTTATGAAATGGGATCTGAATACACACACACAGAGGCTCATGTTAATACACACGAGAATCTCTACGGTGGAGTCTTACTAAGAGCGAACGTGATCCTGTTTAGTAACTGAAAGGAAATGACTTTAAAAAAGGAAAACGTTTTTCTTTTAAACGGAAAATTCTTTTCCGTGTTTTATGAAAATTTGTGTGTGCGCTTACTTTGATAGTGGATGATTTAATAATCAAAGGAGTGGAAGCGACAAATGAAGCCAGTTTCAGTGGAAGCTAGTAACCATCTCTAAAGGAAATAATATGGTAGGCCATTTCTGTCATTTTTTAGTCCTTTTTATGATTTTTTTATAATATTATCCTTTTTATAATATTATCCTTAGACACTGCACCATGACGTGAACTACATGGCGGAGTGGTAGTATAAAGGCTGTGCTATCACGTGTTCACAGGTTAGGGTTGTAATAAGGATATCAAATGCGGCACAAGAAACATAATCGTAAACGTGCAGCGAGATTCTTTAAAATGGTTTGTAGACTAAGATACAGCGCGGAAGTTGTAGGTACACCTCGCGCCAGAAAAAGTGGGAAACTGAAAATCCCTGTTTCGATGCGCAGTGTTAGAGCGTTGTCTTCCCACAAGTGATAGTCTGAAGCCTGCACAACCATTTATGTATATTCTCGATCACAACTCAATTCGGGCTTATTTCCCCTATTTTATGGAGCGGGGTCTACCGGTGGAACGAATGCGAATTTTTCAATATAAAACTGTCGACTGGATACTGAAGGAATCTAACAGGGCAGCGCATATTGAGAAATCAGAGGCGGCAAGGGGTTGGGGAATTATGAATTTACATGCGCCGAGTGTAATTTAGCAATACCACGTTCATCTGCTTCTTTTCCGGGATCGTCACGGTGGCTTTTGAGCAAGTGAAATATTTTTAATATGGTGCAAACGCTTGACGACATCCACCGCTATGAACTAGAACATTTTTACGACGGTTTCATGCAAATTTGAATTTGGTTTTCAAAGTATGGCTAGGTTAGGTTTGGTTAGGCTAAATATGATTAAGCTGTTGGTTTAAGCTTATACACTTAGGCCTAAAGGAGAGGCCCATTGTGATGCCGTAGTGGCCCCACTTTAAACCTGATAGTACAGGGTCGTTTCTTCGCTACTCCATCTCGAGGAAGTAATGAATATTCTATGTAGCGGGATCCCAGTCTTCGAGATTTCCGCAAACGTGCTTAGAAAGGGTTCACCAAATGTCGTTAGGCTTATTTGAGTTTGAGTTTGTGGTTAGTTTCCTTCTGCTTAGTGCTGGGCAGTGACAGAGAAGATGTAGCACACTTTCCTTCTCGTCTGGATTCTTACAGCTTCTGCAAAAATCGTAAGTCGCATGCGTCCCTATCAGAAAGTGTCCAGTCAGCTCCACTCCTACTGTAACTGAGAAGTCTTGTCTCTCGAGGCTCAGTAGTGAAGTGGTCCGCCTGAGATCATAAAATGGGCCAGGTTAATTTGGCCAAAATGCATTTATTAAGATCTCTTCAATGCTTTCTCATTTGTTGCATTGTGTGCTGTGTGCATCGAAGTTTAAAAGTGGTGCTTTCGTTTCCTGGAGGGAGAGTAGCGGTCATGCCCTTCTTAGCCAGTTCATCAGCTTTTCAATCCCTCTATATTTCGGCGACCGGACACCCATACGAGGAGGTTTCTAACTGTTGAACCATCTCGTAAGAGATCTGCAATATGCAGAGGTAGTTCTAGAGCTATTTGTGCAAGAGCGCGAGACTTTCAGAGCGGCCTAACTATCTGAGAAGATGTAGATGTAGATAGAAGATTGCTATCGCTTTGCTGGTTGTTTAGTAGAACAGCTTCATGTATGATTAGAACCTCCGCTTGGTATACACTTCAGTAATCGGGTAGTCCGAAGGAGACTTCTTTTTTTTTTTTTTTTGTAGCAAGAAGAAGCTTAGGAGTCCCCCTTTGTACTACTAGTCCGTCATGTCTTACAAGTCATGGTACAGTGTATAGTAGTAAGCTTGATCTGAAGGAAAGATGAGATAGGATAGGTTAGGGGTCTGTAGGGTGCATGAGTAGATGTCGATGAACCTTGCGTTTGAACTCTGAGATGTTATATGAGCTCGGAAACACCGACTGCGGACGAGAGTTCCACAATCGAGTTGTTCTATTAATAAACGAACTGCTAAAACGTAATGTGCGTGAAGGGGAGGGCTGAAGGGTGAAGGGGTGAGCCGAGTTGGCTAGTCTTGTGTTGCGGGAGAAAAATTGCCGTGTAGGCAGGAGGTTTTTGATTTCAGTGGAGCAGTCGCTATGAAAATAGCGGTAAAACTTGCTGAGCGCTGCTACATTCCTACGGTGGCTTAAAGGATCAATGCAAAGGGTGCTATCGCCAATGAGTTTGATGGCGCGGTTTTGAACTTTGTCTAGCCAAGCCAAGGTGGTTTTAGGGGCGCCCGCCCAGATATACGAGTTGTACTCAAGGCGTGGCCGAATGTAGGACTTGTAGATTGTAGCCAAGGCAGTTGGATGAAGGAGAAACTTGCATCTCTTAAGGAAGCCGAGGCATTGGTACGCTTTTTTGGTGACTTGGAGTATGTGATTATTCCAACGCAAATCGTTGGATAGAGTCACGCCGAGGATGTTAAGATATGGATCAGCAGTTATATTATCCTCGCCCACTGAAATGGAGGGAAGGTTGGTGCAGGTTTTAGTGGAGAATAGACAGTACTTGGTTTTGGTTTCATTGAACTCGACACGGTTCTTGCGGCCCCAATCAAGAATGAGTTTAATGTCCGCGTTAAGAGAGCTGGACATGAGTTCACGTTCTAAGAGACAAGGTCTGGCACTTGCTTGTCCTGTGTTGTCAGAGGGGTATGAGTAACGCAAAGTACCGTCATCGGCAAAACTATGAAGTGGATTGGAGGGGATTGAGAGCAGATCATTAATGAATATAAGAAAGAGAGTAGGTGAGAGAATCGCCCCTTGTGGAACGCCGGCCGAAATGGAATAAGGGTTGGATTCGACGCCATCCAATACTACCTTGATTGAACGGCCAGAAAGAAAGCTCTCAATCCAGTTCCTTAGAACTGAGTCGATACCAATAGCTTGGAGTTTCGACAGCAGAGCGGGATGCCATACTCTGTCGAAGGCCTTGGAGATATCTAGAGCAACCAGACCAGACTCACCGAAGCCATGGATGCTTTGGTTGATGTGCTCAGTCAGGCACACAAGAAGGTCGCCAGTAGACCGTTTTGGTCTAAAGCCGTACTGCCTGGAGGGGTTGAGGAAGAGGTAAAATTCTTCTTGATGGAAGTTACCAAGGACCAGAAGTTTTTGCTGCCTACGTGTGTGTTAAGGATCTTACTTCTCAATTTGTTGTCAAATGATACTTTGACCTTCCTGATGATGGAATTACAGGAGTTTCTCGACTTGATATACTCACGCCGAAGTGACTCGTTGGAGGAATGTTTGTACGCTCTATAAGCGGCTTCCTTAGCTTGAATTGCGTTCCTACATTCCTCATTGAACCATCTATTTGGCCTAGGCTTTATAGATATGGTAGAATGAGGAATGAACAAACACATTCCTGCCCGTATTATTTTAGTAATACAGGAAGCGGCATAGTTCGCACCGGCACTGCGGAAACACAAATTCCAGTCTGTGGCTTGAAAAAAGCGTATAAGTCCCAACCAGTTGGCTTTCCCATAGATATGGCTAAGTTGTTGGTTAAAGCTCATACGCTTAGGCCAAAAGGATTGGCCCATTGTGATGCCTTAGTGATCCCACTTTAAACCTGTTAAAGTGTCGTGTGTTCACTAAACCATCGCGAGAAAGTAAAAACTTCTAAGTTGGAGAATCCCAATCTTCGAGATTTCCGCAAGAGTGCTTAGCAAGGGCCCACCAAAAATGGTTAGTTCTCTTCTGCCTGGAGCTGGGTCTCCTCGCCGGATTCATACAGCTTCTGCAAAAATCGTAGGTTTCAAGACCTAAACGGGTCACTATCAGACAGTGTTCAGTAAGCACTCCCACCAGTGGCGGCTCGTCCTTAGGGGCAGTGGGGCTTAGCCCCACCAGAAATTATCGATTAAATCATAATCATACATTTTTAATTATTTCCATTTTTGCAAAGAAGCAACGCAATTTTTTTCTGTAATTTATTACAATTTCTAAAAAAAATCTCAAAATAATACCCCACAAAAAAAATTCGAAGTAGAACTTCATAAAAAAAGTATCAAAAACAAACCAAATAAAAAAACAAAAACAAAGAAAAACTCTAAGCTCTCTTCTCTCTATCAAAATAATCTGGCCAAATCATAATGCCATTCCTATAGGAAAAATATATTTACATGTAAGTAAGTCTCTACACTCAGGGGCTACCTTGAGTCAGCCCCGGAGACGAACCATTTTGTATGCTAAATTTCTTGACTCAAGCGATTGATTCATGCACTTTTGTTCTACCAAGCGGGGCTAAAATTTACTAGCCCCGAGCGATTCATTGGGATTCTCTCTCTGGCATGAATGGTTTCTCTTGCTCTGTTGGGTTTACTCGCGCACATAGAGTGTCAGTGTTGTCGATTCGTTCCTTTAGTTCTGTTCTTATATATCTAAAGGAATTTTGCTTGCATTTGATACAAATTGGCTGAACATTTAGAAACTTTTTTTTACACTTATGGGTTTTATATACGTGAAGGGCTGATTTTATTTAGCCCGTAGCAAATATCTGGATATAAATTTAGTAATAAGTAGTAAAAAGAGAAATTCTTATTGGAAAAATGGCTAATGGGAGATTGAATTTTAACTGAAAGTTTCAAGTTTATTTAAGTGAAAAATGTGTGATTGCAAAATTACGGAGACATATACATATGTATATTGAATTATTCGCCAATAATTAGTATGTATTAAATTATTAGTTATTTAACTATTTGTTAAATATTAATATACCATTTTTCAATATATACCTGTATATATATTTTTCTTAGATTAGATTTATATTGATTCAATTTTTGTTTTTGCTTCAAATGAATCACGTAGATAATTTATTGAAGAAAAAAAATTCATTTTTGTTATTAGAAGAAAAATTAGAAATTAAACGTTGAGGACCGCATCAACCATTTGATTTTAAATTAATTTGCACGGCAAAATACTAAGTAAAAAATTTTGGTCGAATTGGTGTTCCAAAAAAGAAATGGTTTACGATTAGAATAGAAAAAAATTCATTGTCTTGTTTTTATTGCGGCTTGTTTAAAGGAGATTCGACTTGGACAGAAAGTGGTAGGATTTAAAACATGTATCGGAAAAAATTAAAATCCATGAAACAAGCGCTACGAATTTAAAAAATGCTTTAAATTACCAAACCTTCTGGTTGGTCAATATTATCGCACTGATCGATGCAGGATATGCGAGTTCTATAGCGAAATATAAATAATCATCAAGTATTGAGTCAAATTTTGGATATCTTAAAGTTTTGGGGTGGTCACAATTTTACTCTTAGTGGCCACGATGAATGTGAATCAATCAGTAATCGAGGAATATTGCCGGATATGGTTACTTAAAACAGATCAATAGATATCACATTCGATGTCTACTTGAAGAATAATCAAATCGTAAAAACTCTTCAAAAATTGGTTACTTGAATTCTGTTTACAGGTTTATCTCGATAAACTGAAATCTGAATTTCAAGCAAAAATTTGTGTATGTTGTTCAATCTGATGAAACAGATTACATTATCAATATGTAATAAATATGTATATTCCCGAGATTCCAAATTGTAATGAAAAGCTATTGAATTGTTCGCGCAGCAAAAAGAACATCGGACAGATTATTTACATAAAACAGTTTAATTTTTCTTTTATTGATTTGTTGAATTTTTGGTTTTTTTTGTTAAATATTTTATTCTTTTATTCTTTTATTTTATCCGTTTTCCAAAGAAGTTGAGCTTATATTCTTAAAATTAGTGGGATAGGCCTAAATTTGATAGCAACGAATAGAGTTAAATTCCTTTTTCTAAAATCATTTCTCAAGCCCCACCAAATTTTAGAGGCAGGAGCCGCCACTGACTCCCACTATAGCTGAGAGGTCTTGTCTCCCGAGGTTCAGTAGTGAAGGGGTCCGCCTCAGATCATAAAAGGGCCAGGTTAATTTGGCCACGGTGTATTTCTTAAGATCCCTCCAATGTTTCTTCGCTTGTTGCATTGTATTCTGTTTGCATTGGAGTCTGAAAATGGCCCAAGGCATGCCAGCGTTTTTCTTTCCTGGAAGAAGAGTGGCGGTCGTGCCCTTCCTAGCCAGTTCGTCGACTTTACAATTTGTCTCCTATATTTCGGTGACCGGGCACCCATACGAGGAGGATCCTTAACAGTTGAGGCATCTCGTTAAGAGATCTATGACATTCGAGGTAGTTCTAGAGCTGTTTGTGCGAAAGCACAGGGCTTTCAGAGCTGCCTGACTCTTTGAGAAGATGTAGACAGTCGGATTCCTATCGCCTTGCTAGCTGATTAGTAGAACCAACATTCGCTTGGTATACACTTCAGTAATCCGGTAGTCGGCAGGAGACTTCAATCCCAAACTCCGGGGAAAAGACTCTTCCTCCTTCTCGACCTTAGAGTTTAGAGTTACAAGTAAAGAAATTTATAGCACCCTGAAAACTGTATGGTCTGTTTCTCCATTCACAACGTGAAGGGATGTGTACTCCGTAGTTTCTCGTGAAGTCAATCTCGGGTATGCAGAAGTTCATTTTTGTGGTGATGGGAACAGAGTTTAGCACCTTCGCGTGCCCCACTTCCAGAGGAGATTCTTGTCCAGGATTACTCCCAGATATTTGGCACTGTTGCTAAATTTGAGCCTAGTATTGTTAGGGCAGGTGGTGTTAAAGGTTGGGTTTTATACTTCCTTGTGAAGAGCACCAGTTCCGTTTTTACTAGGTTAACACTGAATCCGCGGGTGGCAGTCCTGCTTGAAAGAGATTGTAGCGCCACCTCCATGAGATCACTGAGGACTTAAGGAAGTTGTAACAGTTGGCCGAGGCTTTGTCGAGGTGTTTGATCCGACAATGCTAGTGGCAGGATTTCCTGTTTCTCACAAGACCCTAGACATATCAAGAGCTCCCGGAAACCTTCCCTTAAAAAAGGAGGTTTAGAGATCCACCGAATGAAATGCCATTCCAAAGTTTTTCTTGTGTGATGATAACAACGTCATCCGCGTACGCCAGGACGTGCTGGTTCATAGTTGCAATCCATAGGAGACGAGCACTCGCCTAAGATCGAGCTCACCATCCTGCCAGTAAGCATTTGATGGATGAGAGACCAGCGATGCCTCGATCACCTGTTCTATTAAGGACAGGGTAATGGCGTCCGGGGGTTCGTTGTTAAACGCTCCCTATATGTCAAGAAATGCTTCCAACTTATATTTCTTGACCTCGAGTGACTTTTCTATGGTTAAAACCAATGAGTGAAGAGCAGTATTGGTCGATTTGCCCTTTGCATAGTCATGTTGTGCGCCAGAAATTTTCAAGGTTAGTATAGTCTGCCTCATATATATTTCGGTTAACCTTTCTCGAGTCTTTAATAGAACGTTTGAGAAAAGTCTGAGGGTCCACTGACTCTTAACAGACTCGTCTCACTTGCCTTAACTTTACAGACTCGTAGTGCGCCATCTGCCGCCACACTGAATTTGAGATGACTTCGTCGAGGTCCGAGTTAAGGAGCTGGCGCTCCGTATACGTGGAGTGGGGAGGTCAGTAATAGCTTTGGCTTCATTTGCTGATAGAAGTGAAGTCTTCCATTTTTTGAACTGTGATTCATGATGAACTTTTCGAGCTTGTTGGTCAAATGGAAGTTGTGAAAGCAGTCACAAACTGTTGATATCGTTCTAACTCGCGGCCAGATATCGTTCTAACTCATTTCGATCTTACAGTTCTCTCTTTCGTACACACTATGATTTAGCAGTTCGTTTGTAAAAGGAGCAAATTGATTGTGCTAGCAGTTTTTCATAGCGAGCATTCTCGAGCTAGTTCAACATCCTAAGTTTAAGGGTGTAATAGACATTGCTCCATATCACCTAAACCCCAAAACGAATTGTCATTACAAAAGGGTGATTCTTAAGCTTGGTTTTTCACGTAAAAACCAACCCCAAGTAGCAATACCGATTTTCAGTGAATTGGTTGATGAACCTATGAAACATTTGGGCTGGGTGAGTATGAACAATCATGTGTACTTAAGTGCTTATAAGATTTTAATATGTGTCGAAATTATGGTTGCAATAAGGGCTTAAGCTAAATTCTTTGAAAGGATGCTGAGATATATTTAGGGGTTGTTTTTTTATTCTAAAAGGGCGAAAATTTAACGTTTTATTATTAAAGTTTAAGCAGAAAGGTAAATTAGAGAGATTGAGACGCAAAATCTGTCCATAATTCACCTGAAATTCCGATGAAAAATCAGCCTCATCCCCCTCATAAGTTCATTTCAGGTGAATGAAGTGAAAATATCGATAATCCCCCCCACCACCACCTAACTTTCCCCTCTATTCACACACCTTCGAAAATACCTTTCAATTTTGTTTAAACTTTCGAATATGTTGAAGGCGAACTTTTTACCCCACATTATATTTTTCCAACCAGGACTTTTCAAAACAACAATTCAATTTTTCACTTTTATAAATTGAATTTATTTTTGTGGTGGTGATTTTTTTCAATTTTATAATCTAGTGAAAAGTTAAGCAAAAATTTAGTTTTTTTCATTAAATATTTTCAACATTGTTACGTGAATTTTTCCGTTTAATCTCCTGTATTTAACTGGACGCGATTATCTATTATGCAATCACGTATATTGGAGGTACAACAAAAAAATCGATTTAAATTGCATTGTTATGTTTTGTGTGCTCTAATAAAGGCTGGGCAATTAAAATAATTGGTAGTTTGAAAACAGGAAGAAGTATTAATAGATTTTCCAATGGCAGAGCAACTCCACCTCAAAACTGAGTTAAACTACAATCGAGTATAGAGTTTATATAGTTGCAAACATTATATGACCTAAGGAAATAAATTTTGATTAGACATTTAAGGGGGACGGAATCAATAGCCACAAAACCCACTTTGAATAGACAAGATGCAGTAATTGAGAACTATTATTAAGCAGAACGTAATTGTTTTAAGTTTTGCGGTCTTTCATTATTACGAATTGCACAAACCTTAGAATGTTCATTGTCTTCATTTGAGTACATACCTGAAATAAATAAGAAAAATAATATTATTAATTTGTCGAAAAGTAGAGCAATAGTATTACAAAAATTTATAAGAAATACAGAATTTAAGCTAGTTGAAATTTTTTGGTAACTGTTTTCACAAATAGATGGCGCTATATGTGCACTTCAAATGAGAAGGCTATCGAGTTATCGAATTTAAATTTCTAGAAACTATCAAAGGTTGTTTGAAAGAATATTTAATGCTATCAATGATTGAAATTTATTTATTTAACTGGCCCTAGCAAAATGAATTAGTTTTCCGGTAAAAAGCGGATTATGTGGATGTACCATAAGTTTCGCTGTCTTCAAATGCTAAATTAAGTAACTATCCCGCAAAATTCTACCGCATCTACCCCAACGACTGTTCCACCGAAATATATAACCTTCTGCCTTCGCGGCGATGTTTTTCCCGCAACACAAGACTTGCCCTTTCGGCTCACCCTCACTATCTACAGCCCTTATTTTCGCGCACACACCAGTTTAGTAATTCGTTCTTTTCGAGAACAACTCGACTGTGGAACAACCTTCCACAGTCAGTTTTCCCAAACTCATACAACACCCAAGAGTTTAAACGCAAGGTTAATCTCCATCTCCTCATGTACCCCCCAGACTCCCTTTAATCTGTTTTATCCTTTCTCTATCCTTCGAGCTAAGCTTACTACCAGACACCTGACGTTTACGTGTAAGACATGACGGACTGGTAGTACAAAGGGTGATACCTGAGCTTAGACTTTCACATAAAACAAAAAAAAAAACTATCCCGCGCATCCAAAACCTCTATCGACGATATACTTGTTTCATGTGTACCATTATACCCTCATTGCGCCAGAAAGACG
The DNA here is from genome assembly GCA_949987705.1 of Thereva unica. Classification (NCBI taxonomy): domain Eukaryota; kingdom Metazoa; phylum Arthropoda; class Insecta; order Diptera; family Therevidae; genus Thereva; species Thereva unica. Next base: position 6,924,724 of record OX465283.1, read on the forward strand.
TGGGAATGACTGTTCGAAGTCACCCAGCCCAAACGTTTCACAAGTTCGTAAACCAAGCCAGTAATGATTACGGCCTGATGTTCTTCTATACAGATGATCATCTTATTCTATTCTATGCGAAAACCTAAACTTAGAAATCACCCTTTTATAGTACCAGTCTGTCATGCCGTAAATTGACTCACAGATCGATTGTCGAAGTTCGGCTGCAAAGAATCCATGCCACGACATGATGTTAAATTCCTGGTCGAGCCAAATATGACTGTTTTTGCATCTTCAGCTTCGATCAAATAAATGGAAAAATTTTGTAATTCCTACCCCCTTAGTTTCGATTCGTCTAGTTATCACCAAGAGTTCCTTTAAAAGAACCTGCCCTATGCATTCTTGCCATTATAGCAGCACTTCTCTTCGCGAGCATCTAACAGGGATACTAAATGTGTGTCTTGGATTCCTTAAAGCTTAGTCGACAGGTGTCATCTTCAAGCACTCATTCTTACCATATTCTATGGTTCATGCCTTTAGAGTTCTGAAGCATCTTCGCTGCATGTTCATGTGATCTCTTCTCTTCCACACCAAATGGTATAGCATGATTCGGCACTTGGAGAGCCTCAAGTCTTCCTAACTGTGCATCTTCTTTGTCACATATCGTTCCGTCGTATTTCCATCCGATATTTCTGCCTTCTATAGTCACATTCTTTCGCTTCGCACCGCTTTGTTTAGTTTTTTGACATACTCGAACGCCACTGATGCATTAATCTCTATCTGATTCGGGCGTTTAATCATTGCTTGATTGCATTGAAGTTTCCCTTCACTGAACTCTTAGGGCGTGTAGTACATCGAAACTCGAGAACAGTCCATTGTTTATTAAGAGGCCTAAGATACTACTCAGTGTTCCCAATTCTGAGAATTGCTCCCTCCCAAGGTAAATATGAAATCCGCCTACTCTTTGCCGGCACCCAAAACAGGAAATTAAAATTCTACTTTTCCAAATGTAGCCCACTACAGGCACGTACCAATGAAAGACGTACCGAATAGTCCAAAAGAAGCCTGGCACGGTCACACTTTTTCTAGACTAAAGGGAGCAAAATTGGAGCTTTAAGAATTTGTATAGGACGAAGAAAACGGACAATTATCTTGGTGACTATAATGGGTTCCATTAGCATACTCAGTAAAACGTTTCTGTTTCGATTGTGTAGGTGAAGCAGTACTAAACGTGGTTAGTACTTAGTTGGGGGACCACTTCGTAAAACGATGCAGGTGCATATTTAGATGTCATTGCCTTTAGCGGGAGTATGTATACCTAATAATGGATTTAAAAAAGTGTACAATGGTAAATAAACTGTTGCAATTCCAATACCCAAGCGTTCGGCTAGTGTTACGTTCGTGCCAAACAACGACTACTTTATTACCTCTTCTTCAATCAAAGAATGGTTCAAATAATGTAAACCATCAATCCTCAAAATGAAAAACTAGACGACAGAGCAACGTAGAGGGTGCTGAAAATATAAATACTGTTTCTGATGCCTCTGATTATGAAGTAGTATTTCAAAAATTTAGTAGTAGTAGTATTTACTCAAAATAGTTCTTACATAATCCACGTCCCACGCCTGTTTTCTAGAAGTGTTACTAGACGGCAAAGTAAGAAACTACTACGTTTTTCAGACTGGATGTAGTAGATCTCCTGTATAATAGCACCCGGTCTGATATACCGATATTTCCTCATAGTTTTATCGTCAAGCTAGTGAGCGTTCCAATTTTGAGCTTTCGGAGCAGCGGCGTGTGGTGTCTCTTCCTCTTTGAATTATTTTCGAAGCCAAATCAAACAAGGGTGATTGGAATACACAGCTCTTCAAATAGCAATTGGGAGTTTCACACGGGTTTCGACTTGTTCTACGGTACCGCAACACTACTTTGGTAATCGCAAGATCGTTTCCTCGACTACTACGCTTACAAGCGATCCGGGACGTGAATTCGAACCACGGACCTCTGGGACGGTTATCAAATGGTAAATCTTATGCTTTGCATGCGAGGACTAATTCTGTCACCTGCTTCTGGTGTCTAGCAGTCGCCCTTTCCTTATAAGATCTTCTCGAACTATCCCGAAAGATCTAGATCGCCAAAAATAAGATCCTGCGATACTGTAGAATAAACCTACACGCTCAGTTGTCTCAGCAGACTCTCATTAGTTCTCAGGGAAAGATTTTCATCAAAATGGATTTCTTCTGGCGATTTTTAGTTTTCTTCATTTTAGGAATGCTAAATTGTTTTTGAGTATATGTACTCGATGTGTACCTACAGCAGAGCCTAAACTTAACCTGAACCTTTCAGAAAGCTTTAGAATAACGCAACATATCCACACAATAGCATCTAATCCCAAAACTAATCTCTCAGAATTTTCGATACTAGAAATTTAATATAATAGCTCACAGCTACATTATTCAGTTTATGCAATGCCGCACACACACACTCAACTATTTCTTCATAATATTGCCATATACACTAATGAACTCCATCCAAAACCAGGTTTCTCTATTCACTCCAAGAATGTCTCTGCCGTCCCAAGGGGCACTTTAATAGACCAAACAATCAATAATTTAAACATTCAAACTAGACCATTTGTTGGATATCGTAATTGCTTTACCACGAAATAGTGTCCTGAGGTCTCTCTCCTAATATTTATCCATCCTGTGAAGCGGATGTTACACAGCTCCCGGGGGACTTCAATGCCTTCTGCTTGATATTACTGACATGACACATCTCTCACCTCTTAGCCTCCTCCAGAAAGCATACTGTCAAAATCACATGATGCGACATGACGTGCAAAGATGATGGCCTGTCAGTTTCCGTGGAACGGTTGTTTGCAGAATTCGGATGCATTAGAGATGGAGCAGCAGAGGTGGGAGTTGGGGGATGCTGGCTGAAAGGTGGTGATGCAGTCAGGTGTGAGGTGTACCTAGAGAAAGCAAGTCCTTTGACGTATGAGCTGTGCAGTAATGGGATTGTCATATCCAGATGATTTTTTTGGAATTTCTTTTCAATATGAAGTAAAAGTTTTTAGTTCACCACTGTTCGGTTTCAAAATTAATCAAGATTGATGGAAAACCTAGAACTACTTGAACAGAAAAACTGTGGTGTGTACCTGCCTGAAACACCTTGAAAACAAGTCAAATAAAGAAGGAAATTGTGACATAAGAGAATCAGGAAGACGACAAATAGACACAAACATTATTGAATATCGACCAATAGGTGGAAAAGGATTTCCGATGGAGACAACTCCGACATTATTTTTACAAATCATGTCTTTTTTGATCATTTATTTGTGTAAAGACTATCTTTACCCGCGAGTGAATGCCTGGTAGCTCGTTGAGAGCTTGAAAGGTCTGTTTCGCCTTTTAGGATATGTGCCGTCGTAGCCAAGTCGAATGGTTGAGAATATCAAAGATGTTAATCTCTAGAGAGTGGGACAAGAAATCCACGATAACTTTCTGATAACTGGACACGATCGTATGTCCATTTTAAACTGAGAGGGTAGATCTAGTTGGTTGTTTGTCCACCCATCATACAAAATTCTTATAAGACCGTAATTCTTATAGACCGTATACATGGTTTAAGGTAAGTTCAGAGTGAGAACTGTTGGTACCTGCTTCGATTTTCGAAAGCTCGCGATCGAATGCAGATCAATTTGTTTTGTCCGGACACCGGTTGGCTTAAGTAAAGTTTACTGCGCCCTGGAGTCATCAACGTAACCCTTAAGGTATCCATCGAATGTGATTACCAGAGAGGGAACAGTCTAGCTACCTAGCTGCTGTCTCTCTTTTCATTTTTTTCCTTCTGTTGTTTCTTTGGTATGAGTCTATGGGTCCATCAGCCCTTAGTAGACTCGTCCCACCTCTTCTGCCATATCGTGATGGACTGGCTAGACGCTTAGAGTCCGTCCCACTTCCTTGGAACTCCCCTTTTGCCCTCCAATGCAAGAATATCAATGGGAATAATTCGAGTTATCACATATGATGCTTCGTCAACGTAGTACGATATGCACTGCATGCCCATTTAGAGCTTTTAACCGATAAGAAGAGTTTATTTTCCTCATGTTGACCGTTCTGCCCACGCTGACGCTGCATACAATAGGACAGAACTCACTAGTCTTGTGATAAGGAGGTGTTGGCTTGGCCTAGGGCCGCCTATGTTGGGCAGCATTATCGCAAATGCTGCGCTGATGGTGGAAGCTTTTACCGCCGCGCCCACCAAGTGAAGCCCGAAGTTGAGTTGAGGACAATAATCACTCCCAACCATCTAAGCGGATAGCCTGGGCATTTACTTTCACCGCTATGGTCTCCACCTTTCTCCACTGGTGCTCAGCTAGCATAAGACCGACGTGCTAGCGCCACGTCTTTATCTCCCATATCGCTTCGTTTGCGAACATCTCAATTTCGTCGAGTCGTAACCCCGATGTCATCGGAGAACCCAATAGCGATAGCTTTCGCGAGAGGCGTAGCTCTAGCACTTCATCATACGAGTACATGATAATCCACAGGAGGAGACCAATGACGGTGCCTTCAAGAACTCCGCAGGTTGTTATGTACTCCCTCTTTCCCTCATCTGACTCGCTATGTTACTCACCATAATGGCAACATCCGTCGTTGTAATCTAGCCTTCCAAAAGCCAAAGTGGACTTCCGACAAGCTTCTCGGCGCTTGGGAGTAATCTGTTAAATATAACCCTTCCGAAAAGTTTGCCCATAGTATTTGGGAGGAATTTCGGTCTGTGGGCCACAGATCCCCTTAGGAATTACCCGGCTTCGGAATGACCACCAGCTTTTGACGCTTCCACTGCTCAGGGAACACTCCTTCCCTCAGGCACGCTGTGAATACTCAAGCAAACCCACCTGGTGCCAAACTGGCTGCCCGCTTCACCGCTCTGTTCGGTATACAGTCCAGTGTAGAGGCTTTTCCAACGACAATCCTCTTCGCGACTTCAATTTCTTTCTCCCTTATCTATGCAATGTCTGCGTCATCCCCGTTTACTGCAGGTAGACTGTCCGTGTTCTCGTTCTGTAGGAGCAGGGTTTGTACGATGTTTTGCAGCATTGGAAGGCAGGCAATCCTTGGGAGCTGCTAGGCGCCGCGTAGCAACTGCAGACATATACACCTCCTATCCTTGCCCGAGCGAAACCTTCTTCCGGGCTCCTCATTGTCTCCTCGATAGCTCGGTTCCCACACGCCCTAGTATTCCTCACTTACCATTGCCACGTCGATTTATTTTCCGTACCCATAGTACGGATACATAATGAGATGAACTCAGTTTGAACCCGAGCCCAACTACATGTAGACGCGAGTCGAGTTAATCTAGGGTCGAATGAGCTCGACTTAGCTCTGTTGTGTGTGAGTTGAAATTAACCATATAGACGCGAGTTCAATAGTTCAGTAGTTGAAGCTAGTGACTTTGGGTTATGTTTTTGTTATTTTTTGTCACGTGTAGGCCTGTTTTATTTTCAACTCAACCTCATCTCAACTACTCAACCCATCATGTATATGTAGTAACAATCTATATGAGCAAATCTTGGAGGGCCTGACAGCGATTCAGGTTGAATTGTATGAGCCTTATCTCCTTCCCCGTTTGAGTGCCTTCTTGAATAGCCGAAAAAAGCTGTGACGCGTGAACAAGTAGATTTACAATTCGTGAAGATCCAACCTAAGCGGAACAGTGGTTCCCTATTATTAATCGGTTAACCCAGCGAGTTGTCTTATTAGGGCCCTTCATAAGGGGTATCAAGATGTTGACAAAAGTTCTGCAGAAACCAAGCTTACATCAACTTTTGCTGGTTGGATCTTGGCTCTTAGAAAAGGAGCCATTGCATTGTGATACGTACGACATGACAGACTAGTAATGAAAAAGGTAACTCCTAAGCTTAACATACAAAAAACGTGCTATCTAAACTTCATTCACCCAAGGGTAAATTCACTCTACACCGAATCTCTCATCCATCAGACCCAAACCGAATCAAATTGTTCATCCATTGTGGTGACATTCATCTTTTTCTGCTCCCCCAAAATCAAAGACATCAATCTTGAGAATTCCATAAAACGGAATCGTTTTATGCCTAATCCATTCAAAATTGCATAAAACACAAAAAACATAATAAAAAAGCGGAGATTGCCCGGCGATACATTGTTAAGAGCCGCTGTAAATGTCAGATCCGCTCCGCGAAGCATGCAGCCGTAATAACCCTTTAATGGCGGTTACGGACGAAAAAGAACCAACCGACGTCGCCGCCGCCAGTGTGGCCAAACAATCGCTGCTCCAAATCTCTAATCTCGGAATCTCATATTTTCCACTTTCCATTTGCACGGCCCCATAAAGCAGGCATTGAGGAAAAACACGGGAGGTTTTTTCACGAAAAAAATTTCATGTTTTTCATGAAAAAATCCAGAGCGCCGCCCGCTCCGTAACTCATGCTTCCTCGGTGCTCTCGGAAATGGATTAGAGTGGTGAGCGTTGGTATGTTTGTTGATGATTTCATGATTTCATCCCCTACTGGAGAGCGAGGGACGACCACCCCCGCCGGCTGGTGGAGTAGGGCCGCGCCGCACCACAGCCATCAGTTTCCATCAAAATGGACAGGAGCCTTCCAATTTTCTTGTCTCCTGGAAGTAATTTGTCCGCCATTAGACAGTGGCGGCCCGGCGATTACACATTTACGTAAGTGTTCGCCTATCTAATAACATGACGAGGTTGTTTTGCTTTTCCCGCCATTGTTCTCGGCGCGGCCGGTGGGGTGCCGAAAGGTTCTCGTTCTGTGCGCGTTTTTTTTTTCTGTTCTGCTCGTTCAAATCCAATTCTGACGTTCCTCTATGGCACGACATTTGCGGTGTAATTACTGGCAGTGCTCGAATCAACTACGGCGAATGGGAATAGGAATGAATAAGAGATTCCAGCAGCAACCTACTGCGGTAGGGCCGGGCGTGGGTGGGGTCGATCTGGCAGCACGCAATTTCATTACGATCGACCGTGTGCCCAGTGTTCCGTGTTTCCTGTGCCGGGAATTACCTGTGAGAAGAACACACGGGGGGAAAATGGAAAATTTCTGCGACAATTCGGCGTCAGAATGTGCTTTATGGCCGCGGCGGCGACCAGTGGAGTCCAAATTGCTGCTAATATCCACCGGCTCTCGGTAGACTCTCGCATACAGTAAACAACACATCCTGGCCCGGGTGTGGATTTATATCCTAATAGGGGTTGGTCATTTCCTTTTCCTTCTGCCGCTTTCACTCTCCGGAGATAAATGTTGTGTCACACACAGACATTGGGGCGATTTTTCACCACAGTGACACGTGATACTGTCCTGGTTTTAAAGCACGAAATTAATAACATTAACCAGAGGCGGAGAGGACACTGATGAACGCGATGCTCTGTTTACGCAGTCTTAATTACTCCGTCAGCAGGCGAAGGCTACGGCTAAATAATAGAGCAGAGCCGTGCTAGCCTGGTATTATGAACAATGGCCAACTCTCGGCACAATGGCGGCCGGCAGCATACTTATCGTGTTATGCAATATTTGGTCGAACAATTGACGGAAGGTCGTTACTGTGATATCGGAGAGGTGACATCTACAATGAATGCGAAAAGCTCTTAGGATTATTGTTCTAAGCCATTCTGCTAGAAAACGCTTTGTACCAGGCCAAGCGGAACACAAAAAAAAATGAATTTAAAATGGACTTTTTTATCATCAGAACAGAGAGGAGCATGCTGCTTAGTGCTAAAATATAATTACTGCAATTACGTGTCTCTGGGTCTCGTTTTACACAAACAAGGCCATTCTTCTTGCCTGTGATATGTGTTCTTTTGAAGCTATCTTTTTACATGACTCCGCCTTATCGAGTAGACTTCACGTACTCAGATTATCGCTGTAGAAAGTTAAATAGGTTTGAATTTAGAGGACAAGAAAAAAGTCCCGTGAACACTACAACCTAACAGATTTATTGTGTGACTCTGTCTGGCACTTTTCTCAGGCCACATCAAGGCTTTCCTAAGTGGCCTATAATGACCCTGATATCGTCTTTCTACATCCATTTGTTTGTTAGGAAAGGATAAAATGTGTGTTGTAAGTCTAGACCTCGCGGTGGCTTTGAAATTGCACAGTCAGTGGCCTGATGCTTCAGAAACTATTAAGCAGAACCAACAAAAGCTGGTTCCATGGGTCAGTCATAAGGTGTTAAAACGATATCAATCTTATCTTATATTCTATCGTAGTCGCTTTTGGTTAACTCAGTATTCGAAGACCAGTTCGTTCTTCAAATCGAATCGAATCGAAGCTGATTTCAAATGATATATTGATATGTATTCATGGCGTTTTCCTAATAGATGGCGTCAATTGTAAATACGTCACAAACCACTGATCACAGCGACTCCACTTTGAAAGATAACAGTTAATTAGAAAGACTCCAGTTCAATTTAAGTGCTCGAAAAGCTGTTTGCGTTTCAAAATGGAAAAAAATAATAATAAAAATTTGTAGTATATGGGGTGCGCCAACTAGACCTTCGGTATATCAACATTGAACAACTCTGACATTTTTCATCCGATTTCGACAATTGCGGACGATTTTGAAGCGTCATTCAGTACCATTTTTGCTATAAGTCAGTACACACCGATAGTATGAGCTGAAATTGTAGCGCTTTACATTGAAAACAATCGTTCAATTGTGAAAACTATGCGTGCTTACCGAATTTAACAGCACTAGAATTTTTTCTGTGCGTCTATTTAAATAGTAAAAGTTTATGCCAGCAAGTCGAAACCCAGGGACAAACTCAAAGCTAAAAGTGGAGCTGAAATAGCTTCTATAACGTCAGAAATGCTGACCAAAAAGAGCTGTTTTGCGTATCGAATGGAAATGGTTGTTTAATCAATTAGGTATTCAATAATTAATTTGAAATAAATGGTAGAGAATATCCTACATAAGTATGGCTCATTTGTCAAAATCGGCTAAAAAATGTCAAAGTTATTCAATTTTGAAATACCGAAGGTGTAGATGGCGCACTCCATATTTTTAATTTTATTACGACAAAGGGAAGAAGGTTGCTCAGTCTTGTGAGCATTTTCTTGTTCGGTTCGATCGCTTTCGTTCTGGCAATCACTGAAAAAACCTTATGTAATTCTTGAGAAAGACCATTGAAATAATCATCTCAACTATGTCGATATTGTTAAAGCGCAAGGCGTCGAACACAATACTTTTTTGAGCCAATTACACAAAGCTGGATACGAAAAGAAAGCTTGATGTCGAACCATTTCTGAAAAGCCTTATACATATAGCCTCGCATCGACCCAAGTTTTTATGACAAAAACTCATCATTTATTACGAATATGGAATCTCATAATGACGAATTTGAATCATAAATGACGGAATTTGGTCGTAATTACGCTGCCGTGTGTCGAGGCTACTAACCTGTGATGAGAACTTTGGTTCCAGTAGTGACGATCAGCCAACACAATGCCAAACACTTTTTTTAATCGTCCTTAATGAGTCTAAATGCTTTTAGACCGTTTGCGGCTAAAAAAGGCGGCCATTTCTATAATGAGTAGACAGAATCCTTTTCGATTACGAAATTACTGGATCGCTTTAGTATTTAGATGAATGATAGTTAAGATGATAGTGGGGACCCGACTTTATTTATAGTATGTCCATCTTTTACTATGTCTATGACGATATAAATGGAGGGCTCTAAAATCAACCCCTCTCCCTAAACTGGAAACCATTTCGCGCTGCAAAGAACTGGTCCCTTCAGATGTTCAAAGTGCCGGCAGGTTAGCACTATCATGGGACGAAACCTGATAAACCGGTTACTAAGAAAGGGAAATTTACCCGAGTAAAAATAAGACTCGCCCGTTCTAAGCTTGAAACAGTCATGCACAGCCTCAAAAAGCCTACATGGTACCGGAAACAGGCGCGGCACGCTTGTTGAAAAATAGACTCGCCCGCACTTAGCAAAAAACAGGCACGGTGCACCTGAGTAAAAATTCTTCTTTTCCAAATGCATCCGAGGACGAAGAAAACGGTCAATTATTTCGTTGACCATAAAAGGTGCCATTAGAATATTCAGTAGACCAATTTTCGTTCAATTGCGTAAATCAAGCAGCATGGGACATGGTTAGTACTAAGTTGGGGGACTGCTTGTTAAAACAGCACTCGCGTTTGGAATGGGGGATTATGAATGCTTTCATAACTGTAACAGATGTTAGATTTTCATGTCTGAAACGAGGGCGTATTTACTACCAGATGACAAAAAACCAGTTGGCAAACCACGGTCAATGTGGGAAGACAGTGTGAAGGCTGATGCGGTAAAACTCCTCAATATCAGAAACTGAAGGCAAGTTGCGGAATAGAGCGGCGTTAGCAGGGGGAAGCCAAGGTTCGAATTGAGCTACTCTTCTGGCTACCAGCCTTTCTTCGAACATGTAGAATAATCTAATGGGTCCAATATAGACGAGGATATGTGCGTCCAGACGCAAAAGCTCGACCAGGCAACTTTTCTTCGTCTAACATCAATAAAGGTCGGTTCAGTTTTCTTATTTGCCATAGCCAACAGCCACTGGAAGCCTTTATAAGGCATCCCGCCGGCTTACCATTACCATTGTTCCACTTAGGTCGACACGTCTTTGTTCACTTGGTAGTTAAGTACTGCTCGCGTCACAGCCTCTGTCGGCTGGTTAGCTGGAATTTCAGGAAGCATAACACTCCGACGAGCCTGTCTCCTGCTAAGCCCGACTGTTGTGGCTCAGCCGGTTGCTAAAATAATTAACTCATACAAAATCCAGAAGTTCAAACGTAAGACCCATTGGGTCTTCCCTCATGCATCCTCTCTAGACTAACCTATCATATCCTTTTTCGATCTTGGAGTTAAGCTTACAACCAGACATTGCACCATAAAAACAACATGACGGACTGGTAGTATAAAGGGTGACACCTAAGCGTAGACTCTCCTTCAGAAAAAAAGCCATATTGATAGAAACACCAAATTGGAGCAGAGCCCCTTCTGTACGTATAACGTGCGTTCTGTACGTATAACTTATAATGTCTAAGCAGGTCGAAGCATTTCAGAAGGAGCTCTCTTCTTTGGCCAGGAGATCCAGAATCACCCTATACAAAAGCTGCCGTTTATGACGACAGAAAACAGACCGAAATTTTCTTTGCAATAGCTGGGCTTGGGCGAGGATTAGTATTATTTCAATTGGAAACCTTGGTTCGTATAGAAATTGGGCGAAATTTTGAAGGATAGACCAAACCAACATCTACAATGCAATACTGAAACGCAATGAAATCGAACTATGTATTTTTGAAGCAATGATGTAAACCGGTGATGAAAAACAGGTTTTATACCACAATCAAAAGCGTTAAAGATCGTGGACATTGTACATAAACAATAGAAGAATTTGAAATTATTTTCATATTTATGAATTGCAGGTATGTCGTCCGTCTTAGTTAGATAATAGAATATGGTATAAGGCATGATCCTTCGCCCTTTCATTTCTCTCTGTGTTCCAACTTTCCATTTCGACAATAGATCCCTATCGACTTCTTTCCCATCCCCTAGAAGAATAAACAAGGACGCCATGTCCCATTCGCACCACAGCCACATCGACTCAGTTCAGTCTAGCCGTCCACACAAAAACCAATTACATAAAAACACCGGAATCCATCCAACTCCCAAATATACGATCCAGTAGTATTATTCCAATAAATTGTTGCTCCATTATTGCAATTTTTCCAGCACAATTGTGGCATCGCCTCGAATTTACAATCTACCAAACCCAAAACTCCAGAGAGTTAGTACAAATATTACGTAGTTAACCCCAACCACAGATTGAGGTCATATCCAAACCATTTATTCATTAATTACGTCGACAAAAAGTTTCGCCATGTTTTTTTTGTTCATTATTATTATTTTGGTTTGGGCTTTGATCCAGCAGCAACAAAAGCGTCATTCTTCACTGGCATCAGTTTTTTTGTTTGTTTGTGTGTTTTTTGCGCAAATGACGATGAATAAGTACACGACCAAGCCCCGCCAATCACGTGTTCACCAAACACCTTGATCGTTTTAATTGCGGGTAAGTAGTGGTTTAACAACAAACTAGCATCGTGTAACCAGCCATCAAAATAATTTGTTTTTAGGTATGGGAGATTGTGTGTAGTTGGTACCTTGTTATTTTGAGGACAAAGCTGCGAACTCGGTTTCGTGTTAAGGCATAAAAGTATTCACGCATTCCACCCCGAAATTCCTGCCATGCTAAGAACTAACTAAACTCATTGTAATTTATGATAAAAAATCACCTGTGCCCGATTCAATTAGGCGAACACCTGGTTCCGTTTTGGGGAAACATACAGAACATATGCGGTTCAAGGATGATCGCATGTAAAGGATTTTTTTTTGTACTGTCAGAAATCCATCTTCCAGGTAGACACTTGCTCCACAGTCTTAATCCCAGTTTTCTTCGTGTCATTCAACAAAATAACGAATTCCCCCCGCACTCCTCCCCCTGCCGAAAAACACTGTACTGCACGAAGTCCTTAAGACCCTTATTCATGAGGACAATTCGAGGCCCTTCACTCTTTTATTACTCCCAGGAGCTGGTCTACACTGTGTGGCACAACGGACTCAGCCTCCCCCGCCCTCTGGTCCTGTGGTGGCCTGGGGTCGGCCCGAGGCAGCCCCAAAATGACCAACCTGTGGGCTGCGTGTCATTATTAAACCATTTTTACTGGCCTCCGCCAGGGCTCCCCAGAAAGCCATAAACCGCACGAATGAACTGGATCTGAACTCGGATACGGGGCACCTGAGATTTGCATATGAGGACCTCATGCTAATTAATTAGAAGATTGCGTTATGCTGGAAGTTCCTTCCCGCGTTCCAATTACCTGATGTTGTGTCCTTGCCGTACCTGCGCATGTCCTCCTGCCCCTCCGTATATACATATATACATGTGCACAGATCCTTCACGTTTGAAAGCTCCTATGAATATGGAAAGGCTCCGCTTTAATGGCTGAAGTGGCACGTCATTTTATGGCCAGATTTGTGCCGTCCACCAAGCGGAGGACTAGAACATTCCTGGACACCACCGTCGTTCTGGACGCCCGTGAAAATAACTCGAATTGTTTTCGCGTTCCTCCGAATGCCAGCGGCCGGTCTTTGTTAGTTTTTCCAAAAAGCTATTCCAACATTTTCAAGTAATGCTGGTCATCGTGCGACCGGCCCTGTTTTTGCCCCGAGTTCTTTCGCTTTGTATGCAAATGCCGTGGAACTACTGCGGGGCAAAAAGTTGATAAAAAATGCGAACAGCTTATCTCGGCAGCCGCGGTTTTTATGGTGTTAATGAAGGTTTTGAATTTGTTTTCCTCTTTTTTTTCGGTGAAATAATGAAATCGGGCCAAACTAGGGTACGACACACGATTTATTGCGTTTTATTAGTCAGTTTACTTGGCTTACACTGGAGCTGCTTGTTGAAGTCTGAAGCGTGTGAATTGAAAATAACATCTAAACTTAATCTTAAATTATTTCACCGCTATGAATTGCTTTGTCTGAAATGAACGAAATGCTAAATGGAAAGCGTTTCTTGCAATTATTGTTCTAGAGAGAGAAGTGTAGGTAAACAATGGTACGCATCGTATTGTGCGTGCCCAATTAAAACACACGCAAGACTATGATCGACATTTTCATCATTGCAAAAGAAGTTGCAAACGTACGTGTTTGAATTTGGCGCCATATTTGACATTTTCAAGATGGCGGACTGACATTATGTCATTTAGACAAATTGTCAAAATAAATTGTTATACGTTTCAGAGTAAAACACCTTCGAAATTACGAAAATTCGTGTTCCGTGTGAGAACAATTCGTAAAGCAGACGCTTTGTTAGACTAGTTACATTTGTGATCAATCGAAGCCGTCTACAGCTCAGTCCACTGAGAATTTGTCGCAATTAAATTCGAGCTTTTTCTTCTTCTTTGATCTATTAGCTAACGGCCCCAAGCGGGACGTCGTCGCAACGGATACACTGCTTTCGGTGACTCTGGATCTCGAGTTTCACTCACGATTCGTTTCCATTCTTGCCGGTTTTTGGCGACGTCTCGAGGTTAATCACTGATAATAATCGTTGATTCTTTAACTCGCCCTCGATATTCTCTAGCCAAGTTTCCTTCGGTGCCGATCGCTGAATTTTCCAGCCTGACGGATGATCTTGCCAGAGAAGTTTACTTGGCAAGCGGTTATCATCCATTCGGCAAACATGACCAAACCACCGCAGCCGAAGTTTTTGTATTTCTTCTTTGATCAGTGTCTGTTGATCGCATCTTTGTCTAACTCCCTCGTTTCGAAGGCAATCGCGGATTGAGGCACCGAGAATCTGCCTCAAGCATCGCATTTGGAAAACCTCGAGCTTGATGACGTCCGTCTTGAGCAGTGTCCGATCCATAAAGAAGAATCGCAAGGATCAACGTTCGGTAACGGCGTACTTTCGTTTTAATGGCCGATGCTGCTTTGAACGTCGGCGGTCGATGCCACTTTCTTTTCCTCAACCAATGATCCGAAATATTTGAACATAGGAGTCTGTTCGATTTGGGTTCCATCGAGGTGGCTTTCAATCCGTCCGTTGTGAGCACTTGGTCTTTTCCGCATTAATTTTTAACCCGTATGACTTGGCGATGCGGGAAATGTAGTATAAGATGCCCGTTGCTTCGGCATCCGTGTCGGTGAAGACGGCGCTTTCGTCAGCGAACATCAAGTCGGTTGCGAAGTTGTTGTCGTCGTATCGAACTCCGCGCCATCCATCTCACACATAATCGCGTCGATCAAAACGTTTAACAGAAGTGGCGAAGGAAAGTCACTTCGAATACGAACGCTGCTGGTTGAGCCATTGTACGATGCTTGGAGAAGTTGGATGATTTTCAATGGCACGTGTTCAGTTTCCAAGGCTCTTCACAGGCTGTTCCAATCGATGCAAACGAAAGCGGATTTGAAATCGATGAAAACGGCTACAGTTCAATTGCCGCGACGAACAATTTCTTCCATTAGCCGACGGAGATCGAATATTTGATCAATGCATCCTCGATGTAGCCTGCTCTTTAGGGCTCGTTTGCTCTCGAGGTTCCCATAGCCTCGATTGTATGATTTTCGTAAATACTTTGGCGATCTCAGCGGTTACTTTATCTATTCCCAGCGCTTTTTATTTTCAGCGATTTTATTGCCGTCTTCACCTCGATAATTGTCGGTTCAGTGTCGAGAAACAGATTCGTCGGCTATTCGATAATAATCGGCGGTTCGGATGCTGGACCTTGTGGCGGATCGTGGCTGTACAGTTGGTGGAAGAATTCTCTCCACCGCTGCAGTCGCCCATGGGGAGAGGCCACGAAAGATCCATGCGAATTTTTTGATGTTATCGTTTGTTGATTTGGTTTTGCCGTCTAACCACCGGATTGTCTGGTACAGCGTCCAGTACTCGTGCTTCGACGCCGTTTATTCCATGACGGCTCCTTTCCGATTTCATTTTCTGTCGAACTTCTTTGTTCAATCGTCGATATTGCTCGAAATCGCCGTGTTTCATTCGTTTCCGCTGATCGAAGACGACCAGACAGCTGTCCGAAATCCATGGCTGCGTCCGTTTATGGATAGATGGACGCAACTTCACTGCACACCGCACAATGAACTCTGACATTTGACTTTGTTATGCATCGTTATCGTCCGGTATTGCGAGCGCCGTGAACCTGTTGGATAATTCCATTTGAAACTTTCGCCCAGTGGTCGGGTCCCGTAGGTACGCTCAAATTAAGCAACGGAGTGGATGTGTTTGTTGTACATAAGTGTTTCTGGGCATTTTAAGTTTATCGTATGTGGCAATGCGAAGTCTTTGAAAGTAGACCAACTTTTGCTTTGAATGCATTCCGTTCACGTACCTGTATGTCAGATCGCACTTGAATGCAGATAGTGCTATAACTTCTATCGCCGCACGCACCGCACGCACGCATGTGTATCTCCTCATCCTAACTGGCGTCTTATAATGGAAAACCATGCTAACTACTTTCAATGATGAAGAGTCGATGGTTTTGCATTGTGCTTTCCACTTTAGGCATTATCGTGGCAACTGCAGCAGACACGGTTACCGCTTTCTTGCCTATACTCTCGTGGAGTGGATTGATATTTCGATCGTTCATCACTCCGCTATTTTACTCCACTAGCTTTCATCTAATACTACATCGACAGAATGCTAACTTCGGCAATCGGACACGAGATGGCATCATTGCTTCTTGTGATTATATTTGAGAGCAGAGGAGAGGGAAAGAATTGATGTAAAAAGCGCAATCGACATGCAGGTGCGTGGAATCGAACCCTGGACCTCTGGGATGGCAAACGTGTGCATCGACCCATTGAGCTAAGACAGCTAGAAGCTAAATCTCACTGATAGACGAGATTGCACGATATGTAGTCCAAAGGTACATATATTAAACGGTTGAGTGGAGAAACATGAAGGGACCTACACTGATAGCCAGGAAGAAAAGGCTTCTTATGGCTACCCACGATGCTGCAAATTCAAGTGCCCCGATGCACTCACAAGTATTAAATAAAAATAGCGTTTACGTTTACCCTAAAGAGGATAAGTTGGGCTATTTATATCTCTAAGAATTTTAAATCTGCACAAGGGGATGACATCTCGCCAACTCCGCTTTAGGATTGCTTGGATGGAATCTTCCCTTGCTCATAGTCACTACTCCCACTCATACCGCGGGTAGGATAGTAAGCTCGAATCTCTAAGTTTATACTAGTGACGTCTCCAGGGTGATTTGTCATTCATCTGGATTAATTTTTTCTGATAAATTCTCAGGAGTTACAGAAGTCAATAAATCACCTGCTTAACAGCCACAAAAAGGACGATGTGCTCTGTGTATTTGTGCCCAACCAGCAATGACAGAAAAGTGGATCGACATGTGTTTTTGTTGTTGTTTCGTGCAATTGCACTTGCCACTTTCCAAACTCCAAAAATTTCTGATGTGCTTAACACAGCGACAAAACCTACCCCAAATCTCGTGAAAAAGTTGGTCGTCCCGTTGGTGCTCGTGTTCAATTTAAGGGAGCAGTCCTAGCCCCGCAGTCAGGGATGTAAAAAAAAGTCGATTGCCAGTTTCTTTTCTCGGAAGAAGTTTACCGTCAAATTCTCTCTCATTACGTAATAAGAAGGAACTGCAAGGATGTGAAAGGATCTCAGAAGGAGGACGATTGGAAAAAAACTGTTCCTTTTCTTCATATGACAGGTTGGCTGGTTGGTTGGTTGGCGAAGTCTGGCACAGCTTGGGGCCTACTTTGCATTCAGCCCAGCACAGGGTGACACACATTTCGCTGATGCCTTAAATAGTGGCGAACGTCTCCAGAATTCAAAATACTTTCCCAGCAAGATTCGCACCCTCGTTAGCACTGCGAGGGTGGTATACGGGGGCAGCAGGGGGTTTGTTACACAAACAGTTGGTGTGTAGTTTCTGGCGTGTCTCTCATAACGTGTTGCATGGCCATCGTTGTCCTCAAATCTGAGAGGTGACAACATATGCTTCACAGGATTTTTTTTTCTGGGACAAAGTACTTGTGATTCCAGGCAGTTGAAGTCATCTAGAGAGATACTAAAGGATCCGGGGTGGCGTGCAGAAGATGGTGTCGCTGGGATTTAATTGAAAAACTGGGGACAGAAGCCGAGCGCCGAGCCCCGGAGATGGAGACATTCACATTGAAGTGCACTTAAGGATGCAAGGATATTTAGGTTTTTTTAGGTGATTTTCTAAAATTTGTTTTTCCTCTTCAGCAGGGAGTCAAGCGCGCGGCGTCCCCTCTCAGGGAGCTCTGGGGCCGATTACCATTTTCCCTCACTTTAGGGGAAGAGCACTTGCTTTGTAGGTTTAGACGGCGACGAATTCCATTGAAGGCTGCTTCAGCTGGAAACTTGACATGGCTTGTTTCTGTAGTTAGTAATATTAAGGCCCACCCTTTCGACGTCGTCCTCAATCGATTTCACGCCCGATGCACTTATGGCGAAAAGTTTATCTTCCCCTGCTACTGCCATCACTTGAGATCTAGAGGGTGGGGGTGGTGCAAACTTCTCCAACAAAACTGCACGAGTTTATCCATTCCTGTAAATCTGAGCTCGGGGCTCTACATTTTGGTTACAGGTCGTGCTTCCACCAGAATGGGAAAATCACGGCGACTAAAGTGAAAGAGACTGGGGAGGAAATTGCCAAGGCCGACACTCAACTCCTAACCCCGACTCCTCGCCGATTTCAACCCTGCTAAAAAAGGGGGTGTGTATCAAGGTCTATTATTACGTCGAACCAAGACCGGATTGTTACGAGTCTGTCGATGTTTCTATGATATCAGACACAAAATTCAGTTATGACATCAGGATAAGTGGTCGTGGCGGAGTGGGGGTGGGGGTATCCGAAAAGGAATGAAATCCATATGTCGGACGTATTAAAGGCGACGGTTCCTGTGTGTTATTCGACGTTTTATTATAAATGGAGCTCTGAACTTGGAAAAACCCCTGCCGAAAAGAGGCAAACAAGCACACGAGCCACGTTTGTGCCGGCTCCGTTTTTGGCATGGAGCCTCCTGCCGCTAATAAATTTTCCCCCAATAGATGGCACTGATGGGGATCATAAAATCGCAAAAAATGAGTTTCGTGACAGTAGATCATAAGCACGACGAGGACGAGGACGACGACGGCACCAGCCCCAACCGCTTTACAGACACATAAACAACAAACCCACACACATACACCCCTACAACAACAAAAAAAAACCGGTTACACTGCAGGCAAAAAAGTTATACTACATACGTTAAAAATAAAAAGGGCAATGAAAAACAGGGTGGTCGGGAAAAATTGGAATTGCCACATAAATGGACTGGAATTATATTTTTATGGGAATTATTACGAGGCTCGCTTCCATGTAAATAGGCTGAAAACATGAAGCTGTGCGGTTTTCCATCTCGTGTGTACCTGGAAGCAAGAATTATCGTTGCGCTTTTTTCGTTACTGGAATAAATTATTAGCCGCCATGAATCCATGATACACACGGACGCAGTATTTTTGCTTTTTTCGGGGTGGGGGGAAACATTTTGTTTTGTTTTTATTTTTTTTAATATTTAATGTCGGCGTTAATGAAACAAAAGATGGCGAATATATATTACTTATTTGAGGTATTTTCTTCTGCCTTTTGCGGTCTTATCTCTCACGAGGTTTATAGTCGGAAGAGCGAGAGCAGAATTTATTACTTTCGGTCGTGCTTTTATAAAAAGGAAAAGGAACGGATTTAAATTCTTTATTTATTAGAAGAACAAGGATCGTTTTTAATGTTAAGCGGTTTTAAGTGTGGTTTTGATTTTGTGTATTAAAAGGGAAGATTTTTAGAGCCATTTTTTACCCTCTATATATTAAGCAATAAATAATTTGTGTTTTTATTGAACTGGTATTTTGAGCAGGGTCGGGTGGGAGTAGGTTGAGCCGGTCATGTTCAAAGATTGGATGACTCAAGGATGCCAAAAAAATTCTGCTAGAAGAAATTGGTGGCAACCAAGGCCCGAATTGAGCTGTAGACATATCGAAGAAGAAGTATGCCGCGCCAGTGTGGGCTGCAGCATTGGACAGATCGTGCAATAGAAGGGAAATAAGCTCTATTTGTCTGTGGGCTAAGTGCCCATCTTTAAATTTCTATGGGCTAAATGCCGATCCGCTGCTGTGCATTATGCACTTCGTTCCGTGGAGCCCATAGAGAGTAAACTCAAATCGTTTCAAGTTGGATGATTCACCGAACAACAAAGAGTATGTGGGCTCTACTAGAAACAATGGCTGAAGTGCAGCTTAGAGTCCGGGAGGCAGCATTGCAAAGGTCACAATAATTTTACCCCTCACAATTCTTATTGGAAAGGTTTACTCTCGGGCAATCATTTAAGGATCCAAGGGTTAGCTGATCCAGTTGGGGTACAGCCGACCTTGACAAAATTGGAAACATGTCGAAATATCTTTTATAAATCATTTCACCCCTCTTGAAAATTTGTCAACTTTTAGTTAAAATAATAATTAAGATAAAAATAATCGCCAGCTGCACTGAAGAGGGTGTTTTATAAGTCAGCTATCCCTATAAACCGAAGAGCAAAGTCATTTCACCACACAACAAATTTTTACAGGCTATTAATGATGTTATCGAAATTGTAAAAACAATAATCAGCTGCGCTTCCAATGGTAGAAACACCATCAGCTAGCGTATTTAAGTTGTTGAGCGATTTCAGCGACGAATAATTTAAATAACCGCCTGACTGACGATCTTAGACTCGGTATCCCATCAGCTTACTTTTATTCACGGTAAATATAGACTTTAATCTATCAAATAGAAAAATTTTGAAAATAGTGAAATTACTTTAGCCCAGATTTCGCGGTTTCAATTTAGTTTCTCATATTATGGATACCACATCATTTTTTTAAATTGAAAACAAAATGTGTAGACACGGCATTGTAATTTCCCCTTCGAAACTCGTTTACGGGCAACAACACTCCCTCAAAGCAACTGATCACAACAAGAGTGCCAGTAAGACATTTTGACATTTTTCTCTTAGGATGTGTTTCCATGGTGGGATTTGAGGCTCTCCCTGCCCATGGAAAAAGCTTTTTTTTAAATTCTCAATTGTTTTGGCGCACGCCATACTATTGGCTTATGGGTGCAGCGAAGACCACAGGTTCCAGCTAGTAATCAATAAAAAAAGCTTATGGAATACCTTCAATCCAACCAACTTCTACATTGTAGGCAATACGGCTTTAGATCGAAAGAAAAGATCTCGTGGCAATCATTTATCGCTTTGGTGGGTATGGTCTGGCTGCTCCAGATATTTGCAAGGCTTTTGACAGAGCATGGAATATTTTGTGTTGACCTCAAAACTACTAAATTTACGATACCAATATCGAACTAGTTTTAAAGAGCTGGATTGTGAATTATGTCCCTGGGCGTTTAATCAAAGCAGTACTAGATGGCGCCAAAAATAACCCCCTACTATCTCGATCGGTATTCCCCATGGGTCTATGGCAACCGTGTGTAACTTAATTTACAAGTTTACGCAAGCCACAGCAAACTCGATCGGAAAACGATATTCATATCACTGATCGATGATTCTAACTTCCAGCAGATTGATACCACGTAAAGTCATAATTTGGTTTGTTTAAGTGTATTTAATGGAGCGCACTATAGGTCAATTCTAACACCCGCTCTTTTTCTAATCTTTATAAATGATCTACTCTTAGTCTCCTTTAATCTAATCCACACCGTCGCCGATCATACTAGACTGCTTCGATCATATAAGACAAGCACGTGACAGACCTTGTCTTTTAGATCCTGAGCGCAGCTTTATCAACAGAACTCAGCAACTTTATCAACATCGAACTCATTCTTGACTGGAGCCGCAGAAATCGTATCTACTTTAATGCCTTCAAAATGTAGTACTGTCTCAACTCCAATAAAACCTGCACGGATTTTCCTTCTGGCTTAGTAGACGTTATGAATTTAAATGCTGAACCATCTCTACGTGAACTGCAAACGAAAAAAATTTCTGTTCACCTTTTGCAATTTCCTTTTTGTTTCCGGATGAGATTGTCATTTTACCAAAGTGGTCCCCCAACTAAGTAATAACCACGTCCACTGCTGCTTGACCTAAACAATCGAACGAAAACCGGTCTAATGAGTATGCGAATGGCCTCCTTTATAGTCAACAGGGAAATTTCTCGTTCTCTTTGTCCTATAAAATTTGTTAAAGCTCCAATTTTGCTTCCCTTAGCAGCACTGCGACGACATCACAAAATTTCTCGTTGAATCTTTATTTTTTTATGTAAAAGACAAAAGCTCAGCGGAAAACTCCTTTATCGTCATTGAGTGCTATGCCGGACAGCAAACTCTAGTAGAAAGAAGAGTAAAAGAACTTTCAACGTCGACATATGATTTTATATTCCACCGCCTTCTATCCAATATTACCCCCACAGAATGCTGATTTCAGTGATCGAACAGGAGATGGCTATTTCACCATATTATGGTTAAAGCTGATGCCCGGAGGAAGGGCAAGCATTTGTATAGAGCGAAGAGGTAAAGTATGTAGGATGCCCATGCATGGAATCGAACCACAGACCTCTATGATGGTCGGAAGTCCTAACTGACCTCTAGGTTACCGAGGCCGGCTTCTTGTAAGAAGATCTTTGTAAAATTAGATATGAAGTTAAACTTGTGTACAATGGCTAATGACAGTCTAAAATAACGATTGATGTATAAACTTGAAACCCTGGGGTTTCTTGCAACAAATCACACGGTAATTGCACAAACAATTCTGATGTGATTTCCATGGTTGTGCCTTTTGGTTAATAGCATTATAAAAAGCTATGACTAACTGACATATAAATGCTTTTCTGATTTAAGTGACTTCCAGCTACAGCAAAACCAGCGTAATTTAATCCGAACACAATCGCTCAATTATAAAATCAGAACAATTTTTCGTTGGTGTTGTTGTTGTTGGCGGAAAAGTCCACCATTAACAATAAGCTCTAACCTACAACAACAAATTAAGCAAACATCCGAAATGTAATTCAAGACTCGCTGAGGCCTGACGGCGGTCCCCTCATTATAATCGTCTTCTACCCCTTTTGTGCCCCGTGCGCGGAAAGGTAACGTTCAGGAAATCAAAATCCATTTAGAAAAGCCACCGGAGCCTCACCTGAATCCATTCTGCCGCTGCACACCCATAGAGCTCCTCCGGCTGGCGCGCGGGCATATCTAGATGACGACACGCGGTATTGTGTTCGCTCTTGACAGCGGAAAGGGTGCGTCCGCTTCCTCCTTTCAAGCGGAAAACTGAAGGCCCCCTGATATGCGTCCATGCCGGACCGACACCCAAATACCCGTGAATTGTGGGGTACCCAGCACTCCCCCGTGTTTGAGCGCCGCTCTGTGGCGATGTTATTGACAGATTTTGGGGGGTCGTCGTCGGTGGTAATGAGCCGCATTCATGGTCGCCACCGAGGCATGGCTCTGGCATCGGGAAAGTGGGTTTCCTTTCTGCATTCGCTCCTTTGCAGCAAGTTTTATCGCCGCAAACCGTAAGAAATTATTTTCCAGGAAATAAAAAGCAAATGAGGATCCACAGGGCCCTGCTGCGCCCCCTGAGTGGCCCCAATGCCAGCGCCACGTGAACGAGCGCACTGGAAGCAACTTTTACGAGCGGATTCCCTTATCTGGGGTCCTGCTTCCTGCTTCCTGTTGTGCAGAACCGAATGCAGCGCGGCTTCGCAGCACACAGGAAAAATTTGTTAATTGCACATTTTACCAGCAAGGATCCAGCTGCAGCCGTGCGCCCCCCGCACTTATGCATAAATTTGCTGTCAGTTAGTCCAGAAAGGATGAAAGGTCTGAAACTCGAAAAGGAAATGCACGGAGAACTTTGCCATAACCAGCCCCTAACCCCCCGCCCGTGCACAGGACTCGTTTAGGGGAAGTCTAAGTTTCATATGTTTCTCATTTTGGGGCAAATATTAGTGTAGTCGTCGGCTTCCAGGTGTGCTCTAGTTTACGATATTACCAGCCCCAAGCAGGTACAAAATGCCATCAGGATCCACCCAGGACACGGTGAAGCTGTGCTCTGTTGTAAGCGAAAAGCACTGTTCTGTCCTGGCACGGCATTAATACTAAATCCTGCAAATATGAAATCGCGGTCGCTTTCAGTTGTTTTGAGGTTTCAGCTTTTATTACGTCGAGGATAATGATTGCAGCGCGGCGACTTGTGATCATTTTTCTGTCGTTATGACCATGGATAAATTTCCGGGAAACTTTCCCAAACACAGACTGAAATGCATACATTTTGTTTAATTTTTGTAATTTTGTTGAAAGGAAAGTTTTGTACAAGAAAGTTGGTGGCAAATATGTTAGGTGGCAGTTTTCACTAATTTTATCAGTCTAAGAAATTACATATGTTCGTTGTTTGTAAAAACAGGTTTTGGCAGGAGGTAGGATTGCAGAGGCGCAGCAACTGGGAGATCCTGCACGGAACTGAAAGCTGTCGCACAAACCAGAGCCCACTGAAAGGCAGCTCAGGAGCAGAATTCGAAGTTCTGAGGTCCGTATCTACACACTTGGCATTAAATGCCACATAATGTTATCACAGAGTCATCTGGATTGTTTTCTTCTAAAATCTAAAATCCCTCAGCAGGAGCAACAATGTTACGCTTATGTGTATTCCATGCCACGAAATATAAGTAAGTAAATTGGGGATGGTCTGGCTATAGTAGCAACAGATTCATCACTTGTTGGTCCGGCACATTTCTGCGGGTTAGCCAGCTGCAACATAAGATCGGTCATCAAGAGAGCCTTACAACGGGGGAACACCGACCGCTTGGTTTTTTAATGGGCATATGATGGATGTGCCCCCATCAGGCTCACGATGGCCAAACTTGAGCAAAAAATTTAAATGGCCGCATAGTGAGCTGTACACATGGGCATACGACGGCAGATTTGAACCAAAAAAAACAATCTGTACCAAATTTATTGTTGAATATGTTTTATGGGAACTTCATTTTCGTTATCTACAATGGCCTTATGAATTATCACACTTTTTTTATGTCGCAGTTCTAAACTCAGGAATCACCCTTTATACTAGCAGTCCGTCATGTAGTTTGTTACGTCATGGTGCAATGTCTAGCAGCAAGCTTAGTACGGGCGAAGGGGGGCATACATTAAGGGTTATGAGGGTTCGAAGGAATGTTGAAGAAGGTGCCGATGACCCCTGCATTTGAGCTCTTGGATATTGTAGGAGCTCGGAAATACTGACTGTGAGAGATTATTCCACAGTCGAGTTGTTCTATTTACAAACGAAGTCATATTTTGTTGAGTGCTTGAAAGGGGGAGTTGTAGGTCGTGGGTGCGACATTATTCTTGCTTCCCCACTCTAGAATGGATTTATTGGCATTATTAATAGAGTTGGACCTTAGTTCATAGTTATCAAGACAAGATCAGGCAAGTGTCTGTCTTGTATCGAAGGCGTAACAGTAACGCAGAGTACCGTCGTCAAAGACGATGAGAAGCGGGTTGGAGGAGATTGAAAGTAGGCCATTTTTAAAAATAAGAAATAGAGCCGGTGATAAAATTGACCCCTGGGGATCCCCGGAGAGATCGGGTGGTATTCGGATTTGACACCATCAATACTGCCTTGATTGAACGGTCGGAAAGGAAACTCACATCTGTGGAAGTGTGTCGACTCCAAAATCTTCGAGTTAAGCTAACAGGGCTGTGTGCCAAATTCTATCAAAAGCCTATGAGATATCTAGGGCAACCAGACTAGACTAACTAGAGTCATGCAGACTTCGGCTGAGATGCTCTGTAAGACAAACTAAAAGATCGCCAGTGGATCTTTTTCGGCAGAAGCCATACTATCTGTACTTTATGAGTAGGTTGGATTCTAGATATCTCATAAGCTTTTTGTTGACTATCGTCTCCATGGTTATGGAGAGAATAGAAGTAATTGGGCTACATAGGAAAGTTTCCAAGATTCTGGTTAAAGTCCGGAGAAGTATGATAGGGTAAACAGTTTTCGCAGAGGTTTATCCATAGGTGAGGCGAATTGGTTTAAGACGATGGCGGTATATTATCGGGTCAGTGCATTTGTGGGCATCGAGCTCCTTGGGGCACCTGTACACCTCGCGAGTCCTGAAGTAAACCCTGTCCATTAAATGAGCGTTGTGCTCAAGAACCAGGGGTAGCGTATCAATTTCGAGTAAAGAAGAATTTTAGGCAAACAGAGATGCTAATAAATTGGCCTTGTATTTGCTGTCGGTTATCATCGAAGAAAATTATTGCATTTTCCAACTAAGCGTTATGAAAAAATAAAAAAAAAACTTTTTTCGCTCAATTAACTATACTTACACCATATTGCTTGTAAAGAATTTTCTATAAAACTTAAATTGTATTTTTGATTTTATCACATCAAATAAATAGGTCTAATTTTGGCTTAAAATTTGCTTGCTGTTCAAAACACAAAAAGTTAAATATCTCGAGTTCACGTTAGCAAAAATGAACTTCTTTTTAAATTAAAGGTCCCAATCCCAATTCTCTACCATATCTGATAACAATATTTAAATTGTTTTGTTAAAATGGACGAAAAATGCCAAAAGTGTTTAATTGGCGAATAAGTGTTTTAATTTTAAACACTTGTGCTTAGATTAGAATTTGTTGGTAAATATCTTACGTGTTTAATGTAGTATGTTAAACACTTTAAGTGATTAAGAATAAAACACTTAAGCCTTCAGGTTTTGAGCATTAATCCCTGCTTCTGTTTTCACTTCCCAGCGTTAAACGCTTTGTCATTAAGAAATAAAAAACTAGAGTGTTTTATTTCTAAACACTTGTTTTTGCAGTGGTCTAGGTACGGTTGAATATGATCAATATGGTCAAAGCGGATAAGTAGTGTTTTCCGATATCCTAGTAAAGCCAGAAAATCATAATTAAACGTATATCGCCTGTGCAGTTTCTGGGCATCAATTTTAGTTTCATTGGGGTCGTCTTCAGTTTGGCCCATATCTTGAAGAAGTTCGAGAACATCTTTAAGATATTTGTTGAGGGGCTTCCTAGCTTCCTCCTTCCACTAGTTATGCGACTGGCCGTAAGTAGGGTTAGTTGATTGTCATCATATGGGGGTCTGATCGGGGGGGGGGCCGGGGCAATTCGTCCCAGTTCCCCCCCTCCCCCTCCTTTTTTGGCGGGCCTGATTGTAAGAGATCCAGTTAGGAAATGCATCAATAAATGTGTCGTCATGGAAGAACCAATGGGATGATATGAAATCATATCGGCAAGCTAAGATGGTCATTGGGCAGATGAGTACATCAACAATTGAAGATATCTGAAGCATGCAGCGCCGATCCCTAGGATACTTATGTAGATAATTGTGGCGATAGGAAAGTTTAAGATCAGGTGAAAACATTACGACTGGGGAAACTAAAACGTCTACACTCATTGTATGTTACTAAAGTGCTGTTATTACAGAAATTCTGTAATTGAAGAACACGAGCCACAATCCCTTAAAATAGCTGCTCGATATAATAAAGCAATCGATATAAAGAATAAATGAAGCAATGGCGCTGCTACAATACCACAAAAAAAAAATTAATCTAATTCTGCCATTTTCATTCACTAAAAGCCTCCATTAATATCTAAAAACAAAAAATCCTAGATAATAATAGATTTCCCTTTTTCAATATTAATTTTGAATTGACTTTGAAATCTGACACAACAAAAAATAGAATAATCTATAAATTCATCCCCTATATGTATAGGTACCAAAAATAATTTGATTCCATCTAAAAAAAAGATTGGGTTCCGTCTCCCGTCTGAGAAATAATACAAAGTACGCGCGTAGGAGTTTTAAGAATCTCCCACAAATGTTATCAGATATTCACAATATTAAATCACAATATTAAATTAAAGTCTAGATCCTATATTTGTCTTTAAATAAAAATTAATGAAGTAAAAAATAAATAAACCAAAAAAGAAAAAAGAAACTACAATTTTTGATGGGTTTGTATCAAAGTAGGAGATATTATGTTGTTTTTGTTTATATCTTATAATACAATTCTCTTGAGGGTAAATCACTCCACAGAACACCAGACAGTTTAACAAGAAAGAATCTTTTCTAAAAAAAAAAAACTTTATCTTCAATATTTTTCCTGTCTTATTTCTGTACCTGGAATGATAAACTTTCACCTCATTAATCTTGTGTTTCATTCGATTTTACCTATTATAAGAAGAGAATGCCAGAAAATGAAAATGTAAACAAAAATTTCAGTTCTCCGCTCATAAACAACACAAAGAAACAATAAATAATAAAAGTCGTGTAATAAACAATCTTCGAAAAAAAAAAAATGGAAGAATGTCGAAAAAAAAAAAAATATAGGTATGTATATGAATGAAACAAAAGTCAAAGTCATCAAGCCACGCAATAAGAGTTCCCTCAAAAATACCCCTTGCCCCCCGCCCCCCCGCACTGTTTGTCGGTACTACCCCCACCTATCGCCAAGTCGGAGCCAATAAGAATTGTAGGTTAAGTGGAAAGGGGAAAGAAAAAATAGACACACCGAATATTGGACGGGGAAAAATTTATTACTTTCTTGACATTGCTGTCGTTTGTCCAATTATTTTGATTAATGTCGTTACATTAGTGTGGCACACGATGGCATAAAGAACCTAAAAACAGAAAAAAATCCATAAAAATACAACTTTTTTAGGGAAATAAAGTCGAACGAAAAAATATGGTGTCACTTGGTGCCAATCGGATGTCCCAAACAATCGACGGAAGCATTACGAAGCGCTACCTGATGAGTTATGATGGTGGGATCGATCCAAAAGCAGCTCTAAAAAGGAAAAATTAATCCGAATTGATGTTTACTAAATAAAAATAATCCCCGTTTTACCTTGGCAACACACAATCATTAAAAGCCTTGTCACAGGTACTACAATATATAACTGCGATGACTTTACTCATCCAAAAGTGCTATAATAGTGCTGCGGATGGGTGGTGGTGTATGAAAAAGGTAAAAAGAGTTGCGATTGTGTGTGTGTTTGTGCAGGTTATGTAAGAAAATGGCTTTATAAATGTTTTTGTGTATTTAAAAAAAATTTTTTTGCTTTCCATAATAGCATCGAATTACATTTCGATTCGCCTCGCCATTACAGAACGATTACAGATGAAAATATAAATATAGAAGAAAAAAAAATATATACACACAAAGCCCACCACGAATGGCGAACTTGATACAGAAAATGGAGGTGATATCATTTACTCCAGTTGAGCAACCAACCAGAGCACCGGTGATTGTTGCAAGTTTAATTATTTCATGCGCGCGCAGATGCTGCTAACATTGCGCTTTGGTTCATCATCGGTAAGATCATCCACTGCAACAATATCTACCATTGATAAGACCCCCCGCGCGGGGGGAGATCTTGGCAATGCTGCAAAGAGAACTTCCGTCAGATCATAAGATCATCAAAGCAGAGAATCTGATATCGAAGTAAACAACCCAGAGACTATACATATGATGGTTGGTCTGGTTCGACAACAACTGCAGCGATTCTTGATGCATCCTCCATATTCCCCGCGATGCTAATAATTATTATCGCTAAGAACTTCTCCTCGGATCTGCTGGTTATGCTGTATGCCCTCGTATAACAAAAACAACAACAAAAACAATTATATAATCACAATCACAGGCGGAAAAACTCGCGCAATATCATCAACATGTGCAGTCCAATGGTTCGACAAACAAAAAACAAAAAAAAAACAACCAAAGAGGCGCTCAAGGCAAGACTTATTAAGTTACTAAGAACGAGTCTGTCTTGCTGATGAAAACTTCTTCCATATCTATCACCACATAATCTTCGTGAATCTTTCATCCCCAGTATCCATATTCTTCATGCACGAAGAATCTTCATCTCAAACAAAAGAAAGTCATAATTGTTGCGATTTTTGCATGACTCTGATCTATGACCAAAACCGATGATGATGATGTTGATGATGATGATATCCACAGCATCTGGTGTTGGCTGAAGGTCGAATAGTTCGGCCGAAAGAAATGATAAAATTTTTGTTTAAAAGAGCGAGAGACAGAGAAACAACAGAGAGAACTTTCAGCTTCAATTAGAGAACTTTTAATAACGCAATGAAAACAATGTGTGTTTTTCTGTGACATCATCCAGCCCGGAATTATGTCACACTTTTTTGTGATATCAGAAACCATTTAAAATATCATTAAAGCAAATTACACGGAAATGAAATTTCCTGTCTATAAATATAAAACGAATTATTTTTAGTGGTTTTGATAAAGACAAAGAGAACTAAAGTAAAAGAACTAATTTTATTGAAACAACTCAAAGAACGCTTTTTTATTTTTACTTCTCTATTTCGCTGATGATGAGTTGTTAATTAAATTGTAAATTAATAAAACTAATTAGTCTCTCTATCGTGCAAAGACGTGGCAATAATGAAATTGATAATTCTTCAATTCGCGTAATGGATCTGTCGAACTGTTTTATTTCTTTCTGTTTTAGTTTCATATCAATTAATAAATTACTTTGAATTGAGTGGAGTGACTTTGCTGGACATTAAGCAAAAAACACTTTTTCTTTTTGTTTGTTTTGTACCTGTGACATGCGATTTGTTTCTTATACAAATAAATTAAATAATCACCTTTGTGATCATCAAGACAATCTAAAGAATTTTGTTAGAGAAATTAATTATACTAAGGAATATTATTTTTAAGTGAAAATTTGAGTCATAGGGGTTATGAGTACAGACTGAGTACAGACTCAAAATTTATCAGGTTAATTGCTGAAGTTTTTGTGTGACTAACATACATAGAAACAGATTCTTGGGATTGTTTTACGTTTTAAACAAATAAGACAAATTAACTTGGAGTGATTTGGGCATTAGTAGAGCGATCGGTCTTGGTGTTCAAAAGATTAAGTCATTTCAAAAGATCATAGGTTCGATTCGAATAAAGAGTCATGGAGTCGTGTGACGTGACAAGTCGTTTGAGTTGAATAAAGTGACGTTTCAAATGAATTACGACGTTCGGCACAACTAAGCGCTTCCAGTCTCTGGCCACTGTGCAGAAACTTTCTTTCTTTAAATCAAACGATTTGTCACGTCACGCGACTCGACTTATAGAACAGGGGCCATGGTTAGTTGCCGTTTGTTTCAGTTTTACTGTCTAGTTATCCATATCTTTACAAATCTTTTAAGTCAAGACCAGAGCTTATTGACATTCTATTGGCAATCTATACGTTATAAACAATGCAGTCTCTTAAACAGCTGTTATGGAGACAATTATTGGACTGACTTCACTGCACATGTCTTTATAAAAATCGGTCAATAAAAGTATCTTAAAATTTCAGCACTCATTGAATGGGCAGTCAAAGTACATATTGATATCCTCAATGGTATGCCAAAAATTTCAATTTGTCATGTATTTAACCATATAATTGATGAACTGAGATTCCAAAGGAAATTCCGTGCTTTTATTTCGGGTAGCAGGCGAGAATGAGAGAAACTCATCCTTCATGGGGTTTAAGAAACCTCTGCTGGTTCACCGATGGAAAAAAATAATAGAATATAATACATTGGCTGGTATCGTAGGACCACCTCCAAAGTCTCAATTACAATGCGAAGGTAGTCCTCGATTTGCCAGTCCGAAATGCATACCATTGATACCTGCGATAGGTCAATCTTGAGAAAGTTTTGGAGAGCAAGTTTTTGTGACAGTCAAGTTTTCATCAAGGCATCCTCTTCGTGGAGCTTTTCCTTCTACAGGGAGTTTTAAAGTACTCCCAAACATTGTCCCAAGTAAAAAAAAGGATTACAACGGGCGAACAACGGCCGCTTGGTCTTTTAAGGGGCATAGGAGGACCGTAGAGTTTTCAGCCTTTTTTAATGGCAGGAAGTACTGAGCTGTACACACGGGCATACAAAGGCCAAGTGGATCAGATGTTCGGTTGGATTATCATACTTAAAGACTACCGATGCACAACAGTCGACAGTCGTCGGTTTGTTTTACGTTAAGTGTGTGGTGCAGAAATTTTGCTATTTAACAGCTTTAACCAAACCATTCCAAAAAATAACATTTGCAGTGCTTATATGAAGATATGAGCTTCGGATTACATGATGTTTTTCTCAGTAAATACGTGATTAGTTTTGAGTTTTGTTGGGGGGCGAAAGTCACACTTTAGAACCTAAATACTTGATTTTGCATTAGGTTCACCGATGAACCCAGTTTCGTAGAGCCCAGCTCCAAAGTCTCAATTGCAATGGACTGTGGATTTTTCAGACGGAAATAAATGAGGCTGCGAACTAGCTTACGTTGGAGAGGTATGAGACAAAGATCCGACGACCTAAACTTTTGTGTGGTATTTCATGGTTCATCTCCAAGTATCTAATAAAGGGGTGATGAAGCGACTGGGCCTGACCTGTTAAATAGGCTAATAAGACCCTGTGCCTTAAGGGATGATATCACTCCAAACAAGGCGGTTGGTGGGGTATCTGACTGGCTATGTGGGGCTGCGGTACCAGCCTGCCAACCTAGAGCTGTCTCAAGAGACCGAAAACCCAATCTACATGAAAGGCCATGAAACTTCCTCATATCATCTCCGTGATTATCCTGCTTTCATCTGGCTAAGAAGAAGAGCTATTATCACAGAGCTTCTAAGGCTCACTAAGGTTCGGTCTTGTTCAATAAAATCAATATCTAATAATAGGAGCTTGCCCGTTGCGGGTGCCAGGATTAGTACAACAAAGCAAGCACAACTCGCAATCAAAACAGTTTGTCTGTTAATAGACTACCACTCGTATCACTATATTGTTGCTACTGTTCTCTGAGAGCGTATCGTAAACCAGATTCACATCAACACCACACAACTGTGGTACCCAACGAAACGGCTAAAAACACATATATGGGAATGAGTCGGCAATAAGTCGACCTCAGTGAGGAAAAGTAAATTCTGGAGATAAGACTAAGCTTTAGGCCAGCCTTAGGCTGTATACGAAAAATCAGCCAGCTACGCAGAATTGGCAACACATAATTCAAAAATCAAACCACTGCAGCCGGGCATTATTTACAGTTGGCTCGAAAATTGAGCGTTTCATGCGTTCAACCATATTCCATATTACAATATACACATGTGCAGGGCTCTAAACCAAAAAAAATTCAGGTATTCAAAGTGATTTTTGAGTGCTCGAATAGTTATTTCCAGGCGGGGGAGACAAAATTTTCTTATCACAGCGCGCGTCGTGTAGGGAGAGCGGGTGGTTTCGAATTGGACCCCCAGGCCAAAATCGTTCCACAACATTTTCTACGCATTCTGAGTGAATTATGCTTCTCTGTCCGCCACCACCTGACCATTCAATTTATCAGCACTCAAAACTCACTTTGAATATCAAAATTTTTTTTTTGGAACGATTCTGGTCTGGGACGCAATTCTCAACACTTAGATTTTCTTTATTGTAGTTTTGGAGGCGGCCATATACCCGCCTGCGTGCGAGTGCATATGGCCGCCTCAATAAAGTGCATATGGCTGCCTCCACAAAGCAAATTAAAAATAAAATTTATGCATCACGTTACCATGGCACATTATAACACATTAAAATTTGCAATGTCATCGGTCCTATGTAAGGCTTGGCCGTACGAATAGGTCGCCTTGATCTTGCGGAAGGACAAGAGTAAGACCATTTTTGATCATCACTCAATAAAACCCTGAATGTGGTTGCCTTAAGCTTAATCCACACATTTCCGTAACGTGATGGTGACTTTAGTGCAGTACCGGGAGCATCAGCGAAAACACATTATCGGTACGATGTAATCCTATGCAAAAAGGTGCGACATGTTCCCAGACACCGACGATCTCAGTACCCTTCAGGTATCCGTGAAAAAACACAAAAAATACGTTGCCACCGGTATTTTTTAATTTATCCCGGACGTGAAAAAAATAACGGAAAATTTTATAGGAATTCAACACAAATTTAGGTAAAGTTTACTTTAAAAACCCTCAAACCTGTTCTTATGCGACCACTTCCCAAAGAATAAGCTTGGATCGAACCCTCTCTCTCAACGCCAAATTCCACAATGCACTTTAGATCACTGTCCAAATTTCAATACTAAAATGTCAGATGCCCTTAAACATTGATCACTAGTTCGGAAAAATGCGTTGCTGTGTGAATGTCAGTGAAAAATTCTGCACGGAAGTCACTGACACGGAAAGAATCGGCGTCGTGCCGTTACGCATATGTATGAATCGACCTATATATCCGTATTCGACGCACTTTCCTTGGCGATTCAGCCGCCTTTTATTTTGGCAGCTGCTTATACATATTATGTAGGTTATAATTCTCACGTCATCACGACGGAAAAAATGTCGAACAGGGAATGAATCTATTCACTAGTTAGACTCAGTCCTGACTTGTATTTTAAAATAAAAAAGTATCGCTTAAAACCATTTTTTTTTTTAAAAAAGCTAATAATAGTTATTTAGAAGTGTTTTTCTGCTGCTATTTTGTTTGTTTTGACTATACACAATGGACTCGTTTTCATTCTCCAAACATTCCCTTGCCCTTCTCGCTCCAGTATATACATATGTGCTTATGTCTTATCTAAGAGAACAATATGTCGCGTGTCAACAAAACAGTCACTACTCTACCTGTAACAATCAGGTATCTAGTAGGTTATATGAAATTTCCATATAATATTCCCGAGGTATAATCAAAATACTGAAACTATAGTTGCCTGCCCAGTTAAAAGGTCTAAATACGATTTTAGCATGTTTCACTCAATTTCTTTTTAAGTAAAAGCCAGAGTTAGTGATCACTTAAAATTAATAACGTTTTGCCTAAGCACAAATAAAAGCGTGTTTATAACTGCTTCCAAATTGCTTCCATTAGAAGGTATACGTAAACTCACTTCGGCAGACTTCCAAATTGCAACTGTATATAAAGATTAAAGTAAACTATGACCGGACAATTAAGGCAATTTCGGACTTACTGCTTTTAGAACATGAAAATCTCCAATCGAGTAGTACATACCTGAAACAGAAAAGAAACACACAAATTATTCACAGTTATCAAAAACTAATTAAAAACAATTAAATCTTATAAAAATTCCTCTACAACCACACCGAAAGATGGCGTATACCCTCTCAAGATCAGAAGATAATTGCTAGAAAAACTCCTTATGTAACTTCTCGAAACTTTTTCACCATTGTTCTCTGACATCCAAATCCGAGGATGGAAGTGATTGAGATAAAGAAAAAAATTCTGCCTAATCATTCTCATCAAAAAATGTACAAAATGAAACCGAGTAAAAAAAAAGTGTTAAAACGATGAGTTAACAAGACCCACAAAAAGATGGAAGGGGTTTGGCGGGGAAAATCCCCAAGCGCGCGGAGGAGGGGATTGGGAAACGTGGAGTTTAAGGCCAAACACGTTACAAAGCTGCCAGAGTGTAGAGGAGAGAACTTGTTGTAATTCCCGGCTGCCGTCGAGAAGCATTAATTTACTGAAGTCTCATTTCGGCGAGATTAGGCCCAAAGCCGGCTTGTCGCGGCCTTCCTGCCGGGGAAAACTTAACGAAACTAATTGCGCTCGTCTGTTCGCACTCGTTAACCAGATTACAGTCATTAAAAGACTCGCAGCATCTGTTCATGTTGATCTCCGGCATTTGAGGAATTGGCAAAGAGTGCAGCGCTTAACCCTCCCCGGACCCGGGTCGGATCCAGTTCGCCGCGTGCCTACCAACAGCTTTCTGCAAATCTTACAAAACTCGCGGCTGAAGTTCTTACCAAAAATTCGCTGCTACTTTCGCGATATCTCGCCATATCTAGAACCCACACGCGGCCGAGTTAACGCTTTGTTTCCGCTGCTTTATCGCTTGAACTCGAACCAATTTCGCGGTCCCTGACTTGGCGCTAGGGCAACAGATGTGTGCCGGACCGGCCGCGCGATCTTGGCCACAACTCAGCAGCAGCATGTTGTGGAAGACCGGGCTTTGGTGGCCCATATATGACTTTTAATCGCAGCGGATTTGTCGCTCTTCTCCAGCACCAAACCCCAACCCCGATCTCGACCCAAGATCCAGCATCGGTACGGAATAGCTACAGCAGCGCACAGAACTATGCAAAGACTCTCCTGACGAGAATCAACATTTTTAATGAGGCGAGTGAAAAGTGGTGATGATAACATGTAGAACCATGCGAACTGCACAGAGATAAGGGAGGGGGAACCTTCCGGACTCCATACCTGAAAGGTATCACCCAAACTCACCTTGTGACGTCGAGCCATTCAGACTTACTGCGGTCAATAGACAACGACTAAGCAGCGAGCCTCCATGCCATTGTTGCGATGAGGCTGCAGTATTCAGGTGCTATCTCTCTCCCAGCCCCGAACATGTGAAGCCCCAGCTTCCGTGGAGCTTTAGAGCCGCCCGGAATATGGGGAAGGACTTGACTGCTAATCTCGAACGTTATTAACGTGTGTTGTTAGAGTTTAATAAGGCCCTGTTTATGCAGAGTAAACAATTCACGTTTTTGGAACACGTCATTGTCGCCGCCGTCGTCGTCGTCATCATCATCATCGTCGTCTAGGGGCATCGGGGACTCCCCGGCACTTGAGATCTCGGATCTCTGGCTTTCTGCTAAGGTTTGCGCGTCCGTACCACATACACTCACTCTGTACAAGAGTATATCAAGATTTTATCCAACTTTGAAAGAGCACCGAGATTGCAAGTGGCTTCGAGCGATTGCAGAAAAAACTCATGGGAGCATAAATAAAGATGGAGCCTCAAATGAGATGTGAGAGAGAACGGTTATGATGTGCTTTATTATCTGGGACGTAAGGATAATGGATGGATTATATCCAGGTACTTTGTTATTAGCTTCCTTATGCGCTGCTGCTAATACATAAGCAACGAAAGGCGTAATATTTATTTTAAGGATAATTTAAAGGATATAGGGATTTGGGGGCAGGTAGAGAAAACTCTCGTTCTCGGTGTATACTACACTAAAGGGTATACGGGAAAAAGACTAAAAAGGAATTTTATATATGTAGGGCGCTCGCTATCTCTCTGCCAGATTTAAAAGTTTACTCTACGTACACTGGGTTGATGGGCACCGGCTTATATAGGGAGTCATGCTTTAGGGATTCTATCGATTATAAGCTCGTTAAAGGGTTGGATTTTCATTTTGTGATGTTCGAGGAAAGTATGGTAAATTTTGTCTTAAGGTAAAAGTTTTGTCGTCTTATCTTGCTTCGTATGCCGCTACAGGTCGTCATTAGCTTTAGAGCTTCTCTTAACAATGCCCTTTCCAGATTTTCTTATTTCGCCAGTATCCTTTCAATTTGTTAACTTTAATAATAATAGAGTCTTTCGAGAGATACAAAATCGCACAACTTTTTGCTGATTTTTATTCGTCGCTCTTGACAGAATTGCCGATGGTACCTAGTGTTCCCAAGCGGTCCCCCATCTAAGTACTAACAGCGTCGAATGCTGCTTGACTTCGGCAATTGAATGGGAGCTGGTCTATTCAGTAAGAAACCCATTGTTACTCTTGAGATCTCGATATTTTCTTAAATATTATCGAGCCATTTCTATCTCCATCGGGCCGGGCGCCATTTTTTATGGCCTGGTACAGTATTGAAAACTTTCTTTCACACTCATTCGAACCCATGCAGGTGATGTTTGATATGCGACTCATGGTTGATCATATCAATACAGACAATGGAAAGAAGTTCTGTATTACGTAACTTAGCTACGATTAGTAAGTCGAACTTTTGATGTTGGTTCAATTCCTGATCTTCCTTCCAGCCAATTGAAGGTTCTGCGGAATGCCCATACGTCAATTGGAGTGTATGTGCTTGCTTGGGCCGCTAGTTTTTTGAACTAACAAACGTTTTCAATCGACTACTTTATCTGGTAATGACTAACTGGAGAACCATATTCAATCGCTGCTGAAGATTCATTCCATTACCGTACCGATACCAACTATAGCAACTGTTGTCAACTCTCCCTCTAAGCTGGGAATTTTTTTAAGCAAACGCACTGTCGAGCAGTTGAATTGGAAGCCAGAGCTAAGCAACACGCTGACTTTAATCTGCTTGCTCTTGTGGTTAGGTATTTTGACTATTGCAACTTCAAGAAAGACATGGACAAACCTTGCCAGTGTTATGAGTCACATTTTGTGCAGTGTTACGATGGAAATTTTCAAGTCATGGTGCAATATTTAGTTTTGCATGATAAAAGAGAATAGTAGCGGCCACATGTTGCTGCGTCAATAGCTTTGGCAACGGCTAAAATAATGAAATAGCTCTTTGATGGGGAAGCCTTTCCTGCTTCCACAAGACCTAGTTCCAGTCAAACCAATCAAGACCGTCCTAAGAGTACACCTTCAGTAGACCCACCAGGAAAGGGTTTAAGTTGGAAGAGTCGAATCGGTTCAAAGAAAATTCGTACGTTTCGTACTCAGTCATCTCCCTTGGGATGACCCACGCATCCTTCCGCCTTATGAAAACAGGCTTAAACTACTCAACTTAAGCTCCCTACATAAACGTCGTGAAGTTGCTGACGTCATATTTGTTCATCGGCTACTAAATGACAAGGTAGACTCAGGTTTCTTACGAAGCCAAGTGGCATTCAGAGTGAGTAATTATAGCTTGAGGGGTGTACCTCTCCTGCATACTAACTCCTCTAATACCAATTATGGCAAGTACGAACCTGTTAATCGCATGCTTATTAACGTTATTAGAAATATTAGGGTTTTTAGCATGCTTACAAGTGAAGAGGCTCTCAAAAAGAGTCTTCTTAATGTGACGTGAGTCCTTGGTGTACCCACTCCCTCTTTGTTGTAGCACACTTCCTTGTTAGAGTGTTTGAGTACTTATATTTATTTCTATATGTTTGCATGTCTCAGCCGAGCCCACGTGGTCGTGGTAAATGTTTCTCAGCCCAGCTGAGAAGTGCGCCTTCTGCATAAGAAGGGAAACTCTATTATTATTATTATTATAAGTTCACAATTCAACTGGCAAACTGAATTTAGCAGCATAAATAGGGCCAAGGCGCAAAACATCCACGAATTCAAGAAGACACATGCACGGAAAAAAAGGCAATTTATTTTTTGGGGAGAGAGGTAGTTGAAGTTGACATTTTTGTTAAAAAAACTCAACAGTTGGACATTGGCGACTCGTAACTCCTAAAGTTGGGAAGATAGATCAATTTTCATCATCATCAATTTTACCATTATATAGAGGTGATGGTCTGCGTTCATAGGTCTTACTCTTGGAAATAGGTTATAGGGTTAAAAAAATACAGGGTGATATGTTAAGGTCTATCTTTGAACAGTTCTGACCGTATTACTCAAAACCGACAAAGATTTCGAACTAGGTGACATAGTAACTTATGTTCAGCTCAAAAATACCTTTCCAACGACATATTACGCATAGCTATTGGAGGAGGTGGATACCAAAATTTGCACTCTCCTTTAAAGTTATATCCAAGAGGTCAATAACGGCCGTCCAAAATCGAGGGGCATATAGACTCCAAAGTTCTGGGCTATGTTCAAAAATTAGGCTGACTGGTCTTCATATTTCTAGCCGGCGATAAAATGAAATCAAAAAG
The DNA here is from genome assembly GCA_949987705.1 of Thereva unica. Lineage (NCBI taxonomy): Eukaryota > Metazoa > Arthropoda > Insecta > Diptera > Therevidae > Thereva > Thereva unica. The sequence goes on from OX465283.1 coordinate 6,963,953, forward strand.
AGAAAAAAGCGCTGGGATAACCCCTCGGTCTTAGGACATTATTGGGTGCTTTTACAAGAAAACGGAAAAATGAGGTATAACTAATACTTTCCGAAGCTCAAAATGGCCACCGAATGGCAAGTAGTTTAAATACCACATAAAACCAATTGTACCTAAAGATGCCTAAATGAAACCTGAATAATTGTCTGGGAATTCAAAAGTGACGTCCCTTCCTGTGAGTTTCTTATATACTGACGTGAAGGTGTCAACCTTATGTTCGATTGTTGTCTGTTGGTTCTTATCCAAATGGACCTTAATTAGCTGTGATCCGTCAAGCTTAACACGAACGCGTTTTCCAACTATTTCAGCAGGGAATACAAGATCCTCTAAAATAGCATCATATACAGCTGTTAAAGTTCTAGACCTTGGCCTCTTTTGTTTAAGGGGATTCCTTGTTTTCCTCGTTGGCTTAGGCAGAATCTTCCTTTCACCAATGAAAACAACGTGATTGCCAGAGAACTTCTTTTCCAATTCACGAACTAATCGAGTCTGAATCTTTTGGAAAGCCCTTTGCTTTGGAATTGGAACGTAAATAATGATTGCTTTCTTATTGTTAAATTCAATTTCTCTTGCTCTTGCTTGGCCAATGGAAGTTTCAAAGTTATCGGGCTGGCCGCCGCCGGATTTGATAATTTTAGTACCACTCATCTTGGCCACTATTCTGACAGAAAAGGACGAAGAACCACGAAGAAGCAAGGTAAATATTCATTCAAATACTCGCAGTGCCTAAATATATTTTGTTGGCTTTTTGGTCTTTCGAAAGGAGTTTGGATTTGAAAACAGTCAGTCGATAAACTTTAATCTGCTATCTTCTTCTTCTTTGATCTTTCAGGTCTTATAGTATCATGATCGCTACTTTCCATAGTGAGGTTTAAACCCCAATCCTAAAATTTGTAGACCAAACGGATTGAACAGAGTATCTGTTCTGTATTTGTTTTTTTTAGGTTGGAGAATGACTATGCTGTCAGATGAACTTACTCTTGAGCACCCTACATACAATTGGCCATATGAGAAACAGTCACTCCTCAGATCGATACCAGCCACTTTCAAACTCTGCATTAGAGCGCCAAACTTGAAGTAGAGGACGTGAGGTGGTACTTCTACTGGTGGGTTTAAGGGTAAATAAGAATTCTCCAGGGTGATGCACAGCATTCTCGACCTCCATTACCGAGTCCACTTCATAAGCGCCGTCGACAGCTTGTCCATCAGAAATTTGTTGATACTGTTGACTGAGACGTTTATTGGAATGAGAATAGATCTTTCCTTCTGCCATGATGCGCAATCCAGTCAAGCATAATGAATGTGGAGGTCTCCCACAGTATTGCCAAGGTTACTCGGAATATTTATTTTTCATTCCTCTTCCAAAAGCTTTCCATCACCAATCTGCCTCATATCACGTTTAAAATGGAAATGCATGTTAACTATCAAGTATAAGTCTTTGACAGCAGACCATTAGATGGATGACTTGGAAAATGGAATTAATTTGTCATCAGTGGTAATAAAGGGGTAATAAAAGGGTAATAAAACAAATCATCGTACAAAACCGCTTTACATGCATGTAAAGGGGTTGAGTTTGTATTTAATATCATGAAAAATCACAATGCGGTGAGATAAGCATATTTCCACTATGAACTAGCAATTTTTTACTCATTTATATTTTAGCATATTTTTTTAGAAAGTTGCGTGTTTTACGCTAGGGGCATTTTTTACTCACCTCTATATATATTAACAAAATCAAATAGTAAAGATCTTAAAAAATTAATATGAGGTATAGTCTTAACTCATTTCTTCCTTGCTCATGCAGCTCTAGCTACCCCATAAGGTACTACGGGGATGGGATTATTTATATTACCTCATCAATGACTTGATGGTGAAACGAATCCAACGATACGTGCGGCAAACCAGATTTCTATACTACGATTTACACCGAATCAATCAAATTGGTTACTCAAACTGTAGGTCCTACCAGGTGAAAGTATTAAGTGGATAGAAGGTCTCTGTGCATATGTTAGGCATCACTCTATCACCTTTTGAAACTCGTGTCACTATTGAGTTGTTGTTATACTATCATCCTTTGTAGCAAATATATTTCAATCAAACACTCATGCATATCCACCATTGGCAGATGACAAGCAATACACAACAACTTGGTATGCATGTAAATGTGTGTAATTCCAATGAACAAGTACAATCACAAAACCACTATCTGCTATTCTCGGAAAGACATTCATTATATCCACGCTGTCGAACCAGGCAACCGTCAACCATAGTCGATATCAATTAAATATATTTACGATCCCCCAACAACTTTACTTGTGAATATTGAACTGAAAAGTCCTGAATATAAATTATTCAATGGATGACGCAAATTCCATGGGTTATAACCTACAGCTGACAAATTACAAGCCACAACTCCCCCCCCCCCCCGGCCATTGCCATATGCCACACAATCTAGATTTGAAAATTGTTTCACTTTAAGTCCTTTTCGATAAAAGCCTTTCATTAAGTGAATTCATGACAGGATAACGAGTGCCTAGAAATTCGGTGGATAAAATATTGAAGGCGACCTATTTACCAAACCGAAAATCAATACACAGTAAAATGTTGCCTCGCCAGTGTTTACTGCAAGGAGGTACGAAAGGTACGTAACGAGGTGGTGGTGGTAAAAAGACGCCCGTTCTAAGGCCCATTTTCGTCATGAAATTTGAATGGCAACACTGTCACTTGGACATGTAGTAAGTGCCCCCCCTATGCAAGTTGCTTGGAAGTTAAGGAAGCACAACTCTCTTCGGGGAAGGAACATCCTAGTCATGCCCCAGAATTTTGTATTAACCTTTTCCTAAGCCCTTTGGCATGGCGAATGCGGTGGATGGGGCCCCGTTGGAGAGTTTGCCGGCGCCACTTGAACCATCAATTGGTTGTAAAAGTGCATGTGTAGTGTAAAGAGTGTTTGTTGGGAAGACTGCGAAGCCCCATAGCACTAGAGCCAGAACCACCGGGGGAGAGGAGGACGATATACAGGACAACGAGGCAACAAGACTCCTGCAGGGCTCCATACTTAGCCCGCTGCACACTCATATATTTTTCATGCAAGAAACTTTTATGCCCTTCATGTGCGCCACCAGGAAATATATGGGATGTCGTTTTAAGGATTTGAAAACTACCAACGACCATTCTGCAGGTTTCAATGGTATCCTTGCCTGGTTCTGGTGGATCTGCTGAATTATTGAGAGAAGCAATTCATCACGGACAGGCATAAAACGGCACTAGACGCGACCACCGAGCATTTACTGAAGGATTCAAGGATCTTATAGTTGGCTTCTCTTCTTTTTATTTTTTTTGTTAGAGCAAGGTGAATGCATCCTGGGGATATTAATTACCCTCGAATGGAAACGAAAGAGCGGCTTAAGTACTGCCGACGAATCTTGAAATTAATTTTTGTGTGTCTGAAAACTGCTCTCACAGGAAATGTCGGAAACTCATTAAATTAATTTTTGGGCAGTAGTCCGGGTCTTGGTTTGTGTGTGTGTGTGCGTTTGCCCTGTGGTCTGCTGTGAGGTCAAAGAGCTGCAGACTGTGAAATTCGGAATGAATGGACTCTCTCGCTGTATAATAACTAGTGTCCAGACATATTTGCAGGTGAATGGAAGCCCTTCCGGTTTCTACACTCCAGTGAGCATCAAAAGCATAATATATTTCGGGCTTAGTTAATTTTTCACTTATTATACACGTTATTCCTCTGCACTTTAATCACAAACCAATTATTTTTTCGGGTGCATTTCCTGCAGAGGATGCCTCAACTTGCCCTCATACAGAGGGTTGAGCCATCGAGCAGTTAAAAGGGCGTAATCCCTTAACTCGAGTCCAGTGATGTAGTAGATGCAATTCGTAACTTTTGTGTTTTTAAATTGCAATCGTTTATTCCACATCAGAGGTTATAGAGGGTTGTTATATCTCTACCTTTATAGTCTAGTCCAGAATGTATATGTTCATCAAATTTCAGAAAATTATCTCAACCCCCTAACAAGAAAGAGGGTTGAGTTTGTTTAACACCTGCATCAGACGGCTAAGGTAAAATGACACCTTTATGTATTCTATGTGATCGAAATGTTAGGCAAAAAAAGGTTAAGGTGGAATGATGATGTTTATTTATTTCAGATTAAGTGTAGAGCTGCCTCCAGTACCCCTAGCGGCCCACCTAGCACTTGACGAGGCGTTTGATGACATTAACTTGTTATTCCTAAGGTTTGATGGGCATCCAACTAACTGGGGTGTGTTTTTTAAGCCCTATTATGGAGTTTAGGAAGTTTATCAGTGCGACTTCACATGGTCTGGATGTCTCTTTCAAGTCGCAGCATGGTTCCTATGGTCAAGGCCGGCTTTAGGTATTGTGGCGCCCCGTACGAGATATTTTTATGCGCTCTTAACTTTTTAAACACATTTCTTCTAGGTAGATTACCAATACTTTTGTGCACAAATTATACAAAAACCCGAGTAAAAATAAAATATGGCATTATAACGGGCGAACACCAGCCGCTTGGGAGCTCATACGGGCTCACGACGGTCAAACTGGACCAACAGATTTAAATGGCCGAGAACTGTGCTGCACATACGCGGCATACGAGGCAAATTTGAACCAAAAAACTGATGTTCACCAAATGCATTGTTGAATCTGCTTTACGGGAACTTGATAGTTATCGTTATGTACAATAGTCCTTTGGGGTATTATACTTAAAGCCAAGAGAAACAAGCTCGTCAGTCGTCGGTTTGTTTTTTAGAAAGTGTGTGGTGCGAGCTGCTGTTGATTTCTATTTTAGGGGGGAATTTTGTTATTTAATCGAAGAAACGGCCCATGCCCGGTTACTATGTTTTAATCAGGATCGGGGTTCGCCGATTGTAAGGCCATCTTCTCCAGAAGAGGATCACGTTATGCCTTCTAACGGGAATATCTAACTCAGATTTACATCGATCCCTAACTTGAAGCGATTAGGGGACATCCGTAAATATACGCTGATCAAACTTCTTCAGGACGTCTCTGTTTATGAACTCTGTTCTTGAGGGTTTTTCGACGACTAAATTCTTCCTTAAGGTCAATTAAGGGGAAAGTTAGTCTGGGTTTATGGCAACCATATCCTCGAGTAGCACTAGTAAGTCCAAGATGTGTTTAAGTCCAGGTCTCAGATTCCCTCAGTCTAAGAGCACTGTACGAGCCCGAGTAAAAATAAGACTACCCCGAACTTAGGTTGAAACGGGCACACACAGGGTTAAAACATTTGCATGGCACCCGAAACAGGCACAGTACTAATAAAAAGAGCTCAGAATAGTCCAAACGATGCATGATACAGTATGGTCAAACTTTTTTTAGACTATAAGGAACAAACTTGAAGGGTTAAAAAATTGTACAGGACGAAAAAAAAACGGGCAATTATTTTTGTGACCTTAAGAGGTGCCCTTAACATACTCAATAGACCGGTTTTCGTTCGATTAAGAAAGTCAAGCAGCAGTAGACGTGGATAGTAATTAGTTGGGGGACCGCTTCGTAAAACGACATTTGCGTTTCGACTGGGGGTGGTGACTCTGAACTCGTCATAACTGTATGACATTCGTTCATTCTTGATTAGGGGCGCCTTGGTGGGCACTGAGACCTATTTTTTTTTTTGATCTATCCTGCCAAACTCGGGGTTAAAAAATCTTCTAGGTTAAGGCAAAGGCCGCCATACCATACATAGCCTAGAATTGATCTGCGGTAAGACCTATGGGGTGCGACAGCGAGGGAGATGCCAAACTGGATGACATCGGCTCAGTTTCGGGACCGGTGGAGAGAACAGTTGCGAGTGGCCACGACCGGATCCCGGTTGTAGAGCCATCAAGGAAGAAGAAGAAGACGAAGAAAATCGATTTGAGATTCATATGAAATTTACATGTTTTCGCGCTTCAGCTTTGTGTATTTCGAAGTATCTTTTAGCGTGACGAACATCCTGGGTCCTTGTACAGCTATGAAGAAACAGCTGGTCGACCCTATTCTTCATGGCCAACCTTACGTGGTAGCTTGCTAATATCCAGAAAGGTTCCGGTCCTACAAGTGATGAATTTGCCCCTCCTCTAGCTAGATTGCCGGCAATTTCATTACCAATTCGATCTTCGTGGCACGGAGCTAATATCAGGGTAAAATTGTTTTTTCTGCTAAGGGATTTTAGAGATAGGAGACAATCCAGGACAGTCTCCGACGACACCCTGTGCGATTTATTAGTCTGGATAGCGAGTATCTAAGCTTGGAAAACGGTGCGGGTAGTGTCCAAAGCCATTGATATTTCGGTCCTTGGAAACGTCCGTACACTAAAAGGCCCTCCTGCCTTTAAATAAGGGCTTGCCATATTGTCATTCTGACCTTCATCGAATACTCGCCGTAAACGGTTTGTGAAAGTCAAGAGTGACAAGAATGGTAACGATCAACGACAACCTTGGCTCCAGGTTAAGCTCATTGCGGATCGATAAGTGATTAAGAGAGTCGCCGGGTTTAAAAGAGAATATGTCCTGTTGATGCAACCAGTCTCTTCCATCAGGACAAGGTGGAGCGAAGGAAAGTTCAGTAGGACCTCCACAGCTGTGGTGGGACAGGTGCTGTATGACTGGTTAGCATTATAGGTCTTGTTCGAGGCTACAGAAAATTCGAAAGCAAACGAGCCAGAAAGAACAAGCGGGGTTAAGACCACATCGAGGATGCATTGATCCAACATTCACTCTCCCCCAGCGAATGGAAGAAAGCATTCGGTGCGGCAAACGAATCGATCGATTTCAACTCGGCTTTCGATTGCATCGATTGGAACAGTTTGTGGAGAGAGCCTTGGAAACCGAACACATGCCATTTGAAAACCATCCAAATTCATCCAATCGAACCGCGACTAACAGCAAGGATTTTTCATATTTCAAAAATTAGTAGCTCTAATTTCTTCCTGGAACGTTTGGTTCGGCACCTTTTACACTATTCTTCTTGCAGATTCATCTAACTCAGCCACTAAGATGTCTGTTTCTGTCTTGTGGACTGTGGTGATTCATGAATGATCCATTCCTTTTTTGCTTTGCAGCCAGTGCTTCATTCGGTAAATGGATCGAAACATATAGACTATACTGCAGTGGTTCCCAAACTTTATTTCGTTCGGAGCCCTTCTACAATGTATAAAATTTGGCGGAACCCAACGATGAAAGCTTTCTTGTCTGTCTGTTTGTCCGGTACATATCTCGCAATCGATTTTTTTAATACTTCCGGTTACCCGATCACCCTAAAATTTTGCACACAACTTCCGCTCCGATGACACAATGCAAAATGGTATACTCATTATACCGTTAGATCCATGGCGGCCGTCTCAAGAGGACGGATTACTGCTTTCTTCATGGAACAAATTTTGCAATCAATTTTTCAAATACTTACGGATATCCTATCATGCTGAAATTTTATCAGCTTTAGCTCCGATGACAATACAAAATGGTATACTCAATATACCTTTAGATCCATGGCGGCAGTCTCAGGAGAGTGGATTGAAATATTCTTCACAACCCCTTCGACATGGGTATCAAATGAAAGGGTATGATAAGTAGAACACCATAAGCAATATAGTATACTCAAATATCGTTTGGCCCGTGGCAGCCATCTCAAGAGGGCGGATTACCATTTTCTTCACAACCTCCTCGATATGAGAATATGGTATGGCGGCCAAAATATTACGCGACGTGACGTAGACCAAATTTCAAGGAAGAAGGCCCACTCGCACTTTCTGATTAGCAAGAACGCGTTAAACGGCCGGCGCAGCGTCAGTGAATCTGCGAATGTATCTGCGCTTCGGCGCTGGTGACACGGAACCCTACAATTTTTTCGTGGAACCGTAAGGTTCCGCGGAACCCACTTTGGGAATCACTGCTATACTGCGATGAAGGGTTGAAATACGATTGACGAAAAAACATCTGGCTTGATAGTTGACGATATCTTCATTCGATCTGGCACTACTTATTACTCCACTGCAGATGAGTCTCATGGCGAGTCTCGGTTCATTTATTGGAGGATTGTAAATCCAGTGAACCACATAGATTGATCAGCTGCATTTAACTGCAGTGGAGCATGTCGTCACCATTTCTTTTCCCTTCCAATAATGTTGAATAGACCAACAGTGATAGCCATAATTTTATACCTCTCTTCGTTCGAATGTTATACATCTTTGATCAGGCTTACCAATTCGAAGTAACTGAGAATTTCTATGGTATTAAGGACCTGCTTTGAACCCATACTGAAACGAGTGCATTCGTACCTCTGCCGTCTATGAACCTTGCAAATTTATACCGCTGGACGAAGGTAAAACAATTTCCCCTTAAAATAAATCGTAAAAATGCACTCGGGAAATTTTCTAAGGAAATCCTCCTTCCCGACTGCAGACTCATACACCATCGTCCACAAATTACTAAAGTCAACTTGTCACAGATCCTATCAATAAAAAATTAGGAAACATCCCCACCGGGGAGGACTCGAGCGCATATCCGTATCGGAGCTTCCATATCAGTATAAGTCTAAATCCATGGAGATGGGATGCTGGAGCAAAACCGAAAGATAAAATAAAAAACGAAAAGTGGAAGGAAACTATCAAGGGGCGAAATGAAGACGATGAGAAACAATGGAAAGGAACGATCCTAGCGAACCTAGGAAATATATAAGCTCGCCAGGATAACTCTCTGTAGACCCCTGTCGGCCGCATTAAAAATGAAAACTCCTCTGCCACGCCACGTAAAGAACCGGGGTACACTGGGGAACGAAATTTTTTGGACTATGCCAAGTCTGGAAGGAAACTCTCGAACGAACTCACTCTACGACTTTCGGGCCACGAGCGTATATTTTAAATTCAATTTGCGAAAAGGCTCTGCAGGAAATTATCAGTCACGGACAGATAATAGAAAATTCGGCATAATGATGCCTCGTAAATTTTTTAGTAATTTCCAGGCTTAATTCACCGCTTTTTTTTCCTGTAGATGGCGGCACAAGAGCGATTTAGAGCAGTAACGTATGGAAAAAAGGACAATTGATTGGACAAAAAGGAAGGGTCGATCTGAAATGGAATTGGTTTGCGGTTTGGAAAAGGGTACTTCCCCCACCGTGATGAGCAGAAAACGGGAAATTTTCACGTTTCATATCAGGTGTAGATAAAAGATGTCAAATTAGACAATACCCTTTTCAATCATGAATTAGCACAACCGAAAGTTTTGCATGGTGTGACAGTTTAAGGTCGTTAGCTTGGTCTGTTGGCATTTAAGTGGGAAAGTGTTAGAGGGTCGATGATGGAACATAGGTTTGTGTGGCCTGGAGCCCGACTGCCCAATATTTAGAGAAAATACGATTAGTATACAGATACAGTCGATTGTCACCAGAACCAGTAGGCGGAGATAAATTTTATTCGGATCAAGTGTGGGTTAACCAATTGGAGATATGAAAGAATTAAATACTTATGAGTACATGCATTAGTTAACTGCTAGTCAATGTGTTCCCTTACTATATAGTATTTTAAATGGGTTATCAACTGTATTCCATCGGTACCCTCACAACTACGACGCGACACCCGATATAACCTCTGAGATCCGACAACTGTTTCCGCCCTATGTCCCATGAGGGATTAAAGGAGCGTAAGTAGCAAGCAAGTAGAATTCCGAAGTCTGAATCCGCACAGCGAATTCTTTCTCGTTACTATAATTTCGACTAGAGTTCTTATCCTAGACTAGAGGTCTATTGCACTGAATGATAGATATATCCGTCGACATTGAAAAAAGGCTTATAATGGACACAGAAAGGCGTTACTAGACAGATTCTTCTTCAAATATAGACTGGGGAAACAGAATCCGACCCGGTGTTCCTTTTAGTTGGTGCAAATAGCTGTACGAACGGTTAGTACGTAAATAATAAGACAGCGTACAAATTGGTCCCCCACCTAACTACTGACCGTTTCCAATGCTGCTTAACTTCTGTAATGTCGAGAACTGGCTAATTCAGCAAGTGACATGGGAACCTTTTCCACTGCACTCATACAAGGTAGGTATCCTGATCACAAGATCCCTTCGAACTTTATTTTCTTCATGACGTCTATGTCACGATCGTGCTGGTAAGTCTCGTCATTGTAGAGTCTCTGGAATCATCGTCCGTCACATAACAAGCAAAAAGTTCTCCGAAAAAGGCTTCCCTTCCTTGAACACTGCAAAAGCCGGCTCTACAAGATGCTAGGAATATCTTCCAACGCTGGACGCTTGATGGTAGGACGCATCATGTGGCCGATGCTCAAGTGTCCAATGTGAAGTGTCCAATGTTCGTGATTAGACTCTTCCGGCCTGATGTCGATGTTGACTCAATCGTTGGAAGCCAACATTCGAATGAAACGTAAAACGATAAAGCCTGAATGCATAGTGTGTTATATGACGGCTGTAATACACATCGACTAAGGTTAAGGATTGCTTTTTATAGTACCATGGTCTTTCAAGAATGGATGGCACAAGAATACTAGTAGTTGGAGAAGAATACTCCCTTGAATACAAATCTTCCTCGACATAAAAAGCGCTTTCACCAACCAACTTGTCTACAGAGGATATCCAGGTGGACCTAGCAAAATTCGGCAGCTACAACGATTGTAGTTCGTGGATTCTCCGAATTCTGAAAATTACTATCATCCACTTCAGCTTAGGCAAAAAGACGACGCGCAGTGAGAAAAGAGTCATCTCGCCGCTTTTAGTTGGCGACAAAAAAAACGACAGGACAAAAGTAGTCGCCTATGCAGAGTTTTTGTGCAGGGCACAACACCAACGATCCGTCCAAGAGTATTGTAGAGCTGTGTACCTACATCCACAGGACCATCTTTGGGTTGAGACTTCTTCCCTTGGCGTAGGTTTTTTTACAGGCTAGACAACGCTTTGTCGAAAGAGTTTAATTGGTTTATTTTTTGAAAAGCATATACGCACACATATAGTACATACAGTAGAATATACACAATTGGCACGCGGCAAAATGCATCTCTTAAGCAAGAATGCACGCTCCCGCTACAGGCACGAACATCTAAAAATGCGCCTACTAGAGGTATGCATGCTTCTATTACAAATATGAATATATTCGTAATCGACCATTCCAAATGGGAGTTTCGTTTTACCAAGCGGTCCCCCGACTAAGTACAAAGCACGACCAATGCTGCTTGGCCTTCTCAATAGTACGGGAACCGGTCTATTGATTATGCCAGTGATACCCTTTATGGTCACCAATCTAATTGACCGTTTTCTTCTTCTTATACAATTTTTTTAAAGCCCCAATTTTGCTACCTTTAGTCAAAAAAACGGGAGAACACCGTGCTTCCTTTGGGCTATTGCGTACGTCTTTTATTGAAACGTCCTTGTAGTTGGTTGCATTTGGAAAAGTAGAATTTTTTACTCAGGCATACGGTGCTTATTTCGGATGCCGTAAAGGCGTTTTGCCGCTGTGCGTTGCAGGCTAAGGACGTGCGAGCCTTATTTGTACTCGGGGATGCGCAAGAAATAAATATACGTAAACTTCCTATTACAAACTGGAGATCAGTAGAAAGACTTACAGACAAATGGAAGAAGAGACTTCAAAAGCCCCGAGTCCTACAAGGACTGCATCATCATTTAAGAAGAAGAAGAATAGGGAAGCTATGCACGGTTTCTTTACACTTTCGACTTTCAGTTACGTTTTAGGTGCAGGATTAGACTCAGACATTTTACCCTGGAGGATAGGCTCGGGTATGTTCATCCAACCTGGGGAGGTTAAAGACGAGTGTATTCGTGAATCGAGTGAATAGCATTAGCTCAATTTTTCCTGGGTTGACTTCAAGCTTACAGTTTCCTACCCAGTGGATAATTCTATTCAAGCATCCTTTCACGTTTTCACTGATCATGGATGGAAACATTCCTGACACCATTCTTACTGTTTATGCTCCTACCCTACCACTTTTATCCAGCCTTTATAGTACGACGTTTATCGTTACTAACCACAGTAATAGAGAGACCACTATTTATTGTTGTGTTATGTTCTTTCGTCGTCTTTGTTTACCATATTCGTTCTCCAATCTGCTTGAATTATTCCCAAGCTCAACGTAGCCACTACCCATTGGCGAAGGTCTACGTTTAGGGCTATGAGAACTTCTTGAATCGACTCGTTGCGTACTTTGTAAAAGGCGGACAAGGTACTATATTGTTTGCAATGTAGGATCCTTTTGATAGTTTAGTTTCCACCGTTGTCTCAGTGCATTCACCTCTGAAAGGGCATTGTGCTAGGGAGAGGTGTAAGGTCACATCTTTACCTGTCTTGACTTCAAAGCAGATTAGATTGGCAATAGGTCTTCGTTGACGCGTGACTTCTTACCATCTGTTTTGAAGACTCCCAACTCTCGCGGGTCATCATCGCCATCGACAATATGACCACCACTCACGATATAACTAACTCCAACCCACTTAACTTTATTAATATATGTTTTGTCAATTTAAGCATAATTTTATTTTTATTAAATTCCTGCATTGAAACCCAGAACACTTTTTATGTGAATAGAGCATTCATTATCTCTGAGCGCTCACACAAACCTCAAAAAGTTCCATTCCATTCAAATAGTCGTGTGGGTATAAAACTATTCACGTTCGTTCAAATCCTCCCCATAGAAGGATCACGGAAAACTTCAAAACTAGTCACCTGCGAACTCGCTGCATTTATCCCGTCGTCGTTCGTCATAAAGAGGTGAAGTGCTTTTTACATTTTCACTATTCCGACAAAAGCATGTTTTCAGGCGAGTTTTTGTCTGGGTTATATTTTGAGATAATAGAGTAGAACTTTCATTATATCTGCGAAAAAGAAGGATGTCGATGCAACAATATAACCTCTTTTTAGCGGTGCGTGGGGCGGGGTTTGATTGTTTACTTTTGCTTTGATGTTTATGACGAAATTCCATTAAAGGTAATGAGACTGTCAAATTGCTTTGTCGTCTTGGTTTTGAAATTGTTAAAGTGGGAGAAGAATCGTTTGAAGGAAACATGAAATGCGAAAAGAATAATGGGAATTTCATTGTGGTTCTAAGAAAGAACGTATCATTCATTCTTATCGTGCCGTAGGCTATATCGGTTCTTGGCCTCGTCTAAACATTTCCTACCGTTTACGCAGTTGCTCGTCAGGCCGAGGCTCGTCAGGAGTTCGCGTGATCTCGGCTTGTTGTAGTTAGGCTAAAACTTTCGAATTTTGTCGTATAATAAAGTGTGATACTGCACGGAAGTGTATAGTGACATCTCTCTTCGTTACACACAGTTACACCACTGGTATTTACTATATTTGCTTCTAGTCTGACCAATCCATCTGCTATCTCGTTGCCGTTGCTCTATATTTGTTTATAGAACTAGGTTATGTCTTGTGAGGTTGGAAGTTTGTCCATTCTTTTGTGCACATAGAGACCTGAGTCTAAATTGAGTTTCTATGTAAGGAAGTGCATGGCCCTGGTAGTATTACTAGTGGTAGAAAGCGACATATATTCCTGGGTCCTTTCGACTTCTCCACCTCGCTTGCTACTCAGAGCTTCTGCGCCATGCAGGTTGCCTGTTGCGCATCACGTATGGCTTCAGCCCCGCTCTCTTGTCTAAGGTCTGCTTTCTAACATAGGAGAAGCCATTTTGGTCTTCTTTGCCCTGTCTACGATATTGAGTCTTTAGCTTAGCGGAAGCGACATAAGTAAATCATCCATAAAAATTCGATAATCTACATTGGTCAATCACATGTGTGTCATAAATAGATCGCCTGCCAATCAAAGGTGTCATATCAAGGTCATCGCAGGTTCCCATGCTGAACCGTCCTAATACCTACTCTCGCTATTGTGGAGACAAACTATCCGGATACTATGATCATCATATTATCTGCATAGGCGACTAGTTTTGTTCTGGCAAGGAAGAATCCCCTGACTTACCCAAGATGTAAAGCTATCGTGTCGAGGGGTGTTTATCAGCGGGTAGTTGTTTTGACGACCTCCTATGGGCACCGAGCGGCACCGTTCTGCTATCCTGAGATACTGGCATCAAGACTGGCTGCATCAAGATGGAACTTGCCTCTTCTACCATTCTCATGCGACTTCGATGGACCAATTGCCTTGTTTGGCCGGGCTGAAACGGGGTTTGGGGCACCCACAAGTTGGGTGAAGAGGGCCTTGCCGATCGGACTTGGATGAAACGCACCAAACGCTGGAACGCTCTCTTAACGTGGCTAAGAAATTGTTGTGGCGGAGTAGAAAGGCTGTCAGCACACTTGATGCCTTGATAATCGGGCACTGCGTCATGAATTTCAACTTATAAAGGAAAAACGAGCGAAGGACTCCTCCTACAGGTTTTCTTTGAGGGAGGTTAAATATGCGATTCTTGTTCATTGTAAGTGCCCCGGGATAGCACCAATATTAAAATCGTAACGCAGAGCCACTAGGTAGACTGCTGAGCCTGTTCAAGCCATCTGGCCTACAAATATAAGGCATAGGGCAGCGGTCGGTAATGGATGGCACGGTTGTCAGCAGGTGACACGCGAAAATATGTAAGGAATGTACGCTACCGCATCCGTCGAGGACAGAGTTCACTCGAACGTTGATATAAAGACTGTCATTCAGTTTTCCCATAGAGGCCGCCGGCAGGCCATGACCTGAAGGTTTCTCGCCTTGAAGCCAAGTATCACCACACACTCATCGGCCGCCATCTGGCCGCCTACAGTCCAAGAAAACAGACAATGTTTGTGTTGAATGGATTTATCGTCAGTCCGGGTCTGAAGATCAGAACTTCTTTTCAGTCTGAAGTTTTCGTTGAGGACACGAAGATTTTTTCACTTAAATTAACAACCTGCCACGATAAACAAACTGTCGTCTTCGCCTGTGTATATATAGGGAATGATAAGGTTGCCTGCAGTCCACGGCCTATCAGGCGGATGCCTGAAGTTCTCATCGCTTAGTCAGACTAAGTGGCCTTGATCGGGCCATTTAGTGGCCACGGTTCCTTTGAACCCAATACCTCACCAAGAAGAAGAAGACAAAGAAGCTCCACACGATGGCTATAAAAATCCATCACAGTTCAAACCAGTACATATGTATATTTTGGTGTCATAAGCACGGGGCGACAATGCGTTGTTAATAAGGCTCCCGGTCGCATTGTGGGTAGCCCTTCACCTAAGCTAATCTACTGATAAGTGGGTCGCATGCCCAAAAACTCAGCATAAAAAACGGCTTAAACCCGCTTCAAATCCACTTTTCCAAATTGCTTCTCCAACTCGTTCCACACACACAGCATCCACAGGATAATTCTCCTTCGAAGACATCCTCTCAACATTATCTAAAATCCCAGAATCACAATAAAACTGCTCTGCGCCCTTCAGGATGATAACTTGAGAAATTATTGCGAGGCACCCATTTAAGGGCGGTTAATATAGTCCCCCCGGCCCCGCGCAGCCCGGCGACAATTACACGAAAATTTTTTCACGTTTCACGAAGGGAATAAAAACTCTCAACGAAAAAAATACAAAACACAAAACAACAACAACAAACAAAAGTAATGTCGACATTCCCCAGGGGTTGGGGGATGGGAACGCGCGTATCCTGTGCACAGGGGGCACAGGTACACACACACTCATAAAGGGAGCGAAAGGAAACGCACCAGGCACCGGCTTTCGAGGGAGTTTCGCTATGCGGCAGGTGATATCCTTGCCAACAGCCGTCATACCTGGTGGTGTCCCTGGAGGATTCCTTCCGCTCCTTCTGCCGCTGGCTTACACCTTTTGTGTTTGCTACCCGCTCCAAATCTAATGTTTGCTTCCTCTTCCTTCGACATATATACATTTTTTTTATTCCCTGCTCCTTTCTGTTGTTGTTGTTGTTCTTGTTTTTTTCGGAGTCCTTTTCTAAAAACGGAGAGCATCGTGGTAAGGGCGGGGACGCGCGGGGGGCTGCTGTTTCACGGGGAATTAAATTAGTTTCAGGGACACATGACACACATCAGCTGTCGTGGGTTCAGGTGAGTTATCAGCCAGGCATTTGGTTGCTGGCATGGCAGATACTTATCGAGCCTATTAAGGTGCGTCGTCGTTGATTAGGATGGAGCCGGTGTGCCAACTGCTCTTCCCTTTTTATTGGAAGGGAAGCAGAATGCGAGCAATTTATTGCTTGTTTATAGCTGGCTTAGCGGCATTACGACGGGGCGACGCGACGGCGACGTATCTTCGGGGATCAATAGGTGCGTGCCAGGACCTCTCCGGATAGTGAGGATGTAGACAACCGAACGGATTCCACGGGATTTGTTCTTATTCTCGGATGAGAGTTGGGATCATGTCGAATATAAAAATATTTTAGGCCTCCAGCATGAACTTTCCCCATAAAACATGTCCACCCCCCCCCCTCCCCAAACCTGGGTCAGCATGTAACAAGCTCTCAGGACAAGCCTTAATTGCCTGGAAAGTCCTTTTTGTCCCAAAGCAACTCAAGTACGAATTTAATTAGCCAAAAAACTCTGAGGTGAAAAACATAATTTTTAATTACCTACATTCCACTTTTGTCACCTGCTGCTGCTGGTCTATATCGCATCGAGACTCTCTGGATTCGGTGATTTAGGGCCGAGCAACATGACACTCTCAGGCACACACACACACGTGTACATAAATTGGCCGACTCTGGATAGCCTTGATGGGTTAATTAGAGAAATCAATAAATGCCTCGGAAATATTATGACATAATAAATGACACTCCGCAACGAGCGCGGAGCTGCCAGCACTGGAAAAAGGTGTTTTATATTCGCGTTATTCGGAAATAATAAATTCCCACAGTCCACGGCCCCCCGGCAAATTGAAACTTAAGTGCCGACGATTGTGTGTTAATAATTTCACCGAAATTATTTTACACTAAATATTTTATGGCGGATGCACTTTTGGCTGTTTTAGGGTGGTGAAGTGCACTTTTAATGTGACTATGTAAATAATTGCATGATTCTAACACACCATGAATAATATTTATTTTAATTTCGTTGATAGATGCAAATTTCTAACACAAAGGTGTTAAATGTATCTACCTACAGTCTAGGTATGTCATTTTTCAAATTTGTTAATTTGCACACATTTTCTGGGATAACTAAAACTCTAATAGGGGTACATGGGCTCTTTCCTGGCAAAAACCTCATTATGTAGTATACAGCTGTTATACGAGACACAAGTGCTTGGGATAGGTTTTATGGTCAGCAAAATCATTATCGGCTTTCAAGGATTATGCATCTTTCATGTGCGAGGTAAATTTAAGAACTTAAACCTCATAAATGTCGACTACACTGCACGACTACAGAAAAGTCTCCGATATCGAAAAGGAACTATACTTCAAAATAGTCGAAAGAGTGAACTTAATCCCTGGCCCATGTGGGGAATTTGGATGTCATAATAGTCGGGAGCTTGTATGTAGGCAGTACATTGGCTCGCAGCAGTACCTTGGAACAAATTAATGCCAGTAGGTGAGCTATAAAGATGGTAACCAGAAATAGCATGGTCGTGTAAAGATATCCACAAAGCTATCTGAGGGTGTCCTGATGCATCGCTGGGTAGAAAACGATCATAAAATGAGGTTGTAAGAAGTGCCTCTTTTATCTTTTGAGTCAGTACAGTGTCATACCTCCTCGCTGGTACCACCTGCATAAGCAGCCGACGACGGACGTACCCAGTGCCCGGGGTATATCTGGGCTATCCTATCCGATGGAGTATAGTTCATGGATCCGCTCTTCTTGGTAGTGGGGTTGACCGTTGGGCTAACTACCAGACCCCGTAAAAACACATCGGTTAAAAAACCCGAAGCAATGTCGCGGAACAGACGGGAAAAATGGCAATGACTACACCTGGAAATGATTTTCGGAACATGGAATAGATGGTATGTACAGAAGTGCAGCAGGTAAGACACTATTAGACGAAGTGAGGAGATATAAAATAAAAGTACTCGCGTTACAAGAGATAAAATGGATAGGAGACACTGAACCTTGGCAAATTCAGGATATTCTACAGCTGCGGAAAGGAACATCAAGTAGGAATAGGCTTCATAGTACACAAGTCAATCATAAATAATGTTATAGAGTAGTGTTGAGCCGGACTTACAAGAGGCGGTTCATTTGTCCCGTACACGATAGTAAATTGTACTGAGACCTCAACTTTTTTAAATGTCCTGGTTCAAAAATAATGTACTACTGGGATATGGACGTGTTTCGTACGATTGTAAATTACGAAGTGGACTAGTGGAGAGACATTTCTTTCTTCTTTTGCGGCAGTAAAATATCCAATTTGGACCGCGCCGAGGTGAGATTGTAAACACGAACTGCCGAGACATTATCTTACAGGTTTTGCCGCAGTAAAATATCCAATTTAAACCGAGACGTGGTGAGATTGTAAATACGATCTGGAGAGAAATCTCTTACATTTTTGGAGGGAGTGAAATTTTATACTAAAGAGACAATTCTTACATTTTTTGAGGAAGTGAAGTTTTGTACTCGAGAGATATTTCTTACATTTTTCGAAGGAGGTAAATTTTGAACCGAAGAGGCAATTCTTACATTTTTCGAGGGAGGTAAATTTTGTACTGAAGAGGCAATTCTTACATTTTTCGAGGGAGGTAAATTTTGTACTGAAGAGGCAATTCTTACATTTTTCGAGGGAGGTAAATTTTGTACTGAAGAGGCAATTCTTACATTTTTCGAAGAAGGCATTTTTCTATGGAATGAATTTTTGTACTCGAGAGAAATGTAAATGTAAGGTAAATTTTGTACTGAAGAGACAATTCATACATTTTTCGTGGGACGTAAATTTTGTATTGAAGATACAATTCTTACATTTGTCGAAGGAGTGAAGTTTTGTACTCGAGAGACATTTCTTACTTCTTTTTAGGCGTAAAATAGAAATATTATTTCTGGAATATTTTCGTGTTATTTTCAATTTTAGGGAATTTCATTTTAAATCTGTAAATATGTTTTTCCTTATAAAGTTTACAAAAATTTTATAAAATATTTTTGTAATTAAATTTCATTCATTCATCATTTATCGTATCCCCTCTTTCGCAAACCATTCAGCCACCATTGAGCCATTCACTACGTGACATGCTAGCAATACAATAGCACCTCGCCTCATTTGAAGTGAGACATTGAACTGGTTCAAAAGGAAAAAGAGGCTCCTCTTACAAACTCATTTAATAATCGTGTCCTACCCAACACTATTATAGAGTTCAAGCAAATCAGTGAAGGACTATGTTCAATACGACTCCAAACGAAATTCTTCACCCTTCCGATCATAAACGTACATGCTTAGACGGAGGCAAAAACGGACACGACAAAGGACACTTTCTATTATAAGCTTGAACACGCATATGACACGGCCCTTCCAATAACATCAAGATAGTGATAGGGAGACCTCAACGCCAAAATTGAGAACTGGCACAGACCGACCAATGGAAAAGAAAGTCTCTACGAAACATCAAACGATAACGGACAACGTGTAATCGATTTTGCGATGAGCAAAAATATGTTCGTCAGCTCAATATATTTCCCAAAGGAAGGACATTTACAAATACACATGGCAATCTGCCGGCGAAAGATAACGCAATCAAATAGACCACATACGCATACACAGAAGGGCAGCTTCCAGTATCCTTCAAGTTTGAACCTGAAGAATTGCGAATTGTGCGAATTGCGAATCGGACCCCTTTATAGTTAAAGCTAGATTCAGATGTCGGCTGTCCACTCAAGAAAAAAGAAACAGCAAACAAAAGATATTCGACGTTGATCGCCTCCAAGAGCAGACTGTATCAGGCAAAAATCTAACAGAAATGATAGGTACAAATATAAAAAAACACAGACACGCAGTCGAGGGAAAGTTGATAAGACTGAAGGCGATACTGACACGAAGGAAACTGTAGGTTACAAACGTAGATCTAGAGCCAGTCAATGGTACGACGAGGATTGTAAATCAGGTGGAAGGAACTTCAGACATGTACCAGAATCCCGTCTACAACATTACGATGACACCATAGAAACAAATGTACCAGCCCTGGAAGAATTGCAGAGCGCCATACCGTCCTTAAAAAACAGCAAATCTCCAGGAATTGATAACATCCCAGCGGGGTTGATCAAACAAGGAGGCGAATCGTTTTCAGCAGCTACACATGAGTTACTATGCTGCATATGAAGGAACAAAAAATGCCTGAAGATTGGAAGCAAAACATTATCTGCCCAATAACCCAAGGAAGGGGACAAATTCAACTGTGGACATTATAGAGGCATATCTCTTTGTGCTTTAAAGTATAAAATAATGACAAATATAATTAAAAACAGACTGGAGCCTTATGCAGAAGCCGCAATAAGTGAATATCAAGCTGGATCTTCGAAAAAGCTGGGAATACAACATCGACGGGTATAACTTTTTATCGGCTTCAAACAAGCATACGACAACATCGACAGGGAAAAAATGTTTGCGACAATGCTGGACGAGCAACAGACATGGAATGAGCATGTTTAGAAAGCTAGACGCTTTAGATCCAACAGAATTTAGGGCAGTGAGGACTTCGAGGGAGTGTCCACACAACGAAAGCTGAAGCCATCAAATGAGGGAGTGAAGGAGGGGTTGGTCGTGTGCGGCGAATGATGAGATAAGAAATGTTGATTTAGGGTTTCAAGACAGAAGTTGAGGGCGATGACTTCTGTTTTAAAATGAATACCCAAACCAAGTAGCGGTAAACCAAGGCTTCGCCCTTGCTCATAATGTTTTACTTCGCAGCAGTACTCACTCATCAAACAGATCAAGGAACATGCTGTCAAATGAAGCGATCTTGTCATTGACGTCAGTCGTGGTAAAGATGTTAGCCCAAGGCAGACAAAGGTATCTTTGGACGAGTAGGTCTCGGTCAATACTGGAGAAATCACGATAACTAAGAGTTACCGGTGGCGTGTCACAGTGTTTGTTACCGAACTCCTCCGGAACGGGTTTTTATGAAATTTTTTGTGTATATTTGGTAGGTCTGAGAATAGGTCGTAGGCTGTTTTTTATACCTTTAACCAAAAGAAACAGATAAAAAATCTAATAAACTGGTAATTTTAGAAATTTTCAGTTCAGTTTAGTTTCAATAGCGTCATGGCCTACCAATTGTTTGACATCTTCGTAAATGTAAAATTGTCATTAAATTGAATCATTCCATTTAATGAAAATTTCAAATTTACGCAACTGTCAAACAATAGGCAAGGCATGGCAGAATCAAAACTAAACTGAAATACTATAAGCAAAATAGAACACTCAATATACCGTTAGATCCATGGCGGCCGTCCCAAGAAGGCGGATTAGCACTTTCTTAACAACCACCTCGACATAGGTATCAAATGAAAGGGTACGATAAGTAGAATACAATAAGCAATATAGTATGTTCAATATACCGTTAGATCCATGGCGGCCGTCTCAAGACCCATGTAGTCGTTCCTTCAGGCACTTCATCTGTGTAAAATTCACATCTCGAAAAAAATACCAAGTCAATGGATAGTTTTTATTGGCTGCTATTGGCTTAGGGGTGCAGCGAGACGTACCGCGTCCCAGCTAGTATAATATACATAATATTTGAAAAAATCTTTTCCATAATCCACTATAAAATGTTATCACATTGCTGCTGGGTTAACATCGACGCCATCCACCACTCAATTCTACCATACAAACAACCCCATCAACTAAACATCGATTACTGCAACCATATCAAATGTCTGCTTTCTAAGGGGAACCCCCTTACACTCAAGGATTTCACTACGAGTTAAAGCAAAATTTAATCAAATTTAAACTTTCACTTTTTTTTTGCTGTGCTATGCATAAGGACTATTTACGCGAAGGATTTCAATTCAACATTGGGCCAAGCAGACTTGTATGTACATATATAAAATATTTATAAATACATACATACATGTGTGAATTTCCGCGAAAATTATGAATTGATACGGTTATTGCACTTAAATAAATGAAAAAAAAATGTATATAAAATAAAATAATAATAATATTTATGTATATGTATGTATATGTCCCAAAAGTCCCACCACAAATAAAATTTCACTCTTATATTCATTTCCCTTGCGAATAATTTATCTTCTTCTGAATTACTCCATTTGTAGAGTTATGATGGTGTGGTGTTGTACGATATCAATTTACGCAATATTTTTGGTGGCATGACTGTATTATGATATTCACTGCAACAAAAAAAATCACAGCATCCCCCATTCAATTACTTTTCATTCCTATACAAAATAAAATTTCATCCCTTGATCGTTTTTTTTTGGAGTTTTGAGCTGATAAAGTGAAAATTTTCTGTGTGTATAAAATTTTGATAAAAAACACTCAAATCACTTTGGTCTAGGTCAAACTTCATATTTTAACTGCTGATCAAACACCCACCCCTTTTTCATCCCCTAAAGGCAATACTCCATTTTGTTTATGGAAAATTAAGCGTAAAAGCATTTTTCAATTATTAAAAACTTCCGAAGCGTGGTTTTTATACCTTTTTACGTCTCTCCACTCCACCTACCCCTGTGCAGGACTGTTATGCTCGACGTTTTTTTGCTATACCTGTCTGCACCTGTGCTTTACCTTTACCTGGTTTTGTAATCCGCGTCTGGCTAATATCACACTTCCGTCGAATGCCCCCGGAGTACTTGAAAAACTATCGGGCGATGGCGGTGGTATCGATTGGACCGTGAAAATTTCTGATTGGGAATCGACTGTGAAATTTTTTTTTATTTTTTTTTTTTTATAAATTAAGAAGAAAAAAAGTAGAGAAAATGTTTTTTTTTGTTTTTTTTTTTTTTTTTTTGAACTTTCTCTTCACTCGGAGATTGCAGGTGAACAATTGTTGTAGCTGCCGGCTGCCACTTGTCCGTTTCGATTGACGAATTTTTCAATGGTCGCGGTTTGATTGAATTAGAACACGCCGCTTTCATGTTCAACAAACCCTTCATCCCCAACAGAAGCACAGAAGCAGGTGTGTGTGTGCATACCCGGCAGGTGTGAACTGTTCATTTTGAAATTCCCGTTCGTTTTTGTTTATAATGTATATACACATACCAACCACGGTTCATTGCCCTTCAAACACATAAAAAAACCTAAACAGGTGAGTTGTGGTGGCGAGGCTTGAAGGTGGGCTGTGTTGTAACTGTCCTAAGGTACGACCTCGTTTGACCTGTTATCCACCCTCTTTCTCACCATTCGCTGCCACCACCTTGCACCCTTCCCACGCCGGGCTGTGTGCCCTGCCGACTATTAAAGTGCAATCAGTGGGTTCGATTGGTGCTTGTGTGAAAGTGCCCCAGTTGATAGCGTTATAAGTGCAGAAACCCGAATACAGGTGTGTCCTACATAGAGACCCAGACCCACCACCACCCCCATCCCTCGAGGCACTATCCTGGGGGCGTGGGGGTTAAATCATGGCGGTTGCATATTAAATATTCAGAATTCCAAAAGAGACTCCGGCTCAGGTTTTTAATTGGTTCATCATAAATTCACCGTGTAAAAGCCGTCACATGCTCGGTGTGCCAAGAGCTGAGTGGCAGTGGCTGTTCCGCTGCTTTGGACGATGGATTGTGAAAAATTATTTCGGTCACACGTTAAATATTCATTAATCATGGTGTGCTGTGTATGCTCTCATTGCACCACTATCATCCACTCTCACCTGTTCGGCTAGGTACTCCCCCGAACCGCCTCGATCCACACTCCCCCCCCCCGCCGCTCCTCATCCGTATTTAATCTCCAGCTTTGCATCCGTCTGTTTGCCTTTCCGTACGTTTTCAAAATCTCTCTCCCAAACACGAACCGGTAGTGTTGACTATGTGGCGAGAAAGAAAAACACACCGCACAGAAGAACGCCATACACATGATGACACACATTAAATTGGTCCACCATTAGGGTAACTTCCACGACGACGACATAGGGTAGGGCGGAATCGGACCCCGGAGCGCTTGCCTGCCAGCTAAAATGGAAAATTCAAATTTTTTTTTTTCATCCTTGACTTAATGCAAATGTAAGGTCCGGACTATTGTGTAGCTCTGCTCCTCTGCTCTTATGCATTCCTGTGCTCCTCCACTACTGAGCTAGACTCCGCAGATGGATTTTGTTCTTTATTCATGAATTTATTTACGTTGGAATAAAGTGTCTTTATTTCAGGTGGAAAAACACAACCTTTTTCCCCCTCCCCCATAGCCTCCACACCCCAAAAATTGTTATATCATTCAAACTGACTGCTGAGCGAGAGAGAGAGACATCTTACCCTCGACAAACACAGCCAAAAAAAAAATCCCCCGAAATTTGACGCTATTTTAAAAATGGCAGAGGTCCTTGTATACATTGCGATAAACAGAAATGTGCTCACTTTTCAAAATTGCTCCCACTTTGTTTCATATTGTGTTAATATCATGGCGGTTTTATTATCTTTTATGCTTTCGTACTCTTCGGGGGTTTTCTTTTCCCTCATATAATTGTGTAACTGGCTTGTCATAACACAGCCTCGCGGTGTTAGCTAAGTAGAGCGGTGCGGTGCGGGCGGTGCGGGCGCGGATAAGACTATATTAGAGGAATATGCCTGAGAAAATGTCAGAAGTCCTTTTGCATTCGTAATGAAAAGAGGAAGAGAAACAACATTACTCTTTTAGCTAAAGCATCATGGCTGGCGCTGCTGCTATCTGCTGCTGCTATCTGCTGCTTATTGTGTGCGGATCTTACTTTAAGAATTAATTATGAGAAATTTTCGAGAACACGCTGAACGAGCTGTCGAGGTCGATGTGGAATAAAGTCATTCTCTGTTGTATATACATACATATATGTATATATTTGAGCTTCCTTGTATTTATTTTACCTTATTTGTCTCTTAACAGTTTGACATGCGAGCGGTAAACACAAGCTCGAATTACATTTATAGTATCTCTGACATGCGACATTCCTTCTCTTCTTTCCATTTTTTATTTATAAAGTTTTATATAAAAAATAACAACAGAAACATCCCCGACACCTTTTGAGTAAATGTGGTTACATTATCTTAACTTCTGTCAGTTTTATCTAAGGGGAAATTTATAGCTAAAGGGGCAGTGTTGGTGTTGAAATAACAAATAGTAATACGTACTAGTGACTCCTTTCCCTAAAAACGGATCTAGATCCTTTCGTTACAATAAAGAGCAGTGCCGGCGGATCGTGCTGGGTCCGGGTGGGTAATCAGCAAAACAAGTAGCCGCAAGAACCAAGGTATGGGAACAGATCAATCGCCTTTAGGTACCTGGGAGTGATAATCGACCACAGGCTTAGCTTTAAAACACAATTGGAGCGTTTGGCGAATAAAGCTTCCGGTTGCTGTGCGGCATATCCGAGAATGCTGCTCAACTTGGGAGCCGAAACCATTCCTCCTCTTGGCGAGGGTGGTTAGCTCAGTCTAGCTTTACGCAGTGCCAGTATGAACAGCAGCAAGAAAGAGGGCTAACAGCAGAAAATGGAAGATCACATACAGGCTTAAGTTGGAAACAGAGCCCTGCGTGCGTACAGTGCCTGCAGTATATGCGGCAAATTATCGTTGACATTCAGTTGCGTGCTTAGGTTCCTCCTAGAGGTTAGTTATTGTATGCGCTTGTGTTTGGGTATTTGAGACTTTGGTGAAAGCGGCAATGAAGAAAATTTGGAAGTAGATCGTTCGTCGACGTTGCGTTGCGTGCGTTCCGTATACGTAACTATATGTCAGTTTGCATTCGAATCTAAGCACTTCAATTACATCAATCACCACACGCACCGATGTACGCATGTATCTGTCTCCAGCTTAAGCGTCCTTCGCTCGTGCTGCATATACAGGACCATATGATGCGGCGTGCGTTAAGAGCCTGTGGACCCTCAGACTTATGGGTGGTCCATAAAATACGTAAGGCGATCTTTCGACTCGCCCTCCCCTCATGCTCAACAAGAATTTCATTACGCTAAAATCTGGCGAGGGCCTTTTCTGCAGCTCTATATGCTTAAGTCCTTTTCACGGATCAGTTCGTACCCCGCAGCATTCATCGAATCGTAGTGCCTCACGGATATGCCAATACCCAAACCGAACCTCCAATGCCAATACCCAAACCGGATACCCAAACCGAACCTCGCAGATCAAATCATCGATAATAGCTCAATACTCGGCAACTTGGATTAATGTACAAATTGGCTTTTCGATCTGCCCTCTAAGGGAATGCTCCGCGATAGCTCGAACTGTCGAGTCTAAGCAACAACCCACTTAGCAGCCTTCTGGACCTGTTCCAGCAATCTGTCCTATAAAAAAATGAGATATAGGGGTACAGGGTGGGCCAGAAAGAATTGCGAATTTGATAAAATCACTAAAAAAAACCTAAGTACAATTCACATAAAAATTTTTATTTCTACAAAAATTTGGATCTGGGAAATTCATTTCTTAAAAATAGCATCATCCAGAAGTGCACCATCGCGCTGCAAACATTCTTCGAATCTGAACCTCAAATTGCACATTGCACGGGGAATATCTGCCATTTCTTTCCGGATATTGGTCTTCAACTGGTCAATTGTGGCTGGGTTATTGGAGTAGACTCTACTTTTTAGGTGTCCCCACAAAAAAAAGTCCAGTGGTGTAAGATCCGGACTTCTAGGAGGCCATTCAATGTCACCTCGGCGCGATATCAGTTTCTCAGCAAACATCTCGTTTACGACCGCCAAAGAGACATTAGCTGTGTGGCATGTCGCGCCATCTTGTTGAAACCATGTCGCTAAATTTCCGAGAACAGAGCTACTTAACCCCACCACCCGCGCAGTCCCCTCTCTAAAGCTTCAAACGCAAGGGTGGTTTTAAAATCGTACTCCTTTCTGGCCCACCCTGTACAATAGATCAAGTCAAGTGGCTGCTAGTCCCAATATCTCACCAAAAAAGAAGAAGAAGATAGCTTATATCATAAAGCGCAATTTTTATGAGCAATTTGGCTAGTTGAAAGATAGTGCTTAATGATAAGAGTGCCATTGATCGTCAAGCACCTATACTTAATTCTAAAAACGTTTAACAAATTTCTGTTTCTTAGCTAATGAAACTAAAATACATTGTAGACCTTGACTGAAGACTCAAATTCATCCACATTTGTCGGTGTTCCCCAGGAGCGATGACCCTACTTACTATTTTAAAACCAGAATTCTACACTATACTGACATGCAGCTACGAGCGATTTTTATCTCCTCTTCCTGACTACCATTTTGAGGGGTACAGATGAAGTTCCCCCGAGGCTAGCTCTATTGAAACATGTGGAAACATATGGTTTACCTTATAGGGGCCACAAACAACATAGAAGGTCTAGCCTCATAAGGAATGCCCCATGTGGCCCAAGTGAGAAAAAATCATTACTGCCCGATTTTGGCTTGGATATGTAAGTAATAATTGCGGCGTTGTCGTAAGCTTTATATTTGTAAACGCGAGAGTAGTTTTTCCCAAACGGTCCCCCAACTGAGTACTAACCCCGTCCAATACTTTACCTCCGCATTCGAACGGGAACCAGTATATCGAGTATGCTAAGGCCAGTTTCATAGTTGACTCAAAAATCTAGTGATAAATTAGGTTTGAAAAATTTGCCCCCCTCATCGTCCTCTCTTACCGCTCCTCTTCTTTTGGACAAACGACGTTTTCAGCAGATTTTCGATTGCTGGCTGTTGGCCCGTGTAAAACTGGCGTAAATAGTGCTCTTAAGGAATCTCCAGACCATTGGAATTTGACTACAATAAAAATCCAGATACCTTAGCTAGCTAGACTCTGGTACTTCTTTAATGGGATCGAAACGGTTTGACTATTGGAACCCCGTAACAGTTTACAGAACAAATCTCGGAATCGGATGAAGCATATCGAGCATTGCAGGATCGCCCCTTTGTACACTAGTACACAGCCACATTTGGGTTATAATAGACAGGATGTTAGGGCTCTGGTTGACTTGATTACCCGAAACTGTGGCCTAAATGTCTACCTTTAGAGGATCTGTAGGACACAATAATCCATCTGCAGGCGTTGATTGGAGGAAGTTGAGTCTACCTTTAATATTGTTTGTCAAATGTCTGGCGTTTAACGTGATATTTAAAGGGTTTAACCTACAAATTTAAGGTATGTGGGTTGCGGTTCGATAGACCAAGTGCAGTTGTGACACTTTTCCATATGATACTTCGCTCAAAGAAGAAGAAAAAGATAAACGAAAGTATACAGATGCGCCAGATTGAATGATTAGTTGAATTTATGCCTGGAAACTCGTCTCTTACGCACCATCTATAACAGCTAAAATCACGTTAGAAAAACTGTAAGCTCGTCTACAGAAGTCCAACTTATAGGATTTTCGTCATATGCTAGAATCAATTAACTGGATCGTTCTTTCTTCTTAAGCAAGAAAGCTTTACCTTTAAATGTATTTTACCGGTTCTACCAAGGGAATTCTTCGGATGGTACAAGCTTTCTTGGCTAATGCGTGCCCTGTTTTACATTAGACTTATGACCCAGCTTTATCGATGTCAGTTCAATAATGTTCAGTTCAATCCGTTCAATAATGTCTAGTTCAATAATGTTCAGTTCAATAATGTTCAGTTTCATCGGCTAAAGTTCACTTCATGTTCAGTTCGGGGCTGAAATTGTTGTTGCTTTTTCGTCAAAGTTCAGAAATGCAAAAGCTCACTGGAATGCCATTTCACGATTACAGTTTATTACGCTTTTTTGAGCGAGCTTTTACGTTTAACTTCAGTTCGAGTTCAGTTGGACGAACTGAGGTTTGTTTTATATTCAGTTGAATATGTAGAAATTGTATGTGAAATGAGGTTATTTTAAAGTTAATTTCACCAATTCGTCCGAACTTGCGCAGCTCGGCCGGTGAAGCCGGGGTATTAAGAATCGACATGGTGTCTCTCATGGTGTTATCTCATACTTCCGCCCCCTTCCCCAACATAATAATCCAAGAACAATAAGTTAACTTAGATAGAACATTGTCGGCTAATGGATTGGATTTCACGACCAATTGGTATTGGCATCTTTTAAACTTTGTGGTCTTCCAAATATTGCATTTACAAAAGGAGTCATTGATATAATTCGCAATTAAATTTTTAATTACGGACTAATTTCAATTAATCATCATAGATAGTTCATCACTTCATTTATTATGCAAAGACTGAAAAATCATCAACAAATAAACTTTTTCTTATCGGTTCAACCATCACACAGAATATCGCCAGAGTATCGATTATCCGCGGTTGATTGTGAATATTGTTTTGGCCATTATCTATCAAAAATAGTTGAGCTCAGCAATTTCGTGAATGGCTTTATTTAATGCGAGAATGAGATAAGAATATTACGTGATTCGGTTTTTATGCTTAAGATGGAACTGGATGCCCATGCAGGGAATACTTTCATAAATTTATTTTTACGTAACTCATTCGTTATGTCATTCAACAACCAAAAAAAAACGGAATTGTAACATTCTCGATTGATTTTTTCGAGGTTTGGGCATTTTTCACGTGTTCTCGTTTCTATCTGCGGGAATCTAAGGTATCGGAGGAAGAATCGTACGTCATATATTTGTGCGTCAGATTCATTTATTATTTATAACGTCACAAGTCTATACAAGAAAGCTGAATGACAATTTTCATGACGTTGGAATAAGATAAAATAAAACAACTTAATTGATCTGTTACGGTTTTCTATGAAGCAATAATGTCATAGGAAATAATACCTGGGCTGTGGAATAGTTGATCCATAGCCGTGTGGTTCTATTAATGGAAGTGTCTTGTACTGTATAGTTTGGCCACAACACGATCAAGTCATTTTGGCCTTATGTGGATAACACTACTAAAGTTCGATTTGATGGAATAATTGCAACGTCAACAGAATGGAGTTCTGACAGCTAAGTCAACTGTAGTGGACGAAATCGGTAGATGAGTATCAACGCTTCTCTTCGATAAACGGCCCGAGTGGGACGTCCCCGCAACGGATACGCTACTGTCCGTGCCGCTGGGTCTCGAACTCCATTCACGATTCGTTTCCATTCTCGACGATATTTTGGCGACGTCTCGAGCCTCAATAACAGATAATCGTTGATTCTTTAAGTCGCTCTCGATACTCTTGAGCCGGGCTTTCTTCGGTGCCGATCCTTATGGCTGATCGTGGTTGTACAGCTGGTAGAAGAATTCTCTAAATCGCTGCAGACGGCCATGGAGAGAGGTCACGAAAGTTCCATCCGATTTTTTGATGTTGTCGTTTGTTGATGTCGTTTTGCCGCCCAATAGCTGGATTGTCTAGTACAGCGTCCGATACTTGTGCCTCGACGCCGCTTCCTCCATATCGGCCGCAACGTTATTCCAGTACGCTTCGCGTTCCGATTTCATTTTCTGACGAACTTTTTTGTTCAACCGTCGGTATTGCTCGAAATCTACATGTTTCATTCGTTTCCGCTGATCGACGAGGTCCAGACAGATGTCCGAGATGCATAGCTGGATAGGGGGACACAACTCCATTGCATGCCGCCCAATGGACTTCGACATTTGCCTTTCTTCTACATCGATATCGTCCGGTATTGCAAGCGCCGCGAATTTTTAGATATTGCTATTTGGAACTAGACGATCTTTTAGATACGCCCAATTCTTCTTGGCTGGTGGTGGCGCCTGTAATCTTGCTCGAACTGGATGATGCCCCTATCCGCAATCAGGCCCAGGCATTGCACGTATGTCTTTGAGCGTCGATCTTGAGTTTATCAAAACGTAGTCTAGCATCGCCGAGTCTTTGCCGGATGGATTTCGCCAGGTGAATTGGTGTTTGTGTGGATGGCGGAAAATGCTGTTACCAACGATCAAATTGTTTGACGCTGCGAATGAAAGGAAGCGGAAACCGTTGTCGTTAATTACTCCGTGTCCGAAATTGCCGATCGTTCCTTCCCTGCCGGTTCGATCTGCTCCTGAATGTACATTAAAGTCCCCCGGGAGTTCAAGATATCATATCCAGCGTCTTTTGAAGCTGATTGTAAAATTCGACTTTGTTCGCGTCCAGGCTGGTCTCGGTTGGCGCATAAACGAATTCGATGTGGGTTTCGATCGTTCCACCGATGGGTGCAACCCCCAAACGTTCGGATATCGGTTGGAATGCGATATCGCTGTCGGCAGCCCATCGACCATGAATCCGACGCCGGCATCTCGTTTCTTACCACCAGAATAGAAACGTTGGTTGTTAGCGGGATGATCCTCAATGTCCCGGATCCGGTAAGTCAGAGTTCCGATAGCGCAGCAACTGACATTTGGAGAACCAACGCACATCCGCACATTATTCAACACACATAGGAAAGACTTTCGAGACTTCGGCACACAAAAACCAGTTGTATTCAGAGCGGTCTCTGTTGCTATCTCACGAAAGCGAGTGGCTAGGTCCGTTTGTTTAACATGACAGATCGGTTGATATCACTGCTAGATATGTATTTTCGGAAACAAGGTTAGTCCTTGGAAGGTTATGGAAGCTGGTGCTAGCATTTCATTAGTAAGTCCAGAAAAGGTTTGGGCAGGGGGTCAACTGAACGGGCCCATTCTTTGGAGCTCAGCACTATGGCAACCGTATTTAATAAATTTCCACACGAAAGAAATAAGGTTTCTGAACAACTGAGCGCGTCTGGTATCTAGAGGAGATCGTGCGTAACACTTCTAAACTAGCCACTACCATGACAACTTCATAATGGATTGGTCGGCTTCATGCGCGATGTGCGCTTTGTCTACCTCATTTACTACCTTTCTTGCACTCCTTTCCCCTCATCTTGACTACACAGTCTCCATTTGAAACGAACATTGTCACCACGTGAAGAACTTCGTAGGAGATTGCGAGTGTGACCATTGGTGGCGCTTTCATAGGTGCAAATGGTGCACTTGCACCGGGCGCAATTTCAGAAATAAAAATTTAGAAAAATTTAAACACTTGAAAAAGGTGTTCCCGTGCCTTCATTTTCATATATTAAAGGAACTTCACAGAGCGTTTGTGTCTTTTTCCATTATACTTCACCGCGATCAAAAAATGAACAGAAATGATGGGGGCGCAATGTGGCATACTGCACCGGGCGCAAAAAGCTAAAGCCGGCCCTGAGTGAGACATGGAAGGTACATTTTGATACTGAACCTCAAAAATAAAATAAGACTTAGAACAACTTTTCTTTACCCATGTGCATCTCTTTCAAATATCTCCTCGGAGTTGTTGTGGCAGCATCTAACCAAAGACTTGCATTATCTATTATCCATTTGGGATGCCAGTTGGTACATACACACACCGAAAAAATCCTTCTGCTTGCCATGAATACATTAATACATTCCTCTTTCAACTGTGCTCAAAATAAACAAGCCTTTGCTCGCCGGGAACTCTATTCATACAATTCAAACTGATTTTAAGTAAAAAACTACTCCGGGTTTATTTTGTGTTTTTTTTTTGCTAGAAAGAGCTTAAAAAAACTTTGTATAGTATTCACAAAACCTAACCCCTGAGGTAGTAACCCCCATTAAATCCATAACCTAAACTTTTGCGAATTCCTATAGAAATGGATCAAACTTTCTCCAGGTATAAAAAAATGCTTTTGCCGGTGGGGGGGGGGGGGGGGGGGGAGAGGGTGAAATAGAATTTCAAGCGAAAATTTTAAAGGTAAAAGGATTTTTTTTTACTGTAAATCTTTTCATTTTGGCTTTCTATGCATCATAAAAGGATGTGAAAGGAATCAAAACAAAACAAGATAAAAAAAAAATCCGAAAAAAATAAAACGGAAACTCCGAAAGGAAAGAAGAAGCTCCCAACCGCCCCAATTTCGTGTCGAAAAAAAAAAACATTTCTCAAACTTGTGACTGGCACTTTTCCCTCATTACCAAGAATGGATACATGGCGGTGGCTGGGCGAAGGCGGGGGGCGGTTCGGCATGGTGAATATTTAAAACACTAACGGGGAGTGTATTTGGCTGGGGGGGGCTTAATTTAGACAAGTTCCCTGTGGTTAAACAACATTCAGGTAACTCATAGCCACTTTGAAGCACCGCCATTGCCACCCCCGAGACGAAAGATGCTGGCGATGAAGTCTAGCGAAAGTGGAAGGAAGTGATCCTTTTGCACCCTGCGCGCAGCCCCATCTCGCCCAGCCCCCTTTTAACCCGCATTTAATTGAAGCCTGACATTAAGGGAAATTGTTGCCGCGGAATAATTGATAAGATGCCGCTCTATCCCTTTGCTCGGGGAAAATGGCGTCCTTACCCCGCGCCCCCCCACCCCACACCCAAAACTGACACTTTTCATTTTTCTCCCCTCTGCTTTATTTCGGCAATAAAAGAGGGAAATCCGCTTCTGTCGAAAAAAATTGTGTCTAATGTGTAATTAGGGGGCGAAATTGTGAAAAGAAATGTTTGCGAATTGCTAAAGTGGTGGGGGGAGATACTGGGGACTTGCAGACCCATTTCTATTGATTTAGGACTCCTTACTTCGATGGTTGGACATTTTGGAAAGGGTTTGAATATTGGGTGGAGGGCGCCATTATATTCTGTATTTTTTATTTTTTTGCAGTGCGCGTGTACTGATTGGAAATGAATGAGTTGGCGAATGGCAATTGCTACAAATAAGGGGGGTTATACTGTGGTAGTAGTGAGTAAGTAAGGTTGGGTTTTAATTGTAATCAAGAAATAATGTTGCCTGTATTTATTCTTGATAGACAAGACATATTCCGATGGCTGAATACACTATTCATCAATCTGACCATCTTCCTCACCTCATGGTACTACAGATCGGGAATATTGATAAGAAATGCGCTTATGTATTTTCAAATTTCCCCTTCGAAATGGCTGCGACTAGGCTAAGGGACGGGAACGGCATGCGGGGATTCTACTGCGCATGGAAAACGCGACTTTCTCGGCATCAACTCTCTTGGCGGGACCTCTATAAGGTCTAGGAGTAACTTTAGTTTGAAAGATAGAAGAGAACATGACAGGTTACAGGGACCTGAGGTACTCGAATAGATCCCGACTGGAATTTAAAGGGAGACTGCCACAAGTAACCCTAATACTCTCGGTAGCCCTAATAAGGCATCCTGCCGGCCTAACTGGTTAATAATAGGGTACCAAATTTCCGCTTAGGTGGGGTCTTCATCTAGCGGTCGGTGCATCTCCTTGTTCACCTGGTAGTCTGGCACTGTTGGTGTCACAGCCTTTGTCGGCTGGTTATTGTGATTCACTTGTTTCAAGAGGCTTAACACTCCAACAAGACTGTCTCTCGCTAACCCTGACGGTTGTGACTCACCCGGCTGTAAAAAAAAAATGGATAGACTCATACTATAACACCCAGTAGTGCAAACGCGAGGCTCACTGCCTTCTCCTTATGCATCCACTAGACTACCCTAACCTTTCCTATTCTTTTTCTATTTTCAGGTCAAGCCTACTACTAGACATTGCACCATAAGTTTAACGACATGACGGTCTAGTTGTACAAAGGGTGATTTCTGAGCTTGACCATGCCACATGAAAAAAAGTAGCGTGTGGTCCAGATGTCAGAAATCAGAGCATGACGAAAGAAGAATTTCCCGTTAAATTCCCATGAGCACCAAATTTGCCCATTAAAGCTGTCATTTAGATTGCGGAGGTCAAGCAGCATTGGACGTGGTTAGTACTTAGTCGGGGGACCGCTTGGTAAAACGACCTTTTCTTTTAAAAATATAGAGCTTTCAAATCCGCCGCAATTATTACTTTCATATCCACGCTGAAATTCTTAAATTTTTTAGCCTCTTTTTTCCACTCGTGATGGGGCAAGGCATTAGATGCCCCTTGTGAGTTAGGGTTGCCCATCTGATACCCTCAAAATTCTATTCGAGATATCGATGAACTTTACTTTTTAAGCTTTAGGGTGTTGCAAGAGTTCGGAAATACTAATTGCAGAAAATTATTCAATAATCGTCCTCCGGCAGATTTTATACTTTGAATTGGGTTTGCGCCGAATAGTGTTGCGGTAACGGGTTGTGGGAATGGTACGGTCTATTTCTTAAACAAAAATCAATGGACGAGAGTGCTCCACGCTTTTGTGATTGACACATATTTCGCGACTAACGATTTATCTGGTTGCTTGGCATTTTTTCTAGCCTAGACTGTCATCATCAGTTTGGGTTAGGACAGCAAGGAGAACGGACGTGTGCTGTTCCGGTCCCTAAAAACGCGCCGACTCAAAAAACAAAATACAAAACTGTTTAAAAAAGAGTGATAGTGTGAAATAGTGAAAAATTAAAACCAACAAAAAAGTGCACAAAAAACACTAAAAAAAACAGTGACTAAAAAAACAACGAGCGCAGTCTAACGCGAAGGCATCAATCACCCTTCACTAGACACGACCGGACCGACGAACGGCGCAAGTAAGTACCCTTGCTCCCTACCCTCTCTCGCATCTCGGTCCTGCAGGTGCCGCGGCTAAAATCTGTCGGTCGATGAAATTTGCCCCGTCTCAAAAGGCATAACACTTTGACGAGGACAAATTTTATTGACTCTGATGGTTGCGGCAAATGTAATGCCGGGAAATATTCCCGAGAACGTAGCGATTGAGCCCGCGCAACCGAAGTCCCGTTACGAGTCAAGTTTTGGTATTGACTTTTGTAACATTCGTGGACTTCAAGCGAATTTCTCTTTTGTTGAGTGCCACTTATCTAATTACAAACCCCCAATCTTCGCACTTAGTGAAACCCAAATATCACCCGATAATGATTTAGGTTATTACCAGGTGTCGGGGTACACTTTAGTGCACAATCTCTCCCCCCATAGGGGTATTGCCATTTATGTTAGGGACGACGTGGATTATTGTAAAATACATTCAAGCACAACTTCAGATTTTAATTATCTTTGGATTAAAATCATTTTCCAAAGCCACGTCATATTCTTCTGCTTCCTATACAGAAGCCCTAACATAAGTAACG
Organism: Thereva unica; assembly: GCA_949987705.1. Classification (NCBI taxonomy): domain Eukaryota; kingdom Metazoa; phylum Arthropoda; class Insecta; order Diptera; family Therevidae; genus Thereva; species Thereva unica. The sequence continues at coordinate 6,999,986 of OX465283.1, forward strand.
AAGCCTCCACTTTATCTTTTGATACTATTTCCGAACAAATCTCGGGATTTTTGTCGTCCAATCCTGGGTGTGAAATCATCGTTGCGGGTGATTTCAATGTTCACAACGTTAAATGGCTGACTTACTCAAATGGCACCAGTATTTCTGGCAAGGACGTCGAGCTCTTTGCAGACATCAATAACTTGCATCAAATTGTGGATCATCCCACAAGAGTCCCTGATGTTGCTGATCAAGGAAGATATCTCCTTGATCTTTTTCTAACTTCTCATCCAGCGCGTTACTCCGTCGAAGTTGATTCACCTCTCGGCAATTCAGACCACTGCCTAATCAGTGCTAACTTCCCATTCGAATTTCCCACCCCTCCCAAACCAGTTCGAAGAACTGTATGGCATTATGGGAAGGCCAATTGGCTGGGGCTTATTAATTTCTTCCAGTCTACAGACTGGAACCTGTGTTTCCGGAATAGAAACGCCAACTCTGCCGCTATCCGTATCACCCGGATCATACAGGCAGGAATGCATTTGTTCATTCCCCATTCTACCAAATCTGTGAAGCCTAGGCCCAACAGATGGTTTAATCGAGAGTGTATGAATGCAATCAAAACTAAAGAAGCCGCCTTCCGAGCGTACAAGAGCTTCCCGAGTGAATCGCTCCGTTTAGAATACATACAACAAAGAAATTCTTGTAAAACCGCCATCAAAAAAGTCAAAACCTTATTTGACAACAAATTGAGAAGTAAACTCCTAAATGCAACCTCCGGTAGCAAAAACTTCTGGTCCTTGGTAAGTTCCATCAAGAAGAATTTCACTACAACTTCAACCCCTTCCTTTATTCACAATGAGAAGGTAATAGCAGACAGCAAATCCAAGGCCAATTTATTAGCATCTATGTTCGCTTCGAATTCTTCTTTACCCGAAACTGATGTGCTACCCCCTGTTTCCGAGCGTAACGCCCATTCAATGGAAAGGGTTTTTTTCAGGACTCGCGAGGTGTACAGGTGCCTCAAAGAGCTCGATGCCAACAAATCCACTGGACCCGATAATATACCCCCTATCGTCTTAAAACAATGCGCCTCACCTTTGGCTAAACCTCTGCGCAAATTATTTTCCCTGTCATATTTCTCCGGAGTTTATCCCGACTCTTGGAAACTTGCCCATGTTCAGCCCATACCGAAAAAAGGTGATTCCAGCGATCCCTCCAATTACCGCCCAATAGCAATTACTTCTATTCTCTCCAAAACCATGGAGACGATAATCAACAAAAAGCTTATGGGATATCTAGAATCCAACCTACTCATAAACGACAGACAGTATGGCTTCCGACAAAAAAGATCCACTGGCGATCTTTTAGTCTGTCTTACAGAACACCTCAGCCGTAGTCTGCATGAATCCGGTGAGTCTAGTCTGGTTGCTCTGGATATCTCCAAGGCTTTCGATAGAGTTTGGCACACAGCCCTGTTAGATAAACTCAAAGCTATTGGAGTTGACTCACTTCTACAGAAGTGGATTGAGAGTTTCCTTTTTGGCCGTTCAATCAAAGTAGTATTGGATGGCGTCAAATCCGCATCCCACCCGATCTCTGCGAGGGTCCCCCAGGGGTCAATTTTATCACCGGCCCTATTTCTCATATTTATAAATGACCTTCTTTCAATCCCCTCCAACCCACTCCTCAGCTTCGCTGACGACGGTACTCTACGTTACTCGTACAGCGTCGATACAAGACAGACTCATGCCAGATCCTGTCTTGATGATCGCGAACTAATGTCCAAGTCGATTATAAATGACATTAAGCTGATTCTAGAGTGGGGAAAGAAGAATCGTGTTGAATTCAACTCCGACAAAACCAAGTACTGTCTTATCTCCAAAAAGAAGTTCAACACCTCACCATCCTTGAAAGTGGATAACGTGGTACTAAAGGCCGACCCATCCCTACACATCTTAGGCGTGACTTTAGCCAAAGACTTGCGATGGAATGACCACATATTCCAAATCGCCAAACAAGGATCTCAGTGCTTGGGATTTCTTAAGAGGTGCAAGTTATTCCTCCAGCCATCGGCCCGTGCTGTTATTTATAAATCCTACATTCGGCCTCTTCTCGAATATAACTCCCTCGTTTGGGGGGCGCCCCAATAACCACCTTGGCATGGTTAGATAAGGTGCAAAAAAGGGCGCTCAAGTTAATTGATGACGACACCGCCTGCTCCACCATCGACCCCCTGAGCCACCGTAGGAATGTAGCAGCACTGACAAAATTTTATCGCTACTACCACAGTGACTGTTCCTCCGAGTTAAACGCTCTCCTGCCTCCACGGCAATCTTATACCCGCAACACCAGATTAGCCCACTCGTCTCATTCCCTTCACCAACTACCCTTTTCACGCACTCAACAAGATATGAATTCGTTTGTTAATAGAACAATTCGGCTGTGGAACAACCTCTCGCAGTCAGTATTTCCGAACTCCTACAACATCCAAGAGTTCAAACGCAGGGTTCATCACCACCTTCTTCAATACCCCCCCGTACCTTTTAATCCTTAACCTATGCCCCCCCCGTACTAAGCTTACTGCTAGACATTGCACCATGACGTGACAAATGACATGACGGACTAGTAGTACAAAGGGTGACTCCTGAGCTTAGCACTGCCACATAAAAAAAAAAAAAAAAAAAAAATCATCTCGAAATGAAAAATTAAATGGAAGCAACACCGAAAGTTATCTTGCAAAGTCAATTGTCCAGATAACGTCAAACCTGGCAGCCTGGCGAAAGAGGGGTCAACTTCGTAATACTGGAATCTGAGACCATATGTGGATAGGTAGAGCGTTGGAAAGAAACAGCCTTGAGAAGTGAATTGCCGAAGAATACCAGAAATGGATGCTGTGGGCATGTGTAGTCAGGTTAAGGTGTTGACTAGGGTGTCAAGTGCCGCAAAAAGAAGAGAGATTCACAAATATATAATAGCAATGGTCCAGATCAGATGACTTGTGACACAATTCAGCCGACACGGAAATTTTATATATCAGTGGCCAGTTCACGCAATTCGACGTAGAGTGAAAACGACACTGAACGCGTTCAAACACCTTAACTATGGTTAACTATGGTAAACTTTTGTCGTTCAAAAACTCCATGTGCACATAACCACTAGCATAAATTTTTGACGTTCAAAAACTCCCGTGGTTAACCACCAGGAAAGTTTTTGAACACGCTTCGTGTCATTTTCAGTCGACGTCGAATTGCGCAAACTGGCCCCAGCTAAAAATAATGAAGATTTCTTAAAGATGGCATCTGTCGACTGTCCTTGGAGGAAACCAATACGGTCACGTGCATTATTTGTCCAGCAGTAGCGAAGTTAAAGGAGTGCTGCTATCATGGGACTATTGCTTATTGAACTTGAGGTAAGTTCGCCTAAACAACTTCTTCAATAACTAGGAGAATCAAACTATGAATAGAATGGGCCAATCCACCATACTCTTACTGAAATGACTCCAATCAATCTGAAGTTCAATTCTGTATTCTTTGAGTAATATGACCATTCAGCAAAAGGTTATAAAAATTGGTCTATATGTAAGAAATAAAGCGTATTTCATGCAACATGTATGTCCTTCTCTTTATACAACGTTGACAGTCCAATAGAATCGAATAAGCACGTGGTAGTAGAAGCTTGAAGATCAACAAGTTCGTCATCTCAATGTCTGTCCGACAGAAACCTGAATTCTTCTAACGTATATTTGTAGATCGGATGCGCTTTAGTTGTAGGTTCGTAAGTTCGTTTTATCCTAGACGATCGAAATGTAGTTCGGCAGATCTGTGAAGCATAGAAATTAGGTTTATTAAGTGTGGGATATTGAAGCGTTTATGTCGTCCTGTTTTGATAGGACTCAGGAGGCCGAAAATCAAAGTGGTAATTGGGTTCGCTCTTTGGTCTTACAGCGTCAACAGCATGATGAAGAGAAGGCCAATGACCAATTGAAATACTAGACCTAGTAGATGTTGACATTCTGAAAGTGCCAAATGCTAACGAACTACTTTTTAACCAAAGAAAGCTAATAGACCAAACCAGAACAGCTTCCTATTGACTAAACTATTAACCACTAGAGAATATATGATCCATGACTGTCGGAGATGATGAATACCAGGATTTTATGAAAGGAGAAAATATACAATATAGGTAAAGTCATAGGGTGTCTGTCAAGCGATTATTGGTAGGTTATGAGCGTATTGCAACTGACGAACTAAATTGAACAAAGGTTGAGTTATTGTACGAAATGTTGATTGATCTGATCTTTTACTTCAGCACTTCAGAGTTAACAAGATTTGATTTGAAATAAGTCGATTTCTGTACCATTGTTACAACAGTACGACATGCCGAACTATAGCTAAGAATGATCTAAAAAAACTCACCTCTTCTTCATTGCTAGCTGTATTTACTGAATCCATACTCTGCGACAGTCCTAATGGGGCAAGTGCCATCTGATTTTCCATTTTGGGATTATTATTGTTGTTGTTGTTGTTGGTATTGTTGTTATTGATGCTCGCGTTATTATTATTGCTAATAATTGTACTAGTATTGTTGTTACTATTAATAATATTCGTCGTATTTAAGCTAGTATTGGTGCCAATCTGTTGTTGATTTAAGCTAGCTGCAAGATTATTTGTAGCTGCATTCACGGTTGCTGTTGCTGAAACTGGTACCAATTGCAGTTGTCCAGTATGACGTAGCTGGTGGCCTAGGGCGTGATGTTGATGATGATGATGATGCAGTTGCTGAAGGGCTGGATGCTGTAATTGATGACCGACTTTTGATAGAGCAACAGCTGCTGCTGCTGTGGCCGCTGCGGCTGGTGTGAATTGTGCTACAGTTGGACACTGTCGCTTCGGTGACAGCACCTGTGGGGCACTCGCTGGCGTTTGCGGCAGCGTTGGCCTTCGTTTAATCGCAATCGACGAAATGGTGAAGGCTTTTTTCCAATTTGTATTTTTATAAATTTTTTTCAATTTAATATTCGAAATAAAATTTTCTTGTTTCACGGTAGTTTCTGGTTCATTGACTCTGGAAAGATAAGATAAAGAGAATTGGTTATTATTGAGGCCTTGTATGGGAGGAGTTGCTTAGTTCTTAATAGAGTAGCTTTGGCCACAAAAAAACTGGATAAAAACCGGGCTTTTGTTTAGATATTGGCCGAGTAAAAAACTCTGAATTTAAACCGACGAAAGAATGGCCGGAGTGCAAACAATTAAAGTCGGCCCAAACTCAATTGTGCCGCTGCGGTCTAGCGATAATGTGCGCGATAATTTCGGAATTGCAAACTCTCAAAAGGCCTTATTTATTGTTATCTCACGCCCAAGACCATCCCCCCTGCAGTATCCCGGATGGGGTGCAATCAATTGAGACTAACAATCCGCTGGATGAATGGGGCTCGTAATTACTGGCGGCAGCTAAATTGCCCTGTTTTGCTCCTGGTCCCAGTGCTGCTGTTCGGGGATTTCCAGCTCATTCCGAAACCAGAGAGGAATAATTACAAATTCCCGATGGGACATAGGAGCATCAGGAGCCCCGCGGGTGGCGGAGGCTGCAGGCATCTAGCCTAGCTGCAAGACCAGCGAAGTGCGCGATAATTACGTCGTGGTTGACAGCGCAACTAGATGACAGCGAGTTTTGGAAGGCGACCAAAAATTAACCATGGTCGAAATTCTTCCTTAATTTCGAGGGCAGAGCGCCAGTCGCTTGCTGCATTTTCGCTTAAATTGTGTGACGTTGATGCAATCATTTATCCACTCATCGGATATGACCAGAGCTCTCTCTCTATCTCTCTGGACTACGGTCCGTGCATTGTATTCCTGTAATCATTAATGACCTCAGTTTCGGGTTAACAACGCTCGCAAATGATGGGATAATGGATTTCGTTACTGCACTAACTGCACTGGACAAAAGCCGATTACGTGTGGAGTTAGCAGCAAACGCAGGATTAACTATTGATGACAATTTGATCGAATTGGTAAAACGTTGCAGAGAGTTTAATTCGAAAGGGGATGTCTTGTGTTTATCCTCTAATTTTTTGTGTGTTTAGAGAATGAGTTTCAGTAACGAGACAGAGAAGGCTTAGTTCGGCGTAAGTTGAGGCTAGTTCGACAATTTACTTTTTAATTCGTTAACGTTTACATCGACAACAAATTGCAGTTAGTATTGATTGCTTGAAACGACCGTGGTTCTTATATATGACAAACGTTTAGTATACTTAAGTTGTTTGGAACAAGTCATTGGCATTCCACTTCACTGTGTCAAATCCAAAACTAGTAACAAATTTCGCTACGTTTTAAACATTTTAAATCTTTTTTCCATACAAACCAAAAGTTTCAAACAAATTCGGCAAATTTCATTAAACTTTAGACAGTGTGTTTGAAAATCGATGGGTGCTAACTAACCGCTATTTTCTGGTGGAAAACCAGAATCAGGGATATGAAATTTTTGTGACCTTTATATGAACTTAGTTTCGTTGTTGTTGTTGTTGATTTTCAAGTACAACTGATTCTGAGTGCTTTGTAGCCCAAACTTATAGTGATCAGAATGAAATTTCATTCGACAATAGAGTGGAATGCTGTAACTTTTGAGAAAAATACTGTCGAACTAATTTATACGATACGACATCAATTGAAATTTGTTCACTATTGAGTAGAAGCTGTTTCATTGGTTAGTCATTGTATATTGAAACCAATTGGATGATCAAAATAGCAACTTAATTATACGAGGAGAAGTGGAATTAAAACTTAATTTTACAACAAATTTAGAAGACCAATTAATCCCATCTTAATCACAAACAAGGCGTTATTCTTGAGTTAGACCGCAAGAATTTAATGCCGTCAACGTCTCGATTTTAATGCTTCTAAAACCAAGTGTGGTCTTATTTCCAACAAAACTGCCAATATGTACAGATCCGTGTTAGTGGACGGTCTAAAGCTAATGACAGAACCATCAGCCTTTCAGAACTACTACCACATCCAAGAAGGCAGGCTTCATCTCTATTTAACAAGCTTAGGCTTATTATTAGACATCGCACCATGACGTGACTAACGACATGACGGAATGAGTTGATAAGCAATGCAAGTTCTGTTCCCCCCTCGTATTTGCCTCTCTCTTTCCCCTTAGATATACCACCACTTTTGGAATTTTACACTTGTTTTTAAGGATATGGTTCATGTCTTCGCTAGAATGAAAGCTTTTTTTAGAAGGGAAATTTTGATAAGATTCTATAACCTTGAAAAAGTAGTTCAAAGAATGTAGTCAAAATTGACTCTATCACCTCTTCGTACCTTTATGAAGATACCAGCTAACAAAAGAAAGCATATGTATATCAGAATAAATAAAAATGATGAAATAAAGCAAAATGTGGGAAAAAGCTTAGCAAAAACATTAACCTAAGGTCGGCCGTATACCAAAGCTTCATTTGCAGATTTACGTCTCTTATTGCTTGGAGATACATATGTAGCAAAGGGACATGTGACGATTTGTTCCATATATCGCCAAGCAAATTGCAAATGAAGTTTTGGTATACAAACAGCCTAAGAGGTGAGAGGAAAGAAGTTCGACAGAGAGTGAATTTTCACCAAGTCTGTATGTTTATATAAACATATTAAGCTGACCAAAAAAGTCTCCAAAAGCAAATCCCATGAGTCAATCGCGTATATCGCAAACTATACCAAAGCGAGGACAAGAAGCTTATAACAGTTTCTTTTGCAACAAAGCTTTCTTCATAGCGAAGCTACGAACCTTATTCTTAACAGCTGTTGTTGTCGAAATCTAAATTTTGATCATCATCGATGCTGAGTTCGATGGGATCTGTCCGTACATGAGCCAAGGCACACGCCGCGGGGACCAGAGCATGCAACCCCAGTAGACCCCATACCAAGTCTGGGTAGAGCATCCTATCTTCTCCCTTTGCCCAACCCCATTGGGTGGGTTGTATTTGAATACCCAGCCACTTTAGTATTTTTAAATATACTCTGAGCGAATGTTACTTTGAAGCATTTCTGGTGGAAGTAAGACTGGCCATGTGTGATTTGGGCTTTGTTGACGCCTTCAAAAATGCCGTGTTTTAGGTCCCCAATGGCTTGATATGCAGCCAGGAAAAGCTTCTCGTGAGCCTTTTCAATATCCTCAGATGATGTTGAGGGATCTGTGAATATCGATGGGATTTCATGGGTGAGGCCAGGATTTGCTGTAAAGAGCTGAAGGATTTAAACTTTGCTCTTTGCAGATATCGCACAAGTTGTGTCGCATCCGGAGAAGCTATGCAGAAAGACCATGAGGAATGAAAGCGTGGTATGGATTCATAAGAGGGTGAGTGAGACGAGTGGGCTAAGCTGCTGTTGCGGGGCTAATGTCACGCCTAAGATGTGAAGGGAAGGATCGGCCATTAGTTCAACTTCCAAGAGTTTGGATAAACTCCGGAGAAGTATGATAGGGCAAAAAGTCTGGGCAGAGGTTTAGCCAAAGGTGAGGCGCATTTCTTTAAGACGATGGAGGTATATTATCGGGTCCAGTGGCTTTGTTAGCAAGTTTTTGCGATACGATTTATGTGATACGGGCAGTAAACTTCTAATGAAAGGATGGCACATACCACCAAGATGCCAAAATTTGAAGCTGACAAATTAGGTTCGCATTGATTCAAAATTAAATAGCTCAGGGGCTAACGGCGAGCGGGAAGTATTCATTCGAAATAGGCTAAAAGCCCTTTATATAATATCGAATTTAATGAAGCTCTCGAAGATCATATTTCAAAATTACCAAAAGGCCAGAAGGTTCATCTAAAAACATTTAAAAAAAGATCAACACGTAATGACGAAACGTAAAGTATATCGGTAGCAATATCTTGACGAAGTTATTGTTAGTAATAAAAAACGATAAACTATTTTCGAATCAAATAAAATTGTCATGCTAAAACTTCGGTGATAATTTACTTAAAATGACATGACTTTAATTGCGAAAATTAATTATTATGTCACGTCTTCTTTGTTAATGATTAAAGCACTGACACGGAATCGTGTTAAGAATCTTGTATAAACAAATTAGATGCGGTTAACAAAGAACATTCAGAGAAATAACTAACTCTTTTCAACAAGAGGTCTCATTTTAAATTTAGCGCCATTTCTGAACTGCCAACCATACAACTGTCATTTACATTGTGACATTTGTCAAAGAAAAGCAAGGAGATTTTCTTATATGCACTCTCAAATCAATGGTGGAAATGCATGAACAAGGACGGCGACACCTGCAACATAGCTCGTGAAACAATGTCTGTTTTGCGTGAAAATTTCCTGGACGTCAGCTTTTTTTTCTTTTGGGCTACATTAAAATCAATGTTCCAGGAACAGCCACTCAACCACTCAAAAACGATATTAGCGCTGCTACTGGTGAAATACAGGGGCTATAATACGAAAATTCGATATAAAATGGCATCAAAAGAATAACCGTATGTAAGCAAAACCAAGGCGAAAATTGGGCAGATAAGGCGAAACTTGGGCAGATAAGGGGAAAATTGGGCAGATAAGGGGTCGTACATAAATTACGTAAGGCGTTTAGGGGTTGAGGGGGTCGACCCGAATCTCACCAAATTTCACGTGGGGAGAGGGGGTTTCGACAAATATCATGTAATTATTTTTTTAAAAGAAACAGTGTAAAATGGCAAGAAAACTGGGTTAAATTAAGTAAAACATGTTTCTCCACTAAAGACCTCCATTCGTGAATTCTTGCCGTCAATTCACGGCTCGAAAGTGAATAAAAGTTCAGAATCTTCAGACCCGAACTGACGATAAATGCGATTTTTGTCAACTTTCTTCAACTGTAGGCATTCTTGAACATCAGGCCACACAGTTGGTCAGTGTATAGTAATACTTGGCTTTAAGGCGAAAACTTTCAGGTCACGGCCTGCCGTTGAACTGTGTGTTAATTTGGGGCCTTAAGATATGGGTAAATCCTATACAAAAAATTTACCCGATTGTTTAGCCTAAGGTGAAAATTGGGGAGATAAGGTAAAAATTGGGCAGATAAGGCGAAAATTGGGCAGATAAGGTAAAAATTGGGCAGACATGGCAAAAATTGATAAGAAGAAAATTGGGCAGATAAGGCAAAAATTGGGCAGATAAGATGAAAATTGGGCAGATAAGCCGAAAATCGGACAGATGTGGCAAAAATTGGGCAGATAAGGTGAAATTGGGCAGATAAGGCAAAAATTGGGCAGATAAGGCGAAAATTGGGCAGATAAGGCAAAGATTGGGCAAATAAAGCGAAAATTGGGCAGATAAGGCGAAATTTGGCAGATATGTCAAAAATTGGGCAGATAAGGCGAAAAATAAGGAGATAAGGCGGCGAAAATTGGGCAGATTCCTTTAATAACCTCATAATTTAAAGTTTAGACTGAAATAGCAATAGTATCACTTTTTACACAAATATTGCCCTGCTCTCTTGATTTAAAATGACACCACTTGTTGAAAACCCCTGAATTTAGATAAAAGAGTTTTGAACTGTACATTATTCTCACTAAAATCACATAAACCTCCCGAAAACTTAAAGTTTCATCACACAAAACAAGAACTTCACTATCTAACAACAAAACAAAATTTATTTTAACTAACCAACAAAATTTTTTTCAACTGTGTTTTTAGAAAAGAAACGACTAAAAACCTTCTTTCTTTTCCACAAAAACTTCCCATCACCTCACCGAGGTCTCTTACAATATTCTACAAAATCGCTGTAGTATAGGTTTTCGGTCTTGCTAACCTCTCTCTTCCCCTTGGCGCAGGTAACAATAACAATAATTAATAGGCACCAACGACGACGACGACGGCAACACCGGAGAGCATGATTTTTATATAACACAACACAAAAATTTGAAATCGGAAACTCATTTATCAAACAACTCACAAAAATGGTGGTACTATAGCTACTCGGTATGCATTTCCATATTCCTGACCCATCACCATCTTTCCATTATAATTGGAACACACACACCTGCAGCCCCGAGCACACGGAATTACCTGCGACTTGCATTGTTTTAAAAATGTAAGAGAGTTGAAAAAAAAGAGTTGGAAAAAAATAAAAACACAAAAAGAAAAATTTAAATATAAATAAAAAAGTTCTCGTCCATTACAACTAAAAGGAATGAGGAGAAGCACACTGGAAAAAAACGTTTCCTCTTCATTTTTGTATCACAATCGCATCGCAATCACGGTAGCACATGAAAACCACACGTAAGAACAGCTGTGCACTTTCTTCAGGTGAAGGCTGGTGTGCCCGCCCCCCGTCCGTCCGCTCCTGTGTTTCTCACACCTTTCCTAGCACCTGAGAATATGGAGAGCATGTAAAGTTTGCAATGCATGCCTCCAAACAAAATACACAACAGCCGAGTGCAAAAAAAAAATCACACTTGAAGTTTTGCTGCTGACGTACACACACGGTTTCTTGGCACAAACATAGAGCAGCTCTCTGGCCGCCGCCGGAGGTTCTGAGGGGGGTGCGAGCGCGAGTGTGCATGGATAATATACAACACAATACCTGGGGGCCAGGTAAGTGCCTCGATATGCAGAGTAGTTGCGCGCGCCCGTTGAGATTTCCGCGCATTTACTTAGCTTTGTACGGGCATGAAACATTCTAATGGGTTTCTTGTTCCCTTCTAGCTACACTCAAGCTCTGCACGATCCACAATGTCTAAAAACCGCTCGATTTACGAGGCTTCATTCGATAGAGCAGGAATCAGAGTCTATTGTTGGTAGCGCTCACCTTAACTTCCTACCGATGTTACCTGCCGACCTCGTCCCTCGTGTGCGCACGGTTGGGACCTAACACAAGAATTTCTGGCGGTACACCACAAGGTTCTGTCCTAAGACCGTAAGTGATTTGAACAAAGGTTGATGATACTCAAACCACGCTCAGATGGCTACGGGTTTTCACCTCCTAAGGAGCCCCAAGGGAGGAAGGGGTATACTATATTGGCAACATATAGGGTACCACTGCTGCTTAGTAGGCAACCTCCAACTCCAACTCCCTGCCTTTTACCTTTATGCGCCTTCCTCTACCCATCTCTACCTTCCATCCATATCCCCCACTCCATAGAGAAGGGCTTTTTCAGGTAATTACAACGCAACGAACGGGAGATGGGGGGAGAGATTAATTATTTCCACATGAAATGAAGAAATAAAAACCAGTGGAGGGGGGTACTCCAGCGGGGAATCGAGGGGGGCACCACGATAAGAAGGAAGAAAGCTAAAATTTTATATGAGTTCGGTTACGCTAGAATTCTCACCAGAAACAGTTATTGACGGCTTAATAACCGAGTCGAGGTTATCAACGTTCAAAGATTCGCCACAGACGGATGTGAGTGAGGCGGCCCCGCGCCTCTGAGGGGAGCCCCAAAACTCCGCCGAATAATAATTTAATGGAAAAAAATATCCGAGATGGAAAATGAATTTTTAAGGTTAACTTTTTGAGCTCGCAGTGTTCTGTGCAAGTTCTTCTACCTCGAGGAAGTCAAGCGTTCTTAAGAAGGAGAAAAAAATGTTTTAAGGTAAATTCATTGCTGGTGTGCTGCTTGGGGCAAGACGATTGAGGAAATCGTAGGAAATGTGGTTTTGATACTTTTTTTTAAAAGGTCATTTTCATTTCATGTTCTTTAATAAGTTTTAAATGCAGAATAAATTTGCGCAAAGATGTTTTACATTCATTACCAGTTTACTGTCACTAATTAAATATTGCAGTATTTTTCGTTTCGGTATGAATTCCAATCGAGTCGGTTATATTTCAGTAGAAATTGGGAATAAAAAGTATTTATAGCGTTTATTTTAGAAGCAAAAGAAGCTTATGCAAAGGCTCTGTCCGTCCGTCCGTACATGACCCACCTTTATCTACGAAACTAAAGTAGCTAAAAACTCTTGCTATATGTCAAAGTGTAGGGTCTTAGCTAGGAGATTTTAAACTGATTTAAATATACCGAAAATTCTAGTCCGAAGTGAACAATGCCCAAAAATAAAATCCTTTATCTGGAACAGGAAAGAAAATTAATTAACGTATGCCAAGTCTAAATATACTTGGCCTAACTACAGAAAAAAGAGATCATGCGATCTACTGATGAAGTCGGAAATGGAGATAACCAAAATCATGTCGATCAACACAGAACCCACCAGAAAATTGGTAGCACTAACTCCTATATCTCCTAATGTCGCATGCCAAACCAAACTAACGCAATGCCAAAACGGAAGCGGTCAGCATTCTCCGGCTGGGCAGAGACCCCAGAAGAATAAAGGGGCAAAAAGCCTCATACCTTTGCAAGTTAGGTAGGATCACCATGGCAGTGGTCCTGGACAACTATCCCGAAGGTAATCTTCCTCTATTTGCGACTCCATCCTGACTGAGATGAACAAAAGAGTTAAAGGCGATTGCTTGCCTCAGCTTTTAGTTGCAAGGGCGGCAGGGAGTCACATTAAGATCACCTGCGAAACAAACCTACCAGAAAATGGCTGACGAATGCTGTCGCCAGACTTTAGGTTTGCGAATGATGCAACCCTAAAGTAATCGAGGAGAAGGACCTTCCCAAATTCAGCGGATCACATTCGATCGCAATGATGTTAGGGAACCGGAACAGGTGTTCGCAGGTTAGAAATTCAAAACTGGCCAATTGGGGTGATCTCTTGGCGAGTGTTGGGTAGGAAGGTGGACCAGAACGGCTAAACTCTTGCCCTTAGCATTCACGAGAGTTCGCTCATGCAGCTTAAAGAGCAGGGCGTGTCCCTATTCTATTGCCGAATCAAAGTCAAGGAGATTGGCCCAAAAAGGGAGACTCTTGCTGGCTCACAGCAGCAGGAACAACCCCAAGATGCGGGTGGCACAGTGAAACCTACGACACAGTAAGGCTACCTCGGCAGTCCTTTGCAGGGTGCTGGCCACCCAAGCTGTTGGCTTGGCTCCGGGCCATGGGTAAGTAATGGTGCTCTATAGGGCTTGTGGGCAGCCGGCTACAGCATTGCTTGCAGTGATGTGGACGGCAACCCTCGGACCTGTGTAGTTTACGACAAAACACCAACCGCTTTCCTCTCACAGATAAATCATCTAGAGACCTATTAGGCAGGCGTTTACATCGTTCAAACCATACAAGTCTCCTGGAGCAGACGGAATCTATCCCATTGTGCTACAGGAGGGCTGCGACCTAGTCACTCCTTTATTATACAAAAAAATTCAGGGCTTCCTTCGCAGATGGTTATATCCCATACGCCTGGAGGAACATCAACATAACATTTATACCTAAGCCAGAGTGGCGTTCGGATTACACCTCGGCTAAATCTTTCAGGCCGATAAGTCTCTCGTCTTTTACCTTGAAGACAATGGAGAAAATTGTCGCCGGACGATAAGGGAAAATTATCTTCAACTCCAACCACTAAGCTCCTATCAGCGAGCGTTCCAGGCGGGCCAGTCCACTGATTTGTCAGGCTTGAAAGCGCAGCTCTAAAGAAAGGAGTTGCGCTGACGGCCAATATCGAGGGTATCTTCGACATTTCATCCTTTGATACTATAGCTAGGCCTCTAAGTAGACGCAGTCTAAGTAGCACTTTCTCCAACTGGATCGACTCTATGCTGAGAACTCGCAAACTAATGGTCTCCATGTTGAGGGGTCTCTGGAAGGCACTATAGCAAAAGGTTGTTCACAGGGAGGAGTTTTTTCTCCACTTCTCTGGTGCCTTGTTGTAGATGAACTCCTAGAGCTGCTCAACGGCCGACACTTTTTCGCCTTAGGTTACGCTGACGTCATAGTAGTTGTACATGAAACTGAAGGAGCCTTGTCAAGGCGCCTGAGTAGCCTTCTGTGCACATACAAGATTGTCTAACCTGGACTTTTCTTAAAGTATTGCCGAGCGGACTAAATGGTACACGGATGGCTCCAAACAGACAGGTGTGGGCGCCGGAATCTGGAGTCAAAGCCCCAGATTCAGCAGGGCGATAAGCCTAGGCACCTTAGAAACTGTTTTTCAAGCAGAGGTGTACGCTATACTGGCATGTAATCATGATAACTGGCATGTACTCATAATAAAGGGTCTACCATAACCAACGGATCTTTATCTTTTCTGATAGCCAAGCGGCAATTAGGGCGATAAGGTCCGGTAGGACCAAGTCGAAATTAGTTTGGGACGGCCAATATGTTCCAGTGAGTTGGGCGTTCTCAATCAAGTTACCCGGATCACCGGGCCTTCAATGGCAACGAAAGTGCGGATGTCCTAGCTAAACAGGGCTCTGATATTGCATTCATCGGTCCAGAGTCGGCTATTGGGGCTCCCAGCTTGCTGCAAAAGGCCCTGGCCGATCGAGCTTTGATGAAACATACTGAATGCTGGAGGTCCGCGCCTGGACTAGCCAGCTCTAAGCGGTTCCTTCCTGTGCCGTCACCTAAGACGGCCAAGGAATCGTTGGGGCGCAGTAGAAATGATGTCAGGACACTTGTTGGCCTGATTACCAGACACTGGGCCCTAAATTACCACTTATGGAGGATAGTCTGTCATGTCGATCACTTAATCTTAATCCGAAAGAGAGGAAAACTGATCCTAGATAGATGAAGTCTGATGGGTGCTGTAAATGATGCCGTTTTGATTGACGGGGAGGAGTAAACTAAGCGGAATCCTGTCTGTATAATTTTTATTGTGTAGGGGAATTTGGTTAACGATCATGAAACAAGATTCCCAGGCAGCCGACTGGAGAAGATTGAATAAGCTCTAACTACATAGTTAGACTTCCAATGATACCAGACGGGTTGGAGTGGAACATTGATATGGGAATTAGGTAGTAGAGATGTGAATCGACGACGGAATATAGTGTTTGTTTGGTAAGAGAGGAAAGCAACCGAAGAGTTTACGTTTTTTGACTAAAAGCCTGGTAGATCGCTTCTCTGCGGTAAGACCTATGGGGTGCGACAGCGAAGGAGGCCCAACCTTCGCTGGAAGGATGGCGTGGACCAGGACGCTCAGAGTTTAGGGATGCCAAACTGGATGACATCGGCTCAGAATCGGGACCGGTGGAGAGAACAGTTGCGCGAGGCCAGGACCGGATCCCGGTTGTAGAGCCGTTAAAGAAGAAAGAAGAAGAAGAAGATCGCTTACAGTAGGTGCCTTGGTTTCATTCTTCATTTGGAAAAATTTTCTATATGAACTAATGGTTTCAATTAAATGCTTCATAACCATGTAGCATTTTGGTGTGTTCGAAAAGTGCGATCGTTGTGATCTTAATGATGACATAATCATAGTAGCCGTTCACAATTGGACCCTATGACATCCACTGGCCAATCCAGGAAAGGTGAGATTATTAAATGAATTGACTGGTTCCTTTTTTCTTCCTAGATCGAATCTTGTGACGCTGAATCTTATGTAACTGCCCTCGGTATTCACTTCACTCGATCGCATACTGGCGTTGAACTAATATACTGACTTGGTGGTGTCATTTGAAACGTTCAATTATATTTTCTGATATATTTGACTTCACAACTCTAGGCTGCCATGAACCAACAACAATTGATCCACTAAAGAATAACATGACTGCCGCAAAAATAAAATGATGTCGAATTTATGAAAACAATGGCAGAAAATTGGGTCGACAGAATGCACTATGGCAGGCTATGCGGAGGTTTTTTGAATGAAATGATTTTCCATCATCCATAGTCCATTGAATGGTTTTCAAACGAACAGAGAGAAAGTGAAAAAAAAAACATACCGACTATTTTATTTATGCTTTAAAGTCCACCATCCTTATTCGACAAGCCTTCATACATACAATTGTAAAAAAAGTACAAATCCCGGGATTAAGTCATTGAAAATTCTTTTGTACCTTTAGCACAGGTACTTTGGTCTGCAGTAGGATATCTGTCCTATCATTTAAGGAGCAGCTCGATGAAACTATTTCATGCACATTTCTGCTTCCACAAAAAATATAGTTGGAGGAAAAAACCCTTATCAATAATATATGCGAAGGGATGGCAGTCCCAGCTCTCATTGAATCGTTAGGAGGCAATATCTTAACAACGCTTTTTCCAGATGCACCTGTAATTGCATTCTGGTGCATCACAACGGCCACTCGGCCAGGGAATTGCGATGTTATGACATGCATGGAAATTTATTCAGCGGATGCGAATTGAAAATTTTTGTTTGCCCTCCGCTCCAGCTTTGGCCGAGCATAAAAGGGATTTTGTGTACGTGGAAGAGCGTAGCACAAAAATTCCTAAAAGACCGGACAATCCATTGTTAAGCTCAAGTACAAATTGCAACTCACCAAACCGATGGCAATTGCACATTTTATTGGTCCCGGGAATACTCTCGTTCGTAATAAGCCCTCGATTCGGTCCCGATTTAGTTTTGACTAATAAATTCCGCAAGTATTGATTGCGATCAACTGCAGTGGAAATGCGGCTCTCTGCTTGGTAAACAGTTGGTGAAAAACCTGATTACACAAAATGGAGAAGCTGTGTAGATCCGCTCCTAACTTAATTATCAAATCAGTGGGCTGGAAATCCTGTTACGGGCAGGCCCACCTTCACTTACGCAAAGTGGAAATCGATACAATTCAATTTCGGGCGGGATTATACCTGGGAAAATGTGTGTCCTTTTCTATTTAAGGAATTTTTTGTTTCTGTAGTGGAATGGTCTATTCGATTGACCTTCAGAGGTTAGGGAATAAAGTGAATAACATAGGAGGTGTTCTTTTAGTGAAAAAATGAGATTTGATTTCAAAAGACATGGCAAGATATTAGCAATTAGGGAAGAGATTATCCGATTTTACGTGAAAGGTCTCAAAAATAGGCAATTTTTGTCTTTAGATCCTTGAGTTACTTTCATAATAAACAAGCTGTGGAATTGCAATGAAGGTCTTCACCCAGGTGGGGCGCTAATCGCTATAATCCTGCCTACCAGAATATTGCCAGATCTTCCTAGCAATATTACAATCGCTATGAAACCCGCAACAGAGTATCTAGCTGGTGAGTCATCACAGAATAGATTTGTACGTGAAGGGGTTTGTTACTAGTAGTAGATCCAGCATTAGTAGTAGACTAAGCACAAAAGAATACGCAAGAGAAAATGAAAGAGGACACATCCTCTATTCTAAAAGCATGAACCGAACCGTTCGTAGTGCTAATATCGCCTGTGACTGCTTCCTAGTTACAATCAATGGTTCAAATCAGCTGCAGAGCCAATGGCTCCACATGGAAGTTTTTCCTATTCATTACCATCATAAAATAAGGGCCCTTAGGGTGGTGACATACAAACATGATTAATTCAGGGTTAGTTTCATGTTCCAGGCCGATTTGTCTGGCCGCTATTTTGGTTTGGCGGTCATTTGTCGAACTTTCTACAATTGTTTGTATTATTGCAGAACATCCAGAAACGTGATTCAGAGGGACTAGAAACACCACCCCTGACTGCAATCAATCTAACACCAAATTGCGGCTGTTCAACTCCAACGTTAAGGCAGTTCTTTTGTGCGGTTGCGAAACATGGAAAGTCACCCAATTCATCACAGGGCGCCTACAAGTCTTCATCAACAGATGCCTTCGTCGTATCCTAAAAATCCGCTGGCAAGATAGAATTTCAAACGAAGAACTATGGCGCCGTGCCGGCCAAGAAAGGATAGACGACCAAATCAGGCGAAGGAAATGGAATTGGCTTGGCCACACCTTGCGACGCGAAAACGAAAATCTAGCCAAACAGGCCCTTGACTGGAATCCGCAAGGTTCCCGTCGAGTAGGAAGACCTAGAACAACTTGGAGGAGCACCCTACTAGAAGAAGCCACAACAACTGGGAGATCCTGGTCGGCGCTGAGAGCTGTCGCGCAAAACAGAGTCCGCTGGAGGGCAACTGTTTCCGCCCTATGTCCCATGAGGGATTAAAGGAGTTTAAAGAAGAAGAAGAAGACTGCAATCAGCAGAGATCACACGATCTCCTGAATATGATTAGGAAGAACAGTCGATCGTAAGAGGACAATAGCCGATTTGAGAACATGCGGCCAATAAGAATCGCATGCAACACCCACACATTTGCAGTTGTTCGGCACTGGCTGGGATCAGACACTGTGCCTTTAATAACCTTTTCTTACAAGCCTGGGGTTCCGAAAATCAAAATAGGAGATATGATCCGGTACCTGAATATTACAGAGTGGATCTAAAGATGCTCCAAGCACCCTACCGTAAAGGTTTTTAACGACTGCGGTTACACAAGGGTGGCCTTACACCGCCAATTGTGTCCTTGGACGGGACTTTACCTCCGAATGGTTTCGAGAAGAAGTGTACGCTAATAAACAGATTTTTATCATTTCTGGCAGCCAAACGGCAATCCGGACGGCAAGTACGCGTACGACTAAATCTAAACTAATCTTGGCGCACCAACGTGCCTTTGGTAATTCTCAATTAGCTTACCCTTCGTTGGAGCACGGGTCATTGGACCTTCAAAGGTTGTCCTAACCAGATAGGTCTTCGGCGATTGAAAAGTCTAGAACGAGCTATTCAAGTACCCATCAGTTTGGTGAAGTACACACACCGAACACTGAGGGTCAATGCCTGGGTTTGTCAACTCCAACAGGTTTCTTTCTATACTATTTTGTAAGTTTCTGTCTATACTATTTTCGCAAGTGTTGCTGCACAGTAAGAAGGATGTGTAGACACTGTTTGGCTTGATTATTGAGTCAGCACTCTAAATCACCATCTATGGAAGATCGGAATGGCAGAGGACCCAATCTGTAGGCTTTGGTTCGATGAGGATAAGTCTGAACTTCCTTGAACGACGATAGTGAGTAACAGGGTCGTATTGCTTACAGCAAGCTTGATCAAACAAACAAGCCTGACGGCCGGGAGAAGTTAGCGAGTAGACCACATTATAACTGAGATTTAGTTGTTACTGTAGCTAAATAATGAGCTAGGAATTCACTCTATACTCCATGGTAGAACGGCACTTGTCTGACACTAAGCTCTATTCGGAAAGAGGAAGAGAAAAGAAGGAAAGTGTCGACGATGGCTTTTGGTTATTGAACAAAGACTATTAAAGTCTGGCAAGACTCTTAAAATCCAGGCATCTAACCACGACATCCAAGCTACTGCTGTTTAACACAATGATCTTAACAGTTAGGTTAGTGACATCTACTCTCAATATGTCTCTCAAATCTTCCACTTAGGCAGCTACGTTAATATGCACTGCCGGCTTTGGGTAGACCCGTGGTTCTGTCTCGTTCGTTTTCCTATAACTATGTCTACTTCGTATATCTAGACAGTCGCCCCGAAAAACACCTCAACTTGCTTCGACAAGGTGCGTGCCATCAAACTCATTCCTTTAAGCCAATATTATCGCTATTGCCAGAGCGACTATTCCACTCAGATGCCTACACGGCAATTTTTTCCCACAACACATGAATAGCTCGCTAAGCCCATCTTCCTCGGACACAATACGATCTGGAAGTTCGTTTATGAATGGAACAGCTCGACTGTAGAATAATCTCCTACAGCCAGTGTTTCCCAACTCGTACAACATCTTAGAGCTCAAACGTAAGGTTCATCGACATTTCTTTGAGCACGCCCCAGACCTCCTCTAAACTTTCCTATTCTCCTCTATTCTTCAAACCAAGCTTGCTATTAGGCATTTCACCATGACCTTAACAACAAAACAAACTGGTAGTACAAAGGGTGACTCCTAAGCTTGGTTTTCTTCGCATGAAAACAGTTTTTTGCGGACGTGATATTTGCCGAAACCCTCCACTCCCCATGTGAGATTCAGGTAGACCACAACCCCACCCACCCCCGCCCTAAATGCCTCTCGTTATTGATGGATGACCCCTAAAGTGTGTGATGGCCGAAGACTATGTTTCAGTCACGGTCGGCGTTCGCCCGTTGTAAGGCCATTTGTTATTTTTACTCAGGGCCTCTCCGCAAGAGAAGGTACAATCGCTTCCTCTTTATTCTAGTAAAAATTGGAAAGGAGGACGTTAGAATCATTTCGTGTAGAGGCAAGACCGAAAAAGCCACATACCAAGCCACCGTTGAGGAGTGAGAGCACTCCAGAATGCAAGACGGCAGGAACGACAAAGTCCGGCACATAAACGAAGAGGGCCCGGTACGACAACTCGGGACCTTCTGAAAAAGCAACAAAAAGAAAGACGCTTTCGAGACCAGATGAGACAGGAGCCGTCGACGGACCTACTTTCAGCCCACGCTCAATCAGCGATCATGTACTGATCCTATCCTAATCAGCTAAGTACTTGGGTTTTATTCTGGACCCACAGCTGAAGTAAGGCTCAATGTCGAAGAAAGGACAAGGAAGGCCAATGTAGCTAGCTATACCTGTAGTACTCATACCTCCCAGCAAGAGATGAAATTTGAAGCCGCACATAGTGCGTTGGCTATATTCATGGCAGTGATTAGACCCGTGCTGACTTTTGGCTATGGCGTATTATAGCCCGACCGAGCATAACAGAAACAGACTGGATCAAGTCCAAACCATTGCTTTCCTCGAAATAATGGGCGTTATGTGTAAAACCCCTACGGAAGCGCTTCCCGACCTATGACGACGTAATTCCCAATTAGCTGCCACGTGATTTTACATGCATGGCACTGCGGCTGCGAGAAGGGGATAAACTATAACAAACACAAAACAACTCAATAGAGGCAAACAAACGATTAATCTAAATGTCTCAATGATATTCATCACCAATGGATACAACCCAATCCTCCTTGGGCACACAATTTTGCTAGTAAACACTCTGAATGTTTCATGTTCCATCTTTCTCATTTTATTTTCTGTCATCCATCCACCAGCCACGAGAAGATATCAAATCTATAAATTGGCAAAGAATCAATTTAATGGTCGTACCTAGGAGCATCGACATCTCACCACCGTCGTCTTTGATGCCACATTTTTCCAAAATTAGCAGATCTAAAAATATGTACACTTCCACGATGAATTGCTAAAGCCTTTCCAGATCGTTCGAGGGAAGTATGATATAAAAAATGCGGTGCAGAATTTCGTCGGTGCTTACTCCAGCCGCATTCCAATAAACTTTCAAATCCTTTAACAATGTCCAAATTAAGCCGAAACAATAAATCCTGTGTAAGTTTATGCCACATTAAAGAGGACTTTTCCGGGACTTTTCTTTTATTTATAATTTTTTTTCTTAAGGATTCACATGACGTTCTACAGAGACGTGACAGGAACCTGCAATAAGAAACGATTATTACCGAGAGTTTTGTGGATGCTGCTGAAGAATGCGAATCGGTTTGCAGGACGACCTGTGTATGTGTGGAGAAAAAAGAGTTTGGTTCAAGGATGCACAGTCACGTCTAGCCCCAAATAATATTCCCGGAATTGAGAGCTCATTTCTGAGTTTTTAGGTCGGGTTAATTAATTTACAAAATTTTTCGCCACATTAAAAAGCATTTAGCGAAGTTTTGGGAAATTTATAAAAAAAATGAGTTTTCTTCTCGCAAAAATTCAGGACAGGAAAATTTTCGAAAAAGCTGGCAACTCCCCAGGCTGCAGGATACACAGTCGAGTTTCACTGTGTCGAACTTGTGCAAGTTTGAACTGGCTGATGTCAGAGAGGCTTCAAGTCGCCCCACTTTTTCCAGGAAAAAAAAAATTGTGCAACGAAAAGGTACGAAAAAAAATTTCAATAATATTCGCCAAGTCTCATTTGCATTCAGAGTGCAGCAGGAGAGATCAGTGTGCGGCAGTAACTGCATCAATTAAAGTTCGGATTCGATCAAGAATCGGGGAAGATTGTTGCAATTACGTGGGTGGGGGCCGAGTCGCTCCATGCATCCGAAATGAGCCCCGGCACCTGATAGCCCATATAATGGCATCGGTGCACTTCAACTCAGCCCAATAGCAGCAGCAGCTGACGCCGGCAGAGTCAAGAAGGACGATTACGAAATCCCTGAACTGTATCCTGGATTCCGGTTTGATTCCGGTGTATCACCTGTCACCTTTCGGGCCATAAGACAGGTGCTCTTTAGAGAGTTTTTGGTTAAAAGGAACTTCCATTCATGTAAGGGAGGATCCTGTCAGATCCTTTGTTCCCATTAATTTGCACAGAGGCGGATGCACAGAGGGGCTGCGTCACATTAAATTTCCTGGAAGAACCGCAAATTTGTCCTGAATAGAAAAGGAGCACTTTTAGCACGAACACAGCACCAGAACCAGCACCAGCAGCAGTAGTAGAAGCCCCCGTTTTTATAATGTGAGCTCTCTGGTTTTTTTTTTTTTTTTTTTTTTCAGAACGATGCTCCCGTGTGACACGGACCCTAATTGAGGGCGAGTCTGCCACCACCATCCGGGTATAAAGAGTTAAGAGACTACAGGAAAGAACGTAGAGAGATCTACAGAGACACCACAGGACTCTGTTGAATGCCTCGGAACGAGTTCTGTTTTCTTTGTTGCCTTTTGTTTCGGGTTTCAAAGGTAACGTGAGTCAATACGACCCGTCCTCCTTCAACGACAGCACGTGTGCAAGGATATCCATGTCCTTATGATGAAAGAATTTTTATTGTGCGAGCAACTCTCGGGTGTATGTTTACGTGCACTGGCACAGCCCCGGCCGTCAAACGAGAGTAGGTACAGCCCCTCATCCGCCCAGCGCTCGCACTAATAATTGCGAGGCTGAAATCGTGTTTCACAGTCAATAGGGGAAGAATTGGGCCCTCGACAGTGGCTAATGCATCCCTCGCCGTGGGTGGCAATTGAGTTTGAGCAGAAACAAAAAAACCAAAAAAAAAACTCTGGGAAGTGTTGAAAACCAGGAAACGGGTTAAGCCATACATGAAAAAAATACAAGGAGGAAAATCAGGAATAGGGACTCTTACATCCCTGCTATATCGCGAACGCATTTACGGCCTTAAAGTATTTCCCTGGAAAGCAACTCCAACAATCCTTTGCTCCGCGATCCTTTCTGTAATTGGCATAAGCATTCCCTTCGCAGCAGCAACTTCAAAGTTCGTTCGGATAAGCCAAAGGGTGCACCCCATTCACCCCCGGCGTATGGTGCTAGTGAACTTCCAGTCGCTGGCAATCACAGCCAAATAGATGATTGCAATTCAAAATATCTCAGAGGGGGCGCAGCAGCACCAAGAGGGGAGCAGAGACTCTATTTTCAACCACACCAACCACCTTCAATGCCGAAGGGATAACGTAATTGCATAAGAACTGGATTTTAGGGGAATCTATTAGGAGACGAGGGCAGCAATGGGGGATGATGCAAAAGGCTCGAATTTATCTGCTAAGAGGATAATTGGCAGAGTGAAGCTTGCGACAGTTTAGTGCCTTGAGGAATGTGGAAGCGGAATGTTTGAATTAGCGCAGGGATTTCGGGAGGTGTTGATTGCAGTAAGCGAAGCTGCACCGAGCTCTAAGCAAACAAGCAAACAGACAATCTTAGATTAGCATTGATGATTTATATACTAAGGGTGTGGATGCAGTGGGTGAGAGACTCGTCATGGTGGAATCGCATTCGGGGAAATATACAAGTCTCGGTCGTGATTTGATATTGAAATTAGTTAAATATTTGATGTGCAAATTCTTGGAGTTGAACTGACACTTCGATGTGTGTATAGTTTTTAGTTAAGTGTTTTCTCAGTAAGTACGCTCTTTTCCATCTCATCCATTTGTAACACTATGCATCAGCTAATTTAAAAGGGAGTTCAATAAGTAGGTGCACTGTTATGACTACATGTTAATCTAGCACTGGTCTACCAGGAAGTTGAAGAGAAACAACATCGACCACACGTGTCCAAGGGTCACACCCTGCTTCAATGTGTATAGGGAGTGCCGCCATAAGTATCCAGTGAAACTCTCTTCGGAACGATCTTATACGACCTATCCAGAAAAGAAAATTCTATTCCGTGGTGTAAACGATCGTGGCGATCTTGATAGACTTCAAGTACCACCACCTACATAACTTCCTTCTCTCTCTTTTCCCTCTTTACATTCGTTCTGTCATAGGTTGATGAGATTTAACTCGTTTCAGGAGGCATAACACTCCAGCGAGTTGTTCTCGATGCCCCGATGTCAGAGTCGCGAAATGGTTGAGAGTAGGTGGAATAAAAAAATATCGCGGCCAGGTTGTGGTGACAGTTCCTTCCCTCTTCTTTCTCTCTCTCTTCTCTATCTTCCGGCTAGAGCTGCTGTTCGACGGTGTATACGGAAAAAATAGATTGTCGGCAGTACAAAGGGACTTTCCCTAAACCTTTAGTCTGCCACATAAAAAAAAGTACTAGGCGATCTACATTTGAATTATTTTAATTAGTTCTACTGCAGTCAATAATGCTTGTGCAATTCTATATTTCCAAATCAGACCAAACTTTTTCCAAACTATACCAAACTTTTTTCAAACCAGTCCAAACTATTCCCATACTAGACCAAAATTGAATATCTGACAAAATAAGAGGGTGGGGCAAATCAAAAGCCAACTCCAAAACGTCTAGCGATGCGATGCCACAGGCCATTCTAGCAACAACCCAGGGTCGGCCTTCAAACTCAAGGTTACAAAGGTTCGGCAAGGAACTGTAGGCCGCCACTTCGTCTCTATTACTAGGGTCGCTCAGGAGGAGGATAGTGTCATAACTCCGCTAGTTTGAAATAGCAGATGATGCCGCTTCGATAAGGAACGACTTCTTGAATCCACATAACAAAGCTCCAAAAAGCAGAATCAAAAGACTCTTTACAAAGTCCAGCCTCCACAAAAATGTTTAAGTGGTTAATTTCCAAAGCATTTCGTAACTTGACTGCCAAAACGATTCCAGACCAACAGGATCAAAAGAGAAAGACAGAGCGCGTCAATAGCCTATACGCCGGACCACCATTCCGTAGACTTCAATGCACCTTCACGAGCAGATCGAACCGACTGGGAAGGAACGATAAGCAAGCTCGAGATGTGTCCAAAAATCGTCGAGAATGGAAACGAATCGTGAATGGAGTTCGAGACCCAGTGGCACCGATAGCAGCAGTATCCGTTGCGAGGGCGTCCGCTCGAACCGCCAGCTAACGGATTAAAGAACAAGAAGGAGGTAGACTGATATAGTAATCGCTTTACTTCTGAGCATTAATCAATAATATAAAAATTGGTTTTCGGAACCTACAAATTGTATTCAAAGTCACGGCGACTAGACCTTCTTACATGGGTATTGCATAAAACGTTGGTCTAGAGATCATTATGACAACTCCCCAAATTAAGTCGGTTCATGATAATCTGAAAATGTATTGACATCAATAAAAGCTTATAAAAAGGCTCTGTTTTCCGTGCGGGATCATCTCACATTAATCTTCTAATTTTACGATATATGCTATTCTGATTACTTATGACGCCTGATGTGTCATGAAAAAGCAGGTAGAGATATTCAATAGATCAATATATCCAGAGAGATCCGGACTTTTATAGGGTCAGGGAATTATTCAATAGAGGTAAAATTTCTGGCAAATGGATAGAGTACGAACTGATCTAACGATGAACAATAAAAAGCTCAGAAGATCAAAACGCAGGCCCTGAACAACTTTCAGGAAAACTAGACAGGATTTCGTCTGCAAAAGTTTCTATGAACTGATCACCTAAGTATACTCAAAAAGTTACAAGTCAGATTCTATGTTTGGGATGACAGATTTCATGACGGCTCTATAAAATTTCTATTAGCAATTCAAGGTCTTGATCAAGATCTGTCGAAAATGGGACTCTGAAGAATTTAGTTTGCAAATACTATCTCAACTGTGGGACACATATGGATCCAAAATCAAAATGTGAACAACCGGAGTTGGCATTTGCAAGCCTAGATGATGACTGGTAGTCGATCTAGGTAAAATCTCATTCAGTATTTCCGGCAGAGTTGTACGCCATAAAGACCTGTATTTGTTAATGTCTAAACCAAAAGACAAACGGCACAGATATCTATATAATATCAGAGAATCAAGCAGCTCTTACCACCATCAGTTCGTTCGACAGATCGCCCAGCCAAAAAAGGTGTCGGCACTCCCTTTGTCGATCCAGGATTTTTCTATGGGACATCCAGTAGTTGAACTAAAGAAACTCCTTAGATATGGGGAGAAAATGGCTTGTGTTCCACTAGAGGAGTTATTTATGAGAGAAACCAAGGAATTTATTAACCTCGCTCAAGCAAAATCCAAACTCAAAGTTTCAATAGGTCTTCCGACACCGCCTAACGATTGTATGAAGGTGAAGCGTCAGTAACGACTAAAGGAGTGTGGAACACAAATTAGGAGCTTAAGTCAGTTGGTTAATAAATAACTATTGTAGGAGTTACATAAAAGTTCTATTAAAGATCAAGATGTTAAATATGAACGGCAAGAAGCCCCTCATCGCCGAAATACAAATACAATAATGCAACCTTGTTTCTGTTCAGAGGATTAAGTTTGCCCAAAAGTTTTGTACTGATTTGTTATCAAACACGGATAGAAAGTTGTTCTAAAATTGATTTAGTAAACCTACACTCTGCAAGGACTAAACTTTCACCAAAATGTTCAATACCACAATATGTCACCACAGAACTCCTTTGTTGTTCCCTGCTCCAAATTTCCAGCTTAAAACATAGTCCAACTCTTGGGTGGCTGCGTTATTTGCATTCTCATGAACTACCTGTTGCAAAAAGACAACACACTAAACAACATCACAACAGGCACCATAAAATATTAATGAGTGTTTTAAATGCAAAGCAAAAATTGTATTCTTTGCCATGACTGACCTTATCACTGAGCTGGCAATGAACAACACCTAAAAACTAGTTATCTGACGCAAAAGACCCCCGGCGACCAGAATCCGCTGTAAGAGAGTAGTAAACTGCAATGCAAATGCGATAAGCTTCAGTTGAGACATGATGCATAAAACTGTGTGGCTACCATTGAATAATTTATAGGTGGAGATGAGAGGTTCGTTTGCAGGTGAGATGAGACGTTAAGAGATTTTGCATTTATTAATTGTTGTGACGATGGGTTAGACATAATATGATGGGCTTAATCAAATCCGAGTTGAGGTTACACATTTGAGTGGGGTGACGAAGGGATTGGAAACTGGTGCCTATTGTCAAAAGGACTAGAATTAGCACGAAATTTATGACAATGAAGTTATAGTAGCCTGGAAAGACAGGGTAGTGTGTGTTTCAAATCCTCGTCAATCACCAATACCAATAATTTTGGATTGTTGAATTTTTTTATTGGAATAAGTGATGTTTGTGCAATATCATGGAAGAATTCAAAAAAGTATTGTGGATGGATTTGTCATGACAAAAATTCATAATGATTTCAGTTGCTCGGACGTTTCAAACTCTCTCTTCTATAAGAGAAGTAAAATCGGCAAGCAGCTCCTAGAGATGTGAAGGAACCTAGTGTGGACTCGAACCAAGGACCTCTCGGATGGCAGTCGGACGTCTTAACCCCTAAGTTATGGTGAAATACAAGGAACACCCAAAGACAGATCCTGCCGTGTTTAACTTCAAACGTTTCTTCTTGAGCTGTCTCGAAATCCAGCTAGATAGGTGTGCAATAGATTATCAGGGCACACTCTTCGTCGAGGAGGACGAGTATCATCTTTCCATTGCTAGATGGACTGTCAAGCAAAATTGCTTAAGCAAATTGGCTTACAAATCCGAGGTAGAGAAGCTGCTAAGTGTGTAATAGGTCTCAATGAACTCTAAGGTATCATACCTGATATCACACTAAAAACGATAAAGAAAGATAGTAGGAATGCCTTTTTTGCGTAGTAGATCTTGAAAAAAAGTCGTGGCGTTTTCCCAATAGATGGCGTCAATTGCAAATAAGTCACAATCCACTGATCGCTTCGACACCACTAAGCGATCGTTTGAAAGGCGCCACTTTGAATGATAATTTCTTTGACAAAATCTGCGACGTAGAAATGGTTGCTCGTTTCTTTATGTAAAAGTTACGCTCAGTCAAAAAGCTGCGCCTGCAAGATAGGATTGTCAGTGGTGGCGATATTGCTACTTGTCTACTTGGCGTAGACTACAAAACTGGTTTGAACCATTTTTAATGGTTTTATTTAGCTTGACCTCGTATATTTGGTTCAAATCTTGCGACAGCTTTTTCAACTACTTCTACTAAACCGATTCTTATGAAATTTTGCCCACACATTGAGTTCCCGTGACAATGCAATCTGACCATTTTGTAAAAAAATCAAGATGGCGGTTCCAAGATGGCGGACGAATTTTCCAATTGAGTTCCGATTTCATTGAAACTCGGCATAAGGGGGTTTTTAGGCCCACAAATGACGATTCTGTGGCCAAAATTTGAAAATTCAAAATGGCGGCGCCAATATGGCGGATGAATTTTGCAAATGTGTTCCGAATCCATTGAAAATCGATATCGGGGGGTTTTTGGGGCCACAAATGACGATTCTGTGGTCAAAATTTGAAAATTCAAAATGGCGGCGCCAACATGGCGGATGACTTTTGCAAATGTGTTCTGAATCCATTGAAATTCGGTATCGCGGGGTTTTTAGGGCCACAAATGACGATTCCGTGGTCAAAACTTGAAAATTCAAAATGGTGGCGGCAATATGGCGGGTGAATTTTGGAAATGTGTGCTGAATCCATTGAAAATCGGTTTTGGGGGGTTTTCAGGGTCACAAATGACGATTCTGTGGTCAAAATTTGAAAATTCAAAACAGCGGTTTATTTTTGCAAATATGTTCTGAAATATGGTATGCATTTGTCAGAAATTAACGGGCAAGAAACCGTGCAATAAAGATGCACTGAAAGAGTTGGAAAGGATGAGGAATTTGCATAATGACAGGAGCCAAAGATCAAACTAAAAACTAGAAAATAAAAAATAGGTAAAAAAAACTTTTAAGTTAAATGGTTTTATTTGAAATTATAAGCTGCACCAAAAACTAGAAAATAATAAGAACACAAACATGGACCTTTTGAGATTCTGGCGTCTGGTAAGAAATCGTGCAATAGTAGCCGTGCTGTTTTCTCATGTCGTATGCCTAGGGGCACTTTGTGGCGCTGCGTTAACGGATCAAGTAATATTCTGGGACTTTTAACAGACTAAAATAAAACCATGGGGCGCATAAAAACCTATACACTACTGTATAATTAAATAAGAACGACTTGTCTAGAAAAATGTGTTCCAAGCCCACCAAAAATATATCTCAAATGCGCCCCATGTTTATATTTTAGTCTGTTAAAAGTCCCAGAATATTACTTGATCCGTTAACGCAGCGCCACAAAGTGCCCCTAGGCATACGACATGAGAAAACAGCACGGCTACTATTGCACGATTTCTTACCAGACGCCAGAATCTCAAAAGGTCCATGTTTGTGTTCTTATTATTTTCTAGTTTTTGGTGCAGCTTATAATTTCAAATAAAACCATTTAACTTAAAAGTTTTTTTACCTATTTTTTTTACAAAGCAAGATACAGGCACAAGTTGGATATATGTGTTCCATGAGTTCGGCATGAAAAAACATGATAAGCCGAATTAATGTCTGGGATTCGTTACTGAAACGCCATCCATTTCTGAAACGTCTGATAACCAGTAGCAAAATATGGGTCACGTACGACAATCGCAAGCGTCCAAGGAATGGTGAGCTATCAAAAATGTTGGCAAAATTAAGATTGAGATCGAAAAAAGGTATGGGGTGTCTGGCAAGATCGGAAAGGAATCGTCCATTACGAGATACTCTCAGTTGGCCAGACCAATGATTTTCAACTCAACTATGAACAACTAGATAAATTCTCTGCAGAGGTCCCTCAATTAAATAAATTTGGCTTGAAAAGAAACCTGTGAAAACTTGTTGATTCAGCGGAAATCACGCTGGCATCATTACACTATCTAAAAACTGGAGAAGTATTGTCGATTGGACTATCGTATGGATATGTGGTATATGCGAATAATTTCTAGGGGGCAGCTCATCGAGAAACAACACTACAACTACTAAAATTGATCTTGATCATGTAAAAGTTCAAGCTTATGAATCACTCTTTGCGCTACCAGTTCGGCATGTTGTACTCGTGGTGCAATGACTCATTAACGTTCCTTTTCAAAGCCACATCAGAGCCCGACTTTCACATAGAGAATATGTGTGGAAGCCTTGTTTCCTTGGATTCAGAGTCTGCATTTTGTCTACTGATTCAGTTCTAGGTTTGTGGACTTTGGGAACTAGGGTTGTGGACTGTCTACCGCATCCCCGAATGGCCGGTCAAATAACCCACTAGCAAACAGTCTAAGGTCCGCCCTGTTTATAAACATTATAGCTCATGAGCTTGTCCGGAGTTTCATTGCCTCGATACCCTATGTTTCCTAGCCAGAGTTTGAAGAACGTCAAAGAAGCTCGAGACGTGGCCAAAACACGTCAAAAATTGAAACAATTGGAGTGAATCGAGTTCGAGACCCAGCGGCACCGATAGCACAGTATCCGTGGATTGGAAGTTCCGCTTGGACCGCCAGCTAACGGAGCTAAGAAAAAAAGAAGAAGACATTGTCCTTACACGATTGTGAATTGTACTGAGGCCTCAATTTTTTTAAATGTCCCGGTACAAAAATAATGTTCTACTGGTATATGAGCGTGTATCGAGATAACCAAAGCAAAGTGTGATTGAGGCAAGGTGAGATTGAAAATACGAGCGAACTGCAGAGAAATTTCTTACATGTTTTGAGGGAATGAAATTTTGTACTCATTTTCTTCTATTTTGGGAGGGAGTGGAGTTTTGTACCAGCGAGACATTTCTTACATTTTTTGTGGCATTGCGAAATTTCCAACATGAAATAAGGTGAGGCAAGATTGTAATGTCGTTTTGTCATTACAATGGCACTTCGCCTCATTTGAAGTGTGACATTGTACTGGCTCAAAACGAAAAAGAGGCACCTCGTATAAACTCATTTTATAATCGTGTCCTACCTAACACAAGTACATGAGCCATCGACCATTTCAAGAAGGCCCACTTCATGGGAGGAGTCCTTAGGGAAGAGCTTTTGGGGTATAATTGACTCTGGTAGAGTTTAAAGGCTTCCAATGTCGCGTCCCACAGGCAATCTTTGTGGAGCGTCTCAGTTCCTGGCTTTAAGGGTGAACCTTTGTTCTTCCCATTGCCCAGCATTATAAGAGGACTGTCATTTCACCAGGGCACAAGATACTTTAATAGGAGTGTGTAGGGTTGTGAAGCAGGAGGTGATGGATGTTGTGTTTTAACTCTTGGATGTTGTGAGTCACACCAAAGAGAAGAAAGTTACTCGAAGCCCACGGATGTAACAAAAATCAAAACAAACAAGTTTTTTAATGGGGCTTCGATTTCTATATCCTCAATAGGAGTCGGCTGAGGCAGAGATCCCACCATCGGTGCTATAAGAAGACAGCCTCTTTGGAGTGTTATGCCTCTTGAAACAAGTTTTATACCAACATCGCCATTATCTAACAAATCTGCATTAAATACCACAAAAACCATCATATTTTTCACCAATCCCATTACATGATCTATCACCACAAAAAAAAATCCATCATGATTCATCAATTCATCGCACAGCGAAATCTTAAGGCGATGTGCCGAAATAGGAAAATTTCAATGAAACTCTTTGAATCTGGCGCTGTTATCAATGCACCACGACGGAGCGAAACTTAACAACCCGTGAACAGTTCCAGCGTAAAACTCCCCATAAACACGGGCGCTCGCAAATCGGAACATGAAGAGTTTTTGTTGTTGTTGTTGTTGTTGGGGAGCTGGTGGTAATCGATGCCAGTAAGTAGCTCTTTTTTACATAGTCATGAAAAAGACGTGAACTACACGACGCGCGGCATTATTGCGGCCAGAAAGTTCCACGAAATTACATTCAAATCACGTCAAGCCGCTCAATTACCCCTGATAGACCGCCGCCCCCGGACTGAACTGAACGCCCCCCAAAAGACCCCACAGTGGTGCGGGGACTAAATGTGATTTCTATGATTTTATAGCTTCATTAAAGGTGCCATTAAAACAAGCCTCAATCTTGTATGGTGAAAAAAAAACGAGGCAAAACACGCTCATTCCAAACAATGCTTTTAGACTCGCGCAATTATTTTGCACAAGTGTTCATCACAGCACACACAAGAAGTGATTTCTGGCTGGTGGGGGTAGGGCGGAGGTGATGGGGGTTGTGTGAGTCAAGCTGGTGGGTGGGGGTGTATACGGGGTGCGAATAAAAACAATCGCGCGCTTTACACAATATTGCGCAAATATTGCCAGACGTACAAAATTCAGAAAATAATGGGCGAAATGTGCACAAGCGACGAGTTGTTTACGCAGAATAGCAACGACAACAACAGCAACCAAACCACGCCAGTTCTTTTCGCTTTTGTATATTCTGGTGTCAATTTATCCAGACTGTGCATATCCTTATCCAGGCTTTCATATCAGAAGAGATATACACACACACCGCACAGCCACAGCCCGAGCGAGCACATAAACAAGAGACTGATAACCCGAGACATACAGAACAGTCACCGTTGATTCTTTCCTTTGTTTCCCGGGGCAGGTATTATCACCTGTCGAAACATATGGCGCTGGCAGATTGCCGCTGCTCTGGTAAGGTGGTTGCTCACTCTCGTGCCACAATCAGTCATTGTCCGCAAAAAAAAAAAAAAAAAAAAAAACAAAAAAAAAAAAACAGAAAAAAAAAATTTAATGAAATTCCGTAGAAGGGCACACACAGTCCAACAGCGGAGGGCCCAGCCCAGCTTGGAGCTTCGATTCCCGTGGGGTCAACTTCTTAGTTCAAGACACGATAATCTAGAAAGACGAAAGTGGAGCATCCTAAGACAGAGTCCAGTACGACTCCGGAGCCAATTGAGATGTAGTTGTTGTTTTGTTTGTCGACAACGATGGTGGTGGCTCCGTCGGCCGGAGGAATGCTGACCGGGCATGGGATGCCATGAGCACATCTCGTTCGGTCGTTCGTTCGTTACTTTGTGCTCTGTGTAATTCGGCATACGGAATGTGGCCAGGCGCTCCAGCGCTCCCAGAGCCAGCCAGCATCTTCTCGCGTGATGTCATTAATTAAACATACGCTGACTGCACTAAATAACGAGAAAATAAATTAATAGGAGCATCTCTGAAAAGCTACTCGAGATTACTTATTAAGCGAAATAATAAAGAGATCTCTTCTCGGGGAAGACGGATCGCGCAGTCGGTGTGCACACGGGGTCCGTGCACGGCCGAAACGAAACAAGAAAGTAACGAGACCAGGGAAAACATTTCCTAGACGAAATTTCCGGGAGTCCGGGGAAAGTTTTCTCCTATCACAGAATTTTCATAAATTATTTAAGATATCTCCAACACAGAATGCGAAAATTTTCATTACATAGGGGCTAAAAGTCTACAAGGACTTCCCTATCCATACTCCTACCAAACCTCCTACTCCTTATCCACTCCCCCCAAAATCTCACTAGAGTCCTCCTGCACATCCACTGGGGATTCCACTTCCACTTAGATGATGCAAATATGCAAATTTCCTAACCAGATTCTCTCTCTTAAGTAATTATTCCATCGGGAAGGATATCCTCGTCCTGTAAAAGGATTTGTCAAAAATTCTCAACATTTTCACATTTTAAACTCGTTTTTCTCTCGACACAAATTGTAAAATGATTTTTGCTAGAAAATTTTGAATATTTTATTAATGAACAATTTTCGAGGGTGGCAGAAGTTCGTTAAATGGACTAGAGAGTGCTGTGTGTGTGTACTCCCACTGTGGCTCGGGGTTAGTTGGTTAAACTTTGGCGCATATTTATTTTTTGTATTAACACAAATTTCATTAATACTTGAGCAAAGTCTGGGGAAATCTTTAGTTTTGAAATTTTCGAGACGGTATTCGATTTAGAATTCCCTGGTCATGAAGGGAGTCTATTAGGTCCACTAGAACAACTTGCTTGATCAAATATCAAATCAAGCCTCAACACTTCTACTTCTGTATAACCCAACCACGGAAGATTTTGGAGTAAGTTGTTCGAATACCATCCTAGAGTTGAGGGTTCGATTCCTCGCAGATCGTTTCTTTTGCCAACAAAACGTTCCTCGTTACTTATCGTCCTTCCTTACAGACATACCCTATCCACTCTTCTGCAATCTCTTGTTCGATCAACCTAGTAAATTTTTTGTGAAAGACTTCTGGTCAAAGGGAAAGCCTCTTTGTAGTGTCGGCGGTTATATCGTTGCGTGCAATATCGGCCAGAAAGGTGAACAAAAGGGCCATGTTGACGAGTGGATTCGAACCACGGATCGCTGGTATGGTAGTCGGATGCTTTTAGCTCTAGTCTATCAAGGCCGACAAGCATTGGATGGAATAAAACCGGGTCTTACATCACATGGCAAAGTCGTTACGACGAAAATTCGACTATACAATAAGGGGCTGACACACGGTAAAATTCGTCGTTATCGACAAAATTCTTAACAACGACATCCGTGCATCGAGGGTCTGAGCAATGGTTTTATTTCAATCCTTTTCGACCAGAGTTTGTTTTACACTTTCTGATCTATAGCCCCAAAAATATTGGGCTCTTCCAAATAAATTGAAACGATCGTTTATCATCTAATAATCAATATTATGTGAGATATAAGATACGAACAAGTGTAAATAATGTGTGATTACAATTCGTGTGTGGGTTGGAACGGCGTTAAGTCTGGCCTAACGATGGACTTGGATACAAGGCGGTCCCTGGTTTCAATCAGCTTTCAAACAGGGCTAATCAGCTTCTGAGCAAACTTTTCTTTTTCGAGCTACTTATGGGTGGCAGGCCCCCATTAAAGATTAGAACGCCAGCACTCCTTAGATATCAAAAACTGCAACTAAAACCCAACTGGAAAAAGAATGAGTTGGGGAACGAACGGCTAACAAAGACCTCGGAAAATAGTAGCACCCGATCTGTCACTTCAGCCAAAACCCGAGAAGGGTCACTGCATACGAACACGTCGTACTTCTGGAGGACGACGTTTGCTTTTCGAAGCAGGACACGAATCGGGTCATAGAATGCGAGAGCATTGCTTGCTGATGGACGGCTGAATGAAGTCCTCAACGAGAGGGATCGATGTAAAATCAAGATCATGGGACTTAGCGAGAGCAGATGGACCGATGCGGGGAAAAATATCTGCCCAAACGGTGATCCTTGTTATATTCTGGGAGAAACAAAACTTAAAGCCGTAGGAGTGGCGTTGGCGTGATACTCACCAAAGAAGCCAGGTCCAGCCTCATTAGCTTGTCACCAGTTTCTGAGAGGATTATTATTGTGCGCCTGCGTACCAGGCCAAGAAGTACTGCGGTGGTCCAATGCTGCGCTCCAACTAAAGACGCAGAAGATGACATCGAGCTCTATTCCAAGGGGAGAAAACATTGGTTTGATGGTTTTAAACTCACAGATCAGTCCCAACACGTTTTCGTAAAGCCCCAGCAACTTTGTCAAGCCACGGTTCCTATAGTAGCCTTTTTTGGCCGATGATTTAGAAAATAATATGATAGAAGCCGGAGACTATTGCTCGTAAACGATAGAGTTACGGTGCGACGTACGATGATCATTGATAATGAAATTGTGCTCCAGAACCCATGCTGAGTGAGTATTAGGAAAAAGGTTCTTCTCCTCTGAAACGTTCCGAGTCAGTAAAAATTAGCTTAATGGGTTGACCTGCTCTTGACAGGCCGGTGCAGAAGTAATGTCTATCACAGCAATAGATTGTCTAGTTGCTGTCCAATATGTCTTCATTGAGGAAAGAGTCGTCATTTAACAACGTTTCGGTTTATAGCTTTTGGAGAGTTGAATGCAATCCTCTATCGAAAGCCTTGGAGATATGCAAAGAAACCAACTCCGATGACCAATCGATGCAAACTTTAGTAAAGCGTTCTATAAGGTTCACTAAAACATCTCCGCTTTGATTGAAGCCGTGCTGTTTGTCTTTTAGAGGGATTCTCAGAAGGGTTTGCGCAGGGGTTCAGCCAAAGGTAAGGCGCATTTCTTTAAGACGATATAAGGTGTAATCTCGGACCAAGTGGATTTATTGAAATCAAGCTTCTTGTGTCTATGTACCTCGCCAGTCCTGAAGCAGACCGTCAGTGGCACCGACAGCAGCGTATCCGTCGTCGCCGGGATGTCCCGTTTGGACCGCCAGTTAACAGATCAAAGATAAAAGAAGAAGAAGCAGATCGTGTCTATTGAGTATATTGAACACTTGACGACCGACGGTTTGTTGGACAAAAAATAATTTGAGGCGAACATATATTTTAGTAGGGGCCCTAACTCATGAAGACGCCATGGCGACGTCGCCAGCTACGTATCCAAACAATTCGTTTTGAAATGTATGGCATCTAACTCACTTGGCAAACGGTTTGACAACGTCGCCAATAAGGAAGTGTAGCGATACTCTGGCGCGTTGGGGATGTTGGCGATATTGCAGTAAAATGTACACGAGTTGTACTGCAGCTCACTCACTCAGAATCCAACTACCGCCATTACGGACGCTCGGCTCAATATTTGTATTAGTAAATGAGTTTCGATACAGAAATATTAATAGTGGAGAATCAAAATCGAGACTGTACTGAGACACTGGCTACTCTCCTTGACGACCTTCAGTTGGCTGAGGTGGCTGAACCCACATTGCCGGTGGCGTCGCCATGGCGACCTAATGAGTTAAGGTTAGGGTCTACCTGTGGTTGCGCTAAGAAGTTGTCTTGTCAGATTTGACTTTGTATTTGTTTCCAAGTTATGTTTCCCCTCACCGGATTGTTTCATTCGGATAACTCTTATAAGCTCTGAAGGCGGGCACTGTACGTTTGATTACATGCAGATGTACTTCCGATTAAGCCAAATGTTCAGGCTAAGTAGACTTTACAGGTTTGATGCAGATAGATCATATCCAGGGGATTGGCGTTCTCTTAAGCGGCTCTCAAACTGAGGTAACAAGCAATATCTGTCGCTTTCCAACATGCACTGAGTATCGCCAGAAAAAATGTCGCCGTGAGAACCGCCTTAGGAGGTTCGGTTGGGTTGGTAAAATTGGCTTATATCCCATTGGTGTCATCTAACAGAAAAACTAATATATTATTGGTGATCTTGTAAAGATGATATATTTTGATTTACTTTAAATTTTCCTCTATGCAAGCGCGGGATCATCAGATACTAGGTATTACCACTTTTATTATAATTTTGGTATGAGTTTATCTACAAAGGAAAATCTTTTAGATAGTCAATATTTTTGAGCAGTAGAACCCTTAAATATTCCGTTTAAAGTACTTCTTATCTTTATTATTTATTGCTGAGTAACTACAAATAAAATATAATATTTAAAGTATCACCCTCTCTTACAATTCCACATAATTGAGGGAAAATATTTTTAAATAGGGTTAATCCTCACTTAGGAGAGTTCAGACTTTAAGTGGATACACTTGCAAGTGCCTTAAAAGCATCCAAACCTCTTCGAAATTTATTTTTGTAGAAAAGGTAATTATACTAAAATTTCTCTAGTCCTTACTCAAAAATCCTTGATGCCACACACATAAATAAATAAATTGATCTATTACCCCAGAACGGTCTAGACTCAAGTCCCAAATGATTCCTGCTTGGTTGGGCCGCCCATCTGCATCCCACTCAATAACCTTTTTCTGTGGGCACAAGGCCATCTATTATCGAGAATTTATATAAATATTATAGACTAAACAAACACAAATAAATGTCTCCTCTTAAAACACCTTTATAAACTGTTAATTCATTCTTCATTACCTTTCCTTGAAGAGAACGGTTCCCAAGTATCTTACACACACACACACACAACCATACAAAAAATATGTATTGAAGCCTGAAAACATTATTTTTAAATACACCAAGTTAAAAGCCCCTGAAATTTATATCCTTTGAAAATTTCTACACAGAGAAAGAGAGAGAGAGTCTCACAAGATAAATACTCTCCTGAATGTCATCGATCACACTTATAATACGACTACATTATGCCGTTACATCGAACAATGGCGGAGCTTTAGTCCTTTGAAAATTGCTGACAATTTTTTTTTCGTCCTTGTTGTTTTTGTTGTTGTTGTTGTAGGAACTTGTGATAGAAAATGCTGCGAGCCTTTTACAATGTGGTTACAGTTCTCTCGTCCCTTCGGGATTAAGGACAATTCAAATAAGTCTCCATAAATTAAGGAAAAACGGATAACAAAGGTACCCCGACCAGGACGCGACCAGGACGACTGTGAAGGAATTTTCTCTAAAAAAAATTTCGTCCTTCTTACGATTTTCCCTGACTTTCGTCCGTCGTCGATGTGGAACTTAATAAAAAAAATTACAAGAACGAACGAACGAAAAAAAATTATTATCGAAGGACGAAGTAGCACACTGGCACACAGGACTCGTCGAGTGGTGGGGGTGAGATAAATTCTATTTTGCTTTTGTCATATTGATTTGGCATTTCATAATTCAGAAGTTCGCCTCGTGGTTTAGTGGCAATTTAAAAACGCACAAAAATCGAAGAATCCTTGTATCCGAGCACATTCCCCTGCGGAGGTCCTGATTATGGCCAATTCATATGCAGCCTTTGTTTCAATCTGACATTTACCTTGGGCTTTATAGTGAGATAGAGCGAAATCTATGGAGAGCCAGAGAGAGAAAGAGAGACCAGATTGTTATCAGATAATTTTCTTGTGATAAAATACGATGACCTACGGTGAAAGTGTGTGCAAAAATTTCGAATCTGAGAGAAAACCCTTCTTCGAGTCTTCAACGGGGGCGATTATCCTGGCCTTAAAGATTTCCACATGAAAATTGTGTTGAGATCAGGAGATTTTATGCTTTAATAAGATATCTTCAAAGTAATTTGGTTAATCAGTTCTAGTCTCTCTCTCTCTCTCTGGATACACTCAGCTGGAAATGAAATGGATACAAGCATTTCGGGTGTAGGTGGACCCTTTTAGTTAAGCAGTTGGATGAGCTCGATTTGGTTAAAGTTAGAGAAAATCTTAAATTTTAAACCAATCCTGCAATAAATAGAATCAGATACAAATTTCGGGGGTTTGAATTCCACTGGGGATTGTTGAATGTATGTAAGTGTGTGTTAGTGGGCGTTTGCGGATATCCTTATGACACAAAAAAATTTATCAAACACAAATCAAACAATTTTCTTTGATATTCAAATTTCGAGAAATTTTTTCGTGATTAGACTGAAGTTATTCATGCCTAGAATTTTCAATGTGTTCGTTGTCATCTAATTGATATCCTGGAAGCGTAGATGATTGACGAAAAAATGATATATGGTGGCATCGGGAAGAAAATAATTTTGTCTAATGTACATTCTATAGGAAAGATAAGTGTTCTTTTCATATACTTCGGTATTTCATTCAATGGATGTTGCCATGGTAAGCCAATGGGGGCACTTATCTTCTTCATTAGTCTCTGGGTCGTGTAATCGTGCAGCACTTGGGATTCGATGATGCACGCGTTTAAACCAAAACAATTTCGTTCACAATTAATAACGCTAGATCGAACCAAACAATGCTCCAAGGATGGAACCGTCATCACCATCTATAATTATACTAGCTGGAACTCGGTGCACCTCGCTGCAATCAAAAGCCAATAGTATGGCGTGCGTCAAAACAATTGGGAATCTCAAAATCGCTTTTCCATGGGCCGTGACAGTCTCAAATCTAACCACGAAAGTTCTTTCGAAATGAAAAGTGCCACTCCGTTCAATTAAAACCCCAAATACCCGCTAATTTATATTCTCAATCACAATTCAACAGGCTCACTGCCACTTATCGTGGTCAGATGCTATGGGGGAGTGTTGCTGACCATAAAGAGTCGTCCATAAATTACTTGAGGCGATTTTTGCGAATTTTCGACTGGTCAGTTGATTGTCAAATTGGGTTAGTTGACTGCCAAATTATATCTGCTTTGTTTACATTAAGATAAAATGTCACCAGCTGGTTAAAATTCGGAGTGACGGCGTGTAAGATTTTATTTGAGATAGCTGATCATTTAGACTCCTTGCCCCTCCTCTATTCCACTTGCTTTTTCCGTTTATAGTGGACACACAACGACCAAAACGAGAGCACTGGCTTAACAAAAATATCATTATGCTAAAATTCGCCGTGTGCCTTCCTATAGTTATATATTCTAAGGTCCTTATCGCTTGTCAGTGGTGCCCGCCTCGTACGCTGCAGCATTCGCCAAATCGTGTCTTTAGCCGGTCGGTGTCGTATAAAAATTGAAGGGCTTCTATGCTATGCTATGCTTCTGGAGTTCGCATAGCCGCGTAAAAAACTTCCTGTAGGATTTAGCCATATCTTAAGACCCCCTTTTATACACATCTCATAATTAGTGAGACACTAGTTAGTTATACACATCTCATTCAGGCCGTGGCCTGAATGTTTTCGTTTTGGCCTTGAGGCCAACTATCACCACACACTCACCAAGTCGAATTTCGTGATAGATCCCTTAGATATGTTACCAGATTGCCACCGTGCCAAACTAGGTATCTCACACAGCGTCTGCCGCCGAGCAGACAGCCTTACACAGCCTTAAGAAAATAAAGAATATAAATACCAATGAGGAGCCTTTTTACTAGTTCGATTCTAATATGCATTAAGCTGCTTAAGAGTAAGGAAGAAATGTCTCTTCTCTTCATGCCTCTCTGAAATTTCACTGCCTCAAATCAAGTAAGACATGTCTCTCCAACACATATTTCCAATCTCACTTCGCCTCACATTTATCTCGATACACACTCATATATTAGTAGGACATTATTTTTGAAACAGGACATTTAGAAAAATTTACGTCTCAGTACAATTTACCATAGTGTAAGTGGCAAATGTACTGTCTCGTGTAAATCCGGCTCAGCTTTAACAGCCGAAGTCAAACGGAGCTTGGCGGTGGGAAGTAAAAGCTACTTTGCTACGTAAATATTTCTTAATAATGACCATATCAACAAGAACTAAAATTAAAGTATACAGTAAGCTTATAAGACCAATACTTTTTTGTGGATACCGAAACCGTATGAAGAAACGAAGAACACTTCGAATGATAAAACTCGTCGCACTTTATTTGGAGGAGTGAACGAAAATTGAGTTTGGAAGAGAAGATATAATCAGGGCAATGTGCTATATGCATTATAGGTCAAAATGAGTTTGTATGCAATTTTTGATATAAAATACTTAAAAAATTTCAGTACTCATTAATTTTAGTCGTTTGGATGATGGGCACGGTAAAAATTGGGTACCTCCGAATTAGTAATTTAGTTTTTCTTATCCTCCTCTTCAAAAGTTATATATTTGTGAGAGGAGTGGAGTGAAAACTACCACTTTTCATTGTTTCAAATTCATTGCAACGCTCTTTTCCTATAGTTTTATTTTATTAATACTAGAACTTTTCGTTAGCGCACCACGTTTTTTTACATTTAAGTAATTAAGGGGCTGGAGCAATAAAAACTTTACATTCAAAATTATTTTTTTTACTTTTTGGTTCATTTTAAAATAAAAGCGTATTTCTAGCAGATCGATACTCCTAAATGAGACACAAACCTTAGGCACTATACTGTCACTTTTGCGCGGTACTTTTTCAAATAGTAAACTTTTTCACAAGCCCTTCGCGTCAACTCACTTAAACAGGCAAGTTATACGAGGTAAAGAAGAAGAAAATTGCCATTTTCCACAAAAAAAATTCCACTATTTGGTTAATTTATTTCATATGTAACTAATTATTTATTTGCAATAATCTCACAAAGACCACCTGAATCTATTTCACTACGGTTAATGTCAAAAAAGTATGAACCATGGAGTTCTTGAAGGACAAAAGTTTAACCTAGTTAACCATAGTAAGCGTTTTAAACGAACTCCAGTTACATAAAGAACGCAAAAATCATAAAGACTATAAAAATGGGCAAAATTTTTGATCGGTAGGACCTGTTCAAAGAAGCAGTACTCAATGCACAGCAAAAATTATTAGGAACAAAAACACAGACGGAAGCAGACGGAGCTCAAAACAAAAACAGAGATGGCTTAGAAATATGGGCATTTTCATAAACGTAAGACTGCCGCAACATTGCAGAATTCAGTAATTGGAAGTCTGTAGCCGAGTTCTGCAATGTTGCGGCAGTCTTGCGTTTATGAAAATGTCCTATATCTACGAATACTAGGAATAAGAAATTTGAATCACCTGCCTAAGGAACAACAGTTCTGGAGAAGGAAGTTGTAGGAAACTAATACCTAAGAGATCATTTATTTATATGTTAAAAAGCAACGGTCCCAGTATGGAACTTTGCAGAACACCTTTTGAACATGTGATAGCTGGTCCTGTCGATTAGCAGATCGACGATA
This sequence comes from Thereva unica, assembly GCA_949987705.1. Classification (NCBI taxonomy): domain Eukaryota; kingdom Metazoa; phylum Arthropoda; class Insecta; order Diptera; family Therevidae; genus Thereva; species Thereva unica. The sequence goes on from OX465283.1 coordinate 7,043,309, forward strand.
TTAGAGCACTTTTCATCCCTATTTTAGAGAACGTCAAAACCAAGGTCTAAGCAAAACATTTGGGTTTCCAAACATCTATTCTGAGGTTTAACCCTTATTTTTTTTTTAACTTCCCAGTATAGGAAGTTATTGTAATCGGTCCGAAAATCGAAATCGAAATTTTCGACGTATTTTCATCTTTCAAGGTCCCAGGAGCATTTTAAGCAAAAAATTGGGAGGAAGAATGTGTGTGTGTGTGTGCGTACGGATGTGGTCATTTTTTCCTGCACGATATCGCGCTAACCAAAAAAGATATAGATTTCGTTGAGGTGTCGTTCGAAGCGTCGCAGCGTAAGTGATTTTTGTACCTGCACGATATCGCCCGAACCACGAAAGATATTGACTTACTTGAGGTGCCGTTCGAAGCGTATTAGCGACAGTATAATCTGAAAAGGTTTTTATAATATTCGGTCGAGCGGTTTTTTGGTTTAAATGACATACATATGTAAGTGATTTTTGTACCTGCACAATATCGCGCGAACTATAAAAGATATCGACTTAGTTGACGTGCCGTTCGAAGAGTATTAACGAAAATATGATCTGAGAAGATTTTCATAAAATTCGGTCGAACCGTTTTTGTTTTTTTTTTTTTTTTTGTTTAAACGACGTTTATGATTTTTGTACCTGCACGATACCTGCCCAAACTAAAAACTATATCGACTTCATTGAGGTGCCGAAAGAAGAATATTAACGAAAAAATGCTCTGAAAAAAATTTCATAATATTCGGTCGGGCCTTTTTTGTTTAAATAGAAAAACTTCGGCTAATTGTCAGAAAGACCTTAAATTGACAAGTTTTGCTAATGTCTAATAAACTCAATGGCATGAGACCCGTTCTAAACGAAGTGATCTTTTTTGGGTTCTGCACAGCGATAGCCTTCGAACAAAACATCACTTGTCAAAATCCGACAACCTTTGAAAATTGTGCAAAAATTTCGTTACCCTTTACAAACAGCGCGAATTTTTTAAACCTTGGATTAGCACTTTCTGACGGGGAATTGTTTTCTAGCCGTGATACAGTTTCAGAAAATTGCGGTTCATCCCGGGATTTCCAGTAGTTACCGCAAAATTGGTTCTTTTTGGTCGTCTGACAAGTATTTTACAGTTACAGTTTTGCTAATATCTCCGGAAAAATTTGGAATTTCCAAATGAAGTCATTCGCTTCCCAGTTTGTCAACGGCGCTTCAGCCTGCTCAATACGAATTTGAACACCCGCTTTAGTGCAGCGAACGAAATACGGAGGAAATGTTTGTTTGCTAACGTTCAGGAAAAACAAGTTCTCTAGAAAAATCTTGTGGATTCACTACTATTATAGTTATTTGAAATAGCTTCCCTCGGGATTGTTTTGTTCTGATACTAGCCAATTTTCCACTAGTGCTAAACGTATAACTATTTTGTAAGAAGTCAGTTTATTCCATCTTCGTTCATCATACTGAGAAGTTAATCGTGTGGACCGAAGGGGTCAAACGCACATCCCAACTAGTTTTTTTTTTTTTTTTTTTTTTTTATGAGTTAGTAATCATTTTCAGGATTTCGTTGTAAATTTTGTAATTTTTTTTTTTTGGAAAAACACAACAAAAAACTTTCAAAAACTGATAATACCTCGAAAACTATTCATAATATCACAAAAATTTCCTAAAAAGGATTAAACCAAACAAAAAAAACTAAAAAAAAAAACTTTACAAAAATCCTTAAATAAAAAGAAAATTGTAAAATTTAAAAATATACCATAAAATACTAACTTTTATTGAGTAAATGCGATTCCACAAAACCAGCAAAATATCGTTTGTTTTTTTCAATCTTGGTAAATTTTTCAATTTTTTTTTCTCTTCAATATTTATTAAATATTAATTTCCAAACAATTAAGGTGTCGTTTTGTTTTGTGTATCCTTTTTTGTAAAAAATATTTTTGCTTTTTTTTATCTTTTTATCGATCACTTTTTTATTTTTTTATATATGTATTCCAAAACAAAAAAGCCACGTAATAAAAAACCTCGTAACTTAATTTTATCACACACAAAAAATTATCACTTTATTTATTTATTTTTAATTTTTTTAATATTTTCCAAAATGGGATGAGAAAACCACAAATTATTTTTTAATTTTCAAAATTGCAGGTAAAAATCACGTCGCATAGAAGAAAATTATTTTTTCACGGTAACAAGCAAGGATTCGAAAAAGGTAACGAAAAGGAGTTTGAAATTATTTTTTAATTTAAAAATAATTTTTTTTTGTTTAACACTTTTTTTTTTGTTTTAATTAATTGACAATTTTTGCAATTAATTTTTTGGTTTTTTTTGGATGTCTAAAAATGTTTTTCAGAATTTTTAATTATTATCAAAAAGTTTTTACGTTCGTCCTTTTTTTATTTTCAAAAATAACGCCCGGAACTGTACTGAGTGGTAACGATGGTGTCTGATATCTGAAATCAGAGTCCCGTGGGTAGAAGGTGAAAACTGTGCTACGAAAAACGTCCACGTCAAAAAGCTACAAAGGAATTTTTCCTACGCCGCAGAAAGTAGTGAACTCGGTCGGGGGTTTTCAATTGTTATATTATATATTGTACAATATTTTTTTTTCTGCTATTGTTGCTGTACACGGGGGTAACAACTAGCGACAAACTAAAACAAAATCTCCAGCGCGAACTAGTGTTCATCCACGGTAGCTGAACCACGAAACGAAAAACTCCACCACCAAAAAGCTGAGGACTCGTCGTGAGTGTGCTGTGAGCGGCAAACGTCCAAGTGGTAAAAAAAAGCGAACGATTTGTTGTTGTTGTTTGTTAGTGGGACTACTCTTGGAGTTGGTTGGATAATATACTACACGCCACCGTCAACGTCGTCGTTGTCGTCGTCATCCGTTCTGAGAGGCCGAGTTCTGAAGTTGTTCCGCGCACGACTTTATATCTGAGTTGCCTGCAATCGACTGAAGCGGACGAAACGTTGCCAGCACGGCACACCACAAGACGGCAGCAGCAGCTTGTTCAGTGCGCTCGTAAAAAACCGACGAGGTGTGCGGAGAGAACCTAGAATATAACCCCCGAGAAAAAAGTTCCAGACAAAAAGTTCCCTGCTCACAGTACGGACGGAGTACACGACACAGCCCCAGACTCGCTGGTGGATGATGATATGTAGAGTGGCGGCGGCGCTGCGAGGGGATCCACCAGGCGGTATTGTGTGGTGGCCACTCAACCGAGGAGCACTTGCTTCTCAGCGGAACAAAGCGGAAGATACCCGCGCGGGAAAGAAGCGAATCTTTGGGCCTTGTACTATGGGCATTAGCGGCTAGAACCGAACCTTACCCACGCTCGTCAAAGGTAGAGAGAAGACACCACACAGCTCCCCAGCTCTTCCTGCTCCCCCGGCGAGGCGAGCGGCGCATGATCGATGAGAAATTATGTGGCATGACTCACACGACGTTGCTCTCCGCACAGGTAAAGGTAATCCCCAAACCGATTCCACTTAACCGAAACGAAATCCTCCCCTCGTACCCCTCCTCCTCCTCCATAACCCCAACCATCCCCAATCCCCCCACCATCACACTGCAGAATTGTAAACAACATCAACTCCGAGAAATCCTTCCTGGATGCATTCAGAACACTTCCCAAGTCCGAAGCTTCGTTTCGTGTCCGGCAGGAGCTTTCGAATCATCTGTTCTGGGGAGTTGCGGCGTTGTGCAGAGTTCTCAACCGCGTAGGACAGTGCAAGTGGTGGCTCCGGTGCAGGGACCACCACGTGACGTCGTCGTACCGCGCTCTGGTCGACATTCAATTATAAACAAATCGACTTTTACCGCTTCGGAATTTTCAAGAGTTTTGCAAGAAATCGAATCACGATTTTTTCGTTTTTTCTTTTTATTTTTTCTGTTGTTGGCAATCGTGACATTGTGTGTCATTATTTCTGTTTTTTTTTTTCGTCATCGTTATTTCCAGCTGTTTTCTGGGGAGTTTTTGATGGACGCTGGCTTTTGAGGCTGACTTTGATAATGAGGAAGTTGAAGAGATTTATTTGGATTTTTTCAGGTAAGAAGAATTAACTTTGGATTAGTGGAATTTGTTTTGTTGAGATGCCATCGGTTTCTTGTTTGTAGCTGGAAATGAAGAGGAATTCCGTGTGGTAAAGGTGTAAATAACGCGACCAGGTTGATTATTAGGTAAGAAGAATTAAAGAAGATTCTTTGGAAACAAAAAAGTGAAGTTGGAAGTCGCCTTTTGTAAAAGAAGAACTTAAGCTTGACGTTTGAGTATCACATAATGTCGTTTTGACAAAAGGTGAGTTACTTATGAAAAAAATATGGAGTTATTAAAATTTTGTTTTAAAAAATAGAATCCTTCATAAATGGGCGAAGTATTGACATGGAAATTGGCAGCTATAATACAGTTAATGAAAAATAGGTAAGACGTAAAGTACCTTTGAACTTGTTTTCGGAAAATAATTCTTTCTAAGGAATCGAGAAGTCAGCCTGGGAAATGTCAGGATTTATGGTACTATGATATAAAAATCGCCACTTGGAATGCGCCAGATCATAATTTCAATATATAAACATCACGTGTCACGATGTTCGTACTCGCCAATCTCCGAAACCGCCCAACCGATTTTAATGAAATTTTATTAATTTGAATTTTGATTTAAGAGGTTGGTTCCAGCTTGAAGGATAGTTTTGGTGCAGCCATCTGCGAGCTAAGGTCTACGTTACCTAAGATCTTCCTACGTCCACCTCCACGAAGATGTTGACTTTACATTGGGTGACCCCTGGATGTTCTTGCCTATACAAGAGTAACAGTCGCACCAGAGTGAAAGGCGAATGGCGAATGTTTCGCGCCTCAAAACGAAGCAATTGCTGGATTGGTCCTCCAGCTTGGGGGCTGCGTGGCAGACTGACAACCTTCCACAGTAAAAACCCACTCGTCACGAATACTCAAAGCCGACCTCGGATAGGATGGACCCAACGGCAACGACTCAATGGTCGACGACGTTTTTGGAGCTGGAACGTCAGAACGCTCAACAGGACGGTCTGCGTTCACTTTTATTATTACTGGAAAAAATACGGCATATCAATCACCGCTCTACAGGAAACCAAATGTACTCACAGTGGCATAATGGATCTCAGAACCCACACGATACTCTCTAGTGGTTCGTCGAATGGAAGAAGATAGTTCGGAGTTGCCTTCGTAGTGAAAAATAAAATGAAATCACCGATTCTGGACTTCAAGCCAGTAAATAATAGAAAATGTACGCTTCGCATTATAACAAGACTTCATAACATTAGTCTCGCGTCCCTGCGCCCACAGAAGACAAGACGGAAGAAAGAGCTTGCTAGCATCCTCATCACAAGAATGGTTAGTTCGGGCCTATTGTATGCAGCGCCAGTGAGGGCATTGGACAGAACGGGCAATAGGAGGAACATAAAATTTGCGTATCGGTTGTGGCCTTCGGGCATACTGCTCATAACGTATCACGTCTGACGAAGCAGTATACATACGTGTTGGCATCAATGATCCCCATTGATATTCTTGCATTGGAGGGTAAGAGGTTGTTGGATCCAGAATATGCAAGAGGTAAGACCAAGGAGGTGCGACGGACGGACGGACATCACAATATGGCAAAGGACAGATCGGTGAGGGACACCTATTTTTGTATAGTAAGCCCTTAAAACCCTACCAAATGTGGAGATGTGGTTTAAGGGAACATGGGGAAGTGAGCTACTACCTCTAGCAGGTCCTGAGTGGACGGTGTGGTTATAGGGCACAAGTTCACCGCTTCAGGTTGGACGATTCACCGTTCTGCCTGGACTAAACGGAATGCCCGGACGATAAATACCCCGTTTATGAGTTGAGTCGAGGTTGTTTTGAAATTTCGACTACCAAGTCGAGTTGAATTCACTATGGGATGAAGTAGAATTAAACTGAAATTGAAACATAACCTAAATTTTTGTGTGAAATTCTCATTTATAAATACGCAAAAATTCAGAACGAGACCATTTTTTATTCCTGTGAAAGTGAAAACACCGAACTCAAAATTAACGCTGAAGGCGGACTTCACGGATGATAAATAAACAAAACAAATGTCCCTTCAACCCAATTCAACTCAACCCGCATATATGAGGCGAAATATCAACTCGACCCAGATAGGAGAGCTGAGTTCGTTGAGGAGACCTAGCTTCAACTCGATCCCCGTTTGTGACTGGGTTGAGCCTGGGTTGAATCTGAGTTGAACTTGGGTTGAACCTGGGTTGAACTTGGGTTAAAGCTGGGTTGAACCTGGTCATAGACGGGGTAAAAGAGGACACCGAACTATTTGCTAGTCAGCAAAAAAGGTAGGGCACATTGGAGGCCTGCAATATCTCTAAGATAACTTGGTCTACTTACTACAAAGGAACAATGGATCTCTTAAACATACCGCAAAGAGGTATTGCCAGAATTACGGCTATCATAATGGGACATTGACCAGGAACCAACAAGGTATTCCACACAAGGTATGTTGCCTTGCATTTCGGAAAACGAATGAAAAGAAAAAACTCTCTGAATCTAACCAAAGCCAGGTATCGCATACTAGGTAACTACTTTTTGGAAGACTCAAAAATTCGTTATATCCATCAGAATGGCTTTAAACAATCACCACAGTCTTTAAGCAACCGCCAAACTTGAGAGTTTATGTCATCACTGGAGGCAACTCTACATCTAACCTTTGACTCTACTATAGGAGATTCAAGCCAATCTTCCTGTATATTGACATGAAGAGTCAAACCTACTTAACCTGACATTAAACTAAACGTTCTAAGCCAAGAACAAGAATTGCAGAAAAATGCATCCACGATGTCGAAATTTATTCACCACTGTAACATTTTTAACCACATCCCCTGACACTCATTCCGAAGGTATGCATTGAGCCAAATTACACGACCTATCACTTTCCCAGACTCACTTTCCAATCACTTCCAATAAACCGGTTTTTTAGACAAGGGGGCGTAGGGAAGTGCATGTGTTGGTCTCACTTGTGAGTCCAAGAAAAATTTCGGTCTCACAGCAAATTACACTAACACAAGCATAACTTTTTTCACTGGGACTGCGATAATTATAAGAATTTTTGTTGTTTTGTGCACAACCACATAGACAATAGAATTGTTACACGGAAAAGAGGCAGAAATTTAAATGCACCGTGTAATACTCAAATTATACACAGACAGGTTTGACGTGAGTCCCAAGTGAATGGCCGTGTAATTTCACTCATTCACTTCCGCATTTTTGTGAAAGTCTGTCAAGAACTCTTCAAACTTCCCCCGTATACCGGCAGCATTTCACCACCCCATTCCCACTCAGAGTAGGCATGTGTCACGAGGTCTATCAATTCCCCGTACGTGGATGACTACCCTTCCACCGTGTCACTTCCAAATTTTGCAGTGCGAATGAAATGTTGCTCCCAGTCGACTTCGCACACAGGTTGAGGTAGTTAAATGCTGTTCGGAGTGCTTTCAGGTAAATTTCCAATTTTCGGTTTAATCCTAATTAGTTTAAAGTGGAAAGCGAGGAAAACACAGTCTAAGCCCACGACAATAGAGGCGTTATCCCTTCATCCATCGTGCGGGGTTGTATCGATGAAAAAGAGAGAGGCAAGGATCTGGTTGGGTACATACATATCTCTGGATTCTTACCTGTGAAGTTTCGATGCTACCTGTCAGAAGCGATGTAAAATTACACTAGGCATCCAGGAAATCAAGCGTACGAAACTCTGGCCGAAAGGTGAAATTTTCACGTAGAAAACGTGCAAACACGAAAAGCTCACCTTTGTGCTCCGTCGGCGTTGAGGTTTGTTGCAGGCACTGCTCTCCTCGGGTTCGAACTCTCAGACTCCACCTCGATATTTTGTTGCGTTTCAATTTGCAAACGAGACGTCGGGGCAGTCAAGCGGACCGGTGCCAGCTCAGGTGTAACGACGGGGAACAGAGAAAGCTTTCGACAGTGGTTTACAAAAGAGCAGTGTGAAATTGCTCATGGCGTAGTTTTGCGAAAATCATTGTTGTTTTTTCGGCATTGTTTTTTCTAGATCACCAAAATTGGGTTAATTAATAATTTCATAGTTTTCCCTTTATTATTCGGCCGCAATTGTTCGCCAGTCGCTGCTGCTGCGTATTGAGAGCTACTCGGCCGCAATTGCGGCTGCCTCTTCAGACTGTATCTGATCTTGGGCATCGGGACAAGTGGCGGTCATTAATGTTATGCGATATCTATAATGCCATATAATGCTCAACGTAATTAACTACCGCCCGTCATGCCTTAATTCTTAATTCGCCATCAATTTGCTAGACTTCTTCAACTGAAGGTCACTCGTTCATTCGATTACGGCCTGGCTCGTTCCGCGGCGAAGCACCGCCAACAAATACCAGGGCGTTCGCAGCTCCGCCAAAAAGTGTTGCGAAAAATAACGCTAGCTAAACATTCTGCGAACGCCACACATTGCCGCCGTCCATACATTTCCCGCGTTGCGTTTTTTTCTGCTAGAAAATACCCAACTTGGGCTGGGATCAAAGTAATTACACTTCCACGTTTTTATCTTCTAGCATCGAACAAGAAGAAGAAGGCGGAGGAGGAGGCGCAACTCGCGAGCTGACTGCGCATAAAACCAGTATGTGTTATCGCTGCGCATTTTTTCGTGTGGAGTTGAAACAACGAACCATGGACGAAGTTTGATGCAAGTGAAACTGAATTTCATAGTGCAACAGCAGCACCACCAGTCGAGCACTAGTGTACTATCTGGATGTCTAGCATCATGGCATCGTGGCCTCAGACTTGGTGTCTCTAGAGTCAGGCCAGCCGTGGGAATCTCAGCTTTGTTTGGCTTGGAGAGGAGAAAAACGCCAATAGATATGATTTTTAATTGGCATAATGGAGTCTAATGAATACCTTTGGAAAGCTGCAAGCTGTACATCATTGGGCCAGCAGGTAAACACAATCGGGCCTCGTAATTGGGTGAGTTATTAGATTTTTGAGTGTAGTGACTGGTGGAAACGATTGGATAGCGGTGGTTTTTGAGATGGTTGATGGGATCTTTCTTTAATTATGATAAATTTTTAGTTTGATTTGAAATGTTCGAAAATCAGAGTTGTGTTAGTAGAAGCATTTTGTAAGTAGCTCTTCATTCTACAGTTTTAGATAATTTCATCTAACATGAGGAACTTTGTTTTATTTGTGGTGAAATCTTGTGTTCTACGCACCATTACCCCACTATAGACCAACTTCGCATGCTAGAGAACCTGGAAAATGCTTTCATTTAAAAACTAACCAGATTTGTCTCAGAACAAAAATTATTGCAATATTCTACGGAGTTAAAATATACAAGACTCATTTTCAGGCTATGAACGCGCAGATGAAGTAACTAATCAAAATAAATGCGTCTGTCCTCCCTCACAGGCATGGAAAACTTAAAATACGCCCACCAGTGGTATGCAGAGATGTAAATGTTTTCGTTATCGACCATTCCAAACGCAAGTGTGGTTTTACCAAGCGGTCCCCCAACTACATACTAACCACGTCCAATGCTGCTTCACCTACGCAATCGAAAGAGAACCGGGCTATTGAGTATGCTAATAGTCACCCAGAAAATTTCCCCCTTTCTTGGTCCAAAAGGTATTCGTTGTCTACCCGAAAAAATGAGGGTTTAAGCTACTTATGTACCACCTCTTCGACCTATTGTACACTTGACAGTCCTTATACCTCATGTTGCTGGAATATCTTTTTAGCAGTTCGCCTACTTGTTTGACCCTTTGGCTTGTCTATTCTAACAGGATAAAGTTATAGAAGGAGATCCTGCTTTGAGGAACGTGATATCAGAGTCACCCACTTTAGCTTAAGCCCCAATAGCGAGGTCGTCTAAACTACCGATGCTCCATTCGAGGTAGTTAAGGGTGCAGTGTATGGTAATCAGTGCTTTACTATTCTTCCTAAATGCGCCTAAATTTTATCTGACCTACCTATTACGATCTGGTACAGAAAGAAACCGCTTTTAGTTTACCAGACCTGATGTGGACCTCCAGCACTTGGAATACATATTTCATCAGACTTTAAGGTCCCTTTCTACCAAGCTAGTGAGTGTAACTATAACGTGTTCCGAAACGATCTAGGCATTAGCAACACTATCTTCAAAGCCTTTATGCCTATTGGACTTTTCCCCAGAAGGATTAAAAACCCGTCGTTTGCTTAAACCCTCTTTTAATTTTCCTTAGGAGCACGCCACTGCTTGAAAGGAACTAGAAACTCGCATGGTAAACTGAACCATCCATTAAACTTGGGTCTTTTGTCCAATATCCCGTAGCCTATATCTTCATCGGCTTAAGAGCAATCGATGTATCACACAGATGAGTCTTATGCGTTCACGGAAGGGGAATTTATCTTCGCTGGCATACAATCTGTTCCTACTTTCGGAATCTCTTTGATAATGCCGAAAATTCTAGAATGTCCTCGCTAAAAGCCATTGATCTAGTGCCTCTTGGTCACACCGATCGCTCTTGTAACAGATTTCTCTTCTTCAATTTGGAACAGTACCAAGCTGGGCAAAGACCGCAGAATTGTATTTGGTGGCCTTTTCCCAGTTCAATTACGGAATTTCTCCCAACCAATATAGTTTTACTAAAATTCCGGGCAAAGACCCTTTATTAACAATGACCGTTAGTCGTTTTCAGCTCAGCTCTATATTCGGCGAATCTTGCACAACTTAAGAGGTCATACGCTGCGTCCTCCTAGATATGTGCTGGCAATGAACATGTTGGGCACAGCGAGAAGTCGTCGTGACCGAAACTGTCGAGGTATGCCTATAGACACAATGTCCATTCATGCACTGCCTGAGTCGAGTTTCCTACGCTCCCTCATGCCCCATCACTCTATGTTTGGGATAGATCTGGGGCTCCACCGACGCTTAGTACACTGGTCCTACTCGATAAGGATTTGCAGTGACCCATCTGCCGCGGCACTGTTTTTGGATGGCTTTTAACATACCAAGGATCGTAGAGGCGAATGTCTTTTCCCTTGTAAAATCGTCCCACCTTAACGCATGCCCATCTCCATGCGTAGCACGCGGGCTCTGAGTCTGCCAACCGTCCTCCATTTACTACTGTTAGCCATCAATGTTGCTGCGTATATTAGGACTGAACTAACCACCTTCGGCATCAGGAGGCGACGACTCAGTCTAGAGCTCGATGGGCTGCACTACGACTCCGATATCATCGTAACTACTCCTGTTAGGAGATCCGATTCACAATGAAGCCACCTTCCAAGAACGTAGTCGATTACTATTCGCGCTACGTTCTTTAGTGGACAACTAGTTTGATTAACGTCTTGACCATTCTGCTCATTCTCGCCAAGTTGAAAGCAATTTTGACGTCAAGGGTTATCAATCATCGATAATTATGGGATCTTGCCATACCCCATGTTTACTGCGTCAGTCGTTAATCTTGTCTTACTTAAGCCGAATTGCTTCTCCCCTGAGTGTCCTAGAGACTAGCTCTATATTCCTCTAAATCTCGTTGCTTCTCCCTTAAATTTTTGAAACGTATACTTATTCAACCTAACTCAACTTGATTCTCAAAGAACACAGAGCACGGCAATTGAGAGCAGAAAAGAGCTGTCTCAATGAACACTAAGGCCGCTATTACATTAGGATGCCATGGCAGCGTAGCCAGCAACGTAGCCATCTGGAATATGTACATTTGCATTATGAGTATTAGACCTGGCGACGGCCTGGCCACGTATCCAGAATGGAAGCGTGGCCATAGCGTTCACGCATCCCAGATCTATTTGGTTACGTCGCCGGTGAATTTTTTTACTCCGATTAGCTGTCACTTTCCGTATTTTATTTGGGGTTATTGTTGTGTTGCAATGGAACTTTTCGATAAGGAAAGATTTATTTTAGAAGTGCAAAGCAGACCAGCGATTTGGGATAGTTCCTCAAAGGAATATTCAGACATCAAAGACATCCTCATATAATTAAAGAATTTTTCGGGGTGTTTTCTGAGATCATCATACAATTTTTGGAACACGCCACTGTCAGCACGATTAGCTAAAAAAGGGTGTACCCAATAGCGCCTTTTATTCCTTTTTTTTTAATGCCTTTTTGCAACGCAAATACAACAACATTATTTCTTCAATTTCCATTTTAAAAATAACATCTGACATTGGCATCTCACATTGGCCGCTGCATTTGGCAACTTGAAAAATTTGATGTAGCCATAGTTACGTTGCTGGCTACGCTGCCATGGCATCCTAATGTAATAGCGGCCTAAGTGTATCTCTTGAAACTGGTTGCAAGATTTGATATTGGAAAAGGTCGGCGCATTCAAACGACAAATCAAACGAACAGTTTCCAAAGATGCACGCTACCCACATATGGCTTTGTCAAGTCATATTTTCATAAAGTTCGTCAGGGACTTCGACAACAAAATCATTTTTGAAAACATTTTTGGAATTGATCATCATTGTCGATGGCTCAAAGTTGACATTTTCGTGGTAAAACAAACCGAATTCTCATGAATGCATCAAGTCATTATTACATTCTATTGCGCAGCTAATCCTTAACAACGTTTGTATCGGAAAATGTCCCCTCAACTGAGTGAGACATTTGAAAATGCCAACGCCAACAAAGCGGTTGCAAGTTCTCAAATACGCTTACAGGCTAGGCTCATCCGCAGCACCTACTTCTTTAATACCTTTTACCCAGAAAACATTTTTTATTTCAAAACGCTGAAGAAGGTCCCGTTCCTTAATAATTTCTTCAACATCGATACAAACATTTTTGAATACCAAAGCCAATTCTATTATGACGGATTTTATCTGCGCTGATACGGGAAGGAACACTCGTTGATACGCTCTACCGGCGCCGGTATCAAGTTACGAAATGGGAATTCACTGAACGCGTTTTTGTTGATTCTATTTTCAACTGTGAGGCAACTATTATTAAGTTGACTCAACTAAAACGGGAATATTCGTAAAAATCGCATTCCCCTAGAAATTCCCCTGATGTGTGTAATTCCCCTGGCGTGCCTAAATTCCCCTAAATTTAGGGGATATTCCCCCGATCTGGCAACACTGCAAACGTCGTTCAGTACCCACTGAAACTGTACCGCTTTACATTACAAACAATCGTTAAATTCTGAAAACTGTGCTTGCTTATCGTAAAAAATATGGGAGAAACTCGGATGATTTGGAGTGACTTCTTTGTTCGCCTGGTGCACTTTTTTTTGTGGGGTTATTTAAAAAGCAAAATTTATACCAACAAGACGAAGACCATTGACAAGCTCAAAGCTCGTATACGAGACCCGAATTATGTAGTTGCCCGAAATGATGGACAATGTTATGCGGGGTCACCGAACAAGAGCTATGATTTTTGCATGTCGAATGATTCGCGTATTGAATGATCATTTAATTGATATTGTACTCGTAAACTGATTCCAAATAAATGGTATAAAATATCCTAACTAAATCTTGCTTATTTGTCAAAATCGGCTAAAAACTGTCAAAGCTATTCAATATTGAAATACCGAAGGTCTAATTGGCGCACTCCATACTCAATACCAGAACCCATTTTATTTTTAACTAGCATAAAACCCGCGTGCCTTGCAACGCCTTTAAATAAAAACTGTTTATTATGTGCAATATTTTCCTTCAAAAAAAAAAGTCAGCTGTTATTATCCCTAAAAAGGGTTTATTATAGTGCATTTTTTTAATAAATATGGTAAACAAATTGCTGCGTATATCACCTCTGCTCAACAAATCTGCAAGTTTTGAAGCAGAGATTGGCATGTATATGTCATCAAGAAAAGTGACATTTTAGGGTTTGACGAACGTTCGTTAAGTTTGTTCGCCTATTTACGTGGATCTAAGAAATTATGAAGCAATCACAAATGAATATTAAATAAAGTGAATTTCGAGTTATTAATTTCTTCGTGATTATAGGGATGCACTGTCAAAATTTCAGCCCTTCAGCTTCAGAGGTTTGGGTTAACCCCATTTCATCCCTTTTTCACCCCTTTAGGGGATGAATTTCGAAAAATCGCTTCTTAGTGAATGTCCACGTCATTATAGAGATGCACTGTCAAAATTTCAGCTGTTTAGCTCCAGCGGTTTGGGTTAACCCCATTTAACCCCCTTAGGGGATAAATTTCAAAAAATCGTTCCTAAGTGGATGTCCACGTTATTATAGTGATGCACGGTCAAAATTAGAGCCCTTCAGCTTCAGCGGTGTGGGTTAACCCCATTTCACCCCCTTAGGGAATGAATTTCGCAAAATCGCTTCTTAGTGGATGTCCACGTCATTAAGAGGATGCACTGTCAAAATTTCAGCCCTATAACTTTAGCGGTTTGGATAAACCGCATTTCAACCTCTTAGGGGATGACTTTCGAAAAATCGCTTTTTAGTGGATGTCTACGTCATTAAAGGGATGCACTGTCAAAATTTCAGCCCTGTAGTTCTAGCGGTTTTGGGTTGACCTGATTTCACTCCCTTAGGGGATGAACTTCGAAAAAACGCTTTTTAGTGGATGCCCACGCTATTATAGGGACGCACTGTCGAAATTTAAGCCCTGTAGCTCCAGCGGTTTTGGGTTGACCCCATTTCACCCCCTTAGGGGATGATTTTCGAAAAATTGCTTTTTAGTGGATGTTCACGTCATTAAAGGGATGCACTGTCAAAATTTCAGCCCTATAGCTCCAGGGGTTTGGGTAAACCCCATTTCACCCCCTTAGGGGATGAATTTCGAAAAATCGCTTTATAGTGGATGTCCACGCCATTATAGGGATGCACTGTCAAAATTTCAGCCCTATAACTTTAGCGGTTTAGAAAAACCCCATTTCACCCCCTTAGGGGATGAATTTCGAAAAATCGCTTTATAGTGGATGTCCACGTCATTAAAGGGATGCACTGTCAAAATTTCAGCCCTATAGCTCCAGCGGTTTTGGGTTGACCCCATTAAACCCCCTTAGGGGATGAATTTCGAAAAATGGCTTCTTAGTGGATGTCCACGTCATTAAAGGGATGCACTGTCAAAATTTCAGCCCTATAGCTCCAGCGGTTTGGGTAAACCCCATTTCACCCCCTTAGCGGATGAATTTCGAAAAATCGCTTCTTAGTGGATGTCCACGTCATTATAGGGATGCACTATCAAAATTTTAGCCCTTTAGCTCTAGCGGTTTAGGTTGTGTGTTGTCTGTCAGTCAGTTACTTTTTATACAATAGAAAAAAAAGTAAAGAAAAAAATCCCCTTACAACTTATCATCATTACAAATCTTTGGAATTCTCGGCTTTTCTCTATTATAGTATGCATATATTTATACATATAAACCTTCCGGAAGAAATTCTCTAAAAGATAGTGAAAACCGTATCAAAATCCGTTGCGTGGTTTAGAAGAAGTAAGCGGAGAAACAGACAGACAGACGAAAACAGCGACTTTGTTTTATACTATTTAGAGAAGAGATGTCAAAACACATTTTTGCACATTACCATTCCACAACACAGTTAGGCCGCTATTACATTAGGAGGCCATGGCAGCGTAGCCAGCAACGTAGCCATCTGGAATATGTACATTTGCATTATGAGTATTAGACCTGGCGACGGCCTGGCCACGTATCCAGAATGGAAGCGTGGCCATAGCGTTCACGCATCCCAGATCAATTTGGTTACGTCGCCGGTGAATTTTTTTACTCCGATTAGCTGTCACTTTCCGTATTTTATTTGGGGTTATTGTTGTGTTGCAATGGAACTTTTCGATACGGAAAGATTTATTTTAGAAGTGCAAAGCAGACCAGCGATTTGGGATAGTTCCTCAGGGGAATATTCAGACCAATAACTTCTCCTCTGGACTAATAGGTTTCCTGAAGATGGTATCCTGTTTTGTCAAGGCATTTCTGCACAATGATAGCAGTTCTTCGAAGGACCTCAAAGACATCCTCATATAATTAAAGAATTTTTCGGGGTGTTTTCTGAGATCATTATACAATTTTTGGAACACGCCACTGTCAGCACGATTAGCTAAAAAAGGGTGTACCCAATAGCGCCTTTTATTCCTTTTTTTAATGCCTTTTTGCGACGCAAATACAACAACATTATTTCTTCGATTACCATTTTAAAAATAACATCTGACATTGGCATCTCACATTGGTCGCTGCATTTGGCAACTTGTAAAATTTGATGTAGCCATAGTTACGTTGCTGGCTGCGCTGCCATGGCATCCTAATGTAATAGCGGCCTTAAAAGGTAACTGCCTACCCACAACAATCCCCTTCCAACTGCTTCGTCAAAAGAGTTAAATAGAATTTTGTTAAAGGTAACTTTACAACCAAATAAAAAAATGTTCCCCACCATAAGTGTACAGGAGCATCTTCCATATAATAAAATCATATAATTTTTGTCTTTTTCACGATGATCCCAACAATATGTGGTTAGCCGCGTTCCTTTATACACCGGTGGAGCCACCGTTTCAACATAATATGAACACATGAAAGGACAACGACACACACAGGCGATAACCATTAAAGAACGAAAAGAATAATCCACTGACAGCACATGTCCAACCTTTAAAAGATTTTTTAGCCTCAAACTCTAATAAAATAAAAAAAAACGAAATTTTATCACAGCACTGAGGTACAAATTGGAAAAACAAAATATAAAAAAAATAAATAAAAAAAAAAAACTTTCATAAACATAAAAAAAAAAAAAACCAAGAAGTCGAACCCGCAATAAATCAAAAATTTATTTACGAGCATGCGACCCGAAATCCCCTGATTTATTGGTGCAAAATCCTATTCGACTTTTGTGTGTAGTAGTGGTGAGTGAATATAAGAAATGGAAAAGCCGATATATTTTTTCTGGTAACAACTACGGCTACTACAGCTACAGCAACAACAATCGGCGAAAATGCCTCAATTTCAATCCAAAAATTGTTGAACAACGCTATAATTGCTATAAAATGTCGATATGCAAAACGTGCATGGTACCGCGGATGTCTGTGAGTAGTGAGTATAAATATGTTGTGAAGGGGAGGGGAGAATATATTTTAACAATTTCCGCAATATTCACGCCTGGAAATTCCAATAAAATACCTTTTTTTGAAAAGAAAAAAAAAAAGAAAAAAAAAAACTTTGTACCAATCCATAATCTGTACCAACCCATCCAACAAAAAAAACCTCTATACCACTCCTATATAAAAGTACAAAGCGGTAAGTATGGTATTCACGGCCGAATATACCCCTTCCTCCGTCCCTGTCAAGGTCTACCAACCTAAAACCTAATGCATGGCGGTTAGAGCAGGTTGAACGTCAAAAATACATTTTACTCTGTCATATTTTCCGGGAAATTTTAATTTTAGCCGACTCCATACTTCCCAAAAATCCCGCCACCCCCCCCCCCCCCCCCCCGCCCCTCACACTTTCAGGAGCATCCTTTTACCCCCTGCATAAGCAGGATGTCATCCCCTATTGGCTTCAAGTTAAAACGTTTCCAATTTTTCTACTTCACAAATATTTTCCGATGGAAAATTGCGATATTGCGATGCAGATGGCCAGCACAAAGTAGTCGGGCCAGGAGGAGCTGGTAATGCTATTTATTTATTCGTGTGTGCTTGCACAGTTTTAGACCGAAGAGGCGCGCGAGGCGGTGGGGCAGGGCAGAAGGGAGGGCACTTTCATTTCGTAGATTGCTATCCGAAATCATGACAGTAGTATACCTGTCAAAAGGGAACTCTTTAATGACATGCTCGCTCACACACACACACAACACACACACACAGGCAAGCAGAGATAGTCATGACCTTTTTCGTACCCTAGATAATTGCATTCAACGAACGCTTCTCCTGTGCTGCTCAAATGAGGAAAAACATTGCAGAAAGATTGGGCATCCAGGATATCCAAAAACTCTATGAAAGTTGTGCCGACTGTGATGACAGCGTAATGGCAAGGAATGGGTATAGTAGCCATTTTGTTTGTAAACCAATTTTTTGTAAAAACAATTACGTCAATTGATTCTCCTCTTCCAAAAATACCACCATGTTATTTTTGATGAAGTCCAATGACACATCGAATATAAACGACACATAGTTCGTTTATTGAAAGATATTTTTGTCCCATAGTATAAACACCACCCAATTAGGTTAAGTCAGTAACGATGGCACCGCAGTCAATTGTTCAGTTATATACCACCAATACCCAGCATGGAAAGTAGCCCGATCGATGTGAAACAAACAAGCTTCGTTCGAATATTATTTGGATTACTGAAATATAAAAAAAAGTGGTGAAGAATGATGTCGTTCATATCTACATCGAAATCATATTAGTAAGAAACGAACGAACGAACTGCTGCAAAATAGGTCGGCAGTTAAGAATGACTTGAAATTGGTGGTAGTTCTTAAAGCATTGAACCATGTTTGAGTAGTTGCCTTTAGTCATGCGAATATTTTTTATCGTTGTTTGTGGGTAATGTGTGCTTTGTTTTTTTTTTTTTTTTTTGTCAAATGAATATTTTAGTTTGTTGTCCTAGATAGAAATAAAAAGTTTGGTCACTGTACTATTCACTGTATGGTATTGTAGTTTGAGAAAGGTGCATAGTTGCAGGCGTTCGTGGTGGCGATAAACCGCTCAGCGGAGCCAGTGCCACATTTTTGGTCATAATCACGTTTTTAACTTGGGTCCTCTAATGCATTTTTTCCACCAAGAGAGTTGAAAGGACTCATCAGGCCGGGATGATGGAAACTGGCAAAGGAGCTTTTATCGCAATTGAATGAATAGATTGAGCATCCCAGAGTGTAAATCAACAAAGGCAGCAGATTACACGTTCTGAATTCGAGGCAGAACTTTTACTCTGAACGATTGTTGCAGAATTGAAGGAGGCTGAAACAGAAGAAGATAAAGGAAAGAAGGAGACAGAAAAAGGCTACTCCAAGAGAGGTTAGTGAGGGATCAACAAAATTTTTTTTAAATCTTAATTTCTAAAATTGCGCCCGGTGTAACTGCACCATTCGCACCTACAAAATCGCTGCCCCTGTGTATGGACGGTTAAGAAGTGATAACCTATACTCTCTACTATTAGAAATTGATGATAGATGAAAGGACATAGTCGGTGGGAAATGTGTGGGCAGCCTGCAATTCTGGAAGTTAACTAGCTCTTACTTTATAATTCGGACTTGGTTAAATGGGCGAGTTTTGGGACGGAACTATCGTAGGTAAAAGATCACGAAGTAGAGACTAATTGGTCTTAACGCGGCGGAGGCGGATGAGTCCAATTGTGTAAAGGACTTACGGATTTACAGTTGGCAGTGAGGTCTGCATGATAGTAATCAGCATTGAAAAGGAAAGAGATCAAAGCAAAAGTTGACTTGACAATGCTGATGACGTATTTAGAGGGTATTGAAATAGGCATGGAGAGCGGGATCATTAGGTGCACGAACAAAAAACTCAAGGTTTGGCTGTTCAAAATTGTTAGGCAGATGGTTAACCTATGGGAAGGAGCAGTGGCGTAAATAACCCACCAATTAGGGATGAATCCGTGATAAAAGTTCACCATCCCTAAGAAACTCTGTTTAACAAAGGAGCGAGATCAGTGATCGCGTTAATCCGAGCTTTCGAGATGTGATGGCTAAGAAAGTTGATTGTGGGCTCCCCAAAAACGCACTTTTCCAACTTACTTTTCCCCCACCCACTAGGCAAGGCGTTTAAAGAGCTGTTCAATATGGGCTGACTCCGATTTGCAAGCTATGAGTATATCATCTAAAAAGGTAGACAAAGACGAAGTCGAGGTAGGTCTCTCGTGGCATCGTTTATAAACCTCTTTTGCACGTCTTCTGGTGCGATAGGTATATGATGGTCGGGACTTTCGAGAAGTTCAGAATATGCGGGATAGGATATGTGTGACTGCGTTAAGGCGACGGCATTCGCCGCATGGCCTCCAATCATGTGAGTACCGTTTAGGGACTAGATGAAGTGGAGATGCGGCCGGGGACGACAAAGTTCGATAAATCCCCAGATGAACCATATGTTCAAATTAAAGTTTCGCCACCTTCAGCTTCTCTGGATGGAGTCCCCGTGCAGTGACGAAAGGAAATTCGCAATTTGTCACTGTCTTGGCAAACTTCAAAGGCGGACTGCAATTTGTCGGGCCTCACAGCCGATCAATTAACGTCGAGTTGGATCACCTGTGGGACGGCTGTCAACCCAAAAATTGTTCTGTACACTATTTGACGCAAATCAACTTGGGTTAGATTTTTTGTAGTCGTAATCACCGGTATTGCGGCATGTTCGACCGTGTCTGTGAAGTTTGACCGTCAAGCTTGATCATCTGTGGGCTAAATGCTTTTTGGTCAGCAAGCCATATCTACAGACCAATTTCCTCGTCAGTGGAGCCCTTGGGGCAGATGTTGGAATTTCCTAATTCACTGTAATGAGGTGTGTCTAATAGGGTCCACATTATCATTTAGATAAGGCATACCCTAACTCAGTATCGCTGAATTGTGTGGTGGTCGTGAGGAAACTTGTAGTAAAGCCTTTGTTCGACATGCCCCTCATTTGCCACATGGGATCCTCATGAGGAGCCTCCGGGCAAATCCCTCTTTTGGAAGGCCCGTTCTAAGTGCTAGTCTGGTGGAGAGGCTAAAAAAACTTACAACTTACTTAGGCGCACATATTTTAGTTACGCAACTGGCAAGGAGTCAATCTCAAAGCGGAATGTCTTTTGAGATCCTGGCGCACCGACAAACAATGACTCATTCTTAACCAGATTTTGACCTTAAAAGAAACTGTGACTTTTCCAAAAGGAGGATGAATATGGTAATGTGAAAATGGCGCCACTACATTTAACGATGGCTCTACTCTGAGCTGGACATTGTTTTGTGCCATTCCAGAAGGACAAACCAGCGTAAGTAGTAACTCCTGCCTATAGTGAAACGGACTGAGGAAGGCACCAGTAAAACAATCCACGTTAATTGGATAGGATGCAGGCTTTTTCCGGCTTACCAACTAAATCTACACCACTGCAAAGCAGCATCTCTCTATCATGACATGGCTTTAGTGACATGAAGCTGGATATTGATCTCATTCAACAGTCGTTAAAGATAAGACCAAACCAGACCAACTTATACAGGAGTTTTAGAATTCTATAGGTTATATACAGGATATGCTGGGCTCTTATGACCGCACCTGTATACCATCAGACCTCACAGTAGGACGCGTGAGTACGACAGCCTTTTATAATATCTTCTGGCTACCAACTGTATATGACCCAGCGCCCATTTGAAAACTAAATATGTTGGTGAAAAATTTGTGGTAAGAAAGGCAGAGCGGTGAAAACGAGTTGTAACGATTTTTGGAACGAGGTGTTTTGAAATAGCAGTAATCAATCTTGATGCATTGTTGCTGCGCATTCCGAACTTAGTCTGACATATTTAGTAACAAAAATTGTCAGCCAGACAAGTTGTAATAGATAGCAGAGATCTAAAACTTTATTTAAAACTAAAAATCAAAGAGGTGTTATGAAGTGCATTTTTATTAAGAAAAATAATCTTTAAGATAAGGTCTGTCAGAGGTTAATTAACAAAAATTGTCAGCCCGAAAACTTTTTTTCAAAAATGGTTCATTATTTACTACAAATTGTACAAATTTCAAGCAGGTGTTTTGGAAAAAACAATCATTATTTTTTAGCTAAATTCAAAAATTCATAAAAAATAACAATTAACATATTTTTACTAGTCTGGCGGGCGTAACATGTTTTTTACATGTTTTTCAGCCACTCTCACTTTATACTTTTGAGGTGTTCGATGAGGTACCTTTTTTGTCATGGGAGCTTAGACTATAAGATACGGACAGCACAAACGATTATCATAGATAAGAGGCTCTACTCGAATTTGTGGTCTGTACCAATTTGGCTACTGCAAAAGGAGGAGCTGAACAAAGACGAAGAGAAACCAGAGAATTCTTTTCGAGTGGAGTGCTCTCCTATGCCTGTAAAAGATGATCTTATACCCTCGAAATGTAAAGAAGAAATTTTTCCCCTGTCAAGACATTGGCTTCACATGATTACGAATTACAATGACCAATAGATGTTCCAGGCGACAAAGAAATCATGGCTATTTAAAGATTATGGCCCTTTTCATAATTGCATGGTTGCGCAAATCGATCATTTGCATGGTATTCAAAAAAGCAAATGTGCAACTATCATTTGTTCAAAACTGCAACCTGCTTGACAGGTCTGCGCAAATCTTGCAACTATTTTTGTACGCATGCTTATCTGATTAAAGAAGAAGAAAAGTGTCAAAAGTGAAATTTTGGCAGAAGATTTTCAGTTTTTCGATATTATTAGGGTGTTTTATTTTAATTTAAATTATTATTGAAATTATTATGTATTCTATAGCGAAAATAATGAAGAAGAGGTTTGGAGCACCCCAAGGATAAAACTTCTTTTAAACGAGAGATTAACGAGCTAAACAAGACACAATTTATCCTTCTTTTTCGCTGTGAAGTTTCAAATTTTCGGACCGGATCTAATGAAGCCGAGTTATCTATTTACAAACTGACAATAACATTAATCACATTTTCTCGATCCATTTTTTCGTTTTATTTTTCAGCGGTAAACAAACTCAGAAAATGAAGGAAAAAAACTCTACATCAAATTTGACATATATTTTTGACAGCTGATTGCTTTCATTCAAAAATGCAAAGTTTCTAGATTGCGCAACTGATTTACCTGACAGTTGCTCTTTTGCAAGCATGCATGAAAGCAGGCAAGCAACCATGCAATTATGAAAAAGGCCTATGTACGACATACGACACGAGAGTCTTCTAATTGGACTAACTGAGCATTGTTTCATTTCTATTCTGGGAATGACATTAATGGAACGCCAATTGATAAAAACGTAGTTGAGTTTTAGTTCATCCAGTCCAATTAGTATGCAATCAAATTTCGAGATTTGTTATTGCATTAATTAAACAAAATTTTATTATTTTTTTGTATAAATATTTTATTTGGAGTTTAGTTCACTAGATGAAGCACAAAAACCATCCCTTAAGTCATGACATTTACTTCATCTTTCAGTTGGTTTCTTCCAAAATAAAAACACCAGAACTTTGAACTTCCTAAAACCACCGACTTTCAAAACAAATCAAATTACAGGACCTCCATATAATACACAGAGCTCTCGAATTTATTTCGAAATCTTAACCAATCTAATTCCCAATTACATCAGTGGCTGGCTCCGAATCACCATAATCTCACAAGGGCTTGATGCTTCAATTTATTACGAAATCGTATCCAATTATTTCCTTTTTCGATATCCTTTGATCCAAAAACGGAAATAATAGGATTTCCATCCAAAAAAAACGAGAAATGATGAAGTATGGAACACACACACACACACATACAACACAAAGGCCACGGACAAAGCCAGCCCGAAGCGAGCATCAGGAATAAATTTTTTTTTTGTTAACTAATTTTGATTCATTGAATTTTAAAAAATCCGTGCGCAGCTCTCGAATTGGAAAACAGCATAAAGGGAAATGGATTAAATTTCATGGAATTTTAATAAATATAAAAAGGACACAAAACATCCCGTGTTGTCTGAGAAGAGGCTTCAGCTGGCGTCAGGACACGTGGGGGCTAGTAGCGGACATGTTGGCCGAAAAAAAAAGTTTCTAATAAAGAAAAACTGGTCTAAAGACGACACGGGCGACGACGACGACATGCACACGCGCTCCCTTGCAAATATAATTTAATTAAAGCCGTGTTTTCCAGGGGAAATTTCCTCGCAAAAGAAAATTCCGGCATGGTTTGCCGCAGCAGAAAGTTTCCACGGCCAAAAAAGCGGAGCGAACTTCACAGCAGGAAAATTAATCTGGCAACAACTCATAAACTGCAGCAGTCACTTTTCTAAGTACGGTTGTAGGGAGAAGGCGCTGGTGATAGTAAGAGGAGGCGAGGAATATGTATAGTGTAAACACAGCTTACAACACCCACTTTTAGGTTAAGGTGTTATGACACTCGCTTTTTTATCGGCTGGAAACAAGTGTTAGGAAATTTAATTGTGCGAAAAGGATAGGAATAATTTTGCGAGAAAAGGTCAGTATTGGTGTTATATTTTTTTAAACGAGTTGTGACAGTTAATTAAGAGATGAAATTACAGAAACAAACCAGCAGTGTATAAGGCACGGTGGTGGAATTTCTTTTAAGCACAGTAGTATACAAACTCATAGTAGGTGGAACTTACTTTTGTCACAAGAAGATACACAAAGAGACCTGGGTATCACCCGATGGTAGAACGAGAAATCAGATAGATCACGTGGCCGTCAGCCGCAGATGAAGAACTATTCTGGAGGATATCAGGAGTTTCAGGGAACCAGACACTGGAAGCGACTACCATTTGGTTGTAGCAACTGTTCGCCGCAATCAGAAACGTTCAACACGATGCTATAAACCGTCGACGGTTTAACGTAGACCTTCTGCGGGAGAGCGTTAAAAACAGAGAATTTGCTGGAAACCTGCAACAAATATCAAACTAGCAAACCGTTTCTGACGACACAAATATTGAAGTGCTGTGGAGTATGACAAAGGGCGCAATATTGACGGCTGCGAAAACGAGCATCGGTTAGGCCCAAAGAAACCAGCAACACTGGATTTCGGACACAACCTGGCAAAATATTGAACGCAGAAGAGCTCTCAAAAATAACGTAAACTCTATAAGCGACCCGAAAAGACGTTACCAACATGAACGGGAATACTCCCAATTACACCTCGGAGGTAAAGAGAAGTGTCCGGCGTGATAAAAGGCAGCAGAAGCAGATTTAGCAGAAAAAGCGGAAAACGCGGCAAACACAGTAAGGTGCTGTACCAACTCAATAAACAGCTCTTGGGAAAACACTCTACTAAAAAGCATGCCGTTAAGAGTGCGGATGGAAGGCTGCTGTGCAGCTACGAGGAGCAACTCCAAAAATGGAGAGATTACTTCTTCGCCGCCCTGAATGGTTCACTTGCACAGGAACCTCAGGAAAACAGCAACAATGCACAGCCAATAAGAATCGCCACCCGGGCCCCATCCAAGACGGAAATAGTAACCGCAATTCATGTGATGGCCAATGGTAAAGCAGCTGGAAAAGATGGCATCCCGCCCGAATTGTTGAAAGCCGATTCAAGCCTCATAGCAGATGCGCTTCAGCCAATCCTGGAAATAGCATGGAACACCTGTACCTTTCAGGAGGATTGGACGGAAGGTATCATAGTCAAAATACCAAAAAATATACCACTCCTAATGTGGGCAAAATTTTGTCCCATATATTACTATCTAGGATAAGTGAGGCAGTTGACCGAACGCTTGGAGGCAGCAGGTCGGATTCAGGAAGGGCCGCTCATGTATTGATCCTATTAACTTCTTCTTCTTCTTTAACGGCTCTACAACCGGGATCCGGTCCTGGCCTCGCGCAACTGTTCTCTCCACCGGTCCCGATTCTGAGCCGATGTCATCCAGTTTGGCATCCCTAAACTCTGAGCGTCCTGGTCCACGCCATCCTTCCAGCGAAGGTTGGGCCTCCCTCGCTGTCGCACCCCATAGGTCTTACCGCAGAGAACTTTCCGAGCAGGCTCATCTTCACTCATACGAGCTAGATGCCCTGCCCACCGGAGCCTACCGAGCTTTATTTTCTTCACAACATCTATGTCGCGATAGCGCTCGTAGATCTCGTCATTGTAGAGTCTCCGGAATCGTCCACCCTCACATACGGGGCCAACAATCCTCCGAAGTATTTTCCTCTCAAACACGCCCAAGAGGTTTGAGTGCTTTTTGCTAAGCACCCACGTTTCGGATGCATATGTGAGAACGGGTAAGACCATCGTCTTATATAGTAAAAGTTTAGACGTTATGGTTAGATATTTGGATTTGAAGAGCCTTGACAGACTATAGTAGGCTTTGTTGGCTTTTAGCAGTCGTGCGCGTATTTCTGGTTCCATGCTACTGTCGGCTGCTACTATTGACCCAAGGTAGGTAAATGATTTTACCACGTCAAACTCGTGTTCCGCTAGCTTGATTGTGGGACCAATGTTAGGTGTTCTTCCAGATCCTATTAACACCTTGAGCATAATAGTGGAGCAGTCTACTGAATTCCGATCCCCCCTTTACCTTGCTTTCTTAGACTATGAGAAAGCGTTACACTCGGTTAATAGCAGTTTTTTATGGGCAGGCACTACGTTGACGTGGACTGCCTGATAAAATTATAGAATTGATAAAAGCCCTATACAACAATTCCAAATGCAGAGTTCTCCATAATGGAACATTATCTGACAGCTTTGGGGTGAGTTCAGGAGTACCACAAGGGTGCCTGCTTTCGCTATTACTATTTCTTATAGTAATAAATGGCATATTTGTCGGCGCTCTAGGTAGTGGAACAGGTAGCATACAATAAGGTTTGCTAGACCGCCTTAAGGATCTCGACTACGCGGATGGCATCTGTTTGCTGGCCCGCAGACCAAAGCCGCAACAACTGGGAGATCCTGGTTGGAGCTGAGAGCTGTCGCGCAAAACAGAGTCCAGTCGCCATAGCTGTCCTCACCAATACCACTCTACCACAAATAACTATGAACTCACTATCACTGACCTGGTGCCATATGTGACGCGGATTGAAAGTCCCCCCAGACAATAAGACGCCTGCTCGACGGATGAGGGGGTTCACCCGGGGGGATCTTGACCGCAATTACTGGATTTAAACTACTTTAAATCCGCGTTCACTGCTACCTGTAACAGATATTCAGCGAGAGAAAGAGTGAGGAGGTACTCTCGCCGCGGTTGTGCCATACTAATGAGGCCTTAGCCCTTCATTATAGATACACCATATATGCTCAAACTAATTAGTTTAATCAATCTTTGGACAATCGTTGTGTTTTGTGTTTGTTTTGTTGTTGTTTTTCCATACATCATCATTCAATACTTAAAAAATGAAGAAAAAAAAACCACCCTGGTACCACAACGCTTTCCTTTGTACATACTCACACAGTAATTTCTAGGCCTGCCGTTACAAATGCAATGTTTGGTTACTGGCCAACAGACTTGGTTGCCAACGAATTGGTCTTTGTCCTGCAAATTTTAGTCATTCTAGCTGTCCTGGCCTCGCTGACAGTTGCGTTCGTTGATAGTCATACTTCTTTCTATTCTCAAGGCAGAAACGCATGACTCAGTTCTGCTTCAGTCGTTCGTTCCTCCCGTTCTTTTCGTTCGTCTTCATTCTTCTCCGTTGTTCCTGATGGTGACACTTCAAATATGAAGTGTACAGCATTGAACTCGCAGAATGAAAGACCGAACGAAAGTGAACGAAGGTTTGTGATTCAGCCTTTAACGAAAGAACGGATGGAACGAACGATCGAAGAGTAACGGAGTTATCTGTTTTAGCCTTAAATCTCTTCTAGCTCTGGACTGTTGCATTACCTTTGTCTTTTCTTCATTGATGTTCAGGCCTATGTCCTTTGCCGCCTTTTTTTAGTTGGTAATAAGTTTTTTTTGCTGCCAAAATCGACATTCCCAGGATGTTTACGTCTTCTGTATATCCAATAATTGTACAGACTGTTGCTTTTGATTTTTTTCTCTGAACTGAGAGAGTCCTCTTTCCTTTTCACCCATGCTAGGTCGAGATTGAATAGGATTAGGGCTATTCCATCCCCTTGTCATTCTTCGAACTTTTCTGTAACTCCATTTTGGATCTGAACTTCTGCCATTGATTTATATGTGCCACTGTACAAATACCGCTTATAAAATACCGAAATGGTCCTGATAACGATGATTAGACCTTCAGTACCCTGGCTGGGAAAATAATGTATAAAAATCAGGGTTGTATGTAGTTTCTATTTCAGGCTCTGACGTACCTCTCCTGTCATTCCACAGCAATTAATTTCAAAATTCTCACAACATTTTGTCATTAGTTATGGTTCCACCGCCGTTGAAAAATTATTATTTAAAGTTTCAGTGTAGAGTAGAAGTCCGTGTCGGCGGTGGAGGAGTTTATTTTTATAAATAATGTTTTTATTACGATTCCTCAAGCAATCTCGATCCGGCCTTCTGTCAAACTCCCACTATGTTAACTTGTCACGCAGCTTCAACTTATTCAGATTTTTCACTTTAATTACGCTGACACAGAACCGTGCATCACGCGACCCACGAAAAACGGTGGCATATTTGATAACAACGAGAACATTCACATATGTTATCACCAACCAGGTGACGGGCGTGTCCTTGGCTGGAGTGTGGTTGAATTTTTAAAAGTTGTCCTTTAAAGGAAATGAGAGGGGAAGAAACGTGTGTGATAATAGAAACGGAATGACTCAGAATTGTCGCATTGTAACGCAGTGAAATCATGGCCGACTGCAATGAAACTCCGAAATTTCACCCCTGCACTGGGACGAACATGGGTGGGGATGGATGTGTATTACAATTTATAAAGGAGCGATGGGGTTGACGACAACAAAGCAACCACTTTACGCCCTTTTCACGGCATCCATTTGCGGGGTGGCTCAAACAAAACTTTCAATGTCGCCGGAGGCCTGAATAGGTATTTCCTTTATAGTCCTGCCATTGTGCAGGGAATCAGTGACTCCTGAAAACGAAAGTAAAAAACCGCACTTGTAAGGAATCGTTTATGTCCTCATTTCTCCCCCGGGGGAACGAGTGGCGGGGCCAGGGCCGAGGCGGGAGCGGGCGGAAAATCGATTACCTAAGCAAAGGACACCCGAAAAATTTCTGCCGACTAATTGAACCGAGGACGAAAAACTCATTCCGCACTGTAACTGGTGTAACATTTGGATCCTGATGGCTGGCTGCCGACGGCCGAGGGGACGGGACGTGTACGGCAATACACAAACCAGGAAAAAACAGGAAAAATCCAGGAAAATCCTGGTGTATCAGCTGATTTTTTTTCCTCACTAAGTCAATTGGTGTCAGTACTTAGGGATGATAGCCAGTGTGACCCAGGAAGTTCCTTTATTTTTCTACATCAAGGGAAAAGTCCTTACCGGCTGAAGGACGATATCGGTTCGGTCCCTTGGCATACGCATTCAATTTTGAAGTGTAATTAGAAGGATCAGGCCAGGACTGGAGAGATCCAATTGAACCTGAAGCCACTTACCAGTGGGAGGACGACGCCCTCTCTCGCACGAAGCCTCGCCGCTGCTGCTGCTGCTACACTACCCTTACTGGACGTGTAGTAATAATTTAGTACATGGCCATAGTTGGGCTACATTTGCCCCGTGTCCGTGTCCGGGGAGGGTCAACGGGGGTAGGCAGGCGAAAGGTGGATATTCTATATCGATTTTTTTTCCTTTTCAGTTTTGTGCCGTTTTCCGTTACTCTATCTTAACACTGTGCGCCAGAGAGACACTGGGCCTGGGCAGCTCTGTAGCTCGCTGATTAATAAGAAATGAACTTCGTAGGGCAGCTGGTGTAACAGATGGCGCTGTTGAAGTGAGGAATTGGATATATAGAAAACAAGAAAGTTTTCTGGCAACAGTGTTGCCAGAAATGAGCCGGAAGTGAGTTAATAAGGCAGAAAAGTTACCAACCAATGGCCGAGAGGAAGTTTGGATAAAGTTTCACTGATTGAAGATTAAGTTGTGTGACTTTAATTTTCCCCGGCTTGATTGGGGGGGGGGGGGGGAGAGGGCGATATGAAAATGTAAGTAAATATTGGATAAAATTACTTCAAGAAGAAGAACGACGTTGAAGATTAAGACTTTCATTTGTAATTTAGTACAATCTGTGTTTCTCTTTACTTTTTATCATGCAGTATTTCAACAATTTAAACATTTATTTTTTAAACCCAGGGTTGAACTGAAATTTTGAAATTTTTTTATTAGAGCTTTCCCTATCACCCTGTATTTTTGTAATGGTGCAACCTATTTTCACGGATATGGCACCGATGTGGCAGAATACGCCCACTTACCTAACATTGCACAAGTGATGATTCCACCCTAACAAATTCCATAGTTAAGATTAGTCAAATTCAAAATTTTGGTTTTTAATGTGCTGGTTTATGAGAGGCGTTAAGAGCTAAGTTGCGAGTTGGGCTAAGGGTTGAGTTTAGATAAGTCGAGTTGAGTTAAGAGAAGGTAAGACTTGAGTTAAAGGTTGACTTAAAATAAGTAGTGTTGAGTCAAGAGTTGGTTTAAGAGTTTGGCTAACAGTTGGGTTACGAATTGGCTTTAGAGTAGAGCAGAGCAAATTAGGTTTGGATTCTGTGTACGGGGACACTGCGCCAGCATTAACCATTGTGAAATTTTGGGCAGTTGAATTTAAACGTGGGAGATGATGAACGTTCGGTACGTCCAAAAACTGCAACTATTGATTTTCACAAAAACACTCACATCGACTCACTCAAAGGACTACCAGCTTTCGAATCAGGGTACCGACGCCCCGAAAAACTTTTTAGGAAGAATCAAAAAGTTCAGCATTGCATGCCTTCATAGAGCCAGGTTTCAATAAATGCTATGACATCGAACCCACTAGCCTAGGGTGCCTGAAGGATGTCGTTAGTTTTTGACCTGATTCCTCTTACGTTCTGGTAGTAGAGGGGAACCGTATCGAGTTTTTTGACAGCTGGGGAGCGCTCAGAGTAGAAACATTTGCAAGACGGGCTCAAAACGGGTACGTGGAGCAAAAAGCTTGGTAAGGGCACCAGCAGGCCAGAGACCAGAGTCTAAGAACGTCTTGGAAATAATAGGCGGGGCAGACAAAACAAAACGAGCTAGTAAGCTTCGCTGACTTTGCTGCAAAAAACAATTCCAGGATCTAGATTTCTTCCTTAAATATTCCCAGATAGTCTCCGTCATGGTTTCAGGAGAAATTCGTAAGATGAAGATATTTAAACCTCGGTACCGTAACCAGAGGGGTGCAAGCCTGAAGCGGATCAGTAACTTCGATGGCTGCTAGATCATCCACTATAAGAGGCGGAGAGGTTACTGCCAAGTAGAGGTTACTGAAAATGCGAGATGTTGCTGAAGAAAGAGTTAAGACGGCCCATGACTATATCATGACCATCAAGAAAAGCGTTAGAGATGTCCTTCACCAGTCTCAAGACATGGCAGGGTTTAACGTTAGAACACTCACTAACAGTTTACCTTCTAGAGATCGAAGAATTGAAACTGACTTCAGCTTTGAGGAAGGTAAGGTGAAAAATGCCATCATCAGGCTGCAAATGCTTAGGCTTTAAAATACTTTGCTGTGAAAAGCTTTCTGTTTGCTTACTGTTTTTCAAAGCTCTGCTCTCCAAAGACTGTGAAATTTCTGCAGCTTTTTTTCCTGGTCCTACTTTATATGGAGCTTTGTTTAGAGGGGCAAGAGCTTTTTTTATGCATATATGTGAAGCATTCGCAGTTGGACCAAAGTCTAGAAATTAACAAGTCTTTCATCTTCATATGGTTAATGAGTGAAAGGCGAACAGCTGCATGCACAAGTTTTTCAAATGACGATGTCAGGCTATCAGAGAGAGAATGCAACATTTTTATACGCGCTGGAATACAACCATAAGTCGGAAAATTTTATGAGTTTATATGGGGATGTATTGGTGCATATTTGCTCGTTTGTTTTGATGACTTCAATTTTGACAGCTGATTCAATTGTCTTTCCTTTTCTGGTCTGCATACTTGATCGAAGAGAGAGAATCTGGCTTTGCCTGGCCGAGTTCACGAAGTATGCGTTGAGTTCTGCTCAGCAGTGATGTTCATATATGCACGCACACAATCAACGGTCGGAAATTTTTGTATGAAGATGAAAGACTTGTTATTACTAGACTTTGAGTTGGACCAGCACACCCCAGCTTTTATAAGCAACAGCGTTCGCAGCAACACAAAATAAAGAGCTTTCACAGCCTACAGAAAAAAGTTTGAAAATATGATTGCCGTAAAGCAAAGCAAAGTAAATTGCTTCGGTCTTCTTGGCAGCAAACCAAAGTCAACAGCACCAGTATTAAAATTGCTGCAGCAATTCACACCATGAATCTACACCGGTGCGGTAATAAAACCTCACTCCTCACTCTGTCATTCGCATATGGAACCTACGAAATGCTAAAACGCTGGTCTGATTTTGTTTCCCCTTCAACGACTCTTGTTTGGTTTACTCTCCACCGACCCATGTTCCAGCTTGATGCCACCAAATCCTCGTGTAGTCATTTGCAGTTACTACTTTACCGTGGTGCACAGATTTTGTTGGTAAACCCTAATTTTCCATGGTTATCCCATAAAATAGAGTGGATTCCATTACTGTGGCCAACCTCCGCAACCTAACTCTTCATAGGTACCAGGTACCTGCCTATTTGGGGTAAGCCGACTCTAGACTCTGGTCTTAATACTGTGTTGGTTACTCTTAGGATCTAGGATCTACCTTAACAGTGTACTACCAAAAAGTCGTGTCCGATGAATCCTGCATCTTATTCCTTTCTATAGATGCAACATCCACAAAGATGGACATGTTGACTTGATCGGCTTGATCTTCATAATACAATCAAACTTGAACAAACTTGATGCAAACATTCAAAGTTTTCCTCATTTATTTTCAAGATCCATAACTTCTTTGGCTACTAAGCTCTTAACAAATAGAAAATGTTTTTCTTCTGTCTCATACATTAATTAATGGCAGCATATTTCCCTCTAGGCACGACCCAGTGTAATGCCACACCATGGAAGCATTTCCCCTCTAACTGATTGCCTTTTTGCGCTAAGTTTAAGAGTAAAGTCCGACATTAATTAGTCCGTATCCAAAACAAATTTCACACATTAGTTAGCCGGAAACCACTCATGCATCATCAGCCAGGCTGGAGGACATTAAGGACTACAAGGACTTCGCCTATACCTGGTACGAAATTTTACCATTGCCACTATGCGACTGTCACGCAAATTTGTAGTTTGTTACCATCACTCGTCACGCTGATGTCCGGGGGACGTTCCATTAAAAATTGTCGTGTCAAACGCATTTTGCAGCTTATTAACGGAAATCCCGTGGCATTAACTTGCTCGGAAAATCTCGGGCCAGGAGTGAGTCTGTGCTATGCGAAATATATCATCTGTGTCCAAAATCAACTTTCAATATGAAAGGCTCTCTCTCTGCTCGGAGGAATGTAGGCGAGACTTCCGACAGGGAAATGCTCTGCGGCCTTAAAAGCTTTTCTTACACGTAAAACATCTTAAGGATATTTTCCCATCAGCCGCAATACAATCCCATATATACTTGCGCGCCGAACCTGATGGGAAAAAAATGATTGTTTTTTCATCTGGAAATTCTTTTCTTCCTGTCTATGGGGAGAAATTCTCCTTCAATTTATTCCCCACCATCCCCACCCCCACTCCCGGGCCCATTTGGCTTGCCACATGCCCATATCGAGGAGAGAGCAGCACAAGACGCAAACTTCCGCAGGCACGGATCCATGTCAAATCTCTTGGCATGTGCCAGTTTTCATAAGTTTTTATCACTCTCAAAGGAATCCTGACAGTTGTCCTGGCCCCGGCGAACACTAGTGTCCTTATTTTAATTGATTCCGTTTTGCCTTTATTCACCCGCAGACAAAGGCTCATTTCGGACAGGAGCCGAGTCGCGACAGGTGTGCTCTATCCCTCAGACGGAAAACATTTTCGATACAGGTGTATACGACACAAATAAACAGCCAGGTAGATACTCTTGCCTGGGCTGCTAGTTACCTGGCTCTTTTCTAATTAATTAACATGAGCCCATCACAGGCAATTTTTGTGGAGTCATGTATTATTTGTTGTGGCAGCCGAGGAAAAAGATGGAGAAGGCATGACCCGTATAGAGCAGAGAATCGTCCGGAATTTTGATGGGGTTGAGCCCGGTGACACCCGCATCACTCTGGCAGTAAGTAAGCGATTGGAGTTGGTTTTGGGGTCGTTTAGCTTAAAATTCAAGCCGAACAGAGTTGTAAATTGGCGTGTTTAGAAGCGCATTTGTCACTTCCATCAAAACAACCACTGGAGAGTAATTGGCAGCCAATTGAGCTGGGCTTCGTCATCCGAATGCTGGTGTGGGGTCCCCGCCTGCGGTGATCATCGTCATCTGGCAGCAAGAAGGCCACGGCAGCGACGGTAATTCAGTCGTTTTCTTTGGATCAATTGACATCGCTTAACCCTAGACCAATGGCGATGTAATCAGACTTAAGTCTATTTGCTTCTATGGTGGAGTCTCTTTATTAGCCGGCCTGAAGTCCACCTACACCTACGGAGGAGATGTCTTTGCGAATTTAAAAAAATTACTTTCTGTCCCAAAACGAGGGTGTCCTTATGGTGTTATTAAAGAAGCTTTTTTCGGCGGGTTCATGTCGAAAGCAATCAAAATAGAGGGCGATGAGATGTTAGTATAGGAAATTTTAGATAGACTAAGGACCAACTATAGTTCGTTCGAAAAATTTAAATTTTGTCGTAACATAAAAATTTCCATATGAATTATAGCAGTTTACCTGGCAAAATGGTGGAAAAGTCTCATTTTATGACATGTCACGATTTTTTTGTGGTTAACTGGAAAGAACTTCGTCCGAAGTTAGCCTTTTTGGTTTTCCTGTAGTTATAGATTTGCTGATTTCTTTAAAACGATACATTTAAAAAACATAACAAAAATTAAAGGTATAGAAGAACGTAGGGCGAGTTACCTAGTGCACTTATAATATCTAAAATGTTTATAATAAATGATCCGATATATCCCATACACATCACATTGGTGACCCCGAAGAAAACACGATAAACGGAAGCAAATCCAGTAAGGCACCAGGCGTATCTTCCCTTCTAATCTAAGGTATTTACCATGCTAGTGGTTAAAGACTAAGATACGTTATTGCGAAGACCACAGATTTGGTGAGTGCCAGCAATAGCACACCTGTTTTGGAAAAACCAGATACTGAAAAGTACAGATCAGATGGTATGCGCGTGCAGGGCCAGCACCGGAGAGCTTTTTCATTCTTGACAAGATCGCTTAGAAAGAGAAGACCGGTACTGTGCATGAGCGAGACCAGTTCAAAAAAAAATAAAGTTCCAGTCGATTGTTGTGATTTACGACTGGTACTAAATCACACCAATCATCCCCACTCGCGGGAGGTACAGAAAAGACCTCGCTCCTCTCCTAAAGATAAGCCTGATCGAGATGTCAATAGACCAAAGGATCCCCCCAAGAAAACGCTTGCTGTAGCGAACATAGCAGCGGCAGGTGGATCACAGCTGAGCCCAGAAAGGTTGCTAAGCTAAGATCTCTGACCACCTGCAAGTAGCTGGGACGGACAAAAGGGCTTTGAGGAACGCATCAGCCCCGAAATCTGGGTGGAGGTGGAAGCCAAATTATCGGAGATGGTG
Organism: Thereva unica; assembly: GCA_949987705.1. Taxonomy (NCBI): domain Eukaryota; kingdom Metazoa; phylum Arthropoda; class Insecta; order Diptera; family Therevidae; genus Thereva; species Thereva unica. The sequence goes on from OX465283.1 coordinate 7,078,673, forward strand.
TTGGACTACATTCTCTCAGTCAAGGGAGAACCGAGGCCCTACTATGACTCCTCGGAGATAGTCTTAGGTTTCAGGGTAATCAGATGTGAAGACTAGGCCTCAAAATCTGACGGTTCTTATGGATAACTGTGTGATAATCAATGCAAAGGAATCGCTGGAAAATCGCAGTTCATTCTTTCTCCTTATTAACGACGAATTCGGCCGACACGGCCATCACGTGTGCCAAACTGATAACTTTTAAAAACCCCTCCGTAGAGGAAGAGTCTCCCAATCTCGATGAACGGTGAAGGGTTTGAGTTTTGAGGAGAACGCAGAGGACGGAACCCAGGGGGCACCAGCACTTGCTTTAGGTCATGCAGATCAACCTCCAACACTCAAAAATAGCCATAAAAAAATCTGGATATCGCCTTAATACAAGAGCTCTGTTTACGAGGACGGAACCTAAAATCTCTTGGACAAGCAATACAGCAATTTCTACCACCGGTCGGATCGAGGTAAGCCAAGATCCTGCCTTTCTCTGCTCGAACTTCAGTTAAACGAACCTAATACCTCGGCTTTACCAGCCGAACTGCGTAAGTTCGAACAAATTAGTGTACTGGACTTCAATTTTAGCTTCAGTTCGCATACATTTTCACATATTGAACTTGGGAAAAACAAGCCTCACAGAACATGAAATTGATGTTCTTTCAAAGGAGAGTAATGGAATATCACTCCAGTGAGCTTTTGTAAATATTATTCTGGCGAAAAAGCAACAACTACATATTTCAAGCATAAACTGAACATGAACTGGACTTTAGCCGGTGAAGCCACTTATGCGGATTGAACTGAACTTTATTGAACTGAGGCCGGCGAAGCCGGGGTATAACAGTAATCAGGTTGAAGTTTGGAAGGGTTTTTACTTAGCCTCACAACCTATATGGTTCATGACCTGCCTGCAGGGGAGTTACTGCAGATGAGAACAGCACTAAAATCGAATGGGGCCAACCTGGTCGTAGGGCGCCACGCCAATGCGAGGCATACGCTTCGGGAGGGGAAAGAGAGAGTCACTATTCGATTAAACATCATTAATTTAAACCTAGCGGTGTGTATCCAGGCCAACACTTCAACCTTCGTTTTCCTAAGCACGGATAAATTCCATGGTTGGGCGGAAGTGTTGGGCATCATACTGTCCATGGACACGGAAACACTTAAAGTAAAAAACTGGAGGGTATCAGATCAAGTGTCCCTCTGGCTCCACCGATGGATACGAATCAGGGTAAACCGCCAGGTTGAAGCTGCTCGACCGCACAGAACCCCTATAAGGACTGGCTGTAACAAATTCCGTCAGGTTCTCAGAAACGAAACTCTCTAGAGAGCGTCCATAGAAGAGTACAGCCCTTGTGGCGGGTTTTCATTAGTAGAACTAGTGGTAGAGTAACTGACGTACTTTTATGCCGGGTTTTCATTAGTAGAATTAGTGGTAGAGTATACTGGGCGAGTACTAACTATCTTGAGAACTCGCTTAATGAAAACGAAAGTGGTAGAGTAGAGTACTTGATTCCAGTAGAGTAGAGTGGGATAGCACCGTGGTAAAGTTACTCTACTAGTTCCGTCCCCCACCACTGCTTTCCACTATACTCTACTCTACTAAACGACGATGGCCAGGCTTCATTTTCGATATTTCAAGTGTAGGTACTATTAACAACTAGTCTACTATTTTCAATTTAAGTGAAAACGGGTACTCTACCAAAATAAGTAGAGTAGAGTTAGCTCGGCTTAAAAGTACGCCAGTTACTCTACCACTAATTCTACTAATGAAAACCCGGCATTAAGCCGAGCTAACTCTACTCTACTCATTTTGGTAGAATACCCGTTTTCACTTAAATTGAAAATAGTATGGTGCAGAAGGTAATAGTGACTAGTTGCTAAACGCTAAAACTTTAATGACAGCACACTAAATACTTAAATGCCACGAATTTCTTGTATGCTCAGCTCAACTATCTCAACACTGTTTTCATTAGCATAGTGGCGGTAGAGTACAGTGGCGGTTCGTAAGATTCAGGATAAGGGAAGCAATACGCAAGGCGAACGATAAAAGTAATAGTATCGAAACCTTTAAATAAAAAAACTGAAAAATAACATATAGTGGAGTCAGATAAGCAAAACATAAAGAATTGTTTGTAGTCTAAAAAATTTTGATTGGAACATGTTAGTTACATCGAATACTATACCAGGCCATTTTCTAGCTCTAGCAACCAATCCCGTAAGTTATCGGATTTTGGGAATTGGAATTTTCGAAAATTTTATCATTTCGGTCGTTCTATTTAAATATTAGATGCGTTTATCTCGGTCAGTGTAGATCCGAAAAAAGCAAAAAAAGAGGCTGTTCGTTATGAAATTGGCTATCAGCGATTACAATATGAAATTTTTATCTGTACACATAAATTTTGGTTTTTTGTTTATAACTTCGGATTTTTCAGTCCACTTATACTATATAAACACTAACTGGTTAGAATTTTGGGTCAAAATATCTTATACAAATCCCAAAAATTGACTTCAATTTTGAAAATTAATTGCCCTTTAATTATTGTGCATAGCATCGTATGAGGGTTTTTCTCTTTTAAAATCTAGTATTATTTTATGATGATGAATAAGAAAACTTTTTTAAACTTCAAAAAGTGAAAAAATCGAATTTTTTCGTTAATATTTTCAAACTAGTTTCGCTGCTAGTAGGCGTTTTGCGCTTTTTTTTAGATTCTGTTATAATTATCACGCTTTAATTATAATTAAAGCGTCCAAAGAAAAGCCGTTCAAAAACTGCAACTACTGCTTTCAACTAATTTAATTTGTCATTCAAATACATAATTTTGGCTCAAAAACTAAAAAAAAAAAATTGTATACCTCGCATACACCCCCTACACCCACGACAGAAATCATTACATTCTCCTTGCAAAAAAATAACATTTCTGGCAGCCCGTACTCAAAAATACAATTCAAAAAAATATTCTCTATCCCTTTAACTCACCATTAAAGAGAATCATAAAAGTTATAAAGGAAACTACAAATGTATCAGCTTATTTCAATACAAACCGCCCGCCACCCCATTAGAATAAGCAATAGAAAAAGAGAAACTTCACTTATCCTCGATCTTTTCTTCCTTCACTCAAATATACAAAACGAAATTTCATATTTTAAGAGTCAAAAACAAAATTTCGAAGCAAAATTTTAAGAGCAAATTTAATATTGCTCCTAGCCAGAACAGATTACCAGAAAAAGAAACCAAGAAACAAAGAGAATTTGGTGGATAGGTACAGAAAATTTCTCTTTCTTCGACTTCTCAATTCCGCCTGTTTGGTTCCGAAGAAGCTGCGTTTAGCTTAGCTTCTGAGGGCACTGTATTAACGCAAACATTTGCCTGAGTGTGGGTTCAATTAAAGTGAATGTGTTGAAGGCTTCACGTCGATTTTCTGGGCCAAATAAGCTGGAGATATTACAGCTTCCCCATGTTGTGTAATTCCTCGGGCACGATAAGAGCGTCAGAAAAATTGAGAGAGGCACTTTAGTATTGTCACTCCGGGCCGCGCCGCTCATATCATGACCATGGCCTAACACAACATGGGGAAGCTGTAATATCTTCAGCTTTAGTGTTTCCAGAGGAGGAAATATATTAAGGTTTTTCTTGTGATTAATCTTGATATATTTAAATTTTTTTTTTTTGAAGTTTTCTATTTGGTCAAGGGAAGCAGTGCTTCCTTTGCTTCCAAAGAGGAACCGCCACTGGTAGAGTAGAGTGGAAAGCAGTGGTGGGGGACAGAACTAGTAGAGTAACTTTACCACGGTGCTATCCCACTCTACTCTACTGTAATCAAGTACTCTACTCTACCACTTTCGTTTTCATTAAGCGAGTTCTCAAGATAGTTAGTACTCGCCCAGTATACTCTACCACTAATTCTACTAATGAAAATCGAAGATAGGGGCAATATTTTCGAAAACGCTATTCACTGGGTCTGAAGGCGTTTAATCGCTTCTCCTCCTTCGAAGCACGCTTTGCAAGTCACTTTGAAAAACAACAATCGGCTTTTTTTGCTTTTTTCCCTACATTAATATATGTACATATCTATTCTAAAAGCACAACTACAAGTCACAACGCAATCACAAGTGCAGTGAAAAAATTTGGTTTTCTAAATTTGCAGTCACAATTTTGACAATCTGTAAACATTTGCAAAGGTTATTAAAATTATGACTGTTTAATTAGGAAGTCACAAGACTCACAACGAGCAGATTTCTAGCATATAATATGTTATATAAAAATTATATTATATAAAATCTCACAGACTCATCAAACAGCCAGCTTCGATGAGAGGTGCTTGGATGTTCACATACACTTTGCCTTACTGCCTCTATATTTTCTGGGATAAAGTACGTTGTAGGCCACATTTTGCTTTATCTCATTACAGGAATACAAATTTACAATTAAAGGTGAATAGTTTGTGATTTTTTTTTGTTATTGGTTGCTTAGAATACCAAACTAGCTGACACAAGAACTCTCAATGACAAAGCAAGTGACTTGTGACTGGTCGCAATTCAGAATAAGGGGTGAGTATATATTTTACTAGAAATGTTACTTTTCCTCTATTAGTCCATTATTTTACTTAAAATATTGCCAAAAATATTGATCTTTGCTGTAAATTGTTTTGTGTTAAAATGGTAGGTAAATATTTCCAACTTTACAAGGCGATCTTTAAGTTTGACCTTTTTGCAGGATGTAGAGATAGTTATTTGCATGTATGCTTTCTCCCCTAAGCCATATTGCTATTTGGCTGTTACTATGACTGCCTAAATTGTTAGATACATAAATTTAGTCAACATTTTAACTACGCCACCCCATCTAGGAACATCCCAGGGTCTAGCAAGTACTACGCATTACATTTCCACAAAAAAATATATTTAATGTACTCCACACTTACATAATAATAAAGCACTAAAGTTTAGGCTACTATTAAGGGTCGTACCACAATTATTAATGGTTTATTTCAATAGTTATGGAGAATCATTTACGACTCACCGAAAAAAAAAATGTTTCTCTTCATTGTCCTCATTTATTACAAAAAAAAAACCCGAAATTGTCGTAATATGAAACACGCATAGAAGGTAAAGACGCAATATTTTTTGGTGCCATCAAATGAAATGAATAAAGTTTCAAATAACGAAAAAAAAGGACTAATAATAATAAAAATCCAAAATATTACTGATGAGCACTATTCATGCCCGGTTAATAATGCATAAATCCACAAATTTCGCCCTTAATCTTGGCTAAGTTAAACCCGATAATGACAAGCTCGTGACTATCTACTTAATCAGAGTAATCACGTTAAGTACCCACTTCTAGGCCCCCGATGGCACCGTGACATACTCGAAATGTTAAAAATGCGTGCCTGCATGCAGGGCAGCACTAAAAACAAAAATGTCGAGGATAAAAAACAAACATAGTCACAAATCAACCCCCGGTAAAAAAACAACAGTCTAAGGGTAATTGAAATTCATGTTGTTTTCCTCCAAAAATACCCCGTGCGCCTGGCAATGCCGTGAGGGCTGTAGGACTTTATCGATAAAATACGAGAGGTCGGTGCCGACAGGTACGAATACTAAGCGAATGTCGTTTTTTCGGTACCCCAACCTCCGGTGAGGGTGGCCCCAGCATGTACCGCCCGGAGGGTTGCTCCGTTTCGATTTCCATGTTTTTTTCGGATATCATTCCCGAATCCGCGCCCCCCGGACCCCCGCCGGCCCAGCTGCAATGTTACAACGCTCGTAAATGGGTCTTCGGCATGAAATCGACTCCGCATTACTCGAATTATCCAGTCTACCGCACCGAATTGGTTCAAAGTGAATCACCGCGTGCATTTTCGATGACATCGGTGGGGGGGTGGGGAAAGGTGTTGTACACAAGGAATCCTTACGGTAATCCTGTGTGCGCTCCCTCCGTCTGCAAGGGTGGGGGGTGAATGGTAGTGTAGTCTAAGGAGAGCCCAAGGTTTCGTCGAATGTCGATGTTTGAACAATGAACTGATTGGGATTACTTCGGTGTGTCTTCGCCGGAAGGGTATACATCCAACCTTCACCCCCACCCCCGTTCCCCCACCCATCCTATCCTCCCAATCAGAGAACAGCAGCGATTTCCTTCCAAGATTCACCTATACATGCCCGCGCAACTGGGGTACTTTTAATCTTTCATGGAACAATTTTTCTTTATGAAGTCAATTATTGCCTCCGTAAGTGGTTCACTGTGCAAAAAAAAACAATCGAAACGCCCGGCGAATACCGCTGGCACAATACACAAACGCAGCGTTAATATTTAATAGAAAAAAATTACCGTGTTCGGAGGGTAGATATGGTGGAGCGCGGGGGTGGTCTGGGCAACAGAAGTCAGCCGAGCCGAGCTGGATAAGTTCTGTGCGTATGGATTATTAATGAACTGAAAGGAAAGTTGCTCTCAACTTCTTACTAGATTAGAGACGTGATAGGCTTAATTGGATTTCCTCCTTATTAATTACTTATTTCTAATAAAAATTCCCAGCTTTGCTAGGGGCGCGCGCGGGGGCGGGAAATGTCGAATTTCATATTTAATAATAAAACAAAGAAAAAACAACGAGCAATCACTCCTTCGTTTGTTGTAACATGAATGAGTTATTGTTGCGGATTATGCGTGATGTGCATACCGCTAAAAGTGGGCTTGATCAATTGGATTTCACAACCCTGTTTAAGTAGTTTTGACAGTAAGGGCAGTAAACATCAATGAGGGTAATCCTTATTCGAGATTTTTGCATAAACATCAAACTAGATCAATCCGCATAGATTCCACGAATAAGACAATGACTGCACCTCATTTGCCATGTGTAATTCGAGTTATTTCGAATAATTTCGAAAATCGAGACAATTCGAATATAAAATCTGAGATTCGTCAAAAAATTACAACAACAATTTATTGTGAATTTTGAGGAGATGGTGTCGTACATTCTCTTAATTTGCTTACAATAGCTGCGTTCCTTTTCTGCTATTTAGTACTTGTGAGCAGAGCAGAAAAGGAACGCAAAATTTTCTGATTTGAGTAAAAGCTCACTTGAAACTTTTGATGTTACTTTAAACTTTACAAATAAAAAATTCTTAAAAGAAGAATTTGTGACACAATGGGGAAATTAATGCGACAATTTCTAAAGTAAAACGAAAGATAATAATTTTTGATAATTATACGAGTGAAGTTTTATTTATGGACGTTTTTATATGAGCAAACCAGCTCGACACAAATAAAAGCCATCTAGCGGGTAATGGCGTAAGTGAAAATGATTCACAATAGACTCGAAATGGCCGCTTTCCCCCTAGCGGATTTCAATTGCGTAATTGCAAGAGCTTTCTACTCGTTTATAAGAGCAAGTGTAGTTGCTAGTACGCAAGTGTAAAAAATAGTAAAAATTAGCAGAAAAGGAACGCAGCTAATGTTTAAGTGAAATTCGCCTTACATACAATCCCAATATTTTTTTTTTTTTTTTTTTTTTTTTTTTTTTCGAAAATGTTCATAAAGCATTGCCATATCTGGAAATATACATTTTTACACTGGTTGATGTTTAGACATTTTTAAAATATTTAAGATTTCTGCTACTACAAGTAACCTTTGGCATAGTGAAATTCTAGTTGATGTCTACAGGCCTAAGAGGGTTAATCTTTAAAATTGGTAAATCTTTTAATCTTACTATGTGTACTATGTAACTAACGGTATTTAATATTTTCAAGGTCATGTCGCAAAAATTGCAGTAAAGGCTACATTTTTGACAGACCATTGACAATGTTTGAGACTGTAGGGCAAAACTCCCTAAAAGTACTCGTGAAAGTTATGCCAAAACAGCTTGAGTCTATCATCACGAGAATCGATTGATCTTAAACACACATCGTTAGTACTACTATTTACTAAAAATAAATGGTGATTTCTAAGGAGCAGGCAAACCCACTTTGAGGCAGATCGATTGGGCCCACAAGGGACATCTAACGCCTTACAAAACAAGGAATATCGCAAGTGGCCCTCGTAAGGTAATGATTGCTGCTCGATTTAAAAATGGAAAGAGGATGAAAATTTTGGCGTGGATGTGAAAATAATAACGTCGAAAGCTTTATATTTTTAAACACGATAGTTGTTTTCGGGTAGGCGGTACCCCAACTGAGTACTAATAACTTCTAATGCTCCTTGACCTCCGCAATCGAACGAAAATCGGTCTATTGAGTATGCTAAATGATAAGGTCACAATAAAAACTACTATATGAGTCCAACTAAAGTTTACCTCACTTCAGAATTCTGGTGTGTGGTGCTCATGAGGAATCTAAAGGAAACACCCTTTTTCGGCATGCCCCTTATTTGCCATATGGCGCTCTCATAAGGAGCATACGAAAAAATCTTTCTTCCGGCATGTCCCTCGTTTACCACGTCGCGTCGGGCTCATAAGCTACATGAGGCATGCTCCTTTAAATCCTTGTCGACACAGAAAGGCTATAAGCCGATAAATAGAAGGCAGGCACGTTTCTGTCTAGCTGATCTGCCTGATTGTTTCTATTGGATCTTTTATGACCTGATATTCAATTCATGATTAACTGTATTCTTCTGCTTTTTTTCTTTAGTGGGGTATTGTTTCCAAATTACCGCGGTCACTCGTTTGGTCGACTGTTCTATACCCTTTTACTTCATATTTGTAGACCAGATCACGTGAACAGGTTCAGCATACGACTTAGAAAGCCGTACAGGAAGGAACTTAGCTTGGAGTTGCCCAATCCGAACACGAACCTCCATCGTTCGGAGTGTTTCTTACAAACTCAATTGACAAGGCCCTCTTCATCAAACTGGTTGCTGCCCCAACAGCTGGTTCCGGAACGCTTAAAGCAATATGATTGGTCCGTACCAGCCCATGAGTATGGGAGGAAGGAGTAGACCCAGCTTAACAAAGATTTCCTAACAGGATATGACATTATACAACTTAGTGGGCCTGCAGCCCAGAGTATATATCGAGTTACACGAACTTCGTGAACTGAACTGGCCTCTGATAAAATTTACTGTATATCATTCTACGCGAGTTTTCCTGCGCCGCCTTGCAACGTGCCGAGGGCTAGATTGATGGGTCCAACCATCTTGGAAACAAAAAAATCCAAGTTGTGGCTACGATCGTGTATATTCCCACCCCTGGTATAACGTTATATATCCTTCAAAGTACTATACCAACCACATCGAAGTTTTCACGTTCAAGCTGGATCATATCCGTTGCCCGCGGTCAATCAACACGTGATGTATTTGGTTGCGAGTGAGCTAACTAGAATTCTGGAACACTAACAGTTTTTTAGTTTCAGCTTAGTTAATGGATGGAGTGTACTAGTGCACTACTGACATGGTTATCAGATCAAATTTTGTCTCAGTTTCAACAACAACGGCTCAGACTCGTCATATTACACTCGAGCAAAAAAATAAAGTGCACGAATGAATTTGATTCGTCAAATGTACCTAAAAGGTTAAATAAAGCGCTTAGAACTCCGCAGTTGGACAAAAGTAAAGCGCATTAGAGTAAAAATGGAAATGATAAAACACAAAATAAATATTTAATCTAATTTCCCTTTGTAATGCGGCGACATAATTAGTGGAAACCATCAACAACTAATAGCGCTGCGGTAGGAAAACGTGTTAAAACCACCCTTTATGCCCGCAAACATAGCCAGTATTGAGGTCAGCGATAGCGGAAGATAATTTAACTTCATTAGACAAATTGTCCAGTGTTTTTTTTTTCACAGGTACAATCGACTGCCATCAATGGCTGCAGGTTCTCTGGGCTGTATCCTTTTAGAGTCATTCAATTCCAGCCACACAGAATAAAGCTTCGATTAATTTCTGTGATAAGGACAGCAAGAAGCACACGTCCTGGCCATTAATCCCCAGCTCCGGCCGCCCCCTCCGCGCTCTGGCGCAACATAAATGACAGAACTGTCATTAAAACGCTCAATCCCTAAAATTGATAAAGTTGTCTTCATTTAAGGAATAATTTCCCACACCCGCGGCGCATTGCGCTTCCATTTTTGAATTCTCCTGAAATTTCTTTCGGTAATTACACCTCGCGGGATCCATTAAACGGGTTTAGGGGGGCAAGCTTTCCGGTGAGCTTAAAAGCATCGCAGACCGAATGTCTGGACGCCTTGTAAGGATATTTTACACACAGCCATCAACATGCCTTGTACGCTTACGTTTACATAAGCGCAACTTAAAGGGATGTGGTGGGGAGTGGTGGTGGGGACTGTTGAAGTTGCCCCTACGAACAGCAATATTCACTCACTGGGAAGGAAGAGTGGTCGGGAGTGTAGGGAATGGGTGGGGGTGGATTGGTGTAGGGTGGTACAAGGGCTTAGGACTGCCGTGCTTGCCAATCCCCTCTTACCTGGCTCTCACCTGTACTAATGACGTGCTGGTGAATACTTGAAAAGTAAAACGCACACAGTCCTTGTCGTGCCTGGCAATATTAGGGGCGTACTATACCCCATCTGGAATTATTACGAATAGCGCGAAATAATGTTAAAAATAAAATAAAAAAAAACGTTTCCCCACGGGGAAAGGAGCAGTCAGCCCCCATTGCATACGTGGGTATTGGAAAATTCCCGCTGCTATGGCTACAGCTCGCTGCCAAACAGAGCAGCAATCCCACCCCCACCCCCCGCCGAATGGTGTGCGTGTTTATCTTTATATCCTTTTGGCCTTTTTTGGGATAACATATTCACATGAACGCCGCGGCATAGAAACACCAAAGCCGAATCAAAACTAAAACGGCAGCGGCCAATGCGTGAAGCTCGCGAGCGTGGGGATGAACGAACGGGCACAGGGTGATCACCAGCACCACCATACCCTTTGGGACAGAGGAGTAGCGCGGGGTAGTCAAGGTTAGTGGGGTCGTGAAAGCGGCATGTTTATTGGCTCAGTCACGACGACGGTGTTTAGCACACATGACAAATGATTCCTCGTGTTGGAAATTAGACTAATTATTAAAATGCCCCCAAAAAGCAGCGATAATGGGTTATGACAATCTACACGACAAGACACAGAAATCACCCTAAAACGGGTAATTACCCCCGCACATTCCGCCTGCCGTGCAATTATCTACAGTTTAACTATTTTTATTAATTATGAAACCAAATTTTCCACGGGGATATTAACACAATTCGTTTGGGGGATTGAGTTGGTTCACCACAATTGCAACATTCCAACACTATTTGAATTCATCGAAACAATCCAACCAAAACCATCCTTTAGGAATATTGTGCTCTAAACTGCTTCGATACCCTCTACACAAACCACGATTTCCCTCTAATGATTGCTTTGAACAGCAAAATTAAGACAGGGGAAAATAGTGAAGTGAAGTGAATGATTTACAAATTCTCAAAACCCCCTCCCCTTCACATAAACAGAAAAACAGAATTAGGGGAAGCTATCAAAGTTAAATAATCAAGAGGAGCGGCATCGTTTGAATCTCTTCAAACAGGACAAATTACTAGGGGAAAGTATTCAGGACCCTTTGTATTTTTATGCATCTTTAATTACAGCTAGGACATTGCAAGGACTTATTTAATTAACGCAGAACCAGCTCAATTTGGATAAACAATTGTTTATCATAATCCGTTTGTAGTTAGTTTTTAAGTTGAACGAGGATTATTGTCAAAAATTAAAATAAAAATGGATCGAGAGCTTTATAATGAATTTGATTCGAGGATTTAATAGTGGGGTAGAAGATCGACAACTACTTATTCTGAGAGCGTTCTACCTGATTGCGGAATATCACAGAACAACTTGTGAACGCGACTTAATCCCTTCAGGGGCATTCGTCAATGAGCCAGTTCACACGATGCCATAAGTGTGTTGAGTAAAACCGGTTTTATTCGTAAATTTCTTCCGTTCCCTTCCCTTTTTTATCTATAAAACCGGTTTTACATGCCATGAATACGGCACCGTGTGAGGAAGGCCAACAAGTCCCTTCCTTTATCAAAGTTACGTTTTGTGCGAGTTTCCACGAGTGCTTGGTCGTTTGCCTGAACCAAATATGATTGCCGTAACCACGTGCCGTAACAACTTCATTAAGTCAATTTAGGTTGGTGCCATATGAACTCTCACGTTCGTACGTCAGAAAAGGTGGTTGATTTGTACTAAATCAAGGCGAACTTTATGATAAGAGGTAATCCTAAAGGGTTGAAACCACCCCTAAATCGGCTAAAAATAAAAAAATTGTAAAAATTACTATTTTTCAAGTTTATGCTTCAAATTCGATTGTGGAGGTACTGTTAGGCAAAAATAAATTATTTTCAACCCTTAAGGTTTTATAATTTTTCTATTTTTAGCCGATTTAGGGGTGGTTTCAACCCTTTAGGATTACCCCTTATCATAAAGTTCGCCTTGAATTAGTACAAATCAACCACCTTCGCAAATAAATTTTAAAAAAAAGTGTATTTCATTGAATTAGTTTTCATTATTATTGAAATAATCGCGAAAAACCCCTAAGAAGGGGTGTTGTTTTGCATTTTTAAGGGTGACGCCCATGTTTTAGGACCGCGGGACCCCGATTTTCGTGATCAGCGACCCCAAAAACCTTTAGGGTTCGATTTTTTTAACGGTGTTATTTTGGAACACCCCCCCCTTCCGGCGGCGTTTTGAATGGACTACCACTCTCAACAAGGGATAGGGCCGGCGCTGAATTGAAGAAAAACATTGATGGCCATTTTCAATGATTACTTAAATTAAAGCATAATTTTTCTTTCAATTGCGCTACGTTAATGCTGTTGTTTGCCTGAACCTATTTTTCAAATATATTTATCGCTTTTACATAACGTTTACCTTGCTGTAGGTAGACATTTGCATTATGTATACTCGCTTTCTATATCTTTAACTCTGCTTATTTTTTCCTTGTGAAATTTTTATTAAAAATTACAGAAACTATCACAACAACAAAAATGTCATTGCTTTATTAATTATTCCAATTAAAATTATAAAAAAAATAACTTAGCGTGTTTTCAAATCAATTCTGAGAAAGTGCACATTGGTTCATTTCAAAATTTGTTAAATTCACACCTTTCGCTACTACTTTTCTGCAGTGAAAGTTGTGCACAACGCACGCAAGCTTTTCGCTTTATTTAATATTTAAAAAAAAAAAAAAAAATATTTCACCGCAAGTTAATAAATCTTCCTTAAAGCAGTTGTGGTGTGTGCTGCGTTACTCGAAGCTATTTTCACCTTCCTCCAATGGGAAAAAGTGCGTGCAAAAAAATGATAACGCAATTGCAACAATCATTTATCATATCAGTGTTTTTTGTTGTTGTTGCTGCTCTTCACAAGACACCAGAATGGCGTAACCATTTTTGCTTCAAATGCAACGTTTTTAATAATAATAAATTTATGACTTTTGCTATTCGTGGATGTGACCTAAGCACGAGCTTTATCAAGTATGGTTGAAGTATGGCCGGCAGTAATTTTGGAAATTTATTTTTAATTTTTTTCTTTTGGAGCTGATCTTTAGAAAAGTGAAATGAAATGAAAATGTTTTACGAAACATATTTTTGCCATTAAAAAATGTGTAAAATTGTAAAAATGCACATGAGCTGCCCAAAAAGTTTCCACGGTAAAATTCCATGGTAAAATTTCAGTTTTTTAATAAAAGCATGTTCGAACGTAATCCACTTTTTACCTAACACTGTATTTATATAATTGAAAAGTGCGCCTCATTTAAAAACAATGAGTTTGAATCACGGGCATTCGCTTATGATGTATTTCTAAGCCTTTTGCAGTGGATTTTTTTAAATAATACTGTCTTGTTTCCGCAAAAATTTAACATATTGTTATATTCTACTTCGATTCAGTCTTTTGGCAGAATCAGCATTATTGCTTTGACCAATTTTCATCATACCCTGGCTTCACCGACTGAACTTCGCAATTCCACATATTCAACTGAGGATAAAATAGACTTCAGTTCGCCAAACTGGACACGAGCTAAAGTTAAACGTAAAAGTTCGAAGAAAAGAGAATAATCAACTGGAATAATGGAATGCCATTCCAGTAAACTTTTGCATTTCTGATTTCTGGCAAAAAAAACAACAACCATTTCAAGCACGAACTGAACATGAACTGGATTTTAGACACTTCGCACACTTAGAATAAAAGTGACCTAACTCAAAATTCCTTTAACTTCATTTGATATAAACTGACCCTTAAAAAGCCCTCTAACTCTAAAACTCTAGGGTGAGAAATAGCCCGAATTATGTGTAAAAAAGGGACCACGTATATATAGGTCACTTTTGTTGATAGCACTATTCAACTATGCATGAACACTGTACTTTCTTGTTCATTTCTCTCAAATTATAATTTTTTAGTTAGGTCAGTTTCATTCTAAGAGTGCGACTTATGTGGATTGAACTGAACAATAGTCTCAGTTCCTTATTATTCAGTTCAATCCACATAACTGGCTAAAAACCAGTTTATGTTCAGTTCGTGCTTGAAATGGTTGTTGTTTTTTTTTGCCAGAAGTTAGAAATAGGTGTAGGTGAAGCCGGGGGCATTAGTTGTATACTTTCCTCTTACTACAAAAAAAAACCCACTAGCCACTAGATGCGATTTTTTCCCACTAAAGGCAAGTCTAAACCACCAGTTCTAGCGGTAAAACCACTACTGCTACTTAGGGGCAAAGGCCACTGACTACCATCTCAAAGGTTCATGGTTCGAATCATTACCCCAACACAACAACAATTTGTATACAGAGAATTTTCGACTGCATCCAAATTGTTGTTGTTTTGGCGTTGCGTGGTCGGATGGAGCGCTCGTGTATTGGGGACTTAAGAAGTACTACGGTATAGTAGGGGAGCTGACGCTTGGCCCCATCTTGTGATAGGGGGTTGGGGAGTAAAAAAGGAGATAAAATTAAAAATGTTATGTAGGTTGTGTTAGGGCTAATTAGCTAATTAATACTAGTGGCAGAAATTTAGGACTTCTGTAGTTCCTACCTCATGTAGGTAGAACTTACATTGGTCACAGGGAGGCATGGATATTGTTGAATGGTAGAACGAGAAATCAGATAGATCACGTGGCCGTTAGCTGTAGATGGGCAACTGTTGTGAAGTGGTGTTAGGTACTGTATGGAGCAGACATTGCAAGTGACGAAAAACTTCGAAGCTTTAAAGCTTCCTACCCCGACGAGCTTTTCTAGCTATAAAAGAAACCGCTTCACCAGGCCAAAATTAGTCTTTCACCAGGCTCGTTCCGGAGAGGTCACCTTCTCCAGGCATATAAAGTGTCGAGGTGTATGATTCGGCACGGTAAAAACATACGTACTGAATACCTGTAGGATGTTGCCCAGGCCTTGTTGAAGTGTATGATCCGGCAGTGCTCCTGGCAAAATTTTCTGGACTAGTGTCAAGGTATGACCAAACCAAACACCGACAATATACCGAACACCACACTATACGCATATTCCCGTTGATCGCAATAGTAACTAACCGTAACATATGCAGATAAAAGTAATATGTAGGTTGCTGCTTACCGATACCAACATGTTTCCAGAGATAACAAGTAGGTAGATGTTTAGTTATAGTAGTAGAAACATGTATCCAGAAATGATAAGTACAATAGTTACTTAGAGTTAAGACATTAAAATTGTTAATATATAAGGATTTTTGGATAAATAAAGAGATATTATTTTTTGAAAGAAGGTAAGACTACTAAAGAAAGTAAGACTACTACTAGGCTACCCTGCCTTAAAAAGCAGTTTAAGGAACCACCGGACGAGACACCTTTACAAACACGCGCTCGAAATTTTGTCCTTGCAACTAAGGAAACATATCGGTCTATAGTACGATGGTTTCTTTAAGAGCTTCTTCGACTTAGGTAAGAGAACGTGTTTCGGCTGTTTCTACCACTCATTGAAACCCCCTTCTCAAGCTCGGTATGAAAACTTCCGCAATTTGTGGGGCGCTACCATAGCTGCCAGCCTAGCCGCTTCGTTCACTATGCCATCCACTCCAGGAGCTTCATTGATAACCCTTTTTGCGACTTCCAGAATCTTTTCTGCGGTTACCACAGGTACCTCTTCCGGATCCTTCTGAAGAGTGGGTAGATCGCCAGGGTGTACGTTCTGTGGAAACAGGTCGTATACCATATTCTGGAGCAGCTTGATCCAGATGATCGGCGGAAAACGCATGCCTTTGACGCTGATTAATCATTTTATATGCTCCGCCGGAGATGTCCGAATCTGCATTTCTACACAGTCTTTTGAAATGCTCGGATTTACTTCTAACGATAGCCTAGTTCGGCCTTTTCTCGCTTCCTTATACCTCTTAAGCAGCTCGTCGAACTCTGGACGGTTCCGATTTCTCTGACTTCTCCTTTTCGCAACGAATGCCTGCACGTAACCGGTCAGTAATCTGCTCCCCCCCATCCCTGACACCTTCAACCGATCTACAGGAATACTTCTTCGAAAACCCCGGCGTCGAGTTTCTTAAAAGCACATCCTATAGCCGTTTTACTCTCGCTCATATACCACCGATATTTTCCCAGCCCTTTGAAAGGTGTTTGTTGACACCACACTAACGCCTTCCTTGTTTACTAACACCACATTCAGTCGCTAGAAAAATTTTAGGAGTATGCGCCCTCTTGCGTTCGTTTGACGACTGCCCCATTCGACAGCCCAAATTTTGAAGTTGCCCCTATTATTATATTCGAGCACGTTAGCTGCTAACTTTTCCAACATCGACTCGTACTCGTTTAGTCTCAGACTTGACTTCGCAAACTGTACAAATTGGCTTGTGATATTTGCGTGTGACCATCTCAAAATGGATATACCTTGGTTTTCAGCCACACTTTCAGCGACGAGTATTTTTCGGAGTGTGTATTATTGAATAAACCTTTACTTGTCAAATGTCATCGTATTGACAGTTGCATTCTGACAGTTAAAAAATGGCGCGAGATTTCAAATGTTACTTTTTGTTGAAACGTCATTTATAGATAAAATATAAACTTATAAGTTTTAAACTTTACATCGACATAATTTAACATAAAAAAACCGATTTCAAACTACCCAATTTTAACTTCATTATGCCCCCAGTAAAAAGGATCTCTCAACAGCAAAAAGCCAACTTAATAACCCAAAGATGGAATTTAATCTAGAAAACATTGCGGTAGACGAATCCTTCCAAATATTTACCTGTCCAACACCTTTAAAATCGACCACATTTAAATAATTCTGTCATTTTTCTTCATTTATTCATAATAGAGCCGCTTCCCATTTCGGGCTTAAAAGTTTCCGTTTTTTTCCTTCGCCACCACACAAACGCCGCCGATAAAAAGGAGCAGAAACAAAAAAGGTCTAATTTGCGTCAAAAGCTGTTCGAGGGATGCCCGCGACCCGCACGCCCTCTCTGGTAGGGAATCGGATCTTAACCCTCCAAGTTTTTTTTTGCTCAGTGTTTTTTTTTGTCTTCGTATTTTTTGCTGCTTTTTTGCTTTGTAGGGGTGTAGGGGGAGGGGATAGGGGGTGTACACAATCTCATCCGTGCAATACCTGTGCAGAAAAGTGCGGGGAGTTTTTAGTCTTACGTAAATTACACGGAGCCAGGACAAAACTGTTCATCATCCTCTGGCTGAGCACTTCATCCCTATACACAGCATTGACATAAGGGCAATGAATTTTTTATGAATCCTGCCAGACAGAAAATCGATAGTAAACAAATTGGTTCGATGTGGCAAGCCCTAAAATAAACTACCCGCCACCACTGACTGAACGAACACCTGGAGGGCCTTCGGGCGTTGCGTGGGGGGCGACCGGGCGCCGGAAGGCGGGTAGGGTTAGTCTTGAGTTTAGCCCCCCTGGACATTGGCAGCACACACTCGGTTGACACCAGCAAGAGGCGCACAGGTGGAGTGTAAGGAGCCACGCGCTTCGGTGGTACGCTCCACAGCCGGCATCAGTGGCGTGTTGGTGCGTATCGTCGCGCGCGGGGGGGCATATGAAAGTCGGGGGTGAACTCACCTTCTGTGTACTGACATAACAGTGTATTCCTGTCTACAGAGCTTTATTCAATTTACCTATATAACAACAAAAGCATCGGGCGACAAACCTGCTCCTTGTCACTAGGTAAAGCTATACAGTCAAACGAAAGGGAAATATGGATTGCAGGATCTCGTCCTTTTTTTATTTTTGTTTTTTTGTCTTAACCCTCGTCATACCTGTCCTGAAGTGCCATTGTGCGCCTCACAATTGGGTTGTGACTTATTTTCGGAAATGGCAGGGGGGGGGGGGGGGTGGAGGAGGGGGATAAAAACAGACTAAAAAGGACGAGAGAAATAAACGTAATTTTCTTCAAATAAAATCGATTTCCGTTCAGGTCGAGCGTGAAAATACTTGTGAAACACTCAACGTAAGGACTATAGAAGGATTACAGTAAAGGATCCGATCTGCTGTGCTTAGGTACGAGGACCGAGGATTTTCCGGATTCCCCCCACCCCCCAAATCAACTGATCCTCCAGCGAGCTCTTTTTATTCTGCATGCACACACACACACACAGCACAGGAACGAAAATATCCTTGTGCCTTCGCTTTAACGAAAATACGAAAAAATTCCTTACGAATATGAAAGATTTGCTCGAAAATTCGTAAGTTCGTTTACAGTTCGTGTCCTCGGATTGTAGGGGTTGATATGGCGACGAAAGGATACTGTTGTGTGTATTTTGCAGGATATCGAGCAGAAAGATGTCAAATTGAAAATACACAATGCTTTCTCGGAATTTAATTTTCGGTATTGTTTGCTATAAATGCTTTGCATTTTCGAAAATACGAATAGGGTCCAGTTCAGGTCGAACTTTCAAGAAAACTCCCTTTAAACAGACTTCAGGCATGAAACTCCAATATTCAACAATAAGACTCTGTTTTTGTCCTATTCAAATCCAAACAAACGTATTTCCCAAATGGAACACAGACCTTTCAACAATATAATGGTAAGAGTTATTGAAACTTAATAAATAAACCTAACCACAAAAACACAGACAAGGACGACAGCTGGAATTTAGCATAATTAAAATTGATTAAATTCCGATTAGTAATTTTGTGCTGTTGACCCAGCCCATAGTTTGTCCTGTTAATTGAAACCATGTTAAGACATGTCCATATCGAATTTCTCTATTCAGGGGACATAAATTTACATTAAATTGTTCGGTCGTTTCGATTGTTGGTTGGCTATATTCGTCGTGGTGGGAGTCATTCTTTAGAATATAAAACGAATAATGAATATTTCGGGTTCATCGATTTGGTCAATTTAACAAAAAAATAAAATATATTGTGAAGGAATTTAATGGTGTTTCTTAATTCGTAAATTAGATGTCATGATGCTTTATCTAGTCAATTAGTATCAAGAGAAGTTGTGGTTAAGAGCTGGGTAGAGGGTATACGTAACTAACGTAATTGGTACGATTTATTACGGAGGAATGGTTCAGAAGTTCGACACTTTTGAAACAACTTTAAGGTCGGTATATTTTTGGTATTTCAATCAACTTTTTTCATAGTCTGAGCCTAAGAGCCACCTCTTCTTATACTATCAGTCCGTCATACCCTTCACTTTCTTTCATTTAAAACTTATGAATCTGATTGCAAGAACTGGACGGTTAATACATTGTGAAAATTTTCAATCAAAATTCTCCTAAAAAGAATCGCTGAAGCCATTAATCAAGGCTTGCGAAAAGAATAGGCTGGCTTTGCTTCATACAAATCTTGTGCCGATCATATCTGCCTTAGTACAGCAGTAAAAGTTCTGTTCGTTCCTTATCACTTTACTTTACTATTCCGCAATCGAGCTTTAAAGTTCAGAAAATGAACTTCGATAATCAGCGGTTCATGTATTTGCTTAGATAAAAGCTTTTTTAGTGTGATTGAAGCTAAAGCTTTTTTAGTACAACTTTGAAAGCTTTTTTTATTGGTCAAAAGTTCTCTGAGGATGTTGAAAATGGAAGATATTTAGAGGATGTTGTTAGTTTTTATGAAGAAGATGAAATTTGTTTAAAATTTAAGTACAATTCCGCACCTTGTACCTACAGCTTGCCATGGTGGTGGGGCTTGCGAGTCTCGTAGTAGCATTAAGCTATGTCGGAAGGGACACCCATGCCGAACAGGCTAATTGCGAAGAGGCCAGACTAAGCTAGATACATCCACTTCCTCTTACCTTTTCTCTTTCCGTTTTCCTTTCCCCTTCACATTTTCCCACTTCTAAGCTAACGTATTTACCGTGCCGATGGCTGCATGGCCAGCCAGTAGTTAAATATTGCTGGTCGCAAACGGTTCCCTCCGATGCCCAGGCAAGGTCGGAAAGTATAAGTGCCTTTTCCTGGTGAGCGGATCTGGCAGGATGGACCCTTTTTCCGCTGGGACCTTTTATGGAAAAACCCAAACCTTCACAAAAAACAATTGCCTCTAGTCTGGGGGCTCAAAAGACCAGACCTACTGCCTATAAAGGCAGCAAGGTGGGAAAAAGGAAAAAGGGAGCTTTGGACTCCAATCCGAAGCTCCCCACACCCTGTAAGCCAGTTGTTTCGACAGAAACCAGGCCCTTTAATTGCATCCGTGCAGTCTCCCACCTCTTAAGAGTCTACAAAAACTATAACGCCTTCTGGCTCTAAAGACGCTTTACCATCAAAGGTGAAGTCCCAAAAATAACCAACGCAGCGCCAAGAGAATCCTTGTTCGATTCGAGGGAGTTGCGAAGGGTGAAATCACCGAGAAGCAACAAGCTTCAATAAGGTGGGCGACGCGAGTCGTCAGCGAGTATTCTTCGCAAACTGGCAACCCAGCACCAAAGCGCCAGAAGTCCCTTGAGGAACCTAATCAGCCTGAGGCTAAACGCAGTAGGAACAGTAGCAACTTACTCCCTCCTACTACTAAGACCTTCAGCCAAGTTCTTGAAGGTGAAAAGGCGAAAGCGATCCAGATGGCACCGTGAAGATTTTCCTCCCAATCCTTTAGGGGCATCCTGGCACTGCTCCTTACTGTCGCTATGGCGGATGGCATCAGAACCGCATGAAGCTCATCTCATGTGCCGATCAGATATCTGTCGATCTGTATAAAATAGCCATATCCAGAATTGGAGAAGCATGGCCAGGCGCCAAACTCAAAGTTGTTATGAGGGAGGAAACTCCGCCGTCGCCTGGTCCTAAGTCCAGGGTGTGAAAGGAGGAGGGTGGTCATACTGCCGAATTGACCGAAAGACTAGGCAAGAAACCGCATCTTTTAAAGCGGCACCGACAGCATCGTTTTCTTTGCGAGGACGTCCCGCTAGGACTGCCAGTAAACAGTCAAAGATTAACGAAGAAGATGAGGAGGGAGGAAATCTTGCGTTCCTGGATCTCAGCAGAATCAGCCGAGGCCAAGGCCATTCTGGATATAATTCGGTTGATTAACCCACAGCTACAGGCGTCCTCGTGGAAAATTACAAAACTGGAGGATCCGAAAGGTGACCGCCAAGCGGTTACATTCGTAATCAGCAAGGAGTGCCTGGGACTCTTAGCGAAATCTGGAGGCGTCATAAGCTACGACCGTTCAACCGTTTCAACTGTTCTACCTGCGGCTCCAGCTGGTGAACCCTCGGGCACTGCGGATGTTAGAGTTACAGAAGTTGCTGTATCCAACGTACCAGGCACTGCGGGTGACTCAGTTACGCAAGTAGCTGAACCCAATGTGCCTAGTATTGCGGGTTTACAGGAATAGAAGTAGTTGATTCTAAGGTGCCTGAGGATACGCACCTACTTTTCGAATCCGTTAAGGATACAAACATCTCACGCGTTCAGGACGAACTGGGGGACTTTGCCCAACTTCTTTCGGTGGGAGATAATGATATTACTCTCACACCGGAGATTCTCATCACTCCCTCGTGAGGAAGACTCCTGTACTTTTGGACCCAATACCCCCTACTAAAAAAAGTCTGAACGTAACTGCATAGTGTTCGCTGTTTGGCTTCTGCTAGAGCCAGATATTTATACAGAAAGCGAAGCACTGCCCTTCTCTTGTTTGTTCGAACGCAAATGAAGCAACAGTTATTGTGAGCAGTATAGCTATTACGGTACGAAAGCAGTAACGTCATCGGTTGTTGACTCGGGTGTAGATGTGATCTTGGGTGTAAGTGAGTGCCTCAAATCTGAGTTTGGTTGAATTTCGCTGCGGTTGATTTGTGTCTTGGATGAACTTTCGCACTGGGGATCGAATCTGTAGTTCAAAGACCAAACTTCCCTCTCCTCCTCTCTAGCTGTGTGTCTGGTCTATCAGGCCTGCCTAGTCTATCTGTGCGAGGACCAAGCGTAGTACCACATATTGATACGATCACTAATTTAAATAAGATTCTTTGAATCAATGAACATGTACCCTGCGTATATATTGAACATACAGACCAGATATACCAGACATCCTCGAAAAAAGTTTTCAATAATAATAATACGTACTATATTTCATTTATACGGGATCCGGAAGAGGGGAGGATTAAAGCTCACACAGCGACAAAGCTCATCCAAGAAACAGTGAAGTTTCCAAAAGCCCACACTTAGGTTACATTGACCACCCAAGTCCACAACCGATGGCGTCACTGCGCTCGTACCATCGTAGCTGTACTACTGCTGTGCGGGATACCCAGTTTTGCAGCCTGTCCCTCGTGGCCCCTAATATCTATCCGTGGTCTCTTTAGAAAGTCCAAAGTTAGTTTTAGGTCCATTCGTCCGATTAACTAACTAATCCGAAGTACATTGGAACAATTAAACGGTTAACAAAGCAGAAATACTTCTGATTTTCTTTTTCGAAACTAATAATCATATTCCTTAGGCATAAACTCCTTTTACCATGCACAGATTAAAGCTCGACAAAAAGTCCCCTTAGTCACTCTATAACATAATCTTTTAGTCTCTCTTCTTCAACCCCGAAATTGATTTAGACTTTAAATATAAATAACTCAGTTTCAAAAACACAAACCCGGCAACAAAATTCACAGAATGAATCCTTTGAAAACCTCGGAGCCATGTTGTTTGTACAAACCGAGCCCCTGTATGTTTACAAGTATCGCTCCTCGCGAAATTCTTTCATGACTTGAAGCTAAGTTAAAATCCGTGTCATAAATGTTGTGGATTAAAAATAATACTGTACACAAAAATCGCTTATGTTCTTTGAGGTAAAAAAATTGGTAGGAGGGATATGTATGTGCCGTGGATGATCCGCTCGACTCTTAGAAGAACAAAAACACTTTCTCGGAAAAAGTCCTTAAGTCTCCTGTTAATCCGTGTGAGATGTGTGAGGCTGGGTTGAGGGGAAGGCGGTTTTAATAGGATTTTTTTGTGTTTTTGTTCTATATTTTGTTGGTTGTTCCAAGATAGTGTTTGTTGCAGATGGAATGACTTTAAATTTCACCTTTCAGTTTCATGTTTTGAATTTTGTGGTGTCTAAAAAAACACTTTAGATGGGAGGTTGGCAGTTAAGGCAAAAATTAAAGGAAAATATCACTGAACTTGAGTAGTAGGTAGTAGCACGGTTTGCCCTGGGAAAAAATTGTCTGCAGGTGAAATGCGAAGGCAAAACAAAACTTACTGGTTGGACTTTATGACAACAATCTGGGCCTAGAAAAATTTCACTTTTACCAAACCTCTAAGAAGGCCTCGGACCGGGTTGATCACACATGGCTAGGGCTCTAGCGGCGAAACATGGACTTTGATTTGGCTACGTGGAACCTGAGGACAATGAATAGAGCAGGAACTCTAAAGTGTCTACTCTTGGAGTTAGAAAGATACAATGTAAAAATCGCGGCATTGCAAGAAACAAGGTAGACCAAGGCTCTTCCCGCATAAAAACATCCATAAAATAAAATGGTCATCACTGGATGGAATAACTAGCGACCAGATCGATCATGTACTCATTGAAAAGAGATCAGCACAAGTACATTGTATGAGAAGTCCTATAGAGGCGCTTGAGAGCCCGGGCTACCATTGCCCGCTGAGCTTAGGGCTCTTCCCTTCAACGAAGAGGACCTGACAGTGACCGTTCGATTAATGCAGAACCGGAAGGCTCTAAGTCCAGACGGCCTTCAAGCAGAAATATTGAAGTTGGTAGCTTTTAGTCATCCCTCGCATTTGTTAGAGATGTACAACTCATGTCTGAATGTGAGCAAAGTTCCAGATCGCGGTAAGAGCGCGACGCTTGTGCTAATCAGCAAAGGAAGGGGCCAGCAGTCACAACGGCATCGTACACACCTCTGTGCATGTTGAGCACGACGGGGAAGCGAAGCTGCTGGAAAAGCTACTACAGCCACGCTACCATGAGCCCGTGCGAGCAGAAGGAAACCTGGATGCCAAGGAGTTCGGCTTCAGATCAGGCTGCACCACCATTAACATGCTCCAGGAGTTGGTGGAGGCTGCCAGTTCTACCGAGCAGGGAAATCATCGCACCAGTCACGTGTGCCTTCGGACTTCCTCTGTATTTGCAAAGGGGATGCCTAGGTGAGTCTGAATGAACGCCTCATAGCGTACGAAACAAACGATTGCTTGCGAAGCAGAGAGGTAGCATCTAAGATCGCCCACGGCTTCTACCTCTGAATATGCCGGAGAGTGTCTTCCTGGTTGGGTATGCAGACCACGTTGCGGTGATCATTACCACAAGAGGCGGCGAAGCCGCGCAGATGCGCCTCAACCAGGCAATGCGTTGAATCTATTCCTAGATGGACGACTGTGAGCTTGAGCTAGAGGGGCTCTTAGTGTCACCTGCTCCTACCGCACGGTCTCCGTACTCGCAGTGCTGGTTGTCGCCGGAATCATACCGATCGACCTACTATCGCAGTAGAGCAAGTTCGTCGACAGAGGGAAGATAAGGCTCGGGAAACGACCTGCCAGGGACAACACTATAGAGGTCTGGCAAGGGGTTGAGAAGTTCGATTCCAGGTCCACCATCTAATCACCTGAGAGTTCTCGGAGGTTTATTACTACCTGACCCAATTTTCGAGAGAGCACGGTCTTTTCCGTGCATACCTGCAGAAAATGGGTAAGGTGGTGGATGCTCTTGTCCCTACAGGGACTCCGCTTTTTGAATGAATCAAGTGGGAGGCCAAACGAGGCGCGCTGGAGAAGGATATCGGAAGCATGACCCTCGGCACAACCGTCGAAGGCAGTCTGTCGAAGCCACCCTGAAAATAAACAACATGGAGACGGGGAGTCGCTGATAGCTCAGCATAGAGCCCTAAAATCTCTTTTCACACATCGGAGGGACACATATAGTACGTATACATCATGAGTTGAGCCCGAGTCCAACTGCATGTAGACGATTCAGCTCTGCTACCTGGATTGAGTTGATTTGATTTGAATTTAGTTGACAGCAGCATCTCTGTTTTGTTTGTAATTTTTTGTAACGTGTAGTGTTTTTTTTATTTTCAACTCAACCCCAACTCAACTATTCAACTCATCATGTATACATATTAATAAATGTCCATGTTGCGGTGTTGGGTGGGTTATAAATGTCACTGAAAGAAGTGATGAGTTTAGTCAGTAGGAGTCCGACACTACCGTCTGAGGGCGGACCGTCAGCATTGCCTCCGTGGGATCGTGATAGGCGGCCGAACACACAATATTCTACCCGGCTGATGAAGATCCTCACTATTCCTCGCTAAAAATGTGCTCGATAGCTTGGAAATCTCAAGTACTCGAGCCCGTTATTGGAAAGTTTTTTACAAAAACAACATATGTCACTTTATGCTCGAATTGAGATTTAAACGCCATCTTTTAAAGAAATAGGTAGGCTTTGTTGCTGTTTATTATAGCTTTGTTCCAAAACTCGAATGTGGGATCCAGCGGGATCAAGAATTCACCCAATTTGTGTTTCTTTACTTTCTCATGACAGAAAAAGCGGGGAAATTTTCACTTCCCCTCGTGCAGGAATTAGCCGGAAGTTTTCGGTCCTGCGATTTCTTGCAAGTTGTCAATTGACAATTTTTTTGTATGTGTGTAGGTATCTTAAAAAGCGGCATACACATAGACAATCGACATTTATGTTATCTTCTTCTTTATTTGCAAGAAATTGCCCAAAAGTCGTTTCTTTATTTTCTGGATTTTTGACAAAATTATCCCCACCATTCAAGGAAGTTTTATACCAACATATTTTTGCAGGAAAAATACTGGAACAAACCTTATGTTTCTGAAAATACATCTTCTGTCAAGAGCTACACTTCTTTAAAGTTTCTTTGATTCCACAAAAACTACCAAAAGTCAGTTGCTTTTTTTTTGTTCTCCTGAAAAGCTTTATTTTTTGACATATGCTGTCAAGCGGAATATTAGCTTGAAATGAATTTGAGCTCTTGAACGACTGAGGAACTACGACTGTACATTTACGACCACTCAACCTTTCAAGCCAAGTTTATATGACAAGAACTTGAGCCGATCAGAAAACCATATTTGATCAAGCTGTCATGGACACGCACTATATCTGTTTACAACATAAACGTCAGTACACAATGACAGTTGCCACCATTTGCAAAAATTATGACACATTCACATTATGTCATTACTTTTGCTTTTCTACTTTGTAAAATAACTGCCAATCATAGTTTCCAATTCCGAAAACTTAAAAGACAGTTTCAGTAGTTGATTCAGATTTGCAACCAGAAACTACAGAAATTCTTCCCGAATGGTGAAACATTGACAATAATAATAGAGAACAAACGTTATTTTTTGACAAAGGTCTAACACAAAAGTGCTAATATCATTGATAAAGAACTATAAAACTTTAATTCAAATGAAGCCTAGAACATTCAACTAAAACAGGGCAATAACCTAACATCGTTGAGGTCATTCCTACTTCTTTATTCCACATCAAATATTTATAAAATAATCTCTACACAAGTAGATACTAACAAAACAAGTACTACTTCCCCCTCATTTCCCCCCACTTAAAGCATATATACATATATTTGTAAAAAAAACCATGAATTAATCAAAAAAACTTACTCTTAAACCTCGTCTTTCTAGCGTCTCCGCCTTTATTAGTTTTGTTATATAACTTTAGCAACAAATTTTCTTTCCTCTTATAAACTACAATAAACACACTTAAAACAAAAATGTCTTCTTACTAACGTTCGTCCTTAATATTCAAATTTGTCTCACTTCATATAAATTATAAAAAAAACACTAACACTACCACACAATTAACAATTTATATATATGTATAGATATATGGTTGTTATTCGTCCAACATGTGTGTGAATCAGTATATATCCTTCTTTAGTCCTTTCATACAAATTGGATCAAACAAACAACGAAGCAGCGCTACACCGAAGTTAGTGGCGGTGCACCGAACTAGAATGATGTCATCCAGGAGCTAACCGATAATAATAACAACAACAACAACAACAACATTAACCAAAAAAGTCCTTGGGATATTTAGTCCTTTTTCCTTCAGAGTGTCGTGCCCTTTTATTGTTGTTGTTTTTTTATTTTTTTTTGTTTATTTGAGAATTTGCGTGCTCCAACCGCGAGGGGGGGTAAATTCTCCTCTTTTCTTATCCTTCGTTATTATTTCGTATTTTCCTTTTTTTTTTGAATATTTTTTCGGCTCCTTTCACATATGCTTCGTGTTTTCCTTTTCAGTTCATGTCCTTTTTTTTATACTACACAGACACAATTACACAAACATTCTCACTGGAAACACACACAAACACACAAAAGTTGGGAAATTTTTGTTAATTTTCTATTTTTGAAAAAGAAAAAAACTTCTTATGAAATATCCAAATCCTTATTTTTTTCTCGATTAATTATATATCCTTTCACTCAAAAAAAATCCACCGCCACTCCTTAAGGATCCTTCCTTCAAAAAAATCGTGTAATTTCCAAAGAAGCTCCTCGCAGTGGGTGGACTCCTTCGCTCCCTGTTTTCACTCTTCACACTTGTGCTCCACTTTGGTTATAATTAAATTGTTGCAGGCTTTAGCGGTTCTCTTATAGTTAAAGTAAAACTTTCTTACAGCAAGGACTCTGACGAGTTGATATGTGTTGATTTCGATAAAATTCTTAATTTTTTATCACAATTTTTGATATGTTTTAGTTGCAGGCGGATCGAAAGTCGAAAAGTCGAAGTGTCTTTCACTCACACAGAAAACGTGAATTGAAAGGATAATCTAGAAAAGCTCCAAGTTTTTCCATCGTCCTTTTTCGTGTGGGGGGTAAATTTCCCCAATTTGGTGTGTATGTGTGGATGGAGCATTTCTAGTCGGAAAATTCTTTTTCGGTTTTTCCGTTTTGAGAGTGTGTGTATGTCCGGAAAAGGGCAATTTGTGTCCTTAATATGAGATTAATAAAGGATATTTAATACATAGTCAATTTTTACTTAGTTTATAAGCTTAAAAACAATTCAAAGATTATTAAATACTAACCGAACAAAAAAATAATATTGTCGAAGTTTTATTGCAAAATAAAATATACAGCGCCATCTACCATTTCAACGCTGCAGCATTAGTTGATCTTTGCACCAAAGGACTGTTCTTGCATAAAACTTGGCTCCAAACCTACTTGAAAACACGTAAAATTAGTCGAGTTTTGAACCTAGCTGTCAGTGGTGAAAAGCTAGAAAACAAAACATAAATTAAAAATTCTTCAAAAATCAAAAAGGTTTGGTAAAATGTTCGATAATAGTGATAACTGTTTACTAGTTGAAGAAAAAAAGCATTAAAGAAGCTACTGCTGCTGAGGAGTAGCAGGAGGAACGAGATAATTCGACGATTGGAATTGTCGACGGAGAACAGAGATGTGTGGTCGGAAGTACCACGTTTGTTAAGTGCTCCGTATTTTATCCGCATTTATTCTGTGTAAAATTAATTAACTTTTTGTTTCTCGCCTCTTCTAGTTTTAAAAAATCTAAAAAAAAGAAAAAATGTCTGAAAAAAAACAAAAACGCGAGTGGAAAACTGAAAGTTACTGGCGACAAATCCGTCACCCATTTAACCAAAGTTATGTCCAAAGAAACCTGCAACCCTGGATCTCGGACACAACCTGGCAAAAAATAGAACGCAGGAGAGCCCTAAAAAATAACGTAAACTCTACAAGCGACCCCGAAAGACGTTACCAACTTGAACGGGAATACTCCCAATTACACCGGGCGGTTAAGAGAAGTGTCCGGCGTGTTAAAAGGCAGCAGATAAAAGAGCTCGCAGAAAAAGCGGAAAACGCTGCAAACACAGGCAACAGTAAGGTGCTGTACCAAATTACTAAACAGCTCTCGGGAAAGCACTCTACTAAAAAACATGCTGTTAAGAGTGCGGATGGAAGGCTGCTGTGCAGCGACGTGGAGCAACTACAAAGATGGAGAGATTACTTCTTCGCCACACTGAATGGTTCACTTACACAGGAACCTCAGGAAACCAGCAACAATGCACAGCCAATAAGAATCACCACCGGGGCTCCATCCAAGACGGAAATAGTAACCGCAATTCATGCGATGTCCAATGGTAAAGCAGCTGGAAAAGATGGCATCCGGCCAGAATTGTTAAAAGCCGATTCAAGCCTCATAGCAGATGCGCTTCAGCCAACCATGGAAATAGCATGGAACACCTGACCTTTCCGGAGGATTGGACGGATGCTATCATGGTCGAAATACCAAAAAAGGGTACCTAACAATATGTGACAACTGGAGAGGCATCTGTTTATTATCTACTGTGGGCAAAATTTTGTCCCATATATTAATATCTAGGATAAGAGAGGCAGTAGACCGAACGCTTAGAAAGCAGCAGGCCGGATTCAGGAAGGGCCGCTCCTGTATTGATCATATTAACACCTTGAGAATAATAGTGGAGCAGTCTACTGAATTCCGATCCCCCCTTTGCCTTGCTTTCGTAGATTATGAGAAAGCGTTCGACTCGGTTAATAGGAGCTTTATATGGCAGGCACTACGTGGACTGCCTAATAAAATAATAGAATTGATAGAAGCCCTATATAACAATTCCAAATGCACAGTTCTCCATAATGGAAAATTATCTGACAGCTTTGAGGTGAGCTCAGGAGTACGACAGGGATGCCTACTGGACAGTAGAACAGGCGGCATACAATGGGGTTGCTAATTCGCCTTAAGGATCTCGACAATGCGGATAATATCTGTTTGCTGGCCCACAGACAAACACCAAATTGCGGCTGTTCAACTCCAACGTTAAGGCAGTTCCTTTGTACTGTTGCGAAACATGGAGTCACCCAATTCATCACAGGGCGCCGACAAGTCTTCTCATCAACAGATGCCTGCGTCGTATCCTAAAAATCCGCTGGCAAGGTAGAATCTCAAATGTAGAACTATGGCGCCAAGAAAGAATAGACGACCAAATTAGGCGAAGGAAATGGAATTGGATTGGCCATACCTTGCGACGCGAAAACGAAAACTTAACCAAACAGGCTCTTGATTGGAATCCGCAAGGACCCCGTCGAGTCGGAAGACCTAGAATAACGCGGAGAAGAACCCTATTAGCAGAGGCCATAACAACTGGGAGATCCTGGCCGGAGCTGGGAGCTGTAGCTGTAGCGCAATACAGAGACCGCTGGAGGGCAACTGTTTCCGCCCTATGTCAAATAAAGGATTAAAGGAGCGTAAAGAAAAAGACAACCATGGGTTCAGAAATACACTCACGCTGGGTGACCTTTGAGGGACTAATAACGGAACCACCTACCTTTTGGATCACTATCGCCACTCAAAATGCTACATAAGATCGGTAACGAAGTTTTGGCCTTGTTCAATTGATCTAGATGATTTTGGTTCATCTATATATCTTCATGACGTCGGTTATTTAGAAATTGAATCGGATAGTGAACATGTTTTTTCAAGCCCTACAACAAGCAGCTTAACTGCTACCGGCGTGTCAGGCTCACCACCAGAGCACGGCTTAGGGCGTCTGCATGTCGAACCCAATTCCACGAATAATGGTTATCTTCGATGTCAAACTCCAGTCACTATCTACTGATTGTTGGTTTCAATGACTTGCTCACTTTGGTTTGGCAAAGTCGGTCACCACTATTAAATGTTTGCCGAACTATTCAATTCCCTAAACTAACTCGTGACTATGGTACTTCAGGTCAATCTCGATGGAATGTCAACTGAAGTTGAGCACAAGACGCCTATCTTCCATAGATAGTATCAATACCGCTCTAATACTGCACCCATCAGTATGAACCCAATACCCTTTAGTTGGATCACAAAGTACCGAAAAACTCCAATAATATTCTCCAATGTTAGTAAAATACAACTTTATTTCTCTTAAAAAACTACTCAGTATTTAATGTTAGCCTTTAACATTTCCTCTTTGTTGCTGCTGTAGTAACGGATAAGCTGCGTAAGCATACGAACAGTCCGGGCACACTCCTGGCGTTCCGGGTTGACCTCTTGGACCAGGTCCACCTGTTTTTTATAAAAAATCTCTTAGAAAACAACAAATTCACTGCTATACAAGTCTCACCTGGTTTTCCTGTTTCTCCTGTATCACCAGGTCTGCCTGGAGTACCGTCAATAGCTCTACCTTCAGGTCCTGGGGGTCCTCTTGGTCCAGGAGGTCCTTGTCGTCCCACTCCGTTCTCACCTGGCGGACCTCTTTCTCCAGGTTCTCCATTGTGACCAGGTGTGCCGCTTTGTCCAGGCGCTCCAGGTATTCCTGGGAATCCACGATCTCCTGGGGGTCCTCGCGGTCCAGGTTCGCCTAATTGAAGGATTTATGATAAATATTTTGTTATCTAAAAAATGTTCGTCAAACCTTGTGGACCAATCGCACCAGGAGTACCAGGTCTGCCTGTTTTTCCTGTTCCAGGAGGTCCTGGAGGTCCAATAAGCGTGGAAGATATCTCTGCTATATAATCTGTAATCGAGTCAAGTTATTGAATCACAATTGTGCCTTAAAAAATGTGTTTGTTGAAATACCTCGAACTACCGCAAAACAAACTTCTCTAATCCGACTTTCATCATAATACTGCCCATCAAATAAGGCAGCAGGACCCGGCGGTCCCGGCATTCCTGGGGGTCCTTGTTGCCCTGGTGGTCCTGGAGCTCCCTCTCTACCTGGTATACCAGGAATTCCGGGGGCACCTTCTGGGCCACGATCACCACCTGCACCCCTTTCCCCTTTATTAAAAAAATATACCATTTTATGGTCGATTGATTTCTATGGCTTCTATTTACCTGGAACACCAGTGATGCCTGTTAGATATCTATGAGACGCCGCCGTATTCTGAGAGCTAGATTCATAAATAACTTGTCCTGGCGGGCCTGGAGGACCAGCTGGTCCTGACGGTCCAGGAAGTCCATCTGAACCAGGCATTCCATGAGGTCCCATCTGTCCTGGAATTCCAGGCATGCCAGGATCCCCGGTATCTCCTTTTTGTCCAGTTAAACCCACTGACCCTGGAGGTCCATAATCGCCACGTTCACCTTTAGATCCAGTAAATCCTCGGGGACCGCTATCGCCCTTGCTTCCTTTATCACCCCTGTCTCCCTTATCTCCTCGCATGCCCCACTCTCCTTTTTGACCTTCCGGTCCCTAAAGAGTTGGAATTTTAATAAAATAATAAAACACTTCTCTTCATCATCATACTGGCGTTCCGTGAAGTCCCATGCGGCCGTCGTTTCCCTTTTCACCCTTGAGACCTGGAATGCCTGGTGGTCCAGGAACCGTTACAACTCCCGCTCCGCCCACTTCGACACTTGGACCTGGTGGACCCATTGGTCCTGTTAATCCAACTTCACCTTTTTCACCTTTCTCTCCTACTGGTCCAGACCATCCCAAATCTCCTTTGTTACCTTTATCGCCCTTCATTCCTGGCTGTCCATCTTTGCCGTCAATGCCAGGGGGGCCAGGTTCTCCAGGGTATGCTCTATCTCCTTTATCTCCCTTCTCGCCGCGAGGGCCTGGAAATCCGTAACTTGCATCGCCTTTGGGCCCTGGTGGTCCGGGTTCACCCTTTTCGCCTCTTGGTCCTAGTACAACTGAGGCGTTTCCGCTTCCTGCGAGTCCTGGCAGTCCAGGCAATCCACGTGGCCCTGGTCTGCCTGGAATACCATCACGCCCCGGTAAACCTGGAGGACCTATGGGTCCCTACAAAAAGCAAAACGTAAAAATATATTTTAAAGAAAAAACTAATCTATGAACTCACAGGAGGCCCAGTATATCCGGTAGGCCCTCTTGGACATTGTTCTGGGCATCTAGTAGACTCGGCAGGTGCTACAGGTCCTGGACCGGTTGGTTGTACAAACCCAGTTGGATTGACTTCATACCCCTTAATAAAATCAATCATTAAAATCATTTCAGCGAAAAGTTCATGTCTACACCTACCACAAGTTCCTGGCAATTGTCCTTCGATGGTCTGTCAGTATCACAGCTGAAGACCATCCATTGCAAATCGATCTGAAACAAACACTGTTAGAAACTTTTTCTAATGACTACCTTCCTTTTCACCGGAATTGTTTTCTTGCTATCTCTTTCTGCTGCGATCGAGAAATACCCATCAGTAGGGTCCATCGGTCCTCGCGGCTGAAGCTCTGCGTAAACGTGCCCATTAGAATCTCTCACCAACTTACAATCCACCCAGAGCTTAACACTATCCTGAGTAACACCTAACGATATTTTGTGCCAAGTTGAATCAAAAATCTGTAAACAAAAATAACTAGACACGATCGTTCCTAAAAAGCCATTACCATACTGAAGTTTCCGTAAACGATATGGTCTGCAAATCTCCTTCAGCATCGGGTAATGATAGCTCGACGGTGTTATAAGTGGGATCAAGAATAACGCTCATTTGAGACTCCTCCTGATAGTCAGTCAAGTGGAAGAGATACCAAGGCATTTGAGGATCCTCTGGGGCTCTAAAGGTGCACTCGAAGGAGAACTGATGTGGAATGCCGCTGGGGAATGCTTCTGTAGCTCTAACTGTTAAGTTAGTTGACGACTCAACGTGGTACGCTGTTTGCAATGAATTCGAGCCGACGATGACACTGACATCTTCGTAATATCGACTTTGTTCGTCCAAGTGGAACTCGTGGATCATGTCCATGTTGTTCAAATCAGGGTCACCAGGTCTCCATCTTCGACATGGTCCGTAATCGGCGTACTCGTCGAAAGGTTCTGGAATTGTTAAGTTAGAGATTAGTTTTGAAATTATATTCTTAGCAAAAGAACGTTTACATAAACTCATGAATAAGGAGATGATCATTATGCCCACATGATCACCGTTCCACATGACCAGAAGAAATACGGTCCCGAAAGTTTTTGAGGAAAATATTCGGTAACGAGTTTCGCATACGCCTTTACGGCCGAATCAACCAAGGAAACCACGAAGACGAGTAGAAGAGCTTTGCTAAATTCAGGAGTTCTGGTGTAAATGGACGATTGTCGGGCAGATCCTGGTCGGCGATGGCAAGGGCGGGGATCAAGACAAAAGAAGCTGACGGGCTTTGAAGTGGCTCTGCTTATGACCTAGATCAGTATGTAGCATTGTTTCAGAAGAACAATTCGGAGGCCGTAACGACGGATCCTGGAAATGTGGACTGAGAATTGTCACAGTGATGACACCTTCGTTAATAGATGAGAAGCAAGCCTGTTCTATCAAATAAAGCTTTACCAACTCAATTTGCACCTTAGCAGAAGGTAATCTGCAGTGATCATGTGAGGTGATCATGTCAAGCGAATGCTAGACCGAGAATCTGTGCTCTGTGGTCGTATTACTGCAACTGCATAGATCAGCCCGCACAGCCATACGTTCCGGTATGAGAAGTCGAGAGCTTTTATATAGCTTCAGCGTACTAACCACAAGAATCACTAGATTCTCCATCTACTCTCGAACTGTATATGCTAGAGAGAAATTGTGATGGTATGATGAGAAAAGTCCAGGGCTGATACTGCACTAGCACTAACGACAACCAAAAAGTGCAGATTATAGCAATCTGGATACTGAAAACCAATGCTATGTAGATTAGCTTATCAAACGACAGAATTGTCACAGTGATGACACCTTCGTTAATAGATGAGAAGCAAGCCTGTTCTATCAAATAAAGCTTTACCAACTCAATTTGCACCTTAGCAGAAGGTAATCTGCAGTGATCATGTGAGGTGATCATGTCAAGCGAATGCTAGACCGAGAATCTGTGCTCTGTGGTCGTATTACTGCAACTGCATAGATCAGCCCGCACAGCCATACGTTCCGGTATGAGAAGTCGAGAGCTTTTATATAGCTTCAGCGTACTAACCACAAGAATCACTAGATTCTCCATCTACTCTCGAACTGTACGATATATGCTAGAGAGAAATTGTGATGGTATGATGAGAAAAGTCCAGGGCTGATACTGCACTAGCACTAACGACAACCAAAAAGTGCAGATTATAGCAATCTGGATACTGAAAACCAATGCTATGTAGATTAGCTTATCAAACGACAGCATCGATACTTTGAATCCACCATGTTTAGATAGAAAAGCAGTGAATGCCCAAACACGGCCATATTTCTCTCGGGAATCACCTCGTGAACCGCAAGAAGTGTTACTGGCCACTGCATTAGTCACACATTGAAGAAGATAGCCACAGGAAGGTCAACGCAAATAGAAAAACGATTCATAAAAAATTCCGCCTTGAAGATTAAATACGTCAAACAAAGAACCCATGGTCGAAGTGTAGGAAGATCCAGTATACGACAACGAAAGGACATCAATAATCTATATGTCAAAACCGATACTCCCATGAATGACTATGGAGTAAGTATTTATCATTGACAGAGCTACTTCGACACACAGCCTATCGATACCGCTCCCAATTACTCGAGCCAAAATCTCATAGACCACGATCAGCGTTTCTAACGCTTAACAAGAACTAGAGAGTTTGAACTTTGGATAAAAATCACACCGAAGTTAACTCCATCAAGAAGTCGCTTCCAGAATGCCAAAGTTACATTCTCCGAATGTTATCCCATCCTTCTACCAGAAAAGGGTCCACACAAAATTGATCATAGATAATGATCATAGAGTGATATTCCAATGCGGCACTCAATACACTTAGATGCAAGTCCTGGATCCTAAACGCGCGAAATGTTGACAGATCACACAATCACAGATGTATTCGGTGCTGCTAACAGATAACAACAGGATGAGCACTCGATGCGAAAGCTCATCGAAGACACACACACCCAAGGCTTCATCTACACCCGAGTCCTCAACCGCTTTCGTCAATGGCCCAGTACCCTCATAACTGCACTACTATTTCAATATGTTTTCGTCCCCCTTCTAATCTTTGTCCCAGTTGTACCTCTTCGCCCCCCTCTCCATGTGGCGGCCCTGCACTAAGTGTCGGATGAGTAGGATGTGCGTGTTATTAAAATTGAACACAAGCTCATGAGATTCATAACAGATTACGAAAATATCTGGTAATAGATTTGACCCCTAGGGAACACCAGCAGATGTGACAGAGGTTTTATTAGGTGTCACCTGATCCCATGCTCATAATAGGCTACTTCCAAAATCTAGGGGCATTTCATATTTTTCAAATGCATGCACTGATGGTCGGTCGGCGGGGAATTGTGGAAGGGGGGGGGGGGGGTTAAACAAGCTGAATCAAGATCTACTGCTACTTACCAACTACTTGCCTTATCAAGAGGAAGTTACTTTTGCTTATTCTTGGGGCAAAGTTTGAAGCGTGTAGTGCAGTTCTAATGTTAAAGGGCCCCGTAGACGATCAATAATATTGTCAATACGCCTCTCAATAATACTGACTAGGCGTATATTGACCGTTTACCAGGGGTTCAAACGTATTGCCAATTTATTGAAGCGTATTGATAGAAATTTTGATTAAAGCCCATTGACACGAGCCTTATTGATGCGCCCATTGAAATTTACAAGGTCTGTTGGTCAATATTTCGTTAGTCTTCGTACAGGCAAAAAGTCTGACGTCTGACAGAAACGAAATTTCGACGCGGAACGACAACAGTGCGTAGTCGCCGTTTTAATAGCTAGATTGACGAGATTATTGAAGCGTATTGGCAGGAGCTTCAATATTATTGACAATACGTATTGGCAATATTATTGATCGTCTACGAGGGATATTAGGTTTTTTTTTTTTAACAAAATAATGGAAGCGAGCGCAATAAAGACAAATAATTTCGAGCCACAAACTACAGCTTACAAGATAAGACCCGTCTAGAAGCAAAGTGTAGAGCTTGACGAGGAGGTCCTGCGAATTCTGCTGGAGCGAAGCCCTATCGTTACCATTAACGGACTTGCGGAGAAGCTTGGATTTGGTCATCCAGCCGTTCAACAGCTTCATGCTGTGGGGAAAGTAAGTTAGTTGGGTCAATCGGTTCCTTACCAACTTTTGGAGTTCAAACGCACGCAGAGACTGAATGGGTGCTCTTCTTTGCTGTCACTTCTCAAGCTTAACATTTTTTTGGACCGAAAAATGACATGCCCAGAATCCATTGATTAAACATTTGATGGGCTACGAAGAGTTTAACCCACTTTGACCTTTTAAACTCTAACTAAACCATAACTTATGAGGTTTACTACGTCCAACTTCCTCGGCTTAATCAGTTCTGGAAAAAAATTGACCATCTGTGGTTTCAAGACGACAAGTGTTCGGCCACATACAGCAAGAACGACTTTCCAGAAGCTAGAAGAGTTTGAATAGGAAACGACGCCGCATTCACCATATTCACCGGTACCGGACATGGATTATCTCTTGCTCCACAGTCTACAAAATTATCTGGATGAAACTCTGGATTCAATAGAACAATATATCAGTACGGTACTCGAGGAGTAAGAGGGGCGTTCAAACTCTACCAGATAAATGGAAAAGGATTGTAGAAAATGATGGAGATGGATTTTGGATTAGGATCAGTTTTATTTATCTTAATTTTGAAATAAATTAAGTATAAAAACCGGCATTATTTATGGGCTGAGCAATATATCGCGTCGAAGAAGATTTTCTGAAATTTTTTTCAGAGATTAGGTACCAGTTCCGGAAAATAGTGTGTCGAGAGTCAAAGCTCTAAATTAAATTAAGCCAAAGCAATTTTTATCACATGATCATCATACAATCCAGTGGGTTCTGCAGTAAGATCCCCTTTCTTTGTTAAGTTACAAACCCTGATATCAATTATAAATACTTGACTCTTTGAGAAGCAACTTCAAATGAACTCGTATGTGTTTGAAAATGTCCTTATCTCGCACTAACATCTTTGCACCAGCACTTACTCCAGATATATGGGAGCTCCAACCACATAAACCACAATTGCAATCAAAATACACTTATTCAATAACCAACTTACGTGCGACAGTTTCACATATTAATCCATAAATGATAGTAACTAACAAACTAAATCGTGTCCAGCCCATTCTCGATTCAAAATTAAAAAGAATCCTCGATTGTGGAAAACACTTAAAACATTTTTCACACTTAAATTAAAATCTAGGCCCAACTAAGGACAAATCACAACACTCCTCTGAACTGCTCAGAACCAATTGACCAGACTATTTCAGCAGTCCATACTCCTTGGGTCCTGCCCGCCAACTGAACGCTCCCAACTGAAGAATCCTCAAACGAGCCGCAGAAAGCATGATCTTCATCAGCATATGACTTCCACACTGAACGCTATAAATTAATTGTCCATATGCTTCCAATGGTGCTAACAAACTCGGACGTTGCCATATGTACAAATGTCCAGCCGCATTTCTCAGAGATATTCTAAATTGCAAAAGCATAACCAATTCCGATCTCGGATACTACTACTGGACGGCGGGCCACCATTGTCGTCCCCACATTCACGCCAATGTTGACCCATTTTCAATCGAAACCCGCGGAATTGATTTGTGATCAACGCGATAACATTGAGCCACTACTAAGTCCAATGGCCACTGGCCATTCCTAGATGATACGCGGCAGATGATTCTGTTGTAGTCATGCCGAATGCCGTTTAGAGCGAATTCTTTCGTAGATCGTTTTGACAGCACTTGATTTAAGTCAAATATAGATGGCGACCTTGAGGTCTGAAGTTTAAGTGGTTCGACAGTGGACGAAGATTTTTTTAAATAGTTTCGATGCTTTTTGTGTTTGTCTTGTTTTAGCTCTTTGAGAGTTTCCGGGTGTCATTTATGGTTTTCGTATTACTTGGTGGTGCTGGTGTAATTGGAGCCAAAGAATGATCTGGTCAATTATTGCCACATTTTGTGCGATCACAAAAAAATCAGCGAATTAGCATGTGGGTTTTTTAAGAAAGTTGACTGTGGCGCCGGGTCTGAATAAAATGCCAGTTGAGTAAGGACCAAAAAACACAGAACAATTTTTTTGAAAAAAATTTATTTATTTTGGCAAATAATTTTTAATGCTCACGATATCAAAATTATGTTATCGATAACTATGAACTTATTTTTTGCCATTATCAAGTTAAAGGAACTCGACTCTGATGAGCTACTCGTGAGGGATTTGATACCACAACCAGAGTAGTTTTTCAGCACACTACTTTGTCCTAAAAATTCCCAAAAATAGTTCACGTTCTTTACATTCTGGGCCTTCCTTTCCGTAAAAGATCTGAGCACTGTTTTTTTTTTTCTTGTAGATATCCAACAAATTAAGCGAATGTCACTTTAAACCTTTGTCTGTCCGTGTGTTTGTGACCCACTTTCTTCTCTGAAACTGTTATTGCAAAAGATACTTGCTATATCTCAAATTATAGGTCTCGGTTAGGAAATTTAAAATAGAAATAATAGATCGGAATTTAAAAAGACAACGCCGAAAAAGGACATTTTGGATCTGTTTTATGCTCATTGCCGTGTAAGTAAATAGTCGTATCTATTCGCCTCTAGTAGAAGACGACCAGTGTAAGGCCAACAAATTTGGGCGAATCTACCACGACATGACCGTTTATCTTTTCTATTCTTAAATATATTTGAGTTAGGCCCTTAACTGCCTTAATTGTATTATAACCCTTTTATGACCTGTAATAAAAATCATCTCATTACCCTTTTAATGCGCCTTCTTTATTGTTCTATTCTGACCTGATTATTGCAATAAAGTTTTGTTACACATATTTTGGCGCAAACCTGGGGATTGCGCCAACAACCAGTAACCCTTAACTATATATACACTACCATTGTAAGGCCCAGGCAGAATTAATGAAAATTTCAAAAAAGATATGCCTCATCAAAGGCTGGGTTATGTGAAAAACTAGAGCTAAGAGATAAGACCTTTTGTACTGTCGACGGTTCTATCATTGAGTGCAATGTCTGATATCACGCTCTTGTCGGATGGCAAGAGGAAGCAGAAGGAAATACATTTTTTCTGAAGAGGGAAGACAAGAAAGAATGAAAGTAATCTATATCGGCCAGGGATATTCGCACTTTTCAGACTGAGATGACTCAGATTTAAAGACGAGATGGGGTTAGTGCTTTGTTGTAGGGCTATTGCGGTAGTGAACCAGTGACGTCATCGCTTAGGAGTTTGGGTGTGAGCTTTATTCGGGGCAAGAACCTGTGTGGCTGGGAACGCCACCTGTGTGAAACTATTTGAACTTTGCTTTAGTGGGTCTTTGTTCAGTTTTCATGGTGGGAAAGTCTTGGGTGAAAATCGTTGGTCTTGAGTGGGGAATTTGTGGGGGTATTTGATCCTGGTTCTAATGTGTCTTGGATGACGCTGAGTGAGCTTTTTCAGCTTGCTGTAGTGTCTACTACATTATCGGTTTTGGAATCGTCCGTAAACCAAAAAGTCTTGTTTCCTTTAAAATGATGACAGCCATGCTGCCGTATTTATGTTCTGACCGATAATCGTCTTGAATGGCTTATCGAAGTCCAGAATGATATCGGGCAATTCGAGCAGGCTACCTTTCTTGCTTTTCTTCGTCTTATCTTCTTTGATCCGTTAGCTGGGGGCTCAAGCGGGACGTCCCAAGATGTCCGCTGCTTCGGCATCCGTGTCGGCGAAGACAGCGCTATCGTCGGCGAATATCAAGCCGGTTACGAAGTTGTCGTCGTATCGAACTCCGACCCGCCCATCGAATACTTCTATCGCGTCGATCACAACGTTGAAAACAAGTAGCGCAGCAACGACTCAGTGTCGGACACCCGTTTGAATGGGAACTTCTCGGATAAGTCGGCTCGAATACGAACGCTGCTGGTCGAGTCATCGTAAGACGCTTGGAGAAGTTGGATAATTTTCAATGGTATGTGTTCGGTTTCCAAGGCTCTCCACAAGCTGTTCCAATCGATACATTCGAAAGCGGATTTGAAATCGATGAAAGCGACGACAGTTGGTTTGCCACAACGAATTATTTCTTCCATTAGCTGACGACGAACGAATATTTGATCAATGCATCCTCGATGTTGGCTGAGCCCCGCTTGTTTTTTCCGGGTCGTTTACTCTCGGTTTCTGTAGCCTTGATTGAATGATTTTCGTAAATACTTTGGCGACGATCGAAAGGAGGCTAATACCAGCGATCGCTTTCTTCCATGCGGACGGAACACGATCCGAAGGCCATTTGTGTGCTATGAGGACGTGAAGCTGTTGTGATAAGATATCTCTTTCGGCTTTGATCATCTCGGCGATTACTTGTTCTATTCCCTGCGCTATTCCATTTTTAAGCGATTTTATTGCCGTCCTCATCTCGATAATTGTCGGTTTGGTATCGACAAACTGATTCGTTGGCTGTTCGATAATCGGCGGTTCGAATGCTGGACCTTGTGGCGGATCTCGTTTGTACAGCTGGTGGATGAATTCTCTCCACCGCTGCAGGCGCCCATGGGGAGAGTCACGAAAGCTCCATCCGACTGTTTTGTGTCGGCTAGAACGTTATCCAGTACGCTTCTCGTTCCGATTTCATTTTTTGTCGAACTTATTTGTTCGATCTTCGATATTGCTCGAAATCGACGTGTTTCATTCGTATCCGCTGATCGGCGAGGTCCAGACAGCTGTTCGACATCCATGGTTGCGTCCGTATACGGATAGGTGGATACAGCTCCATTGCATACCCCACAATGGTCTCCTTTTTATTGCCTTTATTCTACATCGATATCGTCCGGTACTTCGAGCGCCGCGAGTTTGTTGGATAATACCATATGAAACTCTCTTCTGATGGCCGGGTCCCGCAGACACGCCTAATTCGCCTAATTGTGGTGGCATTCTCTTCGCTCTTTGTAATCGGATCTGTAATTTCGCTCGAACAAGGTAATGGTTTGATCCGCAATCATCGGGCCCACGCATTGCACGTATGTCTTTGAGCGTCGATCGGAATCTTGTGTTAATCAAAACTTAGTCTAAGATCGCCGAGTCATTGCCGGATGGATTTCGCAGGTGAGTTGGTGTTTTAGTACTGAGACCACCTCTTCTCCAGTAAGGTAGACCGAAGCTCCTGGCAGATCTTCTTCTCCCGGCACCAAGTCGCTGAAGACTAACTGTGAAGCCAGGATTGTCTTTTCCCAATGAGGAGGCCTGCTCAAGGGCATTGTTGGGTGGAGGAGTAGATAACCCCGCCTGCATTGATACCGAGGCTACATATCAATACACCCATGACTCTTGGGTTAGTCCCAAGTCCAGGTAATCTGAGATAAAGGTTTTATTGATTGAAACCTTTAGACTTTTGTAATGAAAGTGTATGTGGATAGGTTTCATATAAAAAGCAATATTTACTTGGTGTCCACAAACGGTTCCTCCACTCTTTGCTAGTCTTTTTCATCCTGGAGGATTTTTTCGAGGGTATAAGAGGTGTTTTAGATGCACAGCCCTGCCTGGGCCGACAGTTGTGGAAGTATTCCCTCCTAAGGCCGCTATCCCCGGATATTTGCCAGCAGTTTGCGGCAAACTTTTACCTTTATTGACGTTCTAAATCGTATATTCTTATTAGATATGTTTAAAGTTATTGACGTCATTTTTTGTATGGAAAAAATGTACCGGAACTTCCGTCGCTATACTACTAGGCTGAAACAGAATTTTCACGGGATTGTTCAAGATAAAAAGAAATATTTATATGATAGTTTTTTTTTATTTCACAGTTTATTGTCGATTCTCGACCTTCGATAAATGCCGAGATATTAAAATACATTTTTTTTAACATTTTTTTTCTCATTTTCATCTTTCATCACTTATTTTTAATAAAGTTTTTTTTTTGTTGTTTTTAATACTATTTAAAAGATTTTTCTTGCTTTTCTTGAATGTACTAAAAAATGACGGCAGAATGATTCTATTTCAAAAAATTTTTAAATCCGTAAAGTATAAAAAACTACACGAAACTCGATTTGGTCTAGTTTTTTCATTTTTTTCATTTTTTTTCATTATTTTTTTGGGGTTCAAATTTTCTTTTGGAAATTTTCCTGTACAATAAATGTTTTTTTTTAGTTTCAACCAACAAAGAATATTTTTTTTGTTTTTCATTTAGTTTTTAAATTTTCATTTTTTTTTGTTTTTTACATTTTTAAAGATGCTTCGCCAAAAAGGAAAACATCCGCGGCGTGTGTTAATTAACGATAATTTAAATTTTAAATAAGATTTTAAATTTTATTAACAAAGTTTTTTTTATTTTTTGTTTTAATTTTTTTGGTTTTTTTTTTTGGTTTTTTGTTAAATATATCTGGATTTGTAATAACAGAAACTTGTCAATAAGATGGAGACTTTTTATTTTGAAAAAATTTGTTTTTTTTTTGGTTTTTTGTTATTGTTTTTTGTTTTTATGCTGAGTTTTCGGTAATAAATATGTAAATATAGAGTAAATTTGTTGTTGTAACAAACTGTTTTTTTTAATATTTTGTTTTTCGGTTTTTTTTTGGTTTTTGGTTTTTTGGTTTTTACTAAATTTCTACAAATGTCCCTGTAGAAACCTATGTAGATTAGGGGATATTGAAGAAAGGAAATTTTTCATGATGCTTTTGGGGTAGAGCGGACAAGTTGCCTCTATACATGATGAGTAACATCTGTTCAACATTTCACCGCCCTAGGATAATGTCTTCTGTTCTAGCAAGGGAAGTGAAATTTAAAAAATTTAGTAAAATCGCCAAATTTTTTGATTTTTTCGGAATTTTTTTTCAATTGTCACAGCATTTTGCGGTAGTGTGCAAAAGTTGCACCTATGTATGGTTAATTAGGGGAGACTGGGTACGGTTGAAACACAGGACGGTTGAAACAGAGTTAATATCTTTTGAATAGTGTGCAGTAAGGGGAGGGGTATAAAGAACGAACAAAGCGGATGACTAGTTCGAACACGAATCTTAGTGGCGCGACGATCACTACAGGTTTTGGTTGTTTCCAGGGTAACCCAGGGTAAAGATATTAACTCTGTTTCAACCGTCCTGTGTTTCAACCGTACCCAGTCTCCCCTACTGTACAAAACTTGACGCCCCACGGGCAATATGTTCTGATCTGGCAAGGAGGCGGAAATTACCCAAAAATTGACAAAAACACTGTTTTTTAACACGCTTTTATTAGCTTCACTTGTAACTAACTAAATACATATGTACATATGTATGTATGTAAGAAAATCTTGGAATCTTAATTTGACCCACTTCCCGGTCTTCGATTAGGATGAAATTTTGCACACGCTCTGAGTTCTGATGACAATACATGACTAGCTAAGAAACGTCATTACAAATCCAATATGGCGGCCTCCCCAAGATGGCGGGCAGGCTATTTGAAATACACCCCCATGATAATATGGGTATCAAATGAAAGGGTTTGCTGTCAGGAATACAAAAAAAAAATAGTCACGTGACTTAAATCCAACATGGCGGACATTCAAGATGGCGGATTGGCTATTTGAAATGCACTCCCATGATATGGGTATTAAATGAAAGGGTTTGCTGAATGGGATACGAAAAAAATAATCACGTGACCTAAATCCAACATGGCGGCCGTCCCAAGGTGGCGGATTGGCTATTTGAAATGCAGCCCTATGATTTAGTTATAAAATAAAAA
The DNA here is from genome assembly GCA_949987705.1 of Thereva unica. Lineage (NCBI taxonomy): Eukaryota > Metazoa > Arthropoda > Insecta > Diptera > Therevidae > Thereva > Thereva unica. The sequence continues at coordinate 7,123,634 of OX465283.1, forward strand.
TAATAGTTTAAAAAACTAAAAAACACGCTTTTAGCACGCACTAAAAATTACAAAATAATTCGGACATTTAGTTTGATGACTCAAGAGTTTTCTCTTTGCCAAATCTTCATTAGATCGCAGGTAAACATAAACAATTTCAGCTCGTGATGAACGATAAATAATTACCTATGCGAAATGGTTATAAGTAGGTAATCATCTTTATTGAATAGTTACTATGATTTATTATGAAACAAAGCGTGGAGCGTTTATGTAATCTTTACTCTTTTTGGATAAAACGCTCCGTTTCAATACTAGGAACTTTGCTTAATTTCAATACTAGGAACTTCCATAAAAAAAAAACAAAATAAAGGTTTTTTTAAGCACTTCAAAAAATTCAAAAATGCATTGTTTTTGGGATATTTCACGTTGAAACTTACGATTTTGGCGTTTGCCGAAGAAGAACGAACCTTTAAAAAGCTATTACTCCGTTAGTATTGGGTCCAGTGATATTTTGAACCCAGTATTCTTTTTTGTTTTTTTCTAAGCTACATTTTTACTTTGAATGATTTTATCATAAAATACTTATTTTCAGAGTTATTTATGAAAAAACGTCTGAAAACGGGGTTTTTTTTGTTAAAAAATTAACATTTCTACTCTCGAATAAGTCGAAAAGTATTGACTTTCAGTAAAAACTTTATATAACAAAAGTTGCTTAGAATTAGTCAATCTATCCATTCCCATACTTATTTTTAATTTAAATAATTTCACCCCAAGAAGGGGTGGCGTCCACCCCCAGGGTAAAAGAAACCCCCGGCATATTGGCAACTTTGAAGAAGAGGGTAAGTAGAACCTACAGCCAAATTTTGGTGCAAATCGGTGCTGTTTGGTAGAATTTCCAGCGAAAGTCCTTGACTGGGCTAACAGCACAATATTCAAAACCTAAAGAACTAAGAAAACTCACGTTTTTGTACTTTTAATTTTGAATACTTGTTTCTTAATTCTTATAACTAATTGTATGAGAATGTATGACAATTCTGGTTTATGTTTAATAAATGTTAATTTCAGCCTCCTTGCCAGAACAGAACATATTGTCCGTGGGGCGTTAAATGAGATTTTCGGAAAATGAGATTTTCAATTCGGAAATTATCTGAAAATGTTAGCAATATAGCTTGCCAGGACATAAAAGAAAAATGCACAGCTTATTTGTTAGTATTTACATAAATTTAATGTATAAAATAAGTTGTTCCACAATAATTGTTAATAATAAAGCAACAAACATTTAACTGCTTTGAAACTTCTTCCTCAATTTGTCCAATACTTTGTAATGCTTTTAAACCATTCTTTGACTTATTGTATTGTGTAGTAAACTCCTTTACTTCTTCTCTTTCCGTAATATACTAACAAATTTCTATCTTCCATTAAAATTCAAACAATATTTACAAAATTTAAATGACATTTCTCCTCCGGCTTGAAATTATTCGCATTTTGGAAAACTGGTAGACCCCGATAGAACTTTGGTTTTCGTTTTTGTATGGCGAAGAACCAGACAGTTCATTAAAAAAACACGGCCATAGGTGTAACTTTTCTACACTACCGCAAAATGCTGTGACATTTGAAAAAAAAAATTCAGAAAAAACAAAAAATTTAGCGATTTTACTAAATTTTTTAAATTTCACGTCCCTTGCCAGAACAGAATACATTATCCTAGGGCGGTGAAATTTTGAACAGAAATTACTTATGTATAGAGGCAACTTTTCCGCTCTACCCCAAAAGCATCATGAAAAATTTCCTTTCTTCAATACCCCCTAATGTAGATGCTGCAAGATTCAAAAAATGAGAAAAAATTTCCACTTTTATCTTTCTTTTTAATTTTTTTTTTAATTTTTTTGGTTTTTTTCTTGTGTTGTTTAGTTTTCATTTTTGTTTTTTTTTTTTTTTAATTCATTTCTCAGTATTTTTTTTTTTAATTAAAACATTAACATTTCATTAGAAATTACACTCGTTTCGTCATCGTTTTCAGATTTATTTATTTTTTATATTATTTTATTTTTTTGTTTTCTCTTTTGATGAAACGAACTTTTTTTTTATCAAACCTAATATTTTTTACAAGATTTTTTTTATTTTATTTTATTTTTATTTTTTTATTTTTTGGGCTTTTTTGGATTTTTTATGATAGTAGTTGTGTTTTTGTTTTTGTATGTAATTTTTGTTAGAATTTTAATTTTTTGCATTTTTCTTATATATTTTGTTTTTTTTTTGTTTTTGTTCTGTCCTATTTGTGAATTAACTTTAATTTTTTTTTTTTTTGGTTTTGTTAAATATTGTTGAAAGCTGTAAAAAAGATTCTTTTTTTGTCGTATATTTTTTTCAATCAGTTTTAGTTTTTTTTACAAAGTTTTCTTTTCCTTTTTTCATTAAGTATAAGTATTTTTTGGTTTTTTTATTTTGTTGGATTTTGTTTATTTGTATTTTAAGAAGCGTACAGTTTTGTTTGTGGAGATATATTTTGGTTATTTGTTTCTTGTTCAGTATTAAAATTTTTGGGAAGAGGATTTGTTAGTAAAAAATGATATTATCGTTCTGGAAATGATAAACTTTACAGGAATTCATAAATAAAAGTGAAGACAAGTTTCTATTTTAAGGTATTCAAAAAATTATTGTACTAAAACTGAATAACAATGTGCTCATTAGGACATTGTAATGTATCTCTAACTAGCTAGCTGATTCCCTGTCTAAATATAAATACTGCTGCCACTCCCATTGAAGAAATTCAAGGGACAGGAAACGTTCTCTTAGGTGTGCTTTAACAATTGGATCATGACGTATATATTACAGCCGTAAGTGTCATAGTCAGCAAACGGATAAAGTCTACATTTAAGGCTTTAAACGAAATACAACGCGGCCTTCTTATGAGACAAAATTTAAGAGCATAACTCATATATGTAAGCGTGCACCTTGTGGTGCATTCCAGGGAATGGAAATGCAATGAAAGAGAAGAATAAGATAAAAGATCGTCCTAGAATAATAAAAGATGGCCTTACAACGGGCGAACAACGGCCGTGTTTGAAGCATAGTCCTAGGGCATGAGCCTGGCATCAGAAGGATGTTTGTCGTCTGTACGGCCGTATATTTATTGTGAAAAACATCATTTAATCTGGTGCTTCTTCGTATTTGAATATTACAAAAATTTTATCAACGCACTACAATTAAAAGTCAATTCGCACTTTACGGAACGTCACGCCATGGAACGGCAACGGTACGTGAAAATATTCCTGAATGAGTTTTGCACTACACGTTCTGTTTTAAGAAAATTTGACGAGACATCTTAAGCCGTCTTAAGACCATTATAGTTAGGGCTATAGCCTTTAAGTATATGATAATCGAAAGGCCGATTGTACAGAACGAAAATGATCAAGTGATCAAATGATCAAACCGCACTCAACAATACATTGGTACAGGTTTTTTTGGCTCAAATTTATCGTGGTTTGTCCGTGTGTGCAGGCTCAGTACTCGGACATTTAATACTTTTAGACAAGTTTGGCCGTCGTAGGCCCATATGTGCTCCCGTTAAAAATAGTTAAAAGCCTTACGGCCATCATATAAGCTGTAAGGTCATCTTTTATTTTTACTTGGGTCACAAATGCTTAAATACCATGGTATATTGGGATTTTTCTGATGCATACATTAAAATTGCTTAAAACTTCAAAAGTAAAGGCCGTAGCATAAAAGTTGTTGGACTTTATTCATAGGAAATTGTCCATTTTGAAAAACAAAAACAAAAAAATTGTTTAACTACGTATTTTTTGGAGAAAAAGGTGGTTGAAGTTGAAATTTTATTGGAAAAACAACAAAATTTTGATTTTGACGACACATAACAGTAAGTAGAAACCTTGGTAATATGTAAACCTCTACAAACAAAAAAATCAAAACGCCCTAGCGGCTAAACCGTTACGATTCCCCCCCATCCATAGGATTTTTTGTTCGTCTATCCAAGACCTATCCACAGCTAGGCGTTTCGACATTTTCACTGATATACGCTGTATACTCCACAAACCTTAACTGAAACAAATTCATGTACAAGACCCAACTTAACCCGTCTAGTTTGGTGAAGTTTACAAGATTCTAATATGCAAACAAAACTTTGCTCAAAACCTGTTTCCATGAGCACTTACTCTGAGTTAACCCAGGGTTAACTCTGCAAGAAACACAATAAATATCAAGATGCAGAAGCTCCTTTCGAGAGAGTTACACTTCCAAAAGGTCTTGGGCAACGAGATTGAACCTAGACGAGGTTGACAGGGTCTTTTTCCCCTTCAAGACATTTAGGTTTTATTCGATTATCGCATAACATCTCCAAAGCCATCTTTAGAAGGACAGCACTCGTTCAGAAAGTTCAGAACAATCCTCGTAGCATTTTTTTTTTTTTTTTGTTGAAAACAATATGGGGCTTTGCAGGCTACCTGGACAGTAAAACGCCTGTTTTAAGTAGAAGCCTACATGCTTATAAGGCTAGCTGGTCTTCAGAAACGTCTGTACACTAACTGATTATAATATCCGAAGTCAACTGTACTCCGTAGTTGTATCTTTGGACACAATTCTGGATATTGAAGGTGCGTTTGGTATGAAACAGTTCAGTAAACTAAAGAATGCTGTGCTGTGGGTGAATGACATGTTGAAATGATGATAATGGGTAATAAAAAATCCCGACTAGAGGCTTGGGGTTTCAACGAGGATTCACCAAATGATGACCACAAGGCTAGGTTGTATCAGCAGAATTTTTAGGGAACAACGCTTGCTTAACAAACTAGGGATAGTAAGTGTGCGCACTATTGGTTATGCCAATGATGTGGCGATTATTGAACGCGGAAAATTTATAAGCAATACTGCAAACATCACAAGTTTTTGCCTCGCATTACTACAACATTGTTGCAAGCAATAATGCCTAACTAAAGGCGGCGACCAACACTACTGTTTTTAGTAAGAAGATTAAACGTCCGACGCCGGTCCGTTTCAGGTCCTGACGCTTTTCGGATTCGGATTGATCTAGAAATATTATGTTGTAAAGTGAAGTAAAGATCAGGGGCCAGTTAGCGTATGGCGAACGACGATAATCGTACGAAAAAAAATTGAAGTCGAAAAATTTTGTCGACGAATATTTTAGCGTTCGCATAGGTCGAAAGAAAATTGTTCGTGTCCTAATGCAAAAACTCGATAACCCAAAAGCTTTCGAGTGCCTTTCGTCGGCTTCAGACGAAAATTTTCAATTTTTCGGCCTACGCGACCCGAGACGAAAAAAAATGTTCGTTTTCGACATACACGAACCGGCTCCATTAAGGAGAACGGCAGTGGCGGTTCACAAATCCAATGTAAGACAGCGTTGGGAGTAAGAGTTAGCATACTATAATTACAAGGTCAGCACCATTATAATTTGTGCCTCGGTGATCTGGTGGAATAAAGCGACACCGAAAAACCATTAACAGGAGCTTGGACAGGGTATACAGAATTTGAGTTGCCTTTCGCAAAACTCATACCACAACGTTGTAAGTGCTTCTGGAATTATTGCCGATGGATTTTCCAAATAGGTGTTCCGGATGAAATGGGATACTATATGGCATTATTCTGGAACTATTAATTGGGCACATACATAACCCCTTTGGGACACAGTTAAGCTGCAGTAGGCTGGGAATATTTCCTTGTTGTCTTAAAGTAGGCTGAGGAGTATTTCCAGCCTATACAAGCCAACCAGAATTGAAACCAAGTGCGCTCGTTGGAGTTTGAAGAATGACACCTCAATGTACCAAGTGTAGATAAGAGTCAGAAATAGGTAAGGTCCATTCTCATAGCACTGTACAACCAGGCAGTGGACAGAAGTTATGTCCAAAAATAGCACCAGTGTGCGCAGAAAAGTAAAATGTGTTGCTCCCTTGGGTTTAAGGGCACACAGATATCGATCTGAACAAGAATACTGACAACTTGACTAAGCAGGGGTAGACTTCTTAGTTCTGGGTTCCGGAACCATACTCTTCCATTGGTTGAAGGCAATGGGTAAGGAATCTCATCAAGAAACGGTGGATTACTATGCTATAGACATACATAAGTAGGTGATTATACTGCAGCAACTGGAAAGATGACTTGAACAAAACAGGTCACACTTGTTTCAGTTGTGAATAGAATGAGAAGATGAAGATGACACCTGCTGACTGTGATTTTAGGAATCCTAGACAACCTCACATCTTTGGTATTACTCTCCGGCACTGGGAAGGAAATAAGTCTCCCGTCATGATACCCCATTTTTTAGACAGGGATATGAGGCATGCTTTCTTCAAACAGGTGCAAACTAGAGGAATAGAAATGAGACAATCCACTGCAGAAGAAAAAGGAGCTGGAAAACAGCTGCAAAAGTTAAGTGAAAGCAGAAGCTGGTGTCGGCATGGACACAAGCCACATAGTTTTTTAAATGTGAAACTCCAAGCTTAAGAGTCACCTTTCGCACTACTAGCTCGTCATGTCATACTCGTCATTGTTCAACTTTCAATAGTAAGCTTGCGGTGGCAATGGTCCTCGTTTTTGGCCAAAGAGAAGAAACTGTCATGAAGCCCGTTCTAACAAAGGGACAGGAAACGTTCTAACAAAAATCAAAACAAAAAATTGTTGTAACGGGGCTTCGATTTCTCAAAGCTGGTATCCTCAATAGTAGCCGGCTGAGCCACGCAACGGTCAAGGTTACCAGAAAACAGCCACATTGAAATTTTATGTCTCCTGAACCAAGGGAATCCCGCTAACCAGAAGATAAAGGGACACTTCCAGACTTCCAGATGAACAAAACGGAATATCGTCCACTAGGTGAAGATTCGACCTACATAAGTGCAACTTTGGTATCCTATTATCGGGTGAGCCTACGAGGTGCCATATTAGGATTGGTTATGATAGAAAAGTATGCTCATCCTTAGAATTAGAATTCACATTTTAAGATAGTCTAGCCGCCACCTAAAATACTAGTTAGACTTATGTGCTTAACAAAACATTGTCCATAATTTCAAAAAAAATTCCAAAAAATAACAATATTGAACAAGAACCAAATTGAATCATAGTTTAACTTTTTTGTTTTGCTTTTTTTTTTTAAATAGACCAATTAACTTTTACAAAAATACTTAATAACATTTTTCATAAGAATTTAATGAGATCAATAATTATTATGATATTGTTAATAATCATGGATAAATAAAATAAAACAAAAAACTAAACAAAACTCGGTAACAAATTGTGTTTTTTAACCTACAAATTCATCTGTAACAAATGTATACAAAATAAAATACGCAACAAAAAAATAAAAATACATACGTTCCTGCGCATACATATACACATAAAATATATCCTATAATAAATTAATTTATTTTTTTTATCTTTTCATTTTTTTTTTGTTTTAATAATTAAACTTTCATTTTTTTTTCTTGTTTCTTCATTCAAATTTTCAGTAAGTACTAAAATTAGAAAAATTAAATTTATACAATATTTATTTTTTTTGTTTATACTTATTTTTAACATGTGGAAAAAATGTTTTTTTTTATTTTTAATAATATTTTCACTTTTCTTTTTTGTTTGTAATAAAAGTCAAAAAAAGTATTAAGATTTTTTTTTGGTTTTTTTGAAGTAAGAATGTTTTTTTACTTATACTTTTGTCTTAAAATTTATCTTTTTTTTTGTTTTACTTCTGTTTTTTTGTTTTTTCATTTTATTTTAAATATTGGTAAATTTTCTTTTTTTTATATTACATTTTACACACATTTCGGAAGGCTCGATGTTAGTGGTTTTTTTTTATTTATATATTTATATATTGTTTTTTTTTTTATTCATTTTTTTCTTATCGACTTTTTTCTGTATATTTTTTATATTTTGTTTTAATTTTTTCCTAATGTACATTACTTTTTTAAAATTTTATTTTCATACTTTTTTTTATATATATATGTATATATATTTTGTTTTATTTTTTAGTACTATTCTAAATTGTTTTTTTTTTAGTACAGAATGAAATATTTACAAGTTTTTTTTTATCAATATAACTTTTTTGAAAATTTTCAATTAGAAAAAACTTATTTCGCTCATAATTACCAATGTTTTATCACTGTTCTTTGTTTTTTTTTTTTTGGTTTTTGTAAATTGAGAATAATTCTTTTATCAAAAAGTTTTTTTTTTGTTCACTTCCTGCGTGATATTTTTGTTTTTAATAATTTTTTTTACCCTCTTTTTTTATGTAATAGTAAACCTTTTCTCATATGTAACGTGTATTCACCTTGGTGCTTTTATTTACTGAAAAAAGATATAAAATTTATTATTAGATATAGAAGTAATTATTAAATATTAGGAGTTTTTTTTTTGGATATTATGTTATATAAAATTTTGATAAGTTCTTAATTTAGGGTGTGATGTAAGAAAATTGTGCATTTGATGGTCGTTGTGATGAGAGAAATTCGAGATTTTTTAAATTATGGAACTATTGTAATAACATCTCGTTTTATATAATGTAGTGATGTTTGATATTTATGATGTTGGCAAATTCACTGACCTTTACAATGTACCACCTATTGTCATAAAGACGTGCACTTCACCTTTAGCTGAAGGTCATTCATTGAACATTTTACCCTATCCTACTTCTTTCGAGTTTATCTAGACTTATGGAAACTTTTACATATTCAACCCATACTGAAAAAATGTGACTCAAGCAATCCCTCCAACAACCCAGTGGTGTGGCGTCTTTGGAAGCAAGGGATACATTGTTTCAATTACAATTTTTTAAAAAATAAATATAAAAATCTAAAATTGTTCAATAATTTTGTTTTACAACCATATTATTCTATTTTAACATTCTCAAATTAACATTTCTCTGATTACTCTTGGCATTTTTTCTAGCCCAGACTGTTATCGTCTCGAAATTAAAAATGATATCAGATCAATATTTAAAGTTCTCTTCTTCTTCTCTCTGAATTCGCATACGACAACTACTCTTTATCCCTTTATACCCAAAGAAACAGGCGAACAAACTCCCTCAGGCAGGTTTTGAATTACTTCCCTACACTGTTCGTAGAGCGTATTTCGGTGCCAAATGTTGATGAAGAGGGAACTGAAAATTGCGAGTTATACGGACTGAGTCTCAAGAAGTATCGATTTCATATACCCCGTTGAAAAGTTGAGTCGAGCTTGAGTTGAAATTTCGACCACCTTGACCCAGGTAGGAAAGCTAAGTTGGGTTGAGTGGATCCAGTGAATCTAGGTTGAACCTGGGTTGAATCTAGTCGTAAACGAAGTAATAACCTGGACCGACGACAATTAAAATATGACAAAAATTCGTCATCTACGACAAACGCTTTCACGTTGACGTTGAAATACGTCATTATATTTTGACAGTTGCAACAAGTGGTAGTGCAGGGAAAAGTGTCAATGAAGGAAAAATAAAAAACAGGCCTTGTTGTTGGGCGACCAGACTATAAGTAACATACATCGCATTTAACGATTGTGTTGTACTTGCAGTTCACAGGTGTAAGACCCCATATCTTACCTAAAAGAGGGCAGTACAAAGCCATGTAGGCCTAGGGGCTTTACTGATAGGGTATAGTCCAGTTGAACGTTCCAGTTCAGTCTCTTATCTAGCATTACTAAGATATATTTGACTTAATCTGAATACTCAACTGTAGGTCCCTGGATAAAAATAGTACCTAGGTGCAATTTGTAATGTTTATAAAAAGGGATCAGGACGACCTTATGTGGATAGGATCTCTGTGGCTCATTATCTTTGAACTTCTCAGGGTGCTTTTGTCATAACCTCTGAACCCTCTACCCCAGTGATTCCCAAAGTGGGTTCCGCGGAACCTTAAGGTTCCACGAAAAAATTTTAGGGTTCCGTATCACCAGCGCCGAAACGCAAAATACATTCGCAGACTCGCCGAACGTTTAACGCGTTCTTGCTAATCAGAAAGTGGAAAATGGTAATCCGCCCTCTTGAGATGGCCGACATGGACCAAACGATATATTGAGTATACTACATTGCTTATGGTGTTCTGCTTATCATACCCTTTCATTTGATACCCATGTCGAAGGGGTTGTGAAGAATATTTCAATTCGCCCTCCTGAGACTGCCGCCATGGATCTAAAGGTATATTGAGTATACCATATTGCATTGTCATCGGAGCTAAAGCTGTATGCAAAATTTCAGCATGCTAGGATATCCGGAAGTATTTGAAAAATTGATTGCAAAATTTGTTCCGTGAAGAACACAGTAATCCTTCCTCTTGAGACGGCCGCCATGGATCTAACGGTATAATGAGTATGCCACATTGCATTGTCATCGGAGCTGAAGTTGTATGCAAAATTTCAGGGTGATCGGGTAACCGAAAGTATTCAAAAAATCGATTGCAAGATATGTACCGGACAAACAGACAGACAAGAAAGGGAGATAATAAAAACGTTTTACAATATATTAAAGGATAAATATATACATATATCATATATTATTTTATTTTTTCATCGTTGGGTTCCGCCAAATTTTATACATTGTAGAAAGGTTCCGTACGACGAAATAAAGTTTGGGAACCACTGCTCTACCCTATCATACTCTACAGATTTTATCTACTCTCTTGGAAACTTATATGTACATATTCAACCCATACCCAAAAAGGATGATTCAAGCAATCGCTTCAACTATCGCCAAATAGCAATTAGTTCTCTTTAATGTGAAGATAGCTCAAAAGACTTCTCGGAAAAATAACTCAGATGATCTTCGTGTGGATCACGATATGCTTCTACCTTTCCGTAGAATAGAAATAGTTAGCCAACAGTGTCCTTAGACTACCGGCGGGAGGACTATTGAAACAACCGTTCACCATCTAGTACTCAACCCGAAAGTGCAGTGCTAAACAAGGGAATTAAGTTAGCGAGATCTTTCCCGATATCAATAGATTCCTCGACAATACTAACATCAACCCAATTTTCGCGAACGTGCAAAGTAGGCTAAGGTTTTACTTAAGATACTGTAAGCTGGACTCATGATGAAGTATTAATCTCATGTGAAAATCTCATGTCTGATTTGGCTAATTCCAATCGAGCGTTCACTTAAGGGAACTTAAGAAAAGCTAAAGTTGTCGACCCGGAACCAACTATTGACACTCGGGTATTGATGAAACTTGCCTGGTTTAGTTAACTCCAATCGGTTGCTTCCTGTATAATTTCACATTGCGGCCAGAGAATTGTTAGGATGCAGTAAGATATGCCTCACGACACTGGTTGACTTCATGGAATCTGAGGCGTCTAACTACTATCCCCTAGATCCGTCATTCGATTCCGGGCAGCGATATCTTACTTCGTCTTGCTCTTCCATCCCCATAATATTCCTTTTTATATTTCAGCTATTCCCTTCTTTCTCCTTTTTTCTTTTCTGCCTTCTTGTGTACGTGAGAAAACGACCTCCTATTGGATCGCCGACGGCAGCCTTCTGGGGCGGTAGTATGGAAAAGGTTGGTGCTAACGGCGAAAACATCTAACTTTCAGCCATCGATAAAGATACTGAAATTCTTTTTTCCGAAAAAGTGATTTTGGTGTCGAAATTATCGACGAAAATAAAAGTATTGATTGAAAAGATGTATATAGCGTGCATTACTTGAAACTGGTCACTAGATTTGACATTCTAATGGGCCAGCCAATTCCAATGCAAAATCTAGTGACCACTTTCAAGAGACACACTATGATTTAGGGATACGGAATCGTTTGGGAATACTCGATTAAATACTCATCAGTAGAATCGAAAGAAAATTACTCTTTTTACTCGTTAAAAAGTACTCGATTCCTTGAGAATCAAGTAGTACTTTTGACATTTCTACGAATGTGCTTGCCACATGGGTATGCACTCTCCCGCTAAAGACAAGAAATTTTAAAAATGCGCCTGTATGCATGAGCCTATTACAGATATTTATGTGTTCGTAATTGACCATTCCAAACGCAAGTGCTGCTTTATCAAGGGGTCCCCCAACTAAGTACCCACCACTCCAATGCTGCTTGACCTACGCGATCGAACGAGAACCGGTCTTATGGCACCCTTTATTTTTAAAAGCCCCAATTTTGTTCCCTTTAGTATAAAAAACTGGGAACGTACCTTGCATCTTTTGGACTGTTCCGTTCATGCCTGTAGAGAAGTAGAATTTTTACTAAGGCGTACCGTAAAGTTTATCTTAGGTGTCGGGTGCCATGCATGCATTTTGACATTGTTCGTTCCTGTTTCAGGCTAAAAAATGGGGATTGGATGGGTATGGGATATCAATTTAAATCTATAATAGCCCGTTTACATCCCAAACGCAAATTGGAGCATTTTTATCGCACAGAAATTTGTAAGCATGTTCACTGGAATCCACGTTCGTTCAACAGTTAGAAAAGCATACAAATTTCTCTACTATAAAATAATTCCAATTTTCGTTTAGAATATTATATTCCTGCTTCAATTAAGAAGAGTTTAGGGATGGTTAAGGTCCTTAATTAAGACAGAAAAGTACTTGTAATGTGTAATGTGTATATTGAAAATATTCATGGCTGAGGTAAACTTGCAGTTGGCTTGAATTCTTGACGCGGGACTTGACTCTACTGATATGAGTAAAAGTACTCGGTCAAAAGTATCGAGTACTGATATGAGTAGAATCGAAAGCCAGTACCGATTCTATATCCTTAACTATGACGGATGTTATTTGAATATAACGTTAATGCATGCATGTGCGAGAAACGCACTAATGATCTGGTAACACTGGTTGTCACTGATCCGCGATAGAGAACAGCTAGGTCGCTTTACTTCACGCGTACAGTCAAGTCTGAGCGTTAAACCAGAAGGTGTACCTGCTCAAAGAGTCTGGCCTGCTAAACTGACTACAGGATAAGTGAGGCAGTACTGTTGGACCTTTTGTCTCGAACCTTTCGATCTTATGAAATCTGTCCATTGAAAAAATATCGATCTTGTGTCGTCGGGTATTCTGCAACTGGTTCTCTAGTTTGGGTGTAGTATGTATTTTCACGGTCATATACACAGGTCTGTTAACTTCATACACTATTCCATAGAGTGAAGTGTGATCGTTATCGTTCAACGTCGAAATAGTTCTTGAATGGGCCACTGGTGGCGCAAGAGTACCGAAGTACTTCTTGAAATCATCTCAATTGCGACGGGTCCTTTAAATCACTTCTGTTATTTTCAAAACAAGACCTGTTGTTTATTAAAAATGCCAAATACTTGCATAATATCAACTTGCTTGACCGGATCAAAAAAAGATAAAAGCCTTGCCGACAAACACGCCATCTGCAGTCTAAATCAAGAAGCTCCAATAGGGATACGCATATCAGTCACGAGTTTTGGCAACGAGTTGTCAGACCTGTATATACGACCGTGAGTATTTTCCAAACTAACTAGCGCCATCTGTTGAAAAAATTTGTTTCTTTTTCGACAGTCCAATAGGTTAGATGGAGTTAGTTTAAGATATTTACACTTTTTTGTAAATTGCCCGGGAACGTTGTTGACTATTTTAAAAACAAATTATATATTTCGTAAAAACTAGGGTGTGTTTGTGCTGTGATATTGGGACTTATTATTTTATAAATTTCACGAATTTCTCTCATCAATTTCGACCTGTTTTGTAAATGTAATGAAAAGGTATGACACGAAAATGTTTATGAAAAATTCTTTTCTTTTTTTTTTTCTTTTTGAATATAATAAAGGAAAAAAGTAGCGTGCAGAAAAAACTTTCTCTCTTAATAATAATAAATAAAATAAAATGATCAAACACAAAGAAAAACTAAGGTAAAAGCATGCGCTAAATGACATACCTATAAACTATATCGGGTGTGACGATCGGTGAATATCTAATCTAGATTAAAGTGAAAACTTTCGACTTAGGTAACAAGGAAAAAAATGCAGAGATACGAGTTGTAATACAGTATGTGTGTATAGGGTGTGTATGTATATGTGTATGATTTGTGGCTGCGTTTTTAGTAAATATATATTTTTTTGAAAAACTTGATTCGTGCTAAATTTACGAGTTTCATTTTTGGAACGTTTACTATATTTTAAATATGTTGATAAAAATAGGAATATCGTAAGTCTTTTTGGCAGGAAATGATATCGTTTTTAAGTTTTTGTATATGTATATAATATATATATGTAGAAGTATCACACAACGTAAGAATTAATACAAACAAACAATATATATAATATTAAAAATGAAAAACGAAACAAACGAAATTGAAACATTTTTTCTTGTAACAAGTAACATTATTTTTTGCGATATTTTTTGTTTTATTTTTAATTAATTTTTTTTTTTTGGTTTTTATCATGAGAACGAAGCGTAGAAAAAGTGAAACGTTTTAACAGGTAAAGAATTAGCAGTTTGATTGATTATCTACAATATAAATTAAGTCGATCGATATACAAATGGACAGATGGCGCTTTAAATAGTGTGTATGTGTGTAATAATTTTTTTTTGAATATATAAAAACGGTGACATAAATGATAGGCTTGTTAGCTGTCGGGTTTTTTTTAATTAATTAATTAATTAAAGAGTTTTTTTTTTGTTTTTTTGTTTTTGCTATAGTTTGGGCAAAATTTTTATAGTTTTAGTGAATCGAGTGATGCTATTGAGGAACGCCTAGATAGACCCAAACTAGGAGGACCACTGACCAGTGATGTTGTTCCAAATAGCTTGTACCACCCGATGACGATATTTGATAAGTTAAGATCGTCCAGCATTATTTGGGCAACTCCCATGAAAACTTTCTTCTCTATTCGTCCATAATCACCCCATACTGTCACCTAAAATAAAAATAAAATGAAATTTTATATTTGTATTATTTATTTTGTATTTTGGAATAATATTTAGCTTTAAGTTAATAAATAATCAGAATAAAAAATCACAAAGGTTAAGCTTCGTTTTTTCATATAAAACAAGTAAAGGGACCCAGAATTCCGATAAAAAAATTTGCAGTGGTTTATAACGCCAAAACACCGTTAAAATTAAAAAAATTAAGCAAAAGCTTCCCAGGACACAAACCGCAAAAGCTTCAGCCTAAGGCGCAAACCAAAAGCTTGATTGCTCAATATTGTGAAATATGTGGCTCCGTAGCGACATAGCTCTACTACTCAAATGACAAGGGCTATGAATTAACTTCCACCAGCCTTGAGTAGCAAAATTTCAATTCTCACTGTTTCCAGGAAAGAGAATGGGCGCATCCAGCGCACTCAGCGGAAAAGCCGCTTAGCTGAACAGCACAGCGCAAAAAAGTAACTCAGCGATGTCTGTCGGCTGGATGGGATCTGAGTTAGGAATTATTTTGACAACTAAATTTTTTTTTCTAATTTTTATAACTTCAATTCACTACCGCTGAGCTACTAAGAATAAAATTTTTACGCTGAGAAATTTGCCAGCCGCTGAGCTAAGCTGCTTAGTTCAGCTAACCATCCAATGAGCTCAGCGCTTAGCCTCTGCTCAGCTGCTGAGTGCGCTGGATGCGCCCAATGATTTAAAGCCATAGGAAAAGCCTGCTTCTAGTAACACAAACCCGGAACGACATTGCGTTCACAGCATCAAGCAAAGCTAGGAAAGCCTATCCTAGCTATACCAAGAGGGTGCTAAGACCCTACACACCAAATCATACAAAGAATCTACAGTAACGAACATGGTTAACTCAGAGCAGCCTCTTTTTTATTTTGGTGCTCCGGGCACCGATATATCCTCCATGCCCTCTCATGAACTGCGGGTGGCCATAGCTCATGTCGACATGATCCGCAGTGGTACATTTTTCCACATTTGGTGTGATCCTATATATGTACATATGTATGTATATGGGTGATTGTCATGAAATGGGGGTAGTGGCTGGCTGGCCGTTGTTCTCTAGCTATAACGCCTCAAACAAATTTTTTCTGGGGTGAAAATCTCCATCCAGTAATAAAACATTCTCTCCTTCATCGCCTCCCGCGGCAAGCACTCTTGAACAAAATGGCGGCCCTTCGACCACCGAAAATGTCGCCTCCGTAACCTGTCCATTTTCCGCTTTTACGTCACGGCACTACGTTTACGGAAAAACAGTGCATTATTGCCGCGCGCCTAGGGTCTCAAACGATAGCAGCAGTGTTCCGAAACTGATCACCGGTATGTATTACGCGGGCGGATACCTGCTTAGTTAGATGTCAGTGTTTACATTCTGACTGTTGTTTGTTGCAAATTTCAATAAAAACTATAAGAATAGCGCACACGCAACGACAAATTGGTTGTCAAGTGGCACTAAGTAGTGAAAACGAATCGTCACAAGTTTCTTTATGAATGTTTATCCTCGCCGGACGTTTAGACTGTGAACAATTTATAAACAAGAGAGCAACCCTCAAGAAAATTATCGAAGAAAAAAAAACTGTCGCCTCCGTAATGTGTGTTTTCGTTGTGATATGTGTTGCAAATCTCTTTTAACTCGGTTCGGTATATTTGTTTGCATTTGTAGAGCAAGCAAATTTTCGGAAAAATTGTTTGCTCTCATTGATCATGAAAGCGACGGATTTTTCGATGAAATGTCGCTACCGTAATTGTCGCCTCCGAAGCCATATAATTTCGGCTTTTCGATATAAACTTCTCACTGTCTATACCCCGTGTGTATTTATGTGGAAATATACAGAAAGTACTTCAAAATAATGTTGAAAACACATGAGAAAATTTTTTTTCAGCACTTTTTTTTTGTTCACAAATTTTTGTTCAAATCTCAAAAACTCCCATTTCATGACAATCACCCATATATCTTTGAGATATTTTTGTCACTACCCCGAATCCATTCTGTAGCTCAATGAGGACTATCCCTGCTACCAGTCACTCTGCCTGAATAGACGTGGTCCTAAAACATATGCGTAACATGTGCGCAGGACACGTAGCATGTACGTGGCCCCCATTTTCCTCTTTTTTGTCGTATTTCCCAATGCCACTGTCCTAAAGCTGGAAACAGATGCGGCCGATTTGCAGTAAGCAGTAAGTTACAACTGGCAGGTGCTTGCGTTCTGTCTCATCTTTCCCTTATAGCCAAAAAAACTAGATACCTAGTGGTTGTTTGTTGTGTTTGCTTGTGTTTGGGCATTTCAATCTAATCGATAGGTATGGCATTGCGGAAAAAGTTGAAAGTAGACCAACTTTTGTTTTCTGTGTGTTCCGTTCACACACCTGTATGTCAGATCATATTTGATTGCACGCCCTTTTATAATATCTATCGCCGCACGCACCGCACGCACATATGTGTCTTTCTACGGCTTAACCGACGTCGTATATAGAAAGACCAAACAAACTCATTATATTGTGAAATTCGAAATCTGCAGCCTCGAAAAGCCCAGCAAACTAAGTTTCGTGCAGGAAAACTAATTTTGAAATATTTTGGATTTGGTTATTTTGTTTTTTGAAAAAATTATGTAAAGTCTTAAATCGGTAATCTTTAAAACACCCAAAGACCCACCCATTTTCATTAAAAAAATTGCATTTTTATAAAAGGAAAATTGTAGGCAGTGAAGTGGGTTCGCTGTAAGACCCTCTCTCATATTTTCTCTAATATCCAGAAACTTCTCCATCGTTTTCAGGAGGAAAGAGGAGAGGCTGATAAGTCAATAGAATTTTGCTTCCCTATACGATCTTCTCCACGTTTTAGGGAAAAAAACTACTCTAGGCCCTTCCCAACACCTCGGAATATGGGTCAACATTAAGCTATAGTGGTAGCAGGATCGATAAGATCTCTTGCAATCCTCTCTGAAGAACAGCCAGGAAGATGTGGTCCTTTCCAACAGCCTATAAAGGCTTGATGTGACAATGGCCCACTCAATCTTAAACGCAGTGAAAATCCTGCTTGCTAGCCCTTTGTGCCTATTCTAGGACCGATGGGCAAGTATTACCTCCGATCCAAGGTTCGGTTCTAAAGCCAATCCAAGGTTTCGTCCCATGCCCTCTCCTCTGGATCTTATCTTATGAGTTCGTCGATGAAATCGAGATATACGCTAACGAACCCATATGGGAGATGACACGTGTGACTCAAGTCGAGAACACTGGTCTAATGCTAGCTGAGCACAAAACTGATCAGCAGAAACTTCTCGGGTAGAACGCTATCCACCTTACGATGCAGCTATCGCTATCCACCGCACTTATGCAGCCAGTGAATCGGGTAGCGAGCTTCGCAGGAATCCTGTACTATCGTCTTGTTGCGGACCCCCACCATCCCTGCTGCTAGACCAATGTAAGTTTTTCACCACCATTTCGCAAAAAACCCGCAACTTGCAGGTGATCTCTGACCACCTCACTAAGCAGCCATTTTGGATCTCGCTGGTCCACCTCCCGCTGCTGGTTCTACCTTTTTGGGCTCTCTCGATTTTATTTATAGGAGAGGATCAAGGTCTTTTCTGTGTCTGGTATAAATACCATATGTGTGCCCGTAGTATAAAATTCTTAATTTTGGTGGTATTTTGTATGGAAAAGATCAAGCTGATAATCCCGAGTAAAAATAAAAGATGGCTTTACAACGGGCGTACACCGGGAGCTTGGCTTTTTCATATGACGGCCGTAGAGTCTTTAGCCATTTTTAATGGGAGCCTATAAGGGCTCACGACGGACAAACTTGTCCCAAAGATTTAAATGGCCGATTACTGAGCTGTAAACACGGGCATACGACGGCAAATTTGAAAAAAAAAAAAAAAAAAAAAAAAAGAATCTGCACCAAATGATTCCAAAAAGAATCTGCACCAATTGTGGAAGGTGCTTAATGGGAACTTGATCATTTTGGATTATCATACTTAAAGACTATCGATGCACAAGAGAAACAAGCTCGCCGGTTTGTTTTACGAGAAGTGTGTGGTGCGTGTTGGTGTTTATTCCTATTTAAGGGGGAAATTTACGTATACATGTATAGTTTTGCCGGGTCTCGGTCGGTAGTAAAGAAGAAAACATGTTTTTTTTTCCTTTCTTTTTTTAAAGCGGCCGTACAGTCCGGCAAACAACCATATCCGAGGACTATATTTCAATCACGGTCGTTGTTCGCCCGCTGTAAGGCCATCTTTTACTTTTCCTCGGGAAGTTAATAAATATCTAGCGAATTTCGAAGTTACTGAAGTAATGGTAGTAAATGAAATTTTGGATTTACCTGTAGAATACATCCGTTAAATGGTTCCCTGAATGCCAGCTGTTGTTGATAAAGAGGATCTAAAGTTCGCCTCGCAGTCGTTGTTTTAGATTTGTCAATACATTTTTTCCCAGATACTAGGTACACTTTAACGTAAGGCGCAGGAAGCATTTTAGAGCCAGGTTTCGCCTAAAAGAGTTAAATAAAAAATAATTAATAAAATAATATTATTAATCACAATTTATAAGGATATTTACCTGCAGTCCTCTAGCTCTTATCACTTCAACTTCCAAGTACCCTTTTTGATGGCACATGGACAGTTGGATATCTCCTAAGGATGGTGCTCCAAGTACTTGTCTCCCAACAAGTTGACCAGGACCAAGCCCATCAATAAAGTCAGACAGTTGTCCGTCGTTCACCCGTAGTGACGGCGACCATCTACACATTTTCGAAGAACAAAATTAAAGAGAAAAATTCGTCATTAATAATCTTTATCGAAAATTCGCTCAACATTCAAAAAACATCAAAGTAAGAAAAAAAAAATAAAAATAAAAAAATTTCGAAGTAAAATTGAGATGAAAATATTGTGATGAGAGAAACACAAAAGGTGTCACAACAGAATGAAGAATGAGAGAATTACACAGGGAGAAATAGAAAAAAGAGAAAAATGCTCAAAGAAACTGATTGGTGGAAATATGGGGCTGTGGGGGGGGAGGTGAAATGAAATTATTTTTGAATTTTTGCGATAAAGCGTGGAAAAAATCAGTGAAAAAAGATGAGAATTTAAAAAAATCTCTAAAGTGTTAGATTTGGAAAATGTCATGCTTTTCTTTTCAATTTTCTTCTTCTTAATTTATTGTTCTGTGCAGAATTTTAATGAAGTCTTTTGTGAATGGTTGGCTCAAAATTCTAATTGCAAATAATAACAAAAATTCTAAATAATTGTGCAATGCATTCAGTAAGAAACGACATTTAGTAGGTGTTTTTGGTTAGGCTTTTATCATGCATTTTTTAAAATATTTCAGGCAGTGTTCAGACAAATTTGTTTTCAACACAAGTTTATACATGTATTTACAAGTGACGTTGCACTTCAATTCAGAGCAATATTTTATATACTATGCAAAACCCAGTTTACATCGACGATATTTCTATAATCCAAATATATAGATTTTGAATTCTTGCTGCGTACAAATTTACTAAATATTTTGTGGAATAAAGGCCCATTTACATCACAAACGCAAAGTGGAAACTTACGTGCAACAGAGAAGCATACATATTTCTGTCCATGAAAGACTTTACGTTTGGAATGTGTAAAATGAATGTAAGCTTGACCAGCCCCATATTCCAAGAACCAAGGCACATTGATGCTAAAAGGGTACATTTTGTAACCACACTGGCTAAAACCCGCTATAGGCCAGTACGACACTTCCACTGAATTTAGATCCAGCCCATCTTCCCTTATATTTCCTATTTTAAACTTCGAAATCTCTCCATAGTTCTGAAAAAATGGTTCCAAATGGTGGTCTGATCCCAGCCAGAGACGGTAACTGCAGATAATGTGTTCGGTTGCCTCTCTAGCTTATTCATTCCCACAGATAAAGCGGTAGATGTCCTACAGAGTTCGCAATAATGCCGCATGTTCTCCATTTGGCTAAGTGCTATGTGACTTGATAAGTCTTTCTACTTATATTAAGCCCTTCTTCTCTAATCTCTTCTTTCCTTTATTGAAAGAAAGTGTATGGAGGCATCTCTCTTCGTCAAACACAGAGGGTTCTGCTTGCTCTCCAATGGTGTATCTGCAAGGTTTCCTCCTAGTTTAGCAATCCTGTGTTCTTTCTACCATGTTCTCTGTATACACTAACGAGTTATCCTGTACCTTTCAGCCAGTGAAGACAGTTCCTTTTTACAGGTTTCGACCTGCTTTGACTGTATCTACCACCTCAATACTTGGCAATCCGGTAACAGAATGATTCTGATTCGTGTCATGGGATTCGACTGTACCTGGTCTTCAAGATTACCAGCAGATCTATTTAAAAAACACTGGGAGAATAGATTGACAGTAGAACTTTTGGAAATTTCTTCTTCTTCTTTGATCCGTAAGCTGGCGATCCGACCAGGACGTCCCCGCAAGGGATACGCTTCTGTCGGTGCCGTTGGGCCTCGAATTCCATTCACGATTCATTTCCATTCTTGACTGTTTTTGGCGACTTGTCGAGCCTCGATAACTGATAATACTTGATTCTTTAAGTCGATATTCTTTGCCCAGATTTTCTTCGATGCCGATATCGCTGAATTCAATTCTCAAATCTGCCGGATATTCTCGCCAGAGAAGTTTACGTGGCAAGTGGTTATCATCCATTTAGCAAACATCTCCAAACTACCGTGGTCGACGTTTTTGTATTTCTTCGTCGATCAGTGTCTGTTCTTCGCATCTTTGTCTAACTGTCTCGTTTCCAAGGCGATCGCGGAGTAGTTGACCCAATAATATTTCATTGTTCTGCAAATCTTCTTCATACCGAACACTGGAAGTCGTAGCATAGTTTGGTCAACTCCAAGTGGTTTATTCGTGCGCCATCTCGCAAAGCAGCTACAGAGTTGTTGTAGTGCAGTAGAAAAAAATCAGGACAATAGATGGCTTGATTACCGGTACCTACGTGCTAAATCGTCATCTATGGAGGACCGGTCGAGCAGAGGGTTTTAACTGAGGACATCAACCCTAGGAGATTCAAGTGTGCCCTTCATGTTCTCTGTAACTGTAAAGAAGAAGCGAGGAAGCGAATATTTCTAGGCAAACTGCTTAGCTTGATCAAACTGGCTGAGCATTGATGAAACACTTTCAGATGTCATCGTAAAAAGTGTGTCAGCGATCAGACCAGGAGCGGCGGAGCGCGTTGAGATGGAAGGAAAAGTGCACACGAATATTTTCTTTGGGTGGGGAAATTCACACCCTAATTATTTCATGTACACCTGATAACCCAAAATGTTGGAGGCCTATTTCGGTCGCCGGCGACGAGGAAATGTTGGCGAAGGGCCGCACACAAGCAAAGCTTTTTATACAAAACGTATATTATATTAGAGCTATTAAGACCTTATAGCTGAATAACCTAAGCTTTTTAAACACCACCCGACTAGCATTTAAAAAGAGGGTTGCTTCAGGGGCATGCCGAAAGAGGGATACCATATAGCAAATGAGGGGCATTCCGAAAGGGTTTCCTCATGAAGATCGCCCCAAAAAAAAATCAGTGGTACTGAAGTGAGGTATGCTTTCATCAGCATCAGTTTTTCATAATCGCCCTAGTAGGCGAACCTTATTTCAAATGAAATGGGCCAATATCTACCTAACGTATTCGGAAAGCTTTTTGAAAAGCTTTAAAGAAATACCCTAACACCTCGGCTTCCTTGGAATTTCATTAAACTTTTTCAGATAAGCTATTGCGTCTGGATACATACGTCCTCGTCTATCTCGAGTAAAAATAATGTAGTACGTTAATTTTTTTTTAAAGCATATATGTGCCAGACAGACATGAAAATCTAAAAATGCGCATGCCTCTGTCAGTGATAAGAATAGATTCGGAATCGACCATTCCAAACACGAGTGTCGTTTCACCAAGCGGTCCCCTAACTAACCACTAATCAAGTCCAATGCTGCTTGACTTATGCAATCGAACTAGAACCGGTCTATTGAGTATGATAATGGCACCTTTTATGATATCATCAAGCTAATTTCCCGATTTCTTCGTCGAATACATTCTTCCGATTTTTCTTCCTTTAGTCTAAAAAAGTGACGTCACCGTGCTTCGTTTCGACTATAACGTCTTTTATTGATTGGTATATGTGCCTGTAGCAGGCTGCATTGGGAAAAGTCTAATTTTGACGCAGGCAGTCTAATTTTGACTGTGCCTCATTTGGGTTAGTTTCGTAAAAATATTACCATAGCTTCTATTATTGTGAATAAAAACTGTTTCACAATTACAACATTTGAGCCGTTTATTTTGAAAGTGGCATAAGTCACTTTTTTTTTTAAAATTTGTTTGTATCAAAATGAAAAGATACCGTTCAATTGTATTTAGTTTTGCCATTAACTCGATTTTTTTGAAAAAGTGACTTATGCCACTTTCAAAATAAACGGCTCATTTGTTTAAGAATTTTTTTTTTATATATTTTACAACTTTTGTGATACTTTATAATCATACACAAAGCATGCAAAACAAACAAGCATTTTTTTTCATATTATACATAGCTGAAAAGTAAGCAAAATATACAAGAAAATAATTAATAAATAAAATATTAAAAAAATAAAAATAATTGTAAATTAAGACGAAATGAACAGAATCGGCGATAGACCATTATATTATATTCAGTATGTACAAAAGTATTGTACAAACAATATCCATAGAGAGAAGAGATAGGAAAAGAAACAGCCTAAAGCGAAAAAACTCTTCCACATCGATTTGAAAATTAAAAAACCAAAATTATTATACAATTAAAACACTTCGACGCAGAAACTATAATTAACAACAAAGCTGAACAACAACAATCACCAAATAAAATTATTTTAGGAGAAAGGCGTTTTAAAACATGTCCATGTCCTAGATTCAAACGTTCACACTATTTTTAAAAATTATTATTATTAGTATTTTTTTTTTCCAATATATATATTTAAACACATATATGTATATTGTTTTTTTATTTATTCAATATTAATATTCTCATACTCAGCTAAAAACATTTCAGTAGAAGAAGGTTGCAAGACATTTTTATTGAATATAAAAACTGTGTGGCACATCTTCACTTTTAATATATTTTTAATTTTAAGTTTTGCAGCAAAAAACTGACATTTATAAACAAAAAAAAACAAAAGTTTTTAAAGTAAAAGAGATAAAACGAAATTTTTTTAAACAAAAAGGACACTGAAAACGGAAAAAAGATACTGACACGTTTAAAGGATAGAACTAAACATCGAGAATTCCGAAAAGAACAGTCAATATAACCAACCAATAAAAAAATAATAATATGTATTCAGGTTTTGCGAAATTTTAATGCGACTGATTTTTTTTTTTTTTTTTTTTGAAATGAACTTACGATGAACCCTCTGAACTAGTTGAAATGGAATGGAGGCTTCCTGCACGATATGCACCCTGGGAGGATGTTGGGGCTACTTCTACTGATCTTTGAATACTGCCAGAGGAGCCACGACCTCTCTGTTGCTGAGGTATTCCCTGACTTTGGTCTGTATGTGTTTTAATCAAATTTTTTTTTGTCATTTCTTTTGTTTTAACTATGATCGATTTTTTTTTTCAATTTAAACTTAAGTAAAAAATTAAAGCAAAACTTTCCTAATTATTCTTTTTTGTTTCTTGCAAGTATTTGTTTATTGTTTTTTTATCTAAATTGCAATATTAATTCAATAAAAAATTAGAAATACGCCCACAAATCAATATTACATTGATAAGGTATCTGCTAAAATTAACACCTTCTAATGCGACCTACCTACCGACGTAACGTCTCTGTGGCCCGAATATTTTTATTGCATACTTTTATGTTCGATCTTGAAAAAATTTATGTTTCTATAATTGCATACTTTTAGGGTCAATTTTTTATTTATATGTTCGTAAAGAACGAAAAAAATTGATTTTAGACTGCTTTTACTAGTAAATTTCTACGCAAGTAACACTGTCAACGATTGCGATCATTGCAAACATTCCCAACTGGAAAAAGATGTACATGTAAGCCAAGGGCTAAATGAATAATTCTATATCCTGCTTAATTTCTTTTTTTGTATTGATACCCATACGGTTAAGCTTGGAAACTATTTAAAACCAGCAGCTTTCGAAAACCGAAGCTTTGAACCTTGCAAAAATAAAGGCTTTGAAGCTTATTCAAAAATAAAAGCTTTACCGAAAATAAAAGCTTTATCAAAAATAAAAGCTTTTAACTTTTTCAATAGCTTCGGGAATAAAAGTTTTAAAGCTTTTTCGAAAATAAAAAAAATAAACCTTTTCTGAAAGTAAAGCATTTTTGATTATGATCAAAATCAAAACACTTGTGTGTAATGGACAGGTAAATATAGCCAAGAGTGAGAACAGAAAATACAACTTTTATTCAAGTCACTATCACCGCTAGAAACACCACAATTTTTATGAAAATTGTCGGTGTCGGCCACAGTGAAACCCAAAAGCACACCGTCTCTGTTCTAGTACTTATGGCATCAGGTATCCAGTTGCAGGATGCGTATTCAAAGAGAGGCCGTCAGTAAAATTTGTGAATAGGTGACTAAGAGTTGAACCGTATTTCGCTGTCGAAGCATCGAACTCAACATCAAGAATAAGTTCGAAGTCCACGTTCATACAGTGGAACATGATTGGGCATTTTCGGTATGGGCTTGAATAAGATCTGAAGAAGTAGGATTGTGTAAAGAGTTTAAGCTAGATGAGGCAGATCTTTAAGGGTTTCCCTTGATGCAATCCAGATTGAACCATCTTATTTATTCAAGGCCTTGTAGGCTTGATAGAATAATGAATAAAGCTAACACATAGTTCCTCTAGTGCAAAATCAATGATACAGAACGTACCAAATGTAGCGTTCTGGCTTCGAAAACAGACATCCCAGTCGTTGGATTGGAAGAAGGAAACGAATAAGCGTCAACCCGATGGTAACCTAATAAGGTAGTTTCAGACAGTTAATTTCTAAGCTGTGTTTGAGAAACCATGGGATTGATATGAGAAATTAGGACTTACCCGGTAATGGCCAAAAATACAAAAAGGTAAGTCTACCTCAATGAAGTAATTTGGTTGGCTAGAAATAAATAACGCTGTTTTCCCGATAGGGATGGGATGGGTTATGATTTCGTCGAGATTGTTGGTGTACGGAAAGAGACAACCTAGGAAAATAGGGATCGAGTTCGAAATTCAATGGTTCAAAGAGGTTTAAGGAATATGAATTGTTGAAGATGACAACTGATGACGACTGTTCCTGGGAGAATAAAAGGCAGCTGCACACTTTAATTGTCTTTGTCCGGTTCTGGTGAAGATATGGGCTGCCATTATGTTGATCAATTAAATGAAGCACATGAAGCAGTGATGCTTCTAGCAGCTGTGGGCACCGGGCTCCCTGAGTTGTGTAATTCTCTAGCACAGTGTACTTTGGCCCTTAAGCGTGGCTCTTCCATAAAATGCCATGTGGGGATGACTCATGCACTGAGGTGGCAGCAAAGAAGTCGTTTCAAGTCGTAAATTTCCATTGAATTTTTCATATAAAACTCGTAACAAATTAGGTTCCACTCCAGAAGTCAACCGAGTTACTCTGGATCCCGGCCTTGGATATGACTGCATTGTTAGGCAGGTAAGAAAAAATGTCCAAAAGGCATTGGGACGCTTTTTTGCAAGCTAATTGATAGGTAAAACACCGAGTCTCCACCGACTCTGATTTGGATTTATCTGTGTTTAAGACAATGTCATAGTCCTAGTCATGTTGGAAATCTTCACATTCCTCTCTGTTAGGGATCCAGATATTAAGGTCACTGCCTAAATTTTTCGACCAATGACCAATAGTGAAGTTTAATCGGCAAGCCATTAAGTAGACTGCAAAATGTTTAAGTGGTTTGACTTACAATTATTAGGTATAGAGTCGTAGTACAATAAAGTAAGCAGTATTTTTGGATCCATTACCTCAACTGCTTTCTTGAAAATAAAAGATTTCAAGCCTTTTCTAAAACAAAAGATTTGTAGCTTTACAAAAATAAAAGCTTTTTCAAAAATAAAAGGTTTGGAGTTTTTCTAAAATAATAGCTTTGAAGCTTCTTCGAAAATAAAAGCTCTGAAGCTTTTACGGAAATGAAAGCTCTAAAGTTTTTTCAAAAATGAAAGCTCTGAAACTTTTTCGAAAATGAAAGCTCTGAAGCTTTTTCGAAAATGAAAGCTCTGAAGCTTTTTCGAAAATGAAAGCTCTGAAGCTTTTTCGAAAATAAAAGCTCTGAAGCTTTGACGAAAATAAAAGCTCTAAAGCATTTGATAATAAAAGCTTTGTAGCTTTTTCAAAAATAATAACCTTCGAATGAAGTTTTAAACAACAGACGACAGCATTTTTCAGGCAAGAATGTTCCTTAACCTACTCGTATTACACCCAAAATACTTCGGAAAGCATGAAGACGACACAAAATACTCTTTTAAATCATGTTTTTACATATCTGGAGACACTTCCCTTACTTTTTGCAAAGCTTCTTGCCATTGCTTTGTGCGCCTTCGTCTATTGTTACCCAAACACTTGACGCTCGACTCAAGGCATTTGAAGAAAATAATTTTAACTAATACCCCGGCTTCACCGCCCTAATTTTAATCAAGTTCACTTCAATATGCAAAAGTGGCTTCACCGGCATTGTTCAGTAGAGAAAGCTTCGTGTGTGACGTATTACATTTGAAAGCTCCTTTATAGAGATGGAAAATGGAATTTTCAATGCTTTGTGGGATTTAAATTTTTTATTTAATAATACCTATTATAAAATAAATGTAATTGAGTATATATTTATTCATTGACAGACATCTATACTTCCTTTTTTGATCCATGTTTATTTTTTCAAAGCTCTTACTTTAACTGTCATGTAATAATACATCAGTTGCCATGGAAATATTCCAATTTTTTACTCTCTTTTGAGCGAGCTTTTACTTTGAAACTCAATTTCATGTTCTGTAGGCCCAAAGCAGGCATTTTTTCCTGACTTTAAAATGTGAAAAATGTATGGGAAATCAGGAAATTTTAAAGTACAGTAGACTAATTTGCTCGAACTTGCGAAAATTTGGCGGTGAAGCCGGGGTATAAGCGATATTCATTCAAAAGAACTTCATGTTTGTCTCAAATTGATGAAACTATCCATGCTTTGCTTTATTAGAAAAACTAAATATGTATATTTAAGAAAAAAACTGTAATAATAACAGAATCATTTCTTACAGCTTATTTAGTCAATATAAAACATGAACACTCAAAGATAAACAAAAACCTTCCCAAGAATTATATTCCAAATACAAACAAAACCATTTCATTATTATTAAATCAAATACTTGCAAGAAAAATATCACTTTACTGATTGAAAATTAAAATATAAAAATAGCACACCTAAAATAAAATTACAAGATGATTTTTATAAACCTTAAATTAATCATTTTTAAAATTGGGCTCGTAAGAAGGTCTACTTAAATCACACAATTAAATATTTCCACACGCCATTTCTCGATACTGAATATTATATTACACTATACGTAAGTCTCGTTGAAATCATTTTTGATTTTCATCTTAAAATTGATAAAAAAAAATATTCCCTTTATATAAAAAAACGAACGATCACACCACAAAAAAAAATATATAAATTTACACAAGGACATGGGCGCCTCTCCATTAAATATATATATACTTAACAAAATTTCTGACATCGACCTTAGCATTGTGAAAAAAGATACTTTCAATAGTATCTAAACAACAAAATTTTATTTTATTTTATCAACCCAAAAAATTAACCTCAAGGACATAGCAAAAAAATTTGTTTATTTTTTTTATTCAACAAAATAACCAAAAACGAAATATATATATAAAAATTAAAAAATATTAATAATCAAAGTAACTGGTATTATTAAAACGAGCCACTACAAAAAAGTATTATGTAAAAGTAGTAAGGTGTGAATCAGATATACTAATCGATATGTGAACAAAATTGTTTAAAAATATGAAATCAATCTGATTCAGGCCTTATTGTTTATATATTTTGTCGTTAATGTATTTATTTTTAACTATTTTATTTATTTATTTAATTTTTTAATGTGTTTTGGAATAAGCGTCTAAATAAAATTCGTATAAGTAAAGCTGCAGATGCAATTTGTTGTGTTTATTTTGTTGTTGAAAAACAAAACTCCTAAAAAAACGTTTCACTAAAATGTTTAAACTAAAAATAAATAAATTAAAAATATTTCTGTAAATATTTGATGATAAAACTAAAAACAAAACGAAAAAATTTGGAAAATATAAGAACAAACTCAAAGTCTATGTCTCCCTGCTCAAAAACAAAAATTTGTAATTTTAATTATTGAATATTGTCCGAATGCAAAAAATAATAATCACTGTTCGGTTTGTTTTGTATCCAAATCGTTAATCATAAATAAAAAACTAAATAATGATTTTTTTGTCAATTAAAAAAAATCAAAAAAACAAAAAAAAATGAATCCAAAAATGAAAAAAGTGAAAAAAATAAACAAAAATTAAAACACAATAATAATAATAATAATAATAAATAAAAGTAAACACAATCGAACCTGTCCCCATCGGCGATTCCTTCTCCATCATCGGATGCTGAAGAGCCTCGCGAAAGGACTCCACGCATCTCACCCGGAAGGACCTCTTCACTTCTGTGCACAGTAAACGAGTTCTTACCCTTCTTGCCGAAGCCCATTCGTCTTTTTCGACCTTTTGGTTTTGTACATTTTTATAAATATTTTTTTTTTTTAGTTTTAATTAAGAGTTAAAGTTAAAATATATAAAATAAAAAATTTTTATCATTTCTTTCTATGAAAAACTACCTACGAGCTCTTACTTTTGTATTTTCTACTTAACTATTGAAATGTATTCCAATTTTGTTTTTAATAAATTTATCGTTCTTCTTTTTTTTTAATACAATTTAAGATATGTATATAAGGTATATGTTTGAGGAAAAGTTAAAGTGGAAAGGTTTCACTCACCTGTTGCTGATAGTTGTGATGTCGAGTTGCTCTTTTTGCCCATTCCAGCACCAAAACGTTCACGCTCTCGACTGCCAAGCTCACTTTTTGGTGAACGTTGCTGATCCGTTTTTCTTCTTTGTGTATCGGGATTTTGAAGGCTGACGGCTGTGTCAGATAAGCTACCATCTAAAAATATTGATATTAGTTAGATTTTGCCCTGAAACTTTACTTAAAATTCTAAGGGGAGGCCTACGTGACAAAATTCATAACTAAAAATAACGGTAACTTCAATACTGACGCCTAGATGTCACCACTTATTAACTTGATGTGGCAGCCATGAAAACCACCAAAATTCATGACAGCTTTATATGCTCAACTATTACCGAGTCTCCATGAGAGCTCCACTAAAGTTGAACCCGAGTAATACGTCATGAAAACAGACAAAATTAAGAGTTTTCGTTCAACTCTGCTCAACTCAACGAAAATAGGTAGGTCTAACTGAGTTCAGGCACACAACTAAAAACGGCACACTGGCGCAAAGGTACAAAAAGTGAAAATGTCGCGCCTCGCTTGGACGTCAGACGAGACTTTATATTTAATAAATACCTTTAAAGAAAAATCCATAATAAAATTGAGTGATGGAAAAATATGGAGGAAAATGGAAGGCAGCAATGAAACCGCATAGAGTTAAGTCGTTGAGTTGAAGTGTCATTTCAACTCAACCACAACTCAATTCGAATCGCATGGAAACTCGGTAATTTTTACTTTTAACGAAACTTAACGACACAAAATATGAGAGCGCGCAGAAGACATTATATTTCCATGAGCCGAGGTAGAGTTTTCGCTGAGTAAATACAAAGCACAAAAGTGAACTCGATTCTGTTTCCATAACGGGTCTGGGCCAAAGTGACAGATAATCAATTTTTCATTTCGTTGCCTTTGGTGCATGTTCAGTAAAAGATACTCAAACACACACATATGCAAACTCAGCTTAACCGGACTAGTTTCGTCGAGTTTTCATGGAATTAACGAAACTTTACTCAATCCGACTTTCTTTCTTATATTCATTAATGATCTGCTCTCAATCCCCTCCAATTCACTTCATAGTTTTGCCGATGACGGTAGTTTACGTTTTACTCATACCCCTCCGACAACACAGGACAAGCAAGTGCCAGACCTTGCCTTTAGAATGTGAACTCATGTCCAACTCTCTTAACGCGGGCATTCAACTCATCCTTGATTGGGGCCGCAAGAATCGTGTCGAGTTCAATGAAACCAAAACCAAGTACCGTCTATTCTCCAGTAAAACCTGCACCAACCTTCCCTCCATTTCAGTGGGCGAGGATAGTATAACAGCTGATCCATATCTTAACATCCTCGGCAACACAAGATTAGCCAACTCGGCTCACCCCCTCCCCCTTCAGCCCTCCCCTTCACGCACATTACGGTTTAGCAGTTCGTTTACAAATAGAGCAACTCGATTGTGGAACTCTCTTCCGCAGTCGGTGTTTCCGAGCTCATATAACATCTCAGAGTTCAAACGCAAGGTTCATCGACATTTACTCATGCACCCTCCAGACCCCTAACCTATCCTATTTCATCTTTCCTTCAGATCAAGCTTACTACTATACATTGCCCCATGACTTGGTGAGACATGACGGACTAGTAGTACAAAGGGTAACTCCTAAGCTTCATCTTACCACAAAAGTAAGACTGAGTAAACCCAGGGTAAACTGTGCATGGAAACTTAGTAATAGTTGGGCCTATCGAGAGAAACAGAAGCGTGACTATATCCACTACAAGGTGATGTCGCTCAAAGGATAGGCTTCTGGACATATAGACAGTGAATCTATCTCTTACCGTCAAAATATAAGTCTAACTTTTCGATATCACTAGGAGTCCAACTATACCCTTACTTGAGCTACTTGAGTATGGTGGAATCGCCCGGTGGGTCCACCAAAAATACAAAGTCTCGCCTCTTTCCATTCAAAAGTCGCTATTTTGAGTTTTCCCTAAAATACCACAGGGTGAAATCGTGTGGTATACGGACCGACAGCCAGAAGTTGGTATAGGTGCCAGAAATCTACATAAAAAACTTAGTTTGGGACTATCAAAATCTCCTCGATAAGCTGGATACTCACCATAAATCACCCTTTTGTAGCGCTTCTAGATAGCCTAGGGGTTTAGACGCCCAACTATCATCTCAGAGCTCCGTGATTCAAATCTACTTCACGAGATGGTCTTCCTTTGTTTCCGACCTGTATAACTTTTCTTGTTTCTGGTCTTGTCGCGATAGTATTGGATAGGTAGCTAGCCCGACATTGCACTCAATGATAGAACCGTCGACGGTAGAAACTTATGAGAGTTAGTTTGCTGCCATGTTTTTGTTGGTCCAGAGCCGGATATTGGGGTACTTACAAATAGGGTGAAAAGGACCCTGGGCAATCGGACTCAGACGAAATGCACTGAACTTCAGGTTCACACCTGCCCTGGTTTTTCACTGGCGTACTGCACCGGGTGCCAAAAATCCAAGCGCCGGCCCTGCACAAGTAATGACATCCAGACCAATCAACAACTTTATCGGACTAGCTGGCCCAATTTTTAGCTAGACGTGGGAAAGTAATCCGAAATTCGGTTATGACATCCACAGCCACATGTCCCTGGTCCTTTATATGAAGCAGAACGATTCCGAATGCTCTACATTGACATGCTCTAGGAGCTCTATGTAAAAATAAATGCCATGAAGAAGAGAAACCTCGGTAAGGTGCAGTGAGAAGGACTTGTAGATTTTCATTGGAATCTGGTCGAAAACCCTTTTTCGGTATACTTATGTAATGCAGCGGCGAAGTAGACCAATCCTATGCTATAAGAATGGCAATTTAGTAGCTAAGGCAATGTTTGCCTAACTAGGGTTTCATCTAGACGTATTTTCGAAAGAAATTTCCAAAAGAAATAACTTAAATCTAGGCTATAAAAATTAGAAAAACATATTGAATATCAAAACTCTACTCACCAATTTTATCCTCTGGCGTTCCATCAGCATTCGACATGCTTCGGCTAAATGAATTCTGATCATCACGATCGCTTCCAGTCTCGATGCGATCCATCTGCTGCTGTCTCTCGCGCTCTCTATCACGTTCCTTATTTCTATCTCGACTATCACCTCGTCCGGAACTGCTATCGTTCGACGGCACCTTAACAACTCGGTCACGAACATCGTATTCACTATCGGATGGTTGTTGATGATCGTTATATTGTTTTTGTTTTAATGAAGCACGTTTGGGTGATGTGGATAGAAGAGCAACACCATGGGAGTTTGCAAAAGAGGAAGAAGAAGCATAATTAGCATTACTACAAACAGGACTGCTACGATTTTTGTAGTCGTTATCATCTAAGGGGGGATCGTTCTCGTACTCAAAGTACTCTGGCTTATTATTAATACTAACTAAGCTACTGCGTTCTTGGGAGTCTTCGCGCTGTAACTGTTCTAAGCGATTGGGATGTGGGGGGTGACGGGATCGGTGGGAGTTACGTTTCGGGGATCGTGATAGATCTTCGGAGTGATCAGATCCTTGCGGTGGGGTATGTCTGTCACGTTCTGGTGAAGGCCTTGTTTTTCGGGCAGTACGGGCTCGATTTGTGCGTCTTGATTCTGTGCTTGGATGATGATCGGTAGGTTTGTGGTGGGAGCTTTCAACAACGACTGATGACATGTGCATCAACTGACGACGGTTACGTGGACGATCTTCATGCTTTTCAGCATGATCAACGACTTCTTCCTTATGATTATCAGGGGGAGGCTGATTGTTATGCTCATCGGCATGATATCCCTCGTCATGTTTATCAGCAGGGTGCTCCTCTGCGTTCGGTTCATCTGGATGTACGGACTGTGAATGGCTTTCGTACTTCGTTCTTTTCTGAGGAGACGGAATGCCGTTTGCTAACCCTTCTGAGTGCGACTTGGGTAAATCTAGGGATAAATAGCTTCGGTTCAAGTTTCTTCGCTTTTCATGATTCGACGAAACGAAATTCGCGCTGTTTCGTCGTTTAGGGCTTCTGTAAACAGCGTTCTGTACCGAGTTCCGTTTCCATCCGACGTCCGAGTCATAGACGATGTTAATTATTTTGTCATCAGTTACCAAGGAGTGTGAATGGCTCAAAGGATGATGTTCATCGACAATTGCTCCGAAGTAGGTCTGTCTAATGTTCGACTCCGATTTGTACTTCCTGGGCATCTTCGAAAATGGTCTGCGATAGTAGTTATCTTCGTACTCCCGTGGCCGTTCTCTTTCCCACTGAGCACTTGGCAAATCGTCATAATGAAAAGACCGAAAATTCCTGTCGTTCTCGTATTTATGCTCAGACAACTTCGGTTTCTTCAGGATCGACGGCGGCATGGCCTTGGCAGATACTGGAATGCAATTGACAACATCTTCTGGATCCAAGTTCCTCGGCATATCGATCACCGGACCTTGCGGGATATTTATATCGATCTCGTTGAAAATCGGCTTATTCATTGGGAATTGTGGTGGGGGATTTACATAAACAAAAGGATTCATAAACTGTGCAGGCATAGGATCTAGACATGACAGTGAGGGCTCTGATAATGGATAATATTCAGACAGTGACGGACGGCGCATATGTAGTGGAATGAAGTTTTGATTACCATAGTATGGATCAACTACGCCGGGGCTTGTATAAAAGTATGGGGCATCGAAATGAGTTGAAAATTGCGGAAATGGAAAATGAGCGTCTTGAAAAAAGTTCACAACAGGATCTGCTAAACGCTTAAAGCTCTCGAAGTTTGGCTTAGGGATATTGTAGCCCAGCGAGTTGCTACGAAACACTTTAGCTGGGATGCTCCTAAAATCTGTTTTAGCTATAAAATCGGGAAAGCGTGGGAAATTCTGGAAGTAACTTGGAAAAATACTCGACGTAGTCGTCATAGTCGGTGCATTGGCATCTTGTGTTGGTGGTGGAGGAACAACGTCTATATTTAACGACGCTATTGGGTGGTGGTCAAGAGTGTCGAAGGATCGCCAGTTTGGTGAAAGACTGTTGTGTATTCTGTGATGGTGTCTTTTTTATATAAAAAAAATTTTAAAGAAAAAAAAGAAATATTTTTGCTTCCATTTCTCAAATTTTTTTAATGTAACCTAAACATAAAAGTGAATACTTACCTCAATCCTCTTGATCCCCTTGGTCGTTCTGATTGAGTAGAAAAAGCACTTGAGGTCACACTAACTACAGATTCCATATCTGAATCACCAAAATCGCCCATAAAATCTTTATCGGGCGATAGCGAATGGCGCGGCCGGAAACGTGATTCCATTGAATGTAAATCACTATCGGATAGACCGGTGTAATGGCGCTCCCATCCTCCCATACCTGTACTTCTGTAGGTTGCTTGATGATGTGGCTGACGCGTCCGATGCCGGCCAAATCGTCCGACCATTCGCTCATCAAATTCTTGCCCTAATCTATCTCGTATCATTGCGCTTCGTGATGTTTGTGGTACCTGGAAATTTTTCAAAAATAATGTAAGCAATTTGTTACAAGTTTAAATAAGTAAAAAAGGAGATATCTCCGCAAATAGTTCTGTACAGTACTACAATAAATTTTGCAGTGGCAAAATTGGTCGGTAGAAGACAACAGCGTGACAAGCTGTGACACTTTTAACTCTAAATGAAGGCTGAGTTGACAATCCCAGTGAAAGCCTGCCAAAAAATGATCCTTGGCCCTATGCAAGGATGTGGGACTGGAATTTTAATAGATGGTCAAGCCTCTACTCGAACTCTAGGTTCGGTGATGATACAGTCCAAGCTGGTGTAACGATGCAGGGTTGACCTAGATACGATCGGTACAATGCATAACATGACTCTCGTTTTGTTCCCCGACATACGATCCCATAAATGGGAACAAGAAAGATTACTTACAACTCTCTCAGAGGCTGCAGCGAGAGATTACTAACAAACAAATATGCGGGGTCTAAAACGCTATTTTCGATTACCACCTGCTGCTAACCAGTCAAAGGTGGAACTCTTTGGAGATCTGCTTTACTTACTGGCCTGCGTGGCCTACTTAGAACAAAGGTAGGACCAACCCAAGTAAAAGAGCAAACAACATTCAGTACAAATTTATTATGCAACCAATGAAACTAAGATATCAACTTTCAGTTAGCAAGATCAACAATTTATTCTAGATCTACATGTGAAGACTACAGAAGACTATACGCAGCTACAATTCCTGAACCATACCTCAACCTCAACAGTTCGAAGACATTAGTCCTAGCGAAAATTATATTCAGCACAATCGTTCTTACCATTCTCACTACATCCCAATGACACTTCACTTGAGACAGACCAGAGGTAATAAAAGGGTAATTAAACCAAACATCTAAAAATCCACTTATCAGATTATTGTTCATCAACCACAAGGGAAAATAATTTTCAGCACAATCATTCTTAACTATGCCTATCACCACATTACAATGACAACTGAAGATTTCGCAGAGGCATTCTAAAGGTAATAAAGGGGTAATAAAACAAAGCAACATAAAAAATTAACTTGTCAAGTCATTGCTCATCGACCACAAGTGAAAATAATCTTCAGCACAGTAATTTTTAACTGTGCCTTTCACTACATTCCAATGACAATTCAAGATTTCCCAGAGGCAGACCAAAGGCTTTTAATACGTAGAGAGAATGACTTACACCCTACGAAAGTATATACCGTTAACAATTGTAATAGAGGAAAAATGCAGCTAGGGAGAGTAATTGGAGAAGAAACTGGATGAGCAAGATAAAATGAGCCACAATTTTTTATGAATGGGTGCAGCAAATACTAGTTTAGCACAAATTTAAATCTGATACTTGAAGTGTCATATCGTTTGTCTCATATAATGATCAAGGAATTTGGTCTTCGCCAGCGAGAAGTCGATTCGTTCCGGTGAACGTGAGCGGAACCTGGTATGCCAGTGACAGGTGCCATATGTTCTCGCTTAAAGACGTCGTTAGTAATAGGCCTGCAAAGTTTCATTTAGGTCGAGTCTTGACCTAGCGCACGGTTCACCTCCTTGTATACCTAGTAGTCTGGTATTGCCTGCGCCATAGCCTTTGTCGACTGATTAATAGGATTTACTGGTTGCAGGGGTTATAACACTCTGTCAACGCTGTCTCCCGTTAACCCCGACGGTTGTGCTCAGTCGGCTACTTTAATAAGCCAACTCATACAACATCCAAGAGCTCAAACGCAGCGTTCATCGCCATCTAGTCCAACAAGCCACAGTGGAAAGACATCTCACCAAAGAGTAAAACGCTGAAGAGTTTCTGGGAATTGTAGGAGTCGCTGAACATACAAGATGGAAGGTGTATGCTATCTCGAATTAGGAAGCTGTACCGGTTGCGGATGAGTTAGTAAACAACTGGAACAGCAGATATTGGGTATCACGTGAATTGCATTCCGATCAGGTAAGGAGCTACGAGTCCCAAGAATTCCAATAGGTTGCAACATACTCGGGACACGGAAAACGAGGACAAGACCACTTTACCCGCAATCTGATGGTGGAATGGTGAACCACCATTAGTGAACATCTAAGGAAGGTAGGTAACGACCATCAGGGTGATTGGAACGGCTAGGTACCGCTTTTCTTATGGCATTCAGAGAACAGTTCTACCACAGTTCTACTTGTAAGACGACTTCAGGGATGCTCTTCAGGAAACATATCACGCCTTCAGGTGATTTAATGTTTGGAATCGCGTCAGAAACGAGCCAGCGAATACTCCTTTAGTGGAAATCCATGAGACAGTCTGTACAAATCTGAAAACGTCCAGCGAAAAGATGATCCGCTACGACCTAAGCTGAATTTAAAGAGGGTGAACAAGTGTGAATATATAATCCTCGACGAATAAAAAAGGAAAAACACCAAAACTACAAAGGAAGTGGAAGGATCCTGCGCTGCCATCACGAGGTAAAAACGATCGTTACCTACATAACGTTACCTACAGTGTCACATCTCAATTTAGTACGGATGTTCTAAATGAACTAGTGATGAGCAAAAAGTCTTGCAACAATTTTTTTCTAACAGAAATTATTTGACCCTAAAAGTATGCAGACAAAAAATGACCGGTGCACAGAGACGCTACGTCGTTAAGAGATTAGATGACAAAAGGCACGGCAGTAAAAAAGATATGTGGCATTAGACGGTCAAGATCTTGACAAAATAACAAATGATTCCGTAACTTCTAGATAGTCCTTAAATAACATTAACTAACCTGTGGCAGTTGTCTCTTTTTCGGTGAACCAGTTGGTGTGGCAGTTGCTGAACGAGACTGAAATCGCGGCGTATATGATGAATGTATTGGAAGAACTGGATAATCTATATAACGATCATCTGGTGGTGATAACGAACCACGTCTTGGACTATTGCTGCGATGATGATGATAACTTTCGCTTGGTGCAGCTGAGTGACTACGTTGGCTAAGGCTCATACCATTACCGCCGCCATTACGTCGTGGTGGATAAACGGATGTAGATATAGTCTGCTGTTGCTATATTTATTAATAATAAATAAATTATAATAATGTAAATATATTAATTTTTGTGTGTTTTTAATTAAAATATTAATAATATTGTTTGTTTACTTGATTATGATAACTT
Source organism: Thereva unica (assembly GCA_949987705.1). Lineage (NCBI taxonomy): Eukaryota > Metazoa > Arthropoda > Insecta > Diptera > Therevidae > Thereva > Thereva unica. Next base: position 7,162,114 of record OX465283.1, read on the forward strand.
TGACCGATGCCTGATACTGTACGATAATCGCGTGCTACCATTCCAGCCACTCTTTTGCGGCCTTGTGGTGACATATCACGGCGCGATCGTCGTTCGTGTAATTCAACCTGTAATGATATGGTAAAAAAAATATTTTTGGATATTAATTACACGCTCATGTTTTTGTAATTATTTAATTTCTAATTTAATTTTTTTTTTGTAGTTATTAATTATAAACATAAACTGTCTTACTATATAAAACTGAATACACATTTAGAAGGAAAGTGTGTTTGTGAATAAAGGAGAATTTTTTAGCAATATTCGTATTTTTTAATATTTTGGTGTAAAACAGTTTTGTTTTTTTATTTATATTTTTTTTTAATTTTCATTTCATTTCCAATTATTTAAAGTTTAAATTTATTGTCTTAAAACATACAACAACCTACTGGTAGGATAATAAGCATAGTATATTTATATTTTTTACGATAAAATAATAATTTTAATAATAGTTTTTAATTTTAAAAAAAAAGTGTCTAGAGAAGCAAAAGTACTAAGCATAAGTTTAGACAGAATTGTTTTTAGTAGTAGTAGTAAAAATACGCAAATAACTTTTCAACAAAAATTATAACTTTTTATATGTAAAGTATTTTTTAAAAATCTACGAAATAAATAATATTAATAATCATTAATTTCAAAATATAATAATAATAATAAAAAATATAAATAAATAAATAACTAAGAGTACTGTCAAGCTTTCAACATATTTTTTATTTTTATTTTATTTTTGTTTAATGTTTAAAGCATAAAAGCACTGTTTCATTCGCAACATACATTTAGAATTCGTGGTGGTTAAATTCTCGTTAATAATTTTGTAAATATAGAGAGTTCCAATATTACTGTGTGCAGATATATATAAAAATAATTAAAAATCCACTTTTAAATATATTAATTAAATTTAAAAATCAGTATAGTTAAACAAAACATATATTTAAACAAAAAAATCAAGTAATAATAAAACATAAAATTTGCATTGATTTTAATAAAATTCATGTGCTTGTGTGTGTCTTTAATATTATACAATAATTTTCTTAGTTTTACATTTTTTTTTTATTTAAATAAAAACACAAAAATATAAAACAAAAATATAAAATTAAAAAAACTAATTTAATATTTCTGTAAAATGTTTTTTTCTTTTTTTTTTTCAATTTGATGTTGTTCAATTTTTATATGAATAACAAATTTTTATTTTATTTAATAATATTTTTAAACATAAACAATAATGTTATGTTTTCATTTTTTTTATTATTTATTTTTCCTAAAAGTTATTGAGATAAACATAAAATTACAACAACATATGGAGGAAAAAATTATTGTTTTTTTTGGTCTTTTTCGTTTTTTTGGGAATATTATTTTTGTTTTTAATTTTTTATGTATTTTTTTAGTAAATTTGCAGTTAAGTAAAAGTGCTTTTTTTGGGGGGTAGCCTTCTTGTTCTGGAAAAAGTTTTATTTATTTATTTATTTAAAATATTTTTTATAATTAACTGAAAAGTAAAAGTTTTATAAAATATTGTATTTTTTTATAAGATTTTTATGTGTTAATTTATATTTTTTTCATATTTAATTCTTATATATATAATATAAAATATTTTTTTTATTGTTATTGAAATTATAACACAAATAATAAGGGATTTGTTAAATATAAATAAGTAAACAAAAAATAACCGAAAATGCTCTTGTGTTATAGTAATACCAAAATCTAGATTCTGTCATTATTATTATTATTTTACTTCTAGTTTAAATTTTAGAAATGAATATTTGCCATTTTGCGAAACAAGAGATGGGCAACACCTTTGAAATGGGTAGCACTTGGCTATGAAAAGAGTCTCAACTCTTGTAAGAATGTTACTATCAAAAACTGGTATAAAGGTGCGGTGATAAGGCACTCAAGACTACATAAACGATTTTATAAACAAATTAATATTCGGGTGTGCTTTGACTACAATTATATGGCTTTTGTAAAGAGATTTCCAATAGGATAGTCCGACCAAGTTGGTGACGTTACAACTCACAAATTTAGAGGCTATAGCAATTACTCATTAGGTGTCGAGCCACACGTGTCAATTTTTAATATTTACTATGAAATTAATTTTCAGTTCAACTTACATTCTGTGTACTACGTGAATTTTACAGTGCCCAAGCTGTCCTGTTGAGTCGACTATTCGTCGGTTGGTCGAAAAATTCGAATCAAAGGATTCAGTAAACAATCAAATCATATTCATACGTTGTTGTAACGATCTGCAGAAAACTTTGCCGTAGTGAACGACGTGTGGCCTTTCAGAGACCCTCACTTCTAGTAGTATTTTGCGTCTGGACTTGATTGAGCCTGTATCCGTACAAAAATCAATTGATGACCCACGAACTGATTGTAAACTATGGTAACCACAGTCGAACATTTTCTGACTAAGCTCTGCAGCAGTTGGAAGTGAACCTCGATTTTGGGCAAAAATCATTTCTAGCGACTACTTGCATTTTTGAATGAATAGCTATGGATGGATGGATGGACAAGCAAAATTCACGGGACAATACCAATAAGCCAGGCGATTGATTCCTTAAAAGCCAAGATAACCAATGTCATCAATGATATCGAGCCCGATTTATGCTATTGAATCATCGAAAATTGGAGCTTTCAGATAGGCGCCGCCCAACCATGCCATGCATAATGTAAACGAATTCTCGCTTCGCCTCGAATTTATATATCTGCTGCATTGAGTTTCATTCCATACTCGAAGTCAGTTTTGATAATAGAGCTGGTCCCCGGTGCGAAATGACTACGTCGTCAACACGAAATATATTTTGCATCGGTTCATACAACAACAGCGAATGTTGAACTTGAAATCTACAACGAGGCATTGATTTCTATAGAGGATTTGAGCCTGATAATGTCCATTGATGATAGAAATAAACGACGAATACAGAGGAATATTTTTCTTTGATGCTCCACCAGGTGAAACGTTCCTAATTTCATTGATTTCGATTCGAGCACAAGGTCAAATAGCAGTAGCCGTAGCCAGATCGGGAATCGCTGCCACATTGTTAGAAAGAGGACGAACAGCTCTACTAGTCTTCAAATTGACACTGAATTTGCAGACGATAAAATAACCGACGTACAACCTTGCCAAAAATCAGCAATGGCAAAAGTCAAGAGTTCAAACGCAAGGTCAATCGACATCTACTCACGCACCCTCAGACCCCTAACTTATTCCGTTCTCCTCTATGCTTCAAATCAAGCTTGCTACTATGACTCGAATGACATGACGGACTAGTAGTAGAAAGGGTGATTCCTAAGCTTGATATTACCACATAAAAAAATAATCATTTGAGATGACTATACAATGACGCACAAACGGGTATTGGACGCACTTGATCGAAAGTTGAAAGATTTGTGCAATAATTAAGACCTCTTTGAAAATACGATGATTCCGCTGGCCGACGATTTTCCGCAAACGCTGCCAGTCATTTGAAAATTAACAGCTGCTGAACGCTTGCTCAAAGTCATTAAATTTGTGGAGATTCATGAAAACTCTAAAGTTAACAAAGAATATGCGAGTCATGTTACAAAATGACGAATTGACGGAAGTGTTTTCACACGCACACAATTATTAAACGCTGACAACGGAAAAATTTCGGTTGACGCTTCCTTCCACTAGCCTTCGTTTCCACCTAATTTTTGTCGACGTCGGAAAAATAATAGATCACAAAAGTGCTCCCGAATATTGGTGCAAATTACAAAAACCATGTTTGGTTGAGTTAGGACGTAAACGATTTGAGAACATAAGAATTCAAAGTCAAGTCGCTGGCCAATTGCATTCATTTAAATCGGCCGATTCAATTACCAATCCGAAACCGAATTTCTGAATACATTGGATTTGCCAGGAACTCCGAAGCATAATTAGCAGTTCAAGTTCAGGTCAATGATATTCATGTTACGCAATCGGAACCAACCAAAATTATGTAATGGAACATGACTCGCTGTTAGGAAGCTGAACTAGTTTTAACTGAAAAATCTATGTTCACTTTTGACACAACCATACTCTTCGGGATATTGTATTAACAGATTGTTTGTTGTCTGGAGACGCGAATAAACTAAAGTCGAACATACAATAAAACTGAAAATATTCCTAAAATATGATCTTTTTGTTCAAACGCAGGTTCCACAGGAGGTATTAGAAACATTGAAAGTTATGTAAGAAAGGGAGGAATCTTCGGCGAAACATAATTCTGCATCTTCGGTGAGGAAGAGCTTTTACAATTGAATGATAAAACTTATTGGCCAGAATTGTTGAATTGCAAAAGAAGGATGTCAGAGGATCCACAAAGTAATTAGCCAGCGGATCCTCCGAAACTAGAATCATTCTAAGCGTCTGAGTGAGTGGTAAAGTCGGCGGGGCCTGGGACACTTCAGTAAAGACTGCTCTTGCCGCAGCTATGGGTTATAGCTGTGGATAATATTCTAAAAACATTAGAAAACATCAGAATAGAGGCAATCACCCATGCGGACGACATCATGATCGTAGTATCCGGCAGGGTTAACTCCACAATCATGGATTATGGAAAAATCTAACTTGCAGAAGTTAGCGGTTTGTCTAAGTACTGTTTACTCTTGATAATTCCCCATTTCAGTTTACCAACAATCAATGGACGCAAGCACTGAACCTGTCTCAATCAGCTAAGTACTTCTTTTGGACTCAAAGTTAAAATCAATTATAGAATCGATAAGAGAGCAAAGCAAGGATATTTTTTACTGAAATCGCAATTGGCAAATATGCATTTCTAAATAAAAAATTCTCGCGTTTTTGGTATTACTGAAATGAAAACAAAATAAAAATTTTATAAAAATGTCCAAGCTAAAACTAAACATTCACTTTTGCACAAATACTTTATTTTTCCTTTTCCTAATTGTGCAATCCTTGAATGTTTAGTCCTTTTCCATCACCATACAATAACGACATAAAAACAGGACAAAATCAAAAACACATATTCGAGAAGAAGAATGTATAAAAAACACGATTCGGTGAACTACCAAAAAACGAAACAGAAAATATGAGAGAGAGAAAAAGATAGAAGTATTAGGCAACGGACATGAATGATACAATTAAAAAAATAAATTAATAAATAATTGTGAATTTAAAAAATAAATGATAATAAGGAAAAAGAAAAAGGACGAACTAAAAATCCACCAGTCCGGAATTTCGTTACCTCTGGCGGTGGACTGGAGGAGCTTCCTAAGGACGATATACTCGCCCCGTCCCTGCCAGCTGCGATTCCATCGATGTCACACTCAGATGTCGTATCTGAGTCGCTTAGTCGGGATGTAGTGCTCGGTGGCGATAAATGATCAGTCGGGGTGAAGATCATTTCCATTTCACTAGGATCATCTCTACGCAGCTAAAAATTGGGTTTTGGTTTTGATTGCTTTCATTAATGATTGATTTTTTTTATTATTTATTAATGAAATTTTTTAATAATTGTTCTTTTTTTGAAATTAAAAACTTAAAAGAAATTTCATACAAAATGATTACAGAATACTGAAACAATGGGTGTTTTGTTTTTCAGTATATAATTTTTTTTTAATTGTTTGAAAAAATGTAAAGTGTAATTGTGTTTTTGAACTAAAATAGAAAAAATTAAATGTTAATAATTCTGGTTGCTAAACGACTTTTAAAGAAAACTATCTCAATAAAATGGCGTGAATTTTTACCCGCTAGCAAAATACAGATTTCACCGAAAACATCTAAATATTCTAAATTCTGTCAGAGACCCAGTATTGTGTGTGAAAGACTAAAGCTCAAGGATAATCCGCTACACACTGTTTACTATTCTATCTAAAGTGCCATAGACAGCAAGAGAAGCTCTAGTCGATATGATTGAAACCTGATTACGACGTATATTACGTAGGTTATTTGGTCAACAGTAGGATAAAATCTAACGCAATAGGTTTTAAACCGATCAATGAAAGACTAAGATTCATCTATCGAATTCATTAAGGTAGACGAAAACGAGCTTATTAATTCACTAAATTTGACGGGAAAAGCATTCTGAGAGATTTGAACGATAAAATAGGTCAGGAGCCCGTATATAAACAATACAGCAGTTTGCATAACAACCCTAATGGCAATAAACAACGAGCTATAGAAATGGTACTATATTAGAACTTGGTCAGTGTAATAGATTTACGGGTAAGTATGCGCAAATTCACCTGAGTATCCCCTTTTGCAGTCGTTTACAACCAAACAAGCTGATATATCTAAATATGTTGATCGACAGCCACCATTTTTTGGTCCTGATGAGAGTACGAATATACTGAGGAGCCAACTCCTATTCAGTTGCGCGATAGCGCATTACACCGCAAATAAACTTTGTATCTGCGAATTAGGCTCGAGTTATCACAGATGGACTACACAACGAAACGGCTAGAACCAAGTTCACCATGAATTAAAGCGCGGCCACAGTGAAGAAAGAACGAGTATTAGGAACGAACAGTGGTTCGTCAACGAGACTTGGACACTTCTTGAAAATACTGTCATTAGTAGTACTGCTAACTCCAGAAGCCGTAGACTGTTTTGAACTGTAGACTTGAACGATTTAGTCAATGAAGCAAGTTATGTAACGAGTAATCTCCAAGAGGTTAACTATGCAAGACTTCAGGGGTCGGTTCGTGTATCTCGAACGTCGATAATCGTTCGAAACGAATTTGAAAACGAAAAACTTTGTCAGGCAAAAATTAAATCTTTAAAAAGTGACTCTGCCCAGCAAAATGCTTTGGTTTAAAATGATATGTTATATGCTAAAACAATTTAATATATTTTCCAAAATTCTTTAAGGTGTCGACACAGAACTAGTTTCCATCACTTCCATAGATTGAATCCATAGGTTGCGTATCACCTATGGACCTTCCATCGATCTCTGGGATTTGGCATAAAAAAAAAACCTTTGAAGAACTGCCCAACCAAGGCAACTCACCCTATTTATTAAGCAGAAGGATTTGAAGGAGGCATTTCCATTTACAAGTCGAATTAAAAGAGGCAGCAAAAGACCTAGGCCTGAAGATAAACGAAGAAAAAACGAAGGTGATGCAGCAATCCAGAGCAGAAAGATTTAGAATGGAAAAAAATATAACTATCGACGAACATAACCTAGAAATAGTCGATAAAACAGCCTACCTTGGGTCGAAGAAATGAAGAAATAACCAATAACCATAAGCTCTCACTCTACAAAACAGTAATACGATCAGTACTGTGTTATGGTAGCGATACCCAGGACATAGAGGAACGAGTCAACAGGTTTGAGAAAAAATTCGTAGATGCATAAAATAGAGAAGATGGAATATGGCGAAGAAGATACAACAACAAGTTGTATGAAATTTTTGACCACCCGGAACTTTCAACTTTGATAAAAATTAACAGACTAAGACTAGTCGGCCATGTAATAAGGATGGAGGACAATCGTATCATAAAACGGCTTATGGCAACAGAAATTTCGGGAAATAGGCCAGTAGGTAGACCCAGGAGCAGATGTATAGACTCTGTGACGGCGGACGCAGAGGTAATGCTCAACATCCGGAACGGCAGACATGCAGTAAGGGATCGTCAGACTTGCCCTAAAGGAGACCAAGGCACGATAACGTAAATATGATATTGAAGCCTCCACCAATATATGATCCCTTATTCTACTTTAGCGTCACCATGCTTAGAAAAAGTGAGCAAAACCATAAGTTGACTAAAAAAAATACAAAAGCTCCACTGCAGACAGCCTACCGTCTAAGTCTGGATGCCTAACCACTTGAACAGATGCATATTGGGCTTCGTACATAAACAACTACATATCCTAGTATAACCTTGTTTAGTACTTCGAACTTCGTATAAGTTATTCCAAAATATTTACAAAATAGGATAGCTTCATATGCTAGAAACATCATAAGTACAACAAAAGTGCTTCATCCAGAGAAATCAATAACTGTTAAGATTTTTAGGTAGTCAGGCAGGCGATGGAAACATATCTTGAGTATCAAAACCAACCACCTCTCTTTAAATACTTTAAGGCCGCCTTATGACAGCAAAGACCTGGTAGAAGTAGAAAGCCATGACAGAATTCGGCGATTATATATGTAGTTCGACCAAATTAAAATATTCGGAACACTATCCAGACAAATCAACAATTATACAATTGTCTGGTCTGTCTACTTTTCTTTGAATAAAGTTGGCTGAGATTCGAGTGAGACAAAAAGCGACACAATTATCTACAAGTCCACTCAATGCAAGATGTTTTCACCCAGAATGAACGGACGACATGAAAACTGGAACCGAATATGAATGTAATGTAGTTCGCTCAATAGTGAACCCACCTGTCATATGATCAGATACTGCTCCCAAAATCACGGTAGTGGAAAATTATTGTGAAGCAGCATAATCGTACCAACTTTGGATCAATAGCAGCGGATTAGATATAAGTTCACATACGCTACAAGCCAATTAAGCTCATCATAGTGCGTCAAGTCTTTTAAATCCTAACCTAACCATAAAACTCAAACGGCTGCTGTATAAGACAATGGTAGACAGCATTGGCATAAGCGACTTAGGGCCTTATCTTACCTCTTATCTCAGTCGTGTTCTAGAGGAAAGTCTTCCAAAAATTGTTTGTCTGTGTTAGAGAAAACTATTCCGGAGACCCTATACTAACTCAGTTTACAAGCGTTATAGCAACATACATGTCGTAAATAATTAAAATTCGGTAGGCACCTCTGAAGACCACTTCATCTATCTCGTATAAAGTGAACACGAATCTGCTCGCAGAGTTCTTTTGCAACGAAGGAAACGAATAGGGTGGATAGGTATATAGGGTGGACACAAACTCTCAGACCTTTGGAATGTAACCAAATTAAAAAAGACTCATTAGCCCGAAATCGGAACCGGTACAGAGAGAGGGATTTCAAGTGTTCAAAGCAAGACCCCGGTTGTAGAGGCGAATAAGTATGGACGATTGGTAAGTAAATTCAATTACAGGATCAATTATTCTTAAGCATAACAAATCGGTTGAGAAATGCAAAGAACTGGCAAAAATATCTACTATCTTATAGCAACCAGAACATTTGTTAAACAATTATAACTAAAAAATAAAAAACTAAAATAAACAAGAAAAACCGCGAAATTTCTAATTTAATTTTGGCACAGACACGAATATCATATCGAAAAAATCATAAACATTTTTTTACAAATTTTTACAACCAAAAAAATTAAAAAGAAACCAAAGAAAAACGAAAGAAAAACATTGATTATTGAAACAGAACTTTCATGTGACACAGACATTATCTTGAGATTTTGTAAAAATAAATTTTTCTATACACGCCATTATTAATTTCTTTTTTCTTGTTTTATGTCTGAGATACGTTTATGTTCTTTTATTTTCTGTTTTTCATTTCTACATACCAAACAAACCCGAACCATATATATGTATATAATTATATAGAGAAGGATCGAATGAGATATTTTGTAAAATTTACTATATTATTCCAAAAATTCATCAATAAACATCCAAAAATTTATTCAAATTAAATTTCAAAATATCTCAAATGATCGTTAAGCATAAGAAACGCTCAAATTCAAACAAGAATAACTAAAAGTAAAAATAAATGTTCCTTTTTTTTTCTTAAGTATGTTTATCAATCAAATTCATCCTGATTAATATTGACACAAAAAAAGGAAAAATTTATTAAAGAAAATCAAAAAAAGGAGAAAAGTTTATAGTATATTTATATATTTTTTGTTTTCGTTTTGTTTTATTCAAAATGCAACATACTATGTGACTCGTTGAGTCCTGATGCGGATGCAGTGTATACCATTCGGCCTCATCGTCTACGGAATGCGAGCCCAAGTCGATTACAACTTCACCCAAGAAGTCATTGGCACCGTAGCGTACGTAATCCCAAATTGTTATCTAAAATGAAATAGTGTTAATATAGTTTCAAGCAAGTGGTGTTTTAAAGCCAGTTTCTTAAATATAGTAGGTTAATGTTTTGTAATATTAGAGTGAATTGTTTGAAAGGTCTACACTTTATAGATGGTCATTATAAACTTAATATATTTTAAAAAAGTAAAATAATATGTCCCAAAAACTATTATACGTTTCCCTGCTTGAGGAGCATCCTATTTGGTCTTTACTAAAACTGTTTCCAAGGAAGTATGGTTATGCTTTGTCTTCAGGAACGAGACCTTCCATACAATGGCTATTACAGCTTCCTTGGACGCTGTTGGATTGGAAATCCTAGGTAAACTTTTTGACATTCATTCATTTGGCAAAGATTTCCCATATCTCCCTTTCTCCAAACCTTCTAGAGTGTCTGTGCATCTATTTTTAAAGCTCATATAGTTTCCCTAAGGCCAACTCTTCCCTGTCTTTACTTACTTATGATTCATCCATCCCTCATGGGACGTATAGCGGAAACAGTTGCCCCCGCAGACTCTATTTGGCGAGACAGTTCTCAGCTCTGTCTAGGATCTACCAATTGTTGCGGCCCCTGCGAATAGGGCTGTCCTCCACGTTGTTCTAGGTTTTCCAAATCGACAGTTCTCTGCAGTTTCCAGTCAAGGGCCTGTTTGTCTAGATTCTCGTATTCTCATCACAAGGTGTGGCCAAATCAATTCCATTTCCTTCACCTGATTTCGTCGTATATCCTTTCTGTGCCGGCACGCGCCTTCTGATGCATTAATTAGGTGACCTTCCACTTTAGCAATCACACAAAAGAACTGCCTTAACGTTGATTGTGAACAGCCGCAATTTACTGTTAGTTGAAATCTCCGTCGATCTCCATAAGCGAAACAAGCGTGCATATGCGCTTCGTGCTTCGTATGCTATCTGTTTTACTATCTAAAATGCTGACAAAGATGTCGTTTATTACTATAAGAAAGAGTAGTGGCGAAAGTAGGCATCCTTGTCGTACTTCTGAGTTCACCTGAAAGCTCTCCAATAATTTTCCATTATGGAGAACTTTTTCCAGTCAATAATTCCTTTGCATATCTTATCACTAATTCGTTCAATCCACGAGACAATATTCTTCACGGGTAGTTTGATTCAGTAACTGCTTCTGGCCGAACTTTCCTCCAGGCAGAGTTCATTTTTTTTAAGCAACTTTTTGTCTGCTCTACCAATATCATGCATGTACAGTTTCATTCAATTTCTGATGATTGGCTGATCCATACACTGATTCAGAGTAAGGGAGCGATGCAGTAATGAAGAGAAGCTCTGGCAACACATAGTCTTGCAAGCTCGAGGGGTGAGCTTGTAGTATTCTCCATATCCAGGTTGCCTTCAGCATACTTCTTTCCTTTAAATAAGCTCGAATATTAAATGGTTATCCAAGCCTTGTAGTCTGACCTTAAAGGCTCTCGGGTTTTTCGTAGAAACTTTCTTTTTAAATTCCCTCTTACAATATCACAATAAAGCCTATCCGTAATTTGTTTATGAAAAAAGCCGCCTAAGCACAAATGTCACCTTTTGCACTAGCAGTCCGTAACGTTCGTTCGTCCAAACAATGACGCATTTTCAAGTGGTAAGCCTAGCTCAAATGAATAATGAATAGTTCAAGGGAACCTGAGATGTGCCGAGGAGGAGGCAATGGACCTTACATTTCAAATCTTGAGTATTGTACAAACTTGGAACTATCGACTATAGAATATTGTTCCACAGAATATTGTTTGATTATAAAAAAATTCCTAAGGTGTAGCGTTGCGCAAGAAAGATTGTGGCAGATTGTGGGAATCGGCCGCACGGGCTGGTCTGATCTATTCGGCCTAGGTTTTACAGACTTCGTAGAATGAGGAATGAATAAATATATTTTTACCCGTATAAAGCTGGTGATATAAATAACAGAAAAAATTTTAAAAAAAAAAAAAAAACCGACTTCAAAACTACATATACCTATGCATGCATATGTACAAACTTAAACTAAAAAGTAAAAAATAATATTTTAATTACCTCAAAGCAAGAGCCTTAAAGGACAGTTAAAAAAATTATTGATATTTATATATGTATGTATCTATTTAATATTTTTAAAAAGTTCATTTTGGAGTCGGTGCCAGCCAAAGGTATGTATTAACGTAAGTTTTCTTTTGCACCCAAGCTTTCAGGGTATGTATAAACGTAATTGTTCTTTGGCTGGCACCGACTCCAAAATGAACTTTTTAAAAATATTAAATAGATACATACATATATAAATATCAATAATTTTTTTAACTGTCCTTTAAGGCTCTTGCTTTGAGGTAATTAAAATATTATTTTTTACTTTTTAGTTTAAGTTTGTACATATGCATGCATAGGTATATGTAGTTTTGAAGTCGGTTTTTTTTTTTTTTAATTTTTTATTTTTTACTTTTTAGTTTAAGTTTGTTTACAAAATTGTATTCTACTCGTCATACCCTTTCATTTGATATCCATGAAGGGGGTCGGGAAACAAAATTGCAAAATTCGGCCGCCATCTTGGAACCGACCGCCATTTTTTTACAAAATTTATATGGGACCACCTCTGAGGTATAACGTACCAAACAAAAAAAGAATCATCAAAATCGATTCATAATTGGCGGAGTAATCGCGTAACATACATAGAAAAAAAAAAAAAAACATACATTCGAATTGATAACCTCCTCTTTTTTGAAGTCGGTTAAAAAGTGAACTTCAATCCTTGGATCGTTTATTGAGTCAATGGAGGAGCGAATGGCGCTACCAACTACACAAAATATCAATTTCACAAGCCACACTTAGGTTGTTGTCTAACCCTAAGTACAGATAAACGAGTCGTATTCAAAGCGAGGTCGAAGGTAAGATTTGTGGATTGTGGCCGGGGGCATTGACTGTTACAGCAACGATATGAAGGGATGGATCCCCCGTTTGTTCTTTCTTATATGATTGACTAAGCTTTGTTAGGCTATGGTGCAAAGTCGAGTAGTAAGCTTAGTTAAAAGGAAAGAAGAGAATAGAATAGGTTAGAGGGTCAGGAGGTGCTACAGGAGATGGTAATGAACCCTATATTTGAACTCTAGGATATATGTTTGTTGTAGCGCTTAAGTTTGTTAGAGCTACTACATTCCTCTATGGAGGCGCACAAAGGGCGATCATCGATGACTTCGATAGCGTGGCTTTGCATCTTGTCGAGCCACACTAAATCGATATCTCAAATAAAAGAGTTGTAAAATCTAGAATTTGCAGATGGCAAATAGAAGATGGCTGAGGGAAGAACGTAAGATGCCTGTTTGGGTTTGTATATGGTCATTCCATCAGTTAGTGTTAAGGCAAAATTCCATTGAGGGAATACTGAACGACATGTAACACGATACTTGTTTCCTACTGTTGCCTGATTTTGTGTGCGACTATGTGCCATAAAATTCAATAATGTAGCATGCGGGAAAAGGGGAAAATATTTTGGTGACCATAAAGGGTGCCAATAGAATACTCAATAGAGCGGTTCTCGTTGGATTCCGAAGGTCAAGCAGCATTGGACGTAATTAGTGCTAAGCTGGGGACTCCTTGGTAAAACGAAACTCGCATTTTATAAATGTTCATGTCTGTACCGAGAGCGTGCAAACCTCTAGCAGGCGAATTTCTAGTTTTTCGTCCCTGTGGCGTGAACGTGCATACCCGCGTGGCATGCGCCTTTGTTCGCTTACTTTGTTAAAGCTATAAAAGTAACTCAGAAGACCGTAATCAGCAAAGATATGAATTGGACTCAAAAAGATTGAAAGAAGAGAGTGGGGAATAGAATTGAGTGTTGTGGAACACAGACCGAAGTGGTATAGGGTTTGGATTCGACGTTGTCCAGCACTAGCTTGATTGAACGGCCAATTATTTAGAACTAATCTGATACCAATAGCTTGGAGTTTAGTTAGCATCATTGATTGTTCACTGAAACAGAAGGAAGGGAGATGCAAGTCTTATTAGAAAGAAATAAGACAGTACTCCATTATGAAAGTTTTTAATTTGACAGGGTACTTACGGGCTCGCCCAAGAATGAATTCAACGTGTCTGTTGTAAACATTAGAAATAAGGCGGGTGATAGAATGGAACTTTGCGGTATACAGAAAAAGAAGATAGTTGTCTTATTTTTGTTCTTAGATGGTACTAAACACACAAATTTACAAAACAATGTAGGAAATGAAATTAATTACGTTGTTGGGATTATTCTTTTAGTATAAAGACTAGAGAATTTTTTTTATGTCCAAGTCCCAGCTTAGCTCTTTGTACTACCAGTAGATTTGTACCACAGTACCAAGTATTAAACAACGAATGGTGCCTTCCGGTAGATGAAGACCCTAAGTGTAACTTTGGTACCTTATTAGAAAGCCAGCGAACTATCTCATTAGGGCTACTCTAAGTTAATTGTTGAACACTAGGGTTCGTAGGGTATTTAGTGTCTATATTGCTGAAGGCTTGATTTTTAATTGATTTTTTATACCTAATAATAAAAGAATGAACAAAAACTTACCTCCAAAAATCGATTATTTAAATCAGACCTCCTAAAACCCGAATAAATAAAAGTTTGACCCCAACGGGGTTCACTTGTGCTAGCTAATGTTTTTGTTCGTCGTTTTGATTTGTTACCACGATCAGGTAAAAGGAACACCTTAAAGCAAACAAAAGGTAAAAAATGAAATTAAAAACAAAAATACAAATACAATCTTACTTTTGCATAAGGATTTCTAGCTGCACCATTAGATCGTAATGTTAACCCAGTTGCACAAACGATCGTTGCGATCAATTGCAATGTATTTGGCTCATATCCAATCTTAACCTGTACCCGTCCATCGACATTCGGATCAGGCGGTAATGGTCCAGCCGGTGCTAATCTTTGCGAGTAGCGATTTTGCGGTATAACACCAGATCGACCAGTCGAATGTAAATCTGGTGACCCGGGTGATGTTATCAATACACTCGGCTTATCTCGATGTATTTCAATTTCCGCTAAAAAAAAGTAATTTCAATTATATATACAATTTTGATTAATGTAATTGATTTATTCTTTTCAATAAAAAAAATAATTATTGAAATAAAAAATTGTTAAAAACAAATTGATTACAAATTACGTGAGTGTTTTATATGTTTTGTATAAGTGTTTTGTGTGTTTTTGAGTGTTTGTAAGAATTTTTTAGTTGAATTATTTTTTTGTTTTTTTGATATTTTTTGATTTTTGACTTTATTTACTAAATTTTCTACATTTAAATTTAAATAAAAACAGTTGTTGCTCCCATTTAAAAAACAATGGTTTTGTTTTTGGCAATTTTACAGGACACACACAAACATTTAAAAAACACATATATTGACTCAAAATAACAATTTGTCTATTTTATTTTAAGTTTACTAATAGTGTAAATATTTTTTTTAATTAATATTATTATTATTTTTATTATTTCTTTTTTTTTAAGTAATTGCTATTTATATCGACTTGGTTATGTTTTTTGAGAGAGATAGAGAGAGATACCTTTTCTATAACTTCGTGTTGGTGAATGTGATTGTCGCCAGGAAGCTTGTGCAGCTCTTCGACTTGCTGCTATTGTTCTAGATACGATTAGTTCTACTTGTGGCTCATGTCTACTATCAGCGATTATATCAAAAACTTCTTGGGCTGTTTTATTGTGCAATGAACGACCATTCCATTCAATTACTTCGTCGCCTATTAATAATAATATTTAATTTTTGTTTTTGAGATTTTTATTGTAAAACTAATTTTTGGTTCTAGAGGCGGTACAAGTTGTTTTTAGTGCACAAAGTTTTTTTTTTTTTCTTTAATAATTATTAAAAATGCACTCCTTTTATTAATTTTTTGTTTTGGTTACATATATATCTTTTATACTTTAATATTTATTTTAATACATCTATCACCAAAATTCAACGTTTTGTATATTTTATTAATTAGTTACTTTCTTTAAGGCAACTAACTATTCATGTAAGTATAACGCTATGTTTTTTAACAATACTTATTAAACACGGAGTTGAAAAATAAATAACAAAAAAAAGTAATGGAATCTATAAAGTTAAAGTACGTAAAATATATAAATAATATAAATACTTTATATCGTTGATTGAACAAGTAAAGTAATAAATAATTCATATTTAACAATTTATTAGTAAATATCCCTCGACATTAAAAAAAAAAACTTTGTGCCTATACAAATACAGCAGCTAGAACATCTATGAGGAAAAAGCAAGAATTTTTAAATTAAATTAATAAGCAATTCACGTAATAAGGTGAGGAAAGAATAAGTGTTGTAAGAGCTACTAAAAAATAAATAAATAAAAGGTGGTTGTACACTTAAAAGGTGACTCTTAGTTAATTTTCCAAAAGTTTAAATTGTTCATCTCTTAATCCTGTTTCAATCAATGAAACAACCAGTTGTGCACAAATTCAGCTGAATCAGATAACTGCTTGGTGGCCTGCAAACATTTTTCCCAAGCCGTCTCCCAACTAAGTCCAAACTGAACCGCATACTGCTTGACTTTAGTGATCGAACGAAAATTCAGTATGCTAAATGGCACCACAAGACTTTTTTATCTTAGAGAAATTTATGTGGACATATCCATGAAATCTCAGTAACTATTTAAAAATAACCATCATGTCGTAGCCCGTCTTCTTCGCCATTTCTAACTACCCATCTAATACGTGATACAATGCTTAGTGATCCCAGATTCACCCAACCATATTCTGCACCAAACAACAAAGCTCAGAAAAGAGCTATTAGGCAATATAGAAAAGCCAACTTGCTGCGGCCTATTCGCTTCTTCCAGCCCATTGACTGGGATTTGTCCTTTCATAGTGCTAACACACCGCCGTCGCTCCCTCTATGTCCCAAAGAAATATGGGCAAAAAAGCGTTCATTTCTCATTGTAGTAACTCTACAAAGTAGAGGTAGAATTGATGGTTTAATTGGGAATTGCATGAAAGCAATGACAGGTAAAAAAGTCGCATACAGAGCGGACAGACGTTTCCGGAATGGGTCACTACGTTATTTTTCACCAGTACTAAACTCCTTAGGGTCAAATGGTAGTAACGGCCTCAGGGATCTATCTTGGTGCCGGTCTACGCAATCTAAGATCTTTCGATATCGAATCCACCTCCACGAACTTCCACGAACGAACTTCCACCTCCACGAAGATGTTGACTTTACAACAGGTGACATCTGGATGCTCTTTCGCTTCAATACGAAATACAAAACTTGTCGTACAAAACCTGAGAAAGGCGAATAACAGCCCAACATCAATAACAGCAAATTAAAATAGCATCAAGGCATCAACAGAAGTGGAACTAAACTGACTAGATATAATTGACTGATTTGGTCAGGACTGTAGTGTCGAAATTGAAGAAAGAAACCAGAGCCATCGGGAGTACATCGCAAGGCCAAAAGGAGCAAGTCTTCAAGCAAAAAGAAGAATCGCAGACAATCTTTGCAGAGAGAAAAAGAGAGAATATCAAAAGAAGCGGATTTTACAGATACAGGAAGACTTCAATGAAAGAAGAATTAGATAAGCGTACAAAGGAACTCGCCAGATCAGCAAAAGTTTCAGCCAAGAACGGACATCTGCAAAGACATAGATGGGATCCTATTAGCAGACCTTGATAGGATAAAAGAAAGGTGAAGAGTATTTTCAGAACGTATTGATTTAAAATGGGAAGAAATATAATTATTACGAAAAGAAACGAAGAAAAGGAAAAGATAACTAGACGAATACCACTTGCTAATAAAGCCTTTTATGCCAAGAAACAAAAAGTTTACTTAAGATGTGCGCACAGAGCTTCCACTCCACAAAATAATAATACAACCAGTACTGTGCTATGGTAGCGAGGCTTGGAGCATGACCCAGGACATAGAAAAACCAGTCAACAGGTTTGAGAGAAAAGTGAGAGGATCGAATATGGCGAAAGAGATACAATAGCGAGTTGTATGCAATTTTTGACGACTCAGAACTCTCAACTTTAATAAAAATTAGCAGACTAAGACTTGCTGGCTACGTAATCAGGATGGAAGACAACCGTATCCCAAAGCGGCTAATGTTAGTAGAATATCTATTGTGGTATTGAATCAGTTCTATGTTTTCTGTTTTCTTTCCGGCATTTTGATCTCTTGATCTTTGATCTTTTTAGTATTGGCAGGAGTCGAATCTAAGCCCACAAGACCTCTGGCCGTGTCCTCCAGGGCTCAGTTTCATAAGCCGCTCGAATTTTAAGGAATAAGAGGGCAATCGGTATGATAAGCACTGCAGCCTAGTTGGCCTATTGTCTACAGCCGCTGTTTACTAATCCTATATCCTCTATTTTCAATCCTTTCCAGCTTACTTAACACCTCCAACTGATATCGTCGCGACTAAAAATATTTATCCAAACATACATATGTAAATATGTTCACTTTTTCAAGCAACTCTCATCCTACGATTTTCATGAAACAGCTTCATGATATCGATGCTTACGTTGTTGTTAGAAACTTGAACAGCTACCAGTTCTTCGATTTGAAGCAATTTGACCCGATTTGAACCGATTTGATCCATGAACACACTAATAGGCTAATTCCTAATTGTGACGGATCACAATTTAAAGGCAAGTATGACAAGATTAATCTTATGACGAATATTGTGACAGATCAGAACTTTCCGATTCCCAGTGACTCACAACATTCATCACTAGAATTCCACCAGAAGTGTAGTAGAACTGTGAAATGTCAAATGCTATAAAATTGTGATCAACATGTCAACTGCAACGGCACGCTCAAATTGAAGCAGGTAAATTTTTCTGTGAATTATACTGGCGAGAGTATACTGGCCTGCAAAAACATTTAATCTCTTCTTCATCTTCTTCATTTTCATATCGTGATAGTACTATCAATTTGAACCCTCTTTCTGAATTCGCTTTCTCGTCATTATCTCACGCCCAATCATGGATTTTATGTGTGATTATCTTGGCTGATGTTTATGATAAAATCAAGAATAACGATTATCCTAGTTGTATTTATGGCCCTCAATCTGTCTACTATGATCAACAGGTTTTTAACCCGGTCCTTAGTTATTTCGTGAAATCCGCGATACGATAAATCAGTGCGAGTTCATGTTGATTTGCAGAACTAGGGTTCTTTGTTAACTTAATGATTAGAAACAACTTGCTAGCTTCATTAACTATAAGGTTTAATCCGCCTGACGTGAGTGAGAGTATTTCAATGAGCTTGATCCTGCTTTAACCCAAAAAAATAACTCTAGTTCGTTCTCTGGGTATCCTGCTCCGAGAGGTCTATGTCTTTTGATGTTGATGTTAACATTCTCAATGCATCCTTCATTTAATTAATCTCCCTCCTAATATGAATCTTCCTGCTTTTCTCATATGAACAGGAGGCTAGTCTAAAAGAGGAATGAAAGAATAGGCAATGACATTACGCGGTGACTTCGATGATGAAACTGGAGATGGCTTCCTCACTTATTGTGCATACCGAAGATGGCAGAACAGTCGGCAGGAAATTGCTGAAAGGGGGTAAAACACGAAAAACAGAATCTAGGGAGGAGAAATGAAAAGACGAATTCATAACGATTTCATAACGCCGCGCGGAATCGAACCACAAACCTTTGCTAAGGTAGGCGCGCAACTTTTCCTCCAGGCTAATGTAAAAAAAATTGTTTGTCTCTGAAAAAAATTACTTTCTCGTTGTTCTGAATTACATCTAGCATTGTCTGATTGAGTTAAACTTTTGCACAGTTAGTTTATTTTGTTGATTGGAACAAGATAGAAGGAACTAAACTTTCAGAAAAATAACAAAAATAAGAACCACCTCTATTGTCCATAAATAAAATAAACAACTAAATAAATAAATATTGTTGCCAAAAATGAATATGCAATTTACCTGGTCTTATATGTCCTTCAACATCAGCAACAGAACCTCTTTTAACTTTTTCAACAATAGCTCCACGGCCACTATTACCGCTACTACTACAATACTGCAGCGTTTGACCGCCGATTATTTTTAGTCCTAGAATATCTTCGCCGTCATAACTTTTTCGCAATATCATATGACCAATCATTCGAGTATTATCGGCCGATACTTGCCAATTAACAGGATTCTATGAAGTTGAGTTTATTTTTGGTTTTTTTTTTCTTTTTTGTTATAGAGGGATTTTTGGTTTTTATTTTTCGGTATAACAAAATGTTTATAAAAATTAATAAATCAAAAATAAATCATAATAGTAAGTTTTCAATTGAGAAAGATCATTAATATTTATCTTTCTGCCTTTTTTTTTGGTTTTTTCTCAATAACAATATAGATTTTTATTATTATTATTTTTTTTTTGGAAATGTATATATATATAAGAGAAGTATACATGTATAATAAGGAATTTTAAAACACACACACATAAATCTGAATATATATATATATGAACAACTAGATAGATTTAAATAAATAAATAAAAATAGTGTTAAGAAAAATGTAAGTTTTTGACAAACATTATCCTTGTTTATTTTTCTGTTATTAAATTATTGGGACACACACATTTTCTCAAATAAAATGAAATTAAAAAAAAAATATAAATATAAATTCATTTTTTTTGTGATGTTTCTCTTAAGACTAAAATATATTAATTAACACACACTTAAGAAGAAATAAATAATAATAATAGATTTTTTAGATTTTTGTTTATAGATATTTACAGAAAAGTATGTAAGTGTAAATTTTTGAGAGCGGAAATAAAAATGTTTAGTAAATAGTAGAATAGTGTAAAAAAATGTATTTTTTTTAATAAGTTTTTTAACCACTGAAAATATTTTTATTTAATAAAACACGTGTTTGCCAAATCCTGTAAAAAATATTTCATCAAGCTGCCCTCTTTTCATAATGGACAAACTAGTGCTAAACATTCTGTGTCCCAGCCAACCAATTGAAAGATTTGCTCTATCCAAAATCGAATGCATATCTACTCCCAATATAATATATAGCCACTGTGCGCCTCTTTACTTCACGTGGCCAAAAAGGCACTCGACTATCATCTCAGGGGTCCACGGTTCGATTCCAAGCCATATACAACCTTATGGCAGATCCTCGCTACTACTCTATATTATAACTGGTGTCACTGGTGACACTGTTAGTTAAAGTTGAGGCGGATTTACCCGAGGCAGTACATTTGTCTCTTACACGATGGTAAATTGTACTGAGGCATCGATTTTTTTAAATGCCCCAGTTCAAAAATAATATCCTAAATGGGACGAGGTGGTATTGTAAATATGAGCCAGAGAGGCACTTCTTAGTTTAATGAGGCAGTACTGTACTGGTGAGACATTTCTTGCTAAATTTGAAGCAGTGAAATTTCCAGAATGAAATGAGGTAAGTAGTTAGGTAATGGGAATTCGTATACCACGCTTCATGGTCAATGTTTCGGAACGAATTAAGAAAATGTAGAAGCAAAGAGCCCCGAGTGCATCTGGGGTGCTGCCACCCTTAAAAGAAAACAAGCAGATGGAAGATCTATCCTATCAGAGCCCGTTAACTGGGACAATCAAGGTTTTGGTACCAGCCAACCTCACTAGGAGAAACCTGACGGAAGGAAAAATATCCTTCTTCGTCTCCATATCTGAGGTTGAAGACCAGCCGAGAGAGGAAACTTCTTGGTTTTGGTTTAGAATTATCTTTCAAAGGTTTATGCTTGCAGGCAAACCTTCAGACATACCACACAAGCTTGATAATACTTAGGGTTGGCAAACTCCACTGAAATGGATAATTCGGTGACCAGGACGCATTGAGCTTTGTGGGGCTGTCGCAACGAAACTATTGGTGCCGAAACTGTTCTACACTGGTGGAAGGGCTACTACACCCGCTTCGGGTCGACCGGAAACAGCCTCCTGGCATTGTGACCTTCTTTCCTGAATACTGACTCGTGGGTCCAACTATGCATAACAATAATAAAAAAAGAAATGAGATTGATGCCCGACAGCATCAACCTCGTCCAGAGGGACAACTGAAATAGGTAGCATTGCCTCAACTAGCGGAGCCATTGGGCACGCGCGTTGTACAGATGGATTGTCAGTCGATGAAGATGAGTCCTTAGACGCAGAATCTGTCAGCGGCGCAGATTCGGTCAATGGGTGCTTGGTTATGTTCGGAGGAACAAATTTTAACCGAAGTTTGGAAAAGATAAGCCGACTTTCGAGGGAAACTTCCAAAGAACAGGCCGGCTGCTATTCACCTGTTCAAACCCTGACACAGCAGAATCGCTGAGGAGTGCTTGCACAATAGGCTTAACTTGGCCGCAGTGTTCAACATATGAGCTGTCCCCTTATTCCTTGAAAAACGACTGGAGGAAAAAAAACTTTAGAAATCCCGAGTCCTTCAAGGACTATAGCGGCCTTAGTAGGAATTATTTTGAAAAAGATTCCGAAAGTGGTAATGCCATTGGATTGCATAGCCACCAAGATCTCAAAAATTAAGCAGCCTTGAGTGAACTTAACATGCAATAAAGGCTATTTTGACTTCTCCCTAAGAAACCGCAAAGTAGAATCATATGGTACACGGGCGTCTCAAAGGCAGAGACAGATGTGAGTACTGAGGGTCTGAGCTGGAAGTCGCAGGCTTAGCACAGTGTTCAACTTTCAAGAAAAGGTGTTCGCTTTACAAAAACTTAAGAACAGCCTACACTAACAAGAGGGTGTTTATCCTTTTCGACAGCCAAGTGGCCATCAAGTCCCCTAGGACGAAGTCCAACAAGTGTGGGACTATCAACGTCCTACTGCTGAGCTGGGTATTCTCTTTCTTGTTAACCTGGTTTTGGTTCCAAGTTATCTGGACTTCCCGAGTTAAAATAAAAAAATGTCCTTACAACGGGCGAACCGCGGACGTTTAATTTTTACTCGGATTCAAAGACAGTGAAAAGTGGGAATCCACCAGTTTGATGAAGATGGCTCTGGGCTATTGGACTACCATCGTTAGCCCCAAGGCAGTTTTTTTCTGTACCATCTACGAATGCGGTCAGAGCGCAGTAGGCAGAATGTCAGGACATTTTTTGGAATGATTATCGGCGCCCTTAATTGCCAGGTTGAGAAAAATCGGAAAGCTAAAGGATCCAACTTGTCACTATCCCGCAGCGAGAGGCAAGGTCTGGTTGTTGGGAGCAATCTAGCTCGAGCAGACAAGTCCACAAATACTTAGACTGGTTGTTGAGCTTGTTCAAACTACTAATCTAAGAGCTCTCAAGAGTAAAATTCAGACCTCACTTCAGATTCAGACCTCACTATTTTTGAAACGAGATCTCTAATTCTCGAATTGGCGCTGCAAACTAAAACAAGTCATTTTTTCATAACTAAAAATACTTTCAGTGGTAAGCAACCTTTTTATATATTTTTGAAAATAGATTTATGTACATTGCCAATGCAAATTTGTATAAAAAAGTGTTTTTATTTTGTTAAAGAGACATTCACATATACACTCACTCAAAAATGTGTTGCAATGTTTTGAAAATTCAATTATTTGTCCTTGACTTATTACACAAATATTGGGCGCAGGATGACTGGGATAATGTAGTTTTTAGTAAAAACTACATTATCCCATTCATACATCTTCCGATCCTTGTGTGAATAGGATAGGACAAATAATTGAATTTTCAAAACATTGCAACACATTTTTGAGTGAGTGTATATATAGAAAAAACATGCATTTGTTTACTGTATATAATGTTGTGTAGATAAATTGTATTTTAGTTAGTAAAGTATTAGATACCATGCATACTAATTTAAACGCACACAGCTTTACAGAATAGATTTAAAGCTCCTGAATTAAGAAGAAAAGGGAAATATCCTAATTCTCTCTAGAGATATTAAAGAAACATTATATTTTGTATAACTATAACTATCTAAAACTAAAACCTACGGAATTCTATTAATTTAAAATTTACAGTATAGTATTTTTGTTTGTTTTAGTAATGTAAGGGAATAAAAATCATTTCTAATAAATGCAATAAGAAAGAGTATTTTTTTTTTCTAAATTAAGACAGTTAAGAGTTATTACAGCGATTTTAAGGATCAAGGATGCTAAAGGATTGATTTTGAAAATTAGTAAACTTTTCGGTAAGGGGATCTCATTACTTTCTATAGCATATTAAAAATTCACAACCTCCAATAAAAGCAAGCTGAAACCTATCTTAGAAATTACTAGGCGAATCCGAATACCAATCCAGCTTCCGGAGAGGAAGGTCAACTACCGACTTTTCTTCACACTAAAACAACTCCTAGAAAAATGCTTGGAGAGGAATGTTAACCTATACCAGATCTCTGTAGACTTCAAGCAGGCAAACGACTCTACCCAGAAAAAGAAGGTACTTCAGAAAATAAGACGAAAGTATTCACAGACGAAAAGAGAAAAAAGAATGCCTCAGAGAAAAATCTCGATTGTGAACTAGAGCAGTACAGAGAGCAAAGGACGCAGCAAGTATGAGAGCTCTACCAAAGAGTCCACGATAGGACGCAATTCGCACAAACGTTGCACATACTGCAAGGACAAAGCAGAAATCGTGATCACCGATCGATCATAAAGACATCTTGAATCGATGGGGAGAGCACTTTCATGAATTGCTAAATGGCGAAGTTATTGAGAATTTGGAGGCTCCATCAATATCTGATGATAATGCTACGCTACACCACCAAACTTGAAAGAAGTTATGGCCTGCGCCAAAACTATTGGGAATCTAAAAATCCCAATAGTTTTGGCCCAGGCGATAGCAGTGCCATCACCCGCCTCAAAAACAACAAAGTCTCGGTTGCAAACAGCCTCCTCGCGGTTTAATAGAAGGCCTACACTAAACCAAGCGATTCATGAATTAATTGTACAAGTATGGGAGCAGAAAGCGATGCCAGAAGTCTGGAAAAATGGTATCTTGTGCAGGGTACAAAAAAAGGAGGTATCACAATGTGCAACAATTAACGCGGTATAACGTTGTTAAGTAGCGTGTATAAGATATTCTCCGCTATCCTACAAAACAGGATACGCTAAGAGATATCTTAAGCCAATACCAGTGTATCTTCAGCTCAGAGAAATCAACAACTGATATGGAAAATTGTCTAGAGTTTCAAAAATCAATTCAACACCCCTTTATAGTCTTTAAAGCCACCTACGATAGCATAGCCAGGTAGAACTCTACAAAGCCTAAAGAGAATTTAGAAGAGAATGCATCCCTAATAAACTGACAAGGCTATGACCAATGCGACAAGCCAGGTAAAGACATCCGGAACACTGTCCAGACCATTCCCATCTATAATGGCCGGGCACCTTTTCAACCTGGGATTGGAAAAAGTGATCCGAGAGTCGGAAGTGATAACAAGAAGCACAATCCTCCACTGGTCGACCCTGTACCAGAAGCTTTCACTCACATTGATCGGGCGGATTGAATAGTAGCAGGTTACAATAGCACGGAACCAGTTGGCTGCTAAAAGCCAACAAAGCCTACTATAATCTTCAAATCCAAGCATCTAACCATAACGTCTAAACGTCATATAAGACGATGCACCGATTCGGGACATGGGTGCTTAGCAGAAAGCACTAGAACCCGAGAGGGAAATATTTAGGAGAACTGTTAGCCCCTTATGTGAGGCGGAGAGAACAGTTGCGAAAGGCCAGGACCGGATCCCGGTTGTAGAGCCTTTAAAGAAGAAGAAGAAGATGACCAGTTCCGTTTTTACTGAGTTAACGCTGAGTCCGCGGGTGGCAGTCCAGCTTGCAAGGGTTTGCAACGCCACCTCCATGAGATCACAGTGGATTTGAGTGACTTTGCCTTTTGTGATGATAGCAACGTCATCCGCGTGTTCAAGGACGTGATGCCTCGCTGCCTCCATGCCTCGTAACAACTGGTTCATAGTTACGGCCCATAGAAGCGGGAAAAGTACTTCCCTTGTGCAGTGCCTCTATTAATGGCCCTTCGGACCGAGCTGTCGCCTAGGATCGAAATTTCGTGGGTGAGAGACACCAACCTTCTTTTCTGTCAAGGCGTCCGGGAGTTCGTTGTTAAACGCTTTCTCTATGACAAAGAAAGCCACTAGTGTATACTCCTTAACCTCGAGGGATTTTTCAATGGCTGAAACCAATGAGTGGAGAGCGATATTAGTAGATTTGCCCTTTGTATAGGCGTATTGTGCGCCAGAGAGTTCCAACGTTAATACGGTCTGCCTCAGATATATTTCAATTAACGTTTTTAAGAGAAACGATGATAGGCTAATTTGCCTCAAGTCCTTGAGTGTTGCATGAGGCTTTTCCTGCCTTAGGTATAAAAACCACTCTGACCTCTTTCGAACTAGAGGTAATGTGGTGGGCGCTGCAGTTGCCCCGGCACTATGCCATTAGGGCCTGGTGATTTATAAGGCAGGCAGGTGTTTATAGCTCATTCAACTCTTGCTCTATTTATGATAGAATTGACCAGCTGTGGTGAGGCTGAACGGTTTATCGTAATATCTGTCCTACGCGTAGTACTACTCGGGAAGTGGGTGTCCATAAGTAGTGTCAGTGATTAAGAGAGTCGTTCAGTCGACGTTTTATTTGCATAAATATCTAAACATTGTTGGCGCTTTAGTTAATATTTTACGCAGCCTCGGGGCTTCCGATGTGGACTCTATGTTCTTGCAAAAGGTAGGCCTTCCTTATTGACATTTTGTATCTATTCACTTTTGACTTGTAGCAGCCCCAGGAGGTTACGCTGTTGCTGCGTTTAGCTGAATTAAATTCCTTTCTGCACTCCTTACGGAGCGCTTCAAGTTCGCGAGACCGCCAAGGGGGTTTGGAAGCCTCCTTATGCAGACTGTTCAGACAAGTTTTATAAAAGGGGCGTGTGCATTGTTCTGTGAAAGTGTCCACAATGCTATAGAGTTGTGCTTGGTTTTTGGAATAGAGGGAGGCTTAGGCCAAGGTTCTTTCTGATTAGCCTAGTATAGTAGCCCTAGGTTAGTATAGTAACCTGAGGTTTTTTTATTTTAGAAGGGGTGGTTAGGCTAGAGTCCTTCAGTTGGAGCTCTGTGAACCTGTGGTCTGAGAAGGTGTATTCGAGACCTTCCAAGCCGATATTTGTTCGAAGTGGTAGTCTGAGATAAGGGTGATGTCAAGAACTTTTTCTCTGTCCAGCTTTTAGTATTATTGTATATTTCACTAACTGCCAAGAGAACACCGAAAATACTATCATAAGATTCAATAAGTTGATAAACTAAGCAATTTCATTCGGAGCTCGGAGATCTCTAACAAATATGGAGTCTAAAATTTTCAAGGTTTTAGTATTGCAACACTACTTCAACCACAACGGCACGCAATTAGTTATGTTGTTAGTTAGTTGCTGAATTTCAATCGATCGTTATTGAGATTTTAATTTTATAATTTTTACAAATTTTCACAAAAAGCTAAATAATTTACAATAAATCAAAATCAATAAACAAAAGCTGAAATTTTGCCAAAAAATAAATAAAAAAAACAAAATTTTGAAATTAAATGTACAAAAATGCTTGAAAAATGCAAATAAAGCAAAAATTTAACAAAAAAAAAGCGTTAAAAAAATTATTTATAAATTATGTGCCTTAAAAATATTAAAATATAATCAAAAAATAAATAAAATAATAAAAAATATAATAAGTTTGTTTTTTTGTATTCTTTAATACGAGGCTTTTATATTATTATTTACAATTGTAAAATATCAATTAACTAACCATAAAAAAAATATGTTAATATTTTTAATAATATTCTACAAAAAAAATATTACCTATATTATTTTATTTATTAACTAGGTTAATATAATTTGCCACTAACTTAACACCTAAGAGAAAATTTTAGTGCTCTAGTTAAATTGCGACACATTTAAAGCGAAACGAAAAGGAAAAAACTAAATGAAAACAAACTATTATTAGTAAATATTATTATTAATGTTTTTTTTTAGGTTAAATTGAACCGCTACTGTTTTCTAAGACATCCCCAACACATAAAACACAAGTAGGTAAGTGACTAACCTATGGATATTTGGTAAAACTACGATAAAAGTAATATTTTAGGTAAAAGCGAACAAAATTAAACCGAAAAAACAAAACCAAAAAAAGTTGCAAAATTAATTGGTTAAAAAATTATTTTACAATAATTTATTTTTTTTTTTTTAATAACTTCTAATTTTCTAAATAGAATATTTTCAAAAAAAAACGAATGAAGTTGCGTTTTCTACAGTCAACTACCTAAAAACTTCTTTTTTTTTAAATATTTATAAAGTTTTGAATGCACTTAAAATGTCGATTTTTTTTTTTTTTGTTAAATAAATTTTGTAAAGTTGTGAATTTTGTTTTATTTTTATACCTTTGGACCATCACCGCGGTTCGAGTCTTCACTGCTCGTGAACGTACTGCTAGTATCGATACCAGAATCTTTGGTGGCTGAGTCTTGGCTGCCTTGGCGCTCGGATTCCCAACGTGCCCAATCGTCGGGCTCGTCGTGTCCATCGAATCTCACCGTCTTCTTTCTCCGTTCGGTAAACCGTCGATTATCCTGGGCGGACGACGTTGAGTCGTCCCAATAAGGATTATGGGAAGTCTCATTGTTCGTATAACGGTCGTATGAGGTAATGTTTGGCTCGCCTATCACGATTTGTGGATTGTGGAACGAATGGTGATGGTGCGGCTGCTGTGGCTGCGTTTGGTGCGACAATAGTGGCGGCGGTTGCGTATATTGTAAGTGCGGGGGTAGTTGTGGTTGCCGATCGTGATTTGTGCGATTGAATGTATTTCTCTGATGAACATCTAATTTGCTTCCAATTAAGGTGCCCGGTATTGGCCCTGTGCTGGATACTATTTGATGGGCTTGATGATGAACTAAATCGGGATGCTGCAGTCGACGATCAGCACCCGCTAACAGTTCGCTCGTTTTTGTAATATCTCTTTCGTTTGAGCTCAGCCAAGAATGATTATCGTATAGTTTCGTGTGATCGGCTGTAAACGCAAAACATTCGAGATCGAGAAATGAACAAAAAACTAAATAAAATTACTGAATAACGGTTGTTGTTCTTTAAGGGCTTTTTTTATCTTGAGGCTTTTTCTTACTCGTTTTTGTTTTTTTTTTTTATTTCCAAAAAGTATTATACCATAACATCATTTACTAAAAAACATTACCTAATCTTCACACTTTATATTTACAAACATCATTTTAAAATGAAATCCACATTTACAGACGAACTAAAATCGAAGAGTTTAAATACATTCATCAACAAATAGTTCCAACAAGGTGCGCCATCTAGACCTTCGGTATTTTAACATTAAACAACTCTGACATCTTTTAGCCAATTTCGACAAATGTTCACGTTTTTTAAGCGTTATTCAATACCATTTCAGCTATGAGTCAATACATACCAAAAGAACGCGCTAAAGTTGCAGCGCTTTACATTGAAAGCAATCGTTCAATTGTGAAAACTTTGTATGTGTATAGAGCTGCTTTCTGCGTATCGAATGGAGGTGACTATTTAATAGACATTGTATTCAAAAACTTATTTGAAATAAATGGTAGAGAATATCCTAAATAAATCTTGTTCATTTGTTAGAATCGGCTTAAAAATGTCGGAGTTATTTAATGTTGAAATACCGAAGGTCTAGATGGCGCATCCCATACTCGTAAAGTTACAAAAAAAAAACATTAAGAGAATTGTTATAGTTACAAAGAATGATACTTCGATGTTCCATAGCTGTTGAATCTGACAGAAGGACAAGACCAAACTAACAGAGATACACAAAGACCACCAAAATATATTGGCCTTGAAACATATTACCACTAAAACATATTGCGCCATCCTTATTGAGGGTTCGAATTATTAGAGCTCTCAAGATTGCTAGGCAGGACTCGGACAATATATTCATCGGCACGAACCGGCTATTTGGATACCTTCCAGTTTGGTGAAAGGACTTACCAGATCGGACTTTGATGAAATACTGGTGGTCTCACTGAAACATCCCTACACTAGTCTGAGGCTGAGAAAAGCAGGTTGCTGGGACGAGAAAGCGTACAGGCAGAGTAATATGCTGCCTTCTCTCCACAGGGAATGATAGAAGGGCTATCTGATAAGTAAATTCAAGGGAGATGCGATGTCCAAACCCCCCAAGGGTTTTCGATTTCTATCTCTTCTTCTAGTTTGACAATAACTGTGACATAGTTTGATACACATATGACTCCAAATCAGAAAGAGGCTCATGGAAGGTTTCTCCTTCTTCGTTTAATTTTCAAAAATATTACCGTCCGCCTAATTCCGACAATGTGTTTCGGATGGAACTACTAGCATTCTTCAAAGTTAGTCTACAAATACAACAAACTCAAGGGCAGAAAGCAATCTTCTATTGGAGAATCAAGCGACTACCAAGGCTCTAGGCGCAATTTTAATAATGTCTAAGCTGGTCGAAACTAGCTCTCTTCCTTTGGTTAAAATCAAGACCATTCTTCATTATGACAATCAATATTCAATTGACCAGACTAAGTAAAAATCTTGTCGACAAATGAGTGGACAATGCACAGAAGCCGCTGCGTGTGACGAAAAAAGATATCACAATGCATTTTTTTTCAATAGCAGGCTCGAGATATCTGTGCTAAGCATAATGCAATAAAACTAGAAAGATTTGGACTAACTACAATAATGATGCCACGCAAGGAGACGCTAAGATCGTGCCGTTCATCACAGAACACTGCTCAACTGGACAACAAACGGCCAGATTTAGGTTCGAGGTTTCGAAACCAACTGCCGTAGTTATAGGGAACTACAAGCCAAAAGATCAACCAAACATTTTCTTTAATGTTATCCGGCTTTGGTTAAGACACTGTGGTATTGAAAATTTTTTCTTACAGAACTTTGGAGAGGTTTCGAAACTTGAAATAGGAAATATGATCCGTTACCTGAATTTAGGTTGAATTTAAAATCTCTACGCTCTAAGCATACCTTAGTGGCTTTAGCGACGATTATGTCTCCAAATTCGGTTCATGGACAAGATTGCCGCACTTACGACCTATGCTGTACCTACCAATGGGCATCTAGTGTTTCAACCTTCACTGCGAGGTTAATTTCCTAGATTCAATAGATCATTCAGCTTAGATAAGCTGCTACTGTATACGGCCTTTCAGCAGAAATATAGAAGGGAGTAGCTTCCAGGCACCCTTATCTTTTGATCGAGATGTACAACTCGTGCCTGAAGGCGGGTAGTTTCTTTGCTCGCTGGATGATCGCGAGACCTTTACTGATCGCAAAGGGAGAGGCCGGTAGACACACACGGTGTATGTTGAACACGACGGGGAAGCTACTGGAAAGGATACTACGGCGACGCCGAGAGGAGCAGGATGGAGAAACGCGAGGCGGCGAGGGCTGTCAGGGCCAGCAGCATGAAGGTCTGTCAAATGAGCTGGGAGGGTGTAAGGTGGACAGGGTATTCCAGGTGCAGCGGAAGTTCGGCGGGGTTGATTACCCAACCTTAAAATGCCCAATTTTTGACGGGGCACGGTCTTTTCTGGGCGGACTTGGAGTAAATGGGTAAGGAGGCGAATACCCCGTGCCCCTACGGGGACTCTGCTTCGGACGACGCCCACCATACATTCTTCGAATGCATTAGGTGGGAGGTCGAGCGAAGCGCGTTGGAGGAGGAGCTCGGAAACATGACCTCCGACATTGTTGGGATAATACTCCGACGCCCTGAGGAATGGTCAAGAGTAGCGCCGTTTGTCCAGACCACCCTGAAAACGAAGAAGATGGAGACAGATCTGTCTCTACGGAGCCCTGGCATCTTCTCGCCCAAGCACGAAAGGGTCTTGTTGGTGTGGCGCCTGCTTGTTGGTGTGACGCCTCGCAGTGGTACCGGGTGGGGTAAATGTAACCGAAAGGCGTGGTGAGTTTAGTCAGTAAGTATCTGACACTACCGTCTGAGTGCGGATCCTCAGCGGTGTCCCCTGTCAAGCATTGATCCTCACCACTCATCGACAACAAAATAAAAAAATGGAAGGCAGAAGAAAGTATGTGATCTAGGTGTAGACAATCGAGGAACAATGCCGCTGCTGGTTGGATTGGTACAATAGAAAGTATGTTAGGATACTGGTTGGCTTGATTGCCATATATAGAGAATTGATGGGTAAAAGCCTACATGCAGGCTTTGTTTCATGCTCTAAGTAGGTCTAAGCTTCATATTCTCTGTTATTTCCCCATGGCAGCGAGGAACAGGATTTAGTTATTGAAGACCTCGAAAACGCTACTGGGCAAATAGGTTAAAGAAGTATAGGAGGTATGAGTATGATAGACCAGGTGGCAACTACTGATCATACCAGTAGTCGACTTTTCATATATCGCCAAAAACCATCACAGATCCAGGTCGTCAAATGGAAAGAATTGGTGAAAAGCACGATCGCAAAGTATCATTGTGTGAGTCTGGCTTTAGAGATGGCAAATTGGGTGTCATTGACTCAGAATTACGACGAGTGAAGGGAGTAGCTGCGAGTGGGTAGAGCCAAATCGCAGTTGTAGATTTATGTATACTTCGGTACTTCTGACACACCTGACTATTCGTATAACAATTTTAAAATTCACCATCCGAGTCGAAAGAGATTATCCGATTTTGTTTTAAAGTGATATAATAAGTCAGTCAAGTTCTTTCAAAAGCAAGTTTATGATATGTAGTTTCAGAAAATGATATAGAGAATGGGATTTTTTGGTGTTTTTATAAAGTAAACCGGTTCCAAATCTTAAGGCTTTTTCCTCCAAAAAATTGATCAAACTAAGTTTAAAAAATTTCTCAAACATTAGTTTGTCCTAAAGTAACAGATTTTTTTAATAAAGGGTAATTACTATCAAAATAAAATACACAAAACTATAAATAATAAAAACAAAAAATAAAAAAAAAATTCATGAATAAACGTTTGTAGGTACTGGGACGATTGGACCTGGGAACCAAACCTGATCTCCACCTTGACAAAAAAAATGAACAAAATAAATAAAATAATAAATAATAAATAAACGTTGATGATTTTTACCTCGTATTATCCTAAAAAATGTTCCTTCTGTTTTATCATCAAAATTTTAACAATAACACATTAATCGAATATTCAAACTAATTAACATTATAATATCTGCTCTAAACGTAATTTTTATACATAATATATAGCTTAAAACCTATCAAAAAGCTGAAGATAAAAATTTGTTTTTTGTTTTTTTTTTTGTTAGAGGAAAACAAAGATTATTATAAATTGAACCTCATGCAAATTTATTTATATTTTTTCTGTCATCAATGTGAATAGTAATTATTATTATATTAAGACTTTGTGAAAGCGTTACTGAAAGACACAATTATTAATAAGAAAAAGAATTTTTTTGTTGTTTGTTGTTTCTGTGTTTTTTTTTTTTTATAGCAAGAAAAGTAAAACACTAAAAACATAGGGTTTAAGCCGAACTATTAAAGCTGTAGATTTAATAATATCAAAACTAACGTAAAATTAAAATGAAAATTTGTTAATAGTAAATAATTTGCATATAGGCCCACTGTGTGTGAGGGGTTGTAACAATATAGTAAATTGTGTGCAGCAATCTTACGGGTACCATTGCAAGACATCAAATCTTAATTGAAATGAAAAAGAAAAATTAAAATCCTTACGGCATCATCTTTACAGGCTCCACTGGAATCAGTTTGACCTGGATTTGTGAAAATATTTAAAAGAATTATTTTTTGTTTTGTTTTTTCTTTGAAGCATGAAAAGTTTTTTGTTTCAAAAAAAAAATTTCATCTAAAAAAACAATCAAAATTTCAATCACTTGATCTAAGATTTTATTACAAAATTTATGATTATTTTTCTGGTCCCTACAAAAATCCTCGTTAATCCTGGAACGTTGTAGTGTGTGTGTGTAATAGCCGCCGCCGCCTCGGTCAATGACCGACGTCACTTCTCCATTATAAAGTCACTGAACCAAGAAAAAAAAAAGCAAAAACAATGAAGGAAAAAAAAAGAACAAATTAAAAAGGACAAAGTTAATAACGAAAAAAATCCTCCTCCCCTCCAAGTTTTTCGCAGGACGATGACGACTTTATCCTGTGAAAGGGCAAACTTTTATTTCCTATCATGGCAGCAGTAACAAAGAGTGCGTGAATGCAAAAGGGACGCGCGACGCACAGAGTCCTATGAGAGCTAATCCTGGGAGCAATTTAAAGTCCAAAGGATATGTATAGTAATATGCGCGAAATCAAAGCCATCAAAGCCCAGTCGAGTATGACCTGGCCTGCCCCCTAAATAGCACTGCTGCGAGCTTCGAGGGGTAGAGGAGCAGTAGGTATTGATTGCGGTCGGGGGAGAGCCGCCTAATGACAACTTAATTAATTCGATATAAACTGTTACATGGACTGTAATTAGAAGAGAGGAATTATTTATACACTGACAAAAGCCCTTCGGGCAATCACAAAAATCAATTAATCCCTGACAGTTTTTTTTCGCTGCTAAAAAAGTATGGCACTTCCGTATCCTTCTTATCCTTATCGTCAAATATGACGGACTGTCCTGAAATCTGCTTTTTTCTTCTCTCCCTCCTTAGGAGTTATTTAAAGCATATTTCCACACAATTAATCTCGTATAGACAAGGATATACCAGACTAGAGCCTTATGTATCTTTATACTGTCAACGGCCTCTAGCTAACGCCAACTGGCGATTTTAGTCTACCGGCTTTCATCCAGTACAACTGCGACAGAACGCCGACTTTAACGATCGAATGCGATATGCCTTCCTCGTTAGAAACAAAAACATGCGTGCGTGCGATGCGTGCGACAATATATATTATAGAAGTGCATGCATTCAAATCCGAACTGACATGTAGTTGTATGAAGGGAATTCACGCAAAACAAAAGTTTGTCTACTTCGAACTTTTTCCGCATTGGCGCATTTGACTAGCCTCTAATGGCCAAACACAAGCGTACACACCGCAAACATATGCACTCGTCGCTTAATTTTTTTTAGATAGTTTGAAAGACAAAATAGAACTCAAGTACACAATTATCTGTTAGCGAAAACTTGCTGCATACTGCGCATTAGCTGCCCGCACCATATGCACGTATTTATCTGTTACTAGCTTTACTGCGCTTACAGGCGATGACATGGAAGAACGGTAGGGAACTGATGTAAAGAGAGAAGATGGGAAGAGGAAGGACAACCCTCAGAATGGAATCGAACCACGGACCCCTGAGATGGTTGCTGGTAATTCTGCTGATGTGGAGAGAAACAACGATAGAATAATTCCTTCCCAAGCCAGGTAAGGAGGACTACACTGGATTTGCCAACAGATAGTAGCTGACGTTGTGAAGAGTACTTTGCAAAAAAGACGTGACCTTCGGACTGGCTGGTTTACGACAGCAATGCCTCTAAACAAACTGCTAAGATTAACCGAAGAGGAACTATACATATACTCAAGATATAGCGATGTCCACAGTTGAATGACAAGAACAAGTTGCCTTCGATAAGCTACATTTAAATTAACAGAAGAATGCTCTCGTGAGGAGTGAGTTCAGTCTAACTTCAATGAAGTGGGTGGATAGCATACTGAAAAATAGCAACCCGACTAGCATTTAAAGGGGGCATGCCTCATGAAGCGTGGGAGCCCCATGTGGCAAATGAGGGGTATGCCAAAAGAGGGATTTCCTCGTATGTTCCCACTGAGGGCCCCAGTGGTAAATAAGAGGCATGCCGATCTAGAGCTTCAGGGGGCAAACGGCTAACAAAGACCTCGGAAAATGGTGGTACCCGATTTGCCACCTCTGCCAAAACCCGAGAAAAGTCACTGCAGACGAACACCTAGCAGACCCGTTAGCAAGTCCTAATCCCACCTCCCCGCGGTGCCCCCTGGGGTACTTCTTCGGAAGGAGCTAACGGGAGATGGGCGAATGGCGAGCTCTCTGCGCCACAAAACAGAGCTTTAAGTCGCTTGGGCTGAGGGTTAGCAACCCGCTCCCATAAAAAAATACCATTGCTACGAATCGGCAAACAATGCCTCGGAACCGGATGGACAACACGACGACGTCCTTTGCTTTTCGAACAAGGACACGAATCGGATCTTGGAATGTGAGAACACTGCTGGCTGAGGGACGGCTGGATGCAGTCCTCAACGATTTCCGCCCTATGTCCCATGAGGGATTAAAGGAGCGCAATGAATGATCTAGAGCTTTCGCCGTAGATTCCTCATGAGCACCACACGAAGAAAATTCTGCGATACTGAAACTGAGTATGGCCTATCAGTTTCTCATAAAGCAAACCTCATTACAAATGAAATGAGGCAATGTCAACATCTGCCTTACGTATTCGAAAAGCTTTTCAAAAAGCTTTGGGTTAGGCTTTAGTTTTTGTTGTTGCCTTGCTTCATATTTCAGGTTGCCATTTAGCATATTCAATAAACCGGTTGTGGTTCGATTGTGGAGCTCAAGGAGGATTGGACGCGATTAGTTGGGGGACCGGTTCGAAAAACGACTTTCGCGTTTAAAAATAAAAAGCTTTCGACGCCGCAACAGTTATTACTCACATATCCATGGCCAAAATTCTCAAGTTTCTCAGCCTCTATTTTCAACTCGGGATGCAGCAAGGCGTTAGATACCTCTTGTGAGCATTATAGGGCAATCCACATAAGGTACTCATGGGGCAACAGTGCTAGCCTTAAAGGGGGTCCTATATGCACTCCCAACTCCACAAAAATTCTTCTAAGAAAAATTGCAGTGCGAGTAAAAATAAAACTCGCGCGTTCTTACCCTGAAACAGAGACGTACATCGTCAAAACGCCTGTTTGGCATCCAAAGCAGGTACGGTACGCCTGAATAAAAATTCTACTTTTCGAAATGCAGCCCAATGTAGAACCGTATCAATAAAGATTCACGGAATAATTCAAATAAACCGCAGTACGCTCACACTATTTCTTGAATAAAGGAAGCAAAGTTGAAGCTATAAAAAAATATATAGAATGAAGAAAACGGACAGTTATCTTGTGCTATCAACATACTCAGTAGACCGGTTTTCGTTCGTATGCGTAGGTCAAGCAGCATTGTATTTCGTTAGTACTTAGTTAGGGGATCGCTTGGTAAAACAAACCTCACGGTTGGAATGGTCAAATACAGTAATAGATGTAACAGGGGCGTGCATACTTCTATAGCGGAAGCATGTTTAGAATTGCAAACCTGTAGTGGAAGCGTGCATACCCGTGTAGCCAAATATGTGGGTGTATACCTGTATTCCAAGCCAATCTAGAAATATATGTTGATGAATAGATCAGAACGCAAAAAAGGTGCTTCAAAAGTATGTAGACTAAGGCAGAGTAGCTAAACAGTCGGCATACTGCTGAGGCACAAAATAACGCATTCATCGATGATCCGGCCCTCTAAAATCACACATAAGGCAAAACAAATTACAAACAAACCCATGCATGATTCAGAATCTGGTGTTAGTCGGGTGTTTTTCTAACCATCTTAATATAGTGAATACGGCGTTGCGGGTAACGAGCCGACGCAAAGACCAATATGGCTACGGCTACGGCCTCAATTCACTCATTCACATACAAGCCGTGGCCGTTTCTCACCATGAGGCCAAGTATCACCACACACTCACCGGCCGCCACCTTGATGGCGACTGCAGTCTAGCAAAACTGACAAAAATCTTAGGTCTGTAGATATTTATCGTCAGTCCTGACCTGGAGATCTAAACTTATATTCAGTCTGAACTTTTGAACTCATGAAAATTTTGTCAGTTGAATTAACAATCTGCCACGCTAAACTGTCGTCTTCACCTGTGTGTTTGAAGAGAATCATAGGGCCACGTGCAGTTCATGACCTGTTAGGCAGATGCCTCAAGTCCTCATCTCTCAGTTAGATTGAGTAATGTGTGGCCCTGATCTACGGCCTGCCGGCGGCCTGTTTGTGAATAGAGGCCTTAAAGTTGCTTTGTGAAAAGTTTTTACTACACAAATAAAATTATTTTCATATATAATGGTTTTTTTTTGTGGCACGCTTAATGCGCATTAGTTTTAATTATATGTTTTGTGGCACGCCAATGCATTTGGGTGCGAACCGCTGGTCTAGGAGATTCTGCCAGGCTATGCAGGATCTTCTCCAAAGATCATCTTTATAAAAAAAAGGCGAACGGAGCCTGGGCAGAATCGACAGAAAGTCTAGAGAGCTTTTAATGCACACAAACTTTCCCGGTTTCAAGGAGGTCAAAGAATCAGGAAGCGGACAGGGACACTCCTGGAAGATATTTCCGCTGCTGTTGCAAAGGAAATGAGCTGTTGAGCTAATTATGTCCCCATGAATTGAAGGCGGGCGAGAGTGGTCTTCATCCCAAATATAGGGAGAAGAGGTCACGAATCCACGAAGGACTAAAGGTCGATTAGGCTGACATCCTTCGTGCTGACACTAGAAAGGGACACCGTAAATGACTGAGCTTCCTAAATTAGACAGGATGACTTTAGGCATCCGTCACACCCGACCAAACATCCACTGAAGACAAAGTAGGCGAGTTGGGAGAATTGGGCCTCCGGTCACACTGGAGCTACCTACAGCCAATGCCAACTCCCTCTCTCTCTCTCTCTCTTGCATTACTATCGAACAGGAAATTGCTCCCCCGCTTTTTCTTTTTATAGAAAAAAGGTATCGGTGTAGAAGAAGTGGAAAACGTTGAACGGTGTCGCTGCTTGGAAACGAACCTCGAACCTCTAGGATGGAAGCTGGGCACTGAGACTGTTAATTATTATAAATAGCCCTAATCTTTAGAAAATCTGGATAATTTAGAAAGCTTATTAGCGTTCTAGTGCCCATTTTACAATCTGCTAGCAAGGTATTTCCAAAACCCAAAATTAAATTGATAATAATATAACAAATTAAAAAGAAAGTGCCAAAAAACAAATACAAACAAAAAATCTTTACAGCTGAACATTATACAAAAGAGAACCTTCGACCACAAGCTTATTTGCGCATTTATATTTCGCAAGTAAACCCCCAGTGATTTATGCACAATTATCAACTAAAAAACTTTAAGCTTACGTGTGGGCAGACCGTCGACGTAAGAAGGCAGAGCGAACAACAACGCCCGAAATGCCGGAAGGTAATAATTTACAGCCATGGAAAGTGCGGCACATTCTAAAAACTATAAACTGCAAACTTATCAAAAATTTCTCTGCTCGACGGCCAGAGCCAACAGGAAGAAGGTAAATTGCACCTTCCGGTATTAGGAGACATATTTGCCATTAAAGTTCAGGCCCGAACCAGAAAGCAGATGGCTTCTCTCGCCCCTAATGCCGATTTCTCGCCTTTGTAAAATTCATACGGGGTAGGTGGACGACGGACAGAGGGGAGGGGAGGGGCAGGAGGGCAGGAACGACGATGACGGCCTGGCCTGGTGTTGCCTCATTTCGCGCTGGGAAATTTCATGACGGCAGCACCAATGACCCAACTGAAGCCAGCTCGAAGCCCCACCGCACCGCCTCAAGCGCCATGAAGGTCGGGCACCTACTTGCCACCTCCCGGGCCCCCTGCTGGCACCCGCCCCCATCGACCATCTCTCGGCTGTTCGGTTCGAATGGTGCTTGAGCAGTCTGAAAAGCTCGCAAGCCTACTCCTTGCGTCCTTAATGTAATCTGCCCCCTCCCCCGCCCTAGGCTTGACGTATTCCCTTGCAATTGCATTTTATCTAATTTTTTCATATCTTGTTTTCTCGGCGAGGGCGAGGCCCTGCCAATGGCCAAAGACAATACGAAAATAGTTAAATAAGGGAAAAATCAATATTGGGAATCCTCGGCAGCGATTTTTCTTCATTTTTCTTTTTTGCCCCAATGCACACCCTCCTCCGGTAAGCGCCTCACGGCAGAAACTATGGGCCAGGCCGGCGGGTGGGTGGGCTTCGAGCAGCAACCCTTCAAGGCGTTCGTTCGGGCCGGAGAGTTGTAGGTGTAGTGCGAATGCGAGTAGTTCCCAAGTCCCGGCTTCCATGGCACAGAGCCTACAGGGCCGCAGATAGAGAAGATGAATGGACAGGGGCGGGCGGGCGGCGGGTGGGCGATGCGGCCGGAAGTGGGGCGACTTCTCCCCTGTTGCCCCAATAAGCTTTCAAGGAAAGTCTAAGACAAAATTATGAAATGGCTTTACGTTCGGATTACATGAAATTTTTATATGTAGAACGGCCAGTGTTTAGGGCTGACAGCTGGTCTTAGTGGGGTTTTAAATGTTTGCGGCCGCCTCAAAATCCAGTTCTTAGGCGAGCCGGGGGATCCTGGACGAAGTTAATTGACAAAAACTCCGCTCGGCCGGATTGTGGAGCATCCAAAGATAGCCCCGAATCGATAAAGTATGCTCGGCACCTCCAACCCCGGCCATTTTTCCCGGTGTTGGCGCCATTACACTGCGATCCGGTACATCGGTCGTTACATATGGCTACAACGCTCCGCCATCAGAACAGTTCAAACAGAGAATTACATCGCAAGTAATTTATCCAGATATAGTTCAGGCTGCCATCCAGATAAACTCCGGGGGCTGATTAGATATTGATTTATTTGCTATTCGCAAATATACATGCAGGCGGGGGGGGGGGGGCGTACACGTGTACGCAGGAAGTCATTTGCGTACCTATATGAAGATAATGCCTGCACCATCAGTCGGGCGTCTTCTATCTGCCTGTCATAATTACCGCCGAAGACGTCGAATAAAAGGTTGCAAATCTGGAAGTTTTTAGCACTAATGCGAGATCGTTACAAGTGTATGGATTCCGGCCTCAGACGATTACATAAAATGTGACGACAACTGGCTTAGCCGCATATGTCTGTGTGTATAATAAATGCTGGGTGGAGGGGGGATGGATGATGCGGGGGTTGCAGAATATTTTGTTTGGGCCTTTTTTGGGGGTGGAGGGGAGTGCTTTGCTGAATATAGGAAAATTTATTTTGGTTACTTAAAATCAAAACGAATGGAAAATGTTTCAAATTTAGATGGATACAGCTTGGGGCTTGGAGATTGCACTAAATATGGCTCGAAGATTACGATAATACTAAGTGGGAGCAATGAATATGGCATTTCTGGATGTTCAGGTTCAGTCTTTTACAAGCTTCCCGGCCTACCTATTTTCAAATCATGAAACTGTAGCTTCAACTGTCGAAGAATGGTCTATGACTTATCCAACTATAAAGTAATGGTCTACAAAATTTCAAAACGTCGAAAAGACCATACTCATTCCGGAGTGTGATACAAAAGTGTCTTAGATAAAATAAGTCAAGATCTCCTGGATAAATCGATGGGTCTTACGAAAAAGATATTGTTTCAAAATGTTGGTGAAAAAGATATTGTTTCAATTTATTGCTGAAAAAGATATTGTTTCGGTTTCTCGCTGAAAAAGATATTGTTTCGGTTTCTCGGTGAAGAACATATTGTTTCGTTTTCTGGCTGATATTTTTTGCAGTCAGAAAACGAAACAATATGTTCTTCACCGAGAAATCGAAACAATATCTTTTTCAGCGAGAAACCGAAACAATATCTTTTTCAGCAATAAATTGAAACAATATCTTTTTCACCAACATTTTGAAACAATATCTTTTTCGTAAGACCCATCGAAATGTACAATACGCGTACATATGCAATACGAATAGCTTCTGAAACAGTCCTTTCAATTCAATTATACAATATATATCCACCAGAATGGGAATGGATGCGGTCTAACCTAATCGAAGGAGACAAACATCAAAGAATTCACATCTATTTGAAAAAAATTTCGGACGAAATGCTCACCAAGAACTCAAGCGTTAAACTTCGAGCTACCTGATTGGCTAACAAGCCGGCTTTCACGTTCCCATCTTTTTTTTTTTTTTATGTGATAGTCTAAGCTTAGGTGTCATCCTTTGTACTACTAGTCCGTCATGTCGTACACGTCATGGTGCAATGTCTAGTAGTAAGCTTAGCTCGAAGGATAGAGAGAAAGATAGGATAGATTAGGGGGAGTCGGGTGGGTGTTGGAGGAGATGGTGGTGAACCTTGCGCTTGAACTCTTGGGTGTTGTATGAGTTCGGGAATATTGACTGAGGTAAGTTGTTCCACAGTCATGTTGTTCTTGTTATAAACGAATTTCTAAATCGGAGTGTGCGCGAAGATAAGGGCTGTAGACTATAAGGGTGAGCCGAGCGGGCAAGTCTGGTGTTGCGGGAGAAAAGTTGCCGTGGAGGCATGAGGTTACTTATTTCAGAAGAGCAATCGTTGTGGTAAAATCGGTAAAATTTTGCAAGGGCTGCTACATTCCTACGGTGGCTTAATGAGTCAATTGAGGAGCAAATGGCGCTATCGCCAATAAGTTTGAGAGCGCGACTTTGCACCTTGTCCAGCCAGGCTAAGGTGGTTCTCGGGGCCCCAGCCCAAATATGCGAGTTGTATTCGAGGCGGGGACGAATGTAGGACTTGTATATTGTAGCCCTGGCCGACGGCTGAAGGAGGAATTTGCATCTTTTAAGGAATCCCAGGCATTGTGATGCTTGTTTAGCGATTTGGAATATGTGGTTATTCCACCGCAGATCTTCGGATAGTGTTATGCCTAGGATGTTTAAAGACGGTTCTGACGTTAGGTTTTTATTGTCCACTGAAATAGAAGGAGGGTCGGTGGAGGTTTTATTAGAGATGAGACAGTACTTCGTTTTGGATGCATTGAATTCGACACGGTTCTTGCGGCCCCATTCAAGAATTCGTTCGATGTCCCTGTTGATTGAGATGGACATGAGATTGCGATAATGCAGACAAGGTCTGGCGCGTGCTTGTCCTACAGTATCGAAGCCATAGGAGTACCGTAGTGTACTGTCATCGGCAAAGCAGTGGAGTGGGTTGGAAGGGATTGAGAGCAGGTCGTTTATAAAA
Organism: Thereva unica; assembly: GCA_949987705.1. Lineage (NCBI taxonomy): Eukaryota > Metazoa > Arthropoda > Insecta > Diptera > Therevidae > Thereva > Thereva unica. Next base: position 7,205,003 of record OX465283.1, read on the forward strand.
ATTAGGAAGAGAGCTGGCGATAGAATTGAGCCCTGGGGAACACCTGCGGAGATGGTGTGGGGGTCGGATTCGACGCCATCCAATACTACCTTGATTGAACGGCCAGAAAGGAAGCTCTTAATCCAGTTCCTTAGAACGAAGTCAATACCAATAGCCTGGAGTTTGGTTAACAGAGCGGGGTGCCACACTCTGTCAAAAGCCTTGGAGATATCTAAAGCAACCAGGCCAGATTGTATATATCTATGTATATTCCTAGGTTCGGGAAAGAAGACGATAATCACCGCCTACAGCTCTTATAGTGGCCAAATATGTTTCCTAGGGAGCGTTACTGGAGTTTTCAGAAACTTTACAGGATGAAAAAAACGGACGATTATCTTGGTAATCATGGTGGCATACTTAATAGACCGGTTCTTGTTCGATACGGCGGACACGCAGCATTGAACGTTGTTAGTGAGTTAGGGGACCGCACACCGGAGCTCTATCACATATCTACAGATTTAAATGAATATTCTTTTAAAAAGCTTCCAAAATGCTTCCACAACGCTTTTCAAGGAGCATTAATAGCTATGCTCTCCTGCAATGCCATACAGTACATGGAACTGGTACCTGAAGCTGACAGCAGAAGTTGATCCACGGTATACAGAAACAGAAGGTAATGTAAAAGAGACTGACAGCTTCAAATACTGCAAAAAAAGGAGTTTGGTGACGTCAGCCCTAAAGCAGAAACAACAACAACAGCTTCCATTTTATATGGAAAGCAGGACCCACGTGTCGTCAGCACTAAAATACCGTCTTACGGTATACAGTCTTTTATATTACCTTGTTTCTGTATACCGTAAAGTTGAACCTCAGTCGAGTTCTTCCATTTGCATACGAAGGAATTCATCAATACTCATGGAGAAGTGGGGATTTTGTGGGATAAAAGATAGGTATATATATATATATATATATATATATATATATATATATATATATATATAATATATATATATATATATATATATATATATATATATATATATATATACGAGGTGTGGCTATTAAATAACGAGACTGACGCTGCTACAGAAGAAGTGCGCATGCGCCAAACGCCAGTAACCAACAGCTGTTATCGTGAAGCCTTCTCTTTCGAATGTAGTGCCTCTCGCTTCTGTAAACAAATCAGTACAGCCGTAGCCTTCGTTCGCATTAGAGTTGTTTTTTTTTTTCGCCGGAAAAATGTTAAGTGTAACAGTAGAGCAACGCATTGTCGCAACACATTCCGCATTGTCTGTTAAGAGGTTTCTAGCCAAATTCAGCATCCCAGTGTTAGACCATCCGCCTTATTCGCCGGATCTTGCGCCGTGCGACTTCTATCTGTTTCCTAAGGTGAAATCTGCATTAAAAGGAACAAGATTTGAGTCTGTTGAAGCTGTGAAAGAGAAACCGGCACGCGTCCTGAAGGAGCTGACAGAAAAAGACTTCCAGCACTGTTTCGAACAATGGAAGATTCGCATGGAGCGTTGTAGGGATAGAGGAGGGGTGTATATTGAAAGTGATAACAAGTAAAAATGTATGAAATAAAAATAAAATGTTTTACAGCGTCAGTCTTGTTATTTAATAGCCACACCTCGTATATATATAATATATATATATATATATATATATATATATATATATATATATATATATATATATATATATATAGGTATATATATATATATATATATATATATATATATATATATATATATATATATATATATATATAGGTACTTCATTTTGGAAGCCTTGAATTTAGAACGACCTTCACATAAAACATCTAGTCTCGTGTAGTTCCCTCAGACTGAGGGAATCCGGGGAATGGACTCTAAACCCTACGGACATAGCAATATCTTGAATCTGCTACCCGAGGGTATGGTCGTTGCAACCACAGACTACCTTCTCCCTAGCGACTCTAAAGACCTGCCAGACAATGAACTTAGAACCTACACAAAGATGTAACATTGGAATTTTCATAGATAGTCAAGCCTCTATGAATGCTCTGAACTATGTAAGAATACGCACCAAGAAAGTGGAGCGATGCAGAGCTGATCTAGATAGGCTTAGTAGTAAGCACAATGTGACTCTCTTCTGGGTTCATGGTCATAGGAGAATAGATGGGAACGAGAAAGCCGGCTACCTAGCCAAGCAGGCGGGCTCGGAATCCGAGATGGTCGGAAGGCCAATAGGTGGAGTCAACACAGCTATTTTTGACTACCACCTGCTGCAATCCAACCACAAGTAGAGGGGACTGTAGAGCTGTATTATCTCTAGGGTGAATTGGCCTACTTATAACAAACAAAATAAAAAGGGCCTCTTAAACAGACCCCGACAAAACATTGCCAGAATTACGACAATCATCACGGGACATAGGCCCACAGGAGACCATGCTGCCAAGTTGGGCATCCCGTTCAATGTATGTAGCTGCGGGGGGTAAATGGGAGAAACACTTGTTCACTTCCTGTGCAAATTCCGGCTTTAACTCAAGCCACGCAGCGCACACGACGAAGTTGCGTTTTGTAAGACTTAAAAAAGATCTCCAGATTGGAGATCAGATGACTGTAAAGCTTCCTAATTCCATCTTTAAGCATCCGTCATTAGCATAGCTGTGAGATGGTTTGGAGGCCACTTAAACAATGTTAAGATTGGAAAGACAGCAGAAGACAATTGAAGTGACTCCTGACGAACATCAGCTGAAATAGAGTTTTTCTTAGATTTAAAGCCATCCAATACCACCTTGACCACTACGATTCCTTGGAACTAAATCGATACCAATAGCTTAAATTACAACCTATAAAGAATCAGAGCTTGGGAGCACACCGTAGGTAGTAGTGATGAGCAAGACTGGTCTTGTAGTCTTGCGTGATCTTCCACAGGACAAGACAATACTGCAAGATCGACTTAGCAAGACTTTTTGCTCATCACATAGTGCCAAAAGTCTTACAGTAATGAGCAAAACGTCTTGCAAAAAGTCTTGCAGGCTTGTCTATGTCTTACTAAATTTGCAAGGGAACACTTTTTGCTTATCTTATCTTATAACGAGCTTTGAAGGAATTGTATTGAGATATAGGTCTATGGAAATGGGAAAATGAAAATACGTCCTGGGTAGAGTTGACTGGGAAAAGAGAAAGTACATTTGTCCATTATGGTCCCCATTCCCATACAGGCCGCGAACCAGATCTTATAGAGACCATGCATTACTTAGTCTGACTGAGGGATGAGGACTTAAGGCATCCGCCTGACAGCCATCGACTGCAGGTGACCTCATGATTCTATAATTACGCAGATTCTATACGTGCGCAGACGACAGTTTAGCGAAGCTGATTTTGAATATACCGGCAAAATTGTTCATGGCCTCAAATTTTAGACTGAATAAAAATTCAAATCTTCAGGCACGGACTGACAATAAATACCCACACACAAAGTCTTTTGTCAATATTTTTTGACTACAGCATCCATCCAGTTAGCGGCCGGAGAGTGTGTGGTGATACTTAGCCCAAAAGGCGAGATACCTTCAAGCCGCGGCCAACCGGCGGTTGCTTGTGGAAACAAAAGTGGCATCGACCGCCGACGTTCACAGCCGCATCAGCGAGGCAACAGCAACATTCGCTTAGCTCAAGTGGTGCATATGGAAACGAACGAATATTTAAATCAAAACAAAAATACGCCTTTACCGAACGTTGATCCTTCCGATTCTTCTTAATGTATCTGCTGGATACTGCTCAAGTCGGACGTCAACGGTCTTTTAAATGCGATGTTTGCGACAGATTCACGGTGCCTCATTCCGCGATCGCCTTCGAAATGAGACAGTTAGAGAATGATGCAATCAACGGACAGACTGATCGAAGAAGATATATGAAAAACCTCGACTACGGTGGTTTGGACATGTTTGCCGAATGGTTGATAAACGCTTGCCACGAAAACTTCGCTGCCGAGACCGTCCTGCAGAGTGGAGAATTCAGTGATCGGCACCGAAGAATACCTGGCTAAAGAATATCGAGGGTGACCTAAAGAATCAACGATTTATCAGTTACCGAGGCTCGAGACGTCGCGTCGTCGCCAAAAACCGACAAGAATGGAAACGAATGGTGAATAGAGTTCGACACCCAGCGGCACCGACAGCAGCATATCTGTTCCGTGGACGTCCCGCACGGACCGCCAGCTAACGGATGAAAGAAAGAAGAAGAAGAGAAATGCTGGCCAACGCTATGCAGAATGACCGAAAAAGTTCTTTGAATGAAGCTGGTCATTTAATCCACATGGTATTCAAAAAAAACTGATTTGAAATAAATGGTAGAGAATATCCTAAATTTTGGCTCATTTGCCAAAATCAGCTGAAAAATGTCAGAGTTATTCGATATTGAAATACCGAAGGTCGAGATGGCGCACCCCAATTGTATTTTAAGAAATTTACAGGTAATTTGTTTTATTTTTAAAAATGTTATCAAAAGTTTAGTTACAATTTATGTACCTACGCATGTCTTAACAACATCTAGTAGTAAGTTAAATATTTTCTGGCTGACATAATACAGTAAAAATCACCACGTTTCAAAACTCTATCAATAAGTTAAGCCTAACGAAAAAAAAAATTTCAAATATAGTAATTTCAACGATATCATCTTAATAAAACCCAATATATTTCTTTTTAAATAACTAAATTATAAAACAAAAGAAGAATTTTTTGTTTTTGTGATATTAATCAATATTCCATAAAAATTCATAAAACATCAATCACTATATAGGGGATTGGGGGCGCTATATAAAAATACAAATATATAGATATATAATCAACATAATGCAGTTAATAATAATAATAATGAACACATTGAACACATTGATTTTTTTTTGTATATATTTAACAAAGACATTATTGATTAAGTAAGGGCTGTTGTATAGTAGTACGTGGGGATGATGGTTTACTTTATTTATTATTCCTTTTTTTCATCATAATGATGCACTCATCATATAAAAAAAAATAAAAAATAAAAAAGTAGAACAAAAAAAATATATGTAGATATAAAATTCCATTTTATTCCTTTCGTGGTTATTAATAAATATTTCGTAAAGTAAAAAAATAAAATAAAAATATTAAAAATATAAATAAAACAAAATTAATGATGTTATCATATAATACTTTTGGATTAAAAAAAATTAATGATATTTTTGGTTAATATATTTTTGAAATTTTTGTGAAAAGTGAGACGTTTTTTATTTATTTATTTTTTTTATTTATTAATTATTTTTCTTGTTTTAATTTTTAAGGTGAATTATGTTAATATTATATTTTTTATGCATAAGAGATATGTTTTTGATTTTATATTTAATAAAAAGAGAAAGAGAGAGAAAAAAAGAAATATATTACATTTTTTTTTTTTTGATTTAATATAGATAATACGCCTCAACGTGGGAGCAACAACAAGAATTGAGTGTGATTTTTTTATTTATTTATTTTTTTTAATATTATTATGTAGAAATAAAATAAAAAACTGTAAAAATATTGCAGCGAAGTATTTTTTTTTATAAGAATAATATAAGAAAATATTAATTTAAATAAGTTTAATAAAATTAAAAATAAAATTAGTAGAGTAAAAATAGTAATAAAAATAAAAAAAAATAAATAAAAAAAAATTCCTTAAATGTCCTGTTTTCTACAGCCCTTATCTTCGCGCACACTCCGATTTAGAAATTCGTTTATAACAAGAACAACACGACTGTGGAACAACTTACCTCAGTCAATATTCCCGAACTCATACAACACCCAAGAGTTCAAGTGCAAGGTTCACCACCATCTCCTCCAACACCCACCCGACTCCCCCTAATCTATCCTATCTCTCTCTCTATCCTTCGAGCTAAGCTTACTACTAGACATTGCACCATGACGTGTACGACATGACGGACTAGTAGTACAAAGGATGACACCTAAGCTTAGACTATCACATAAAAAAAAAAAAAAAAATATAATATTGATATTATGTTTTTGTAATATTTTTTTAGATAAACTAAGCCTGAATTTGTAGAGTTGTTATTAAAACTTCACTTTTTTTATTATTATTATTATTTTTTTTTTTTTGAAAGTACAGTAATCCCTCCATCTGCGCGATTTCGCTATTGCGCGGTCAAGTTTTTAATACCAAATTTTCGGGCTGCGCGGGAAAAAAATGCGTCGAGGAGCAACTCCAAAGATGGAGAGATTACTTCTTCGCCGCCCTGAATGGTACACTTGCACAGGAACCTCAGGAAACCAGCAACAATGCACAGCCAATAAGAATCACCACCCGGGCCCCATCCAAGACGGAAATAGTAACCGCAATTCATGCGATGGCCAATGGTAAAGCAACTGGAAAAGATGGCATCCCGCCAGAATTGTTGACAGCCGATTCAAGCCTCATAGCAGATGCGCTTCAGCCAATCCTGGAAATAGCATGGGGCACCTGTACCTTTCCGGAGGATTGGACGGAAGGTATCATAGTCAAAATACCAAAAAAGGGGGACCTAACAATATGCGACAACTGGAGAGGCATCTGTTTACTATCTACAGTGGGCAAAATTTTGTCCCATATATTACTATCTAGGATAAGTGAGGCAGTAGACCGAACGCTTAGGAAGCAGCAGGCCGGATTCAGGTAGGGCCGCTCCTGTATTGATCATATCAACACCTTGAGAATAATAGTGGAGCAGTCTACTAAATTCCGATCCCCCCTTGACCTTACTTTCGTAGATTATGAGAAAGCGTTCGACTCGGTCAATAGGAGCTTTATATGGCAGGCACTACGGCGACGTGGACGGCCTGATAAACTAATAGAATTGATAAAAGCCCTATATAACAATTCCAAATGCAGCGTTCTCCATAATGGAAAATTATCCGACAGCTTCGAGGTGAGCTCAGGAGTACGACAAGGATGCCTACTCTCGCCTTTACTATTTCTTATAGTAATAAATGACATCCTTGTCGGCGCTCTAGATAGTAGAACAGGCGGCATACAATGGGGTTTGTTAGACCGGCTTAAGGATCTCGACTACGCAGATGATATCTGTTTGCTGGCCCACAGACACCAGGACCTCAAAAACATGATTAACAATTTGGCAACATAAAGTAGTCCAGCAGGCTTAAGGCTAAATCCGACTAAAACTAAAAAAAATGCGGATTAATGCAAACACCATTGAACGGACTGCGCTGAATAACTGTGACGTCGATCTGGTAGATAAATTCTGCTACCTAGGTAGTATTATTACCGAAAATGGCGGTGCAGAAGAAGACGTCAGTTCCAGAATAAATAAAGCACGAGGCGCACATGCATGCCTGTTCCGCGTATGGAGATCAACGGAGATCTCAACTAACACCAAATTGCGGCAGTTCAACTCCAACGTTAATGCAGTACTTTTGAACGGTTGCGAAACATGGAAAGTCACCCAATTCATCACAGGGCGCCTACAAGTCTTCATCAACAGATGCCTGCGTCGTATGCTAAAAATCCGCTGGCAGGATAGAATTTCAAACGAAGAACTATGGCGCCGTGCCGGCCAAGAAAGGATAGACGACGAATCAGGCGAAGGAAATGGAATTGCGTTGGGCACACCTTGCGACGCGAAAACGAAAATCTAGCCAAACAGGCCCTCGACTGGAATCCGCAAGGTTCCCGTCGAGTAGGAAGACCTAGAACAACGTGGAGGAGAACCCTACTAGCAGAAGCCGCAACAACTGGGAGATCCTGGTCGGAGCTAAGAGCTGTCGCGCAAAACAGAGTCCGCTGAAGGGCAACTGTTTACGCCCTATGTCCCATGAGGGATTAAAGGAGCGCAATGCGGGAAAAAATTCGCAGTTGCGCGTTTTTTTTTGTAATTTTTGGTTTTAAGAAAAATATCATGTTTTGACATTATTTTTTGTGAAAGCCTTAAAATTAGGATTAAGTAACCGGTGATTTTAAAATATTTTGTTATAATGCGAAGTTAATAAGTTTTATGACCCAAGTGACTAAAAGTGTATGGGTAGCAAGTACAGGGCCGGCGCTTGGGTTTTTTGCGCCCGGTACACTATGCCATATTGCGCCCTATAAGCTGTTCATTTTTAAACGCAGTGAAGGACAATGGAAAAAGATACAACAATCGCTGAAAGACGGAAATAAATTTCATAGTTTGCGCAAAATTTAAGATTGCAGCATAATAATGCGTATATCATAAAAAAAAGATTACACAGATAGGAAGTTTTCACAAGGGTCCAAATCCAACAAACAAAAATCTGCTAAAAACGTCATTTGTAGAGAAGAGAATAGTCGAGGGCGATGGGGCGGGCAGATTTTTTGAATCTCTGAATTCTTCCCCGGAATCTTTGAATCAACTTTTTGACAGCTGTGTCGTTGTTGTTGTTGTTTTTGTATCCATTTTACCAGGAAAAGGAAAGAAATGAAATGGAAATTAAAATTAAAAGCAACAACAACAAGCTAAAGCATTCGAATGTATAGTTTTTTTGGAAAAGTTGGCGTTTGTGAAAACCCATGTGATTCTTCATCGAATTTCTAAAGGAGACGATTACAGCCGATTTTTGTTGGTTGGCCCGTGAGAAACAGGGCATATTAATTTGTTAGACAGTAATACCCAGGCTTCACCGGCCGAATTGCGTAAGTTCGAGCAATGTGGGGCACTGAATTTCAATTTTTGCCTGAGTTTCTATACATTTTCACATATTGAACTCAGGAAAAATAAAGTCTGAGTTTGCCCAACAGAACGCGAAATTTGATTGTACGTAAAAGCTAGCGCAAAAAAGAGTAATCAACTGCAATAATGGAACATATATCATTCCACTAAGCTTATGCATTTCGAACTTCTGGCAAAAAAGCAACAACAATTTCAAGCATAAACTGAACATGCTGGCCGGTGAAGCTACTTATTCGGATTGAATGCCTGGGTATAAAGGACAAACAAAAAAGACTAATTATAGAGGGGTTCTCGACACAAGGAGTTTTGTTCTTCTCCTCATTTCGTTCGTTAACCTCTTTTAACAATTCTTGCAACGGAATTCAAAAACAGCGCCCTAAATTTTATATCAATCACCGTAAACAGCAGTACACTATACAGAGCCATCGGAACGATTGTTTACAGAATTTGCTTTTACAGAATTTTCAAAAAGTGTTCCAAATAAATAAGCGATTTTTCTCTCTCTTGGAAGATTTTTTGCCGAGTTTCTCGAATCTTGAAGCAAAAAATCTCTGGAAACTTCCCACACGAAGAGAAGTGAAATTTCTCCGTTTTTACTTGCATGACAAAGTACAAGGACATAAATTGGGTAAATTCATATTAATTTCTTGCACCCGTGAGATTTCTTTCCAATTTTTCTTTTTTTCTTTTCAAAGTTTTAAATTTTTAAATCTTATATTCTGAAATTGCGCCCCTGACAAATTGCGCCCACCATTCGCATTATGGAAGCGCCGCCCCTGAGCAAGTATATAGTAGACGTCCAGCAAACATTAAGAGATAAGATCGCATCGAAAATGGGTCACCAAATCTTCGAGACCAGATCGATATCGAAACGAAATCGATTTGTAAAAGACAAAAACGGAAGGCTGTAGCAAATCGCTTTGATTAACCGATGACGACGACTCATAGTAGTAGCGACTTCAAATCGAAGAGCTCCTTATTAATTCCAAGATTTTGGCGAGTGATTCTTAACTCAAAAAAGAGACGTGACGAACAAAGGCAGGGGCGGCGCTTCATAACCACAATTGGTGAACTTAGCACCGGGCGCAATTGAAAAGGGCGCAATTTCAGAAAAAAAAAGTGAAAAGATGTTCCCGGCCCTTCGTTTTCATATATTAAAGGAAGACCACACGGGGTTTTTTTTTGTTTTTTTCCATTGTCCTTGAATGCGATTTGAAAAATGAACAACTGATGGGGGCGCAATGTGGCATACTGCACCGGGCGCAAAAATGCCAACCGCCGGCCCTGCCCGGAACTAGCAGGTACAAGTGACCTGGTCATTTCATGCCAATTTGATTCCTTTTGGAAAAGACTCCTTTCGGGTAGTAAATTTAAGAGTGTTTTTTTGTCTTTTTTGCATTTTATATAACATCTGGAACTTAACCTTTTCAATCCTACAAAGATTCAGAGTGCACGGTTTCCGTTTGCGCGCTGCTGTTTTTGTAGGGAAAGTATCTAACCGCGCAGTTGAAGGAATTACTGTATCTAAAATAATTTCCTAAGCCTGAATTTTTAGTTTAGCAGTAAAATTGTTGTTAAAACTACACATAAACCCTAGCCAATACCATTACCTGAAAGAATCTACCTCAACTTTACTATTTTAACTTTTTTTAATAATTTATTATTACTTTTTCCTAATATTTATTTATTTACAAACAATCGAGAAAGAAAATGGGGAAATTTCAAGCAGCATAGTAGTGTTGGGTGGGCAATTTTTTTTTAAATTATAGTTCAAAGCAGATCGAGCTTAAATAATATTATTTATTTATTTATTTATTTATTTTTTTTTAAATATTGAAATCTAAGATCAAGCGATATTTTTATTATTATTATTATTTAAAAAAAAAATGTATTTACTAATTTCACTAAAATTTCACTGTGAAAATAATTTGGAAAATTCATTTTGAGAAAAAAAAATTAAATTTTATTTTTTCTAGAGAAAAAAAAAATTTTGGGAAATTTTTAATTTTTTATACAATAAATACCTTCCGGGGGATTTCGTAATGAAAAATCTGTGTAAATTCTTTTCTCTTGTGGTGTAAGAAAAGTTGATTAAGTTTATTTTTTTTTATTTGTAGTTTTCACATACAAATGACTAATAAAAAAAAATTCACCAATGTTTTTTTTCTTTTTTTTTTATTCCAAATTCATTACGTATGGTTTTTTTCTTAATAATTTAGTATAAGTTTTGCACGTTTGTTTTTTTAATATTATATTTATTAATATTTTTTTTTTTGTAGTATTTAAGTAAGATTATTAATTTTATTATTATATTTATTGTTCACAATTGTGTGTAATATTTATATTATTATTACTATTTATACATTTAGGATGTTTCTTTTTTTTTTGTTTTTGTGTTTAATAATTTTACTTCGAATTAATGTTAAGTTTTAGTTAAAGACATATTTATTTATTTTTTATTTTGTTTTTTTCTTTTTCTTTTGCATTTCCTAGAAATTAATAAAAATCATTAAATGCAACTACGTCACACTCAACTCTCCCCGTTCCACTTTTTCTTTCTTTTTTATATAAAAATATCTCGGAAAGCTTTTTTTTGTTAATTTTTTTTTTTTTTTTCGTTTTGCACACCGAAACTAAATTTCCTTTTCTTTTTTTTTCTTTTTAAATATCGCATAAAATTACATATTATCGAGAAAAAAAAGGATATATCCCACGTAACGCGAAATAATTTTTTTACTTAAGAAATATTGTTAATAATATTTATTTTTTTTTAGATTATTAAGTTTTCTTCTATGTTTTATTTTAATTAAAAAAAAATCCCACGATATTTTTCCTTTTTTTATTTTCTTTTTTTTAGTTATATTTTCCTTCCTATATATATAATTTATTTTTTTTTTTCACCAACTTCGCATATGTGAGGAAAAACAGCAGGAAATTTTCACTTAATTAGAAAATTGTCTGGGGGTATTTTTTTTTTGTTAGTTCTCAAAAAAAAAAAACAGAAATAGCACTTTTCTTTTTTTTAATCAAATTCTACACCTTCGCACATTGAAAAACATCATCCGAAAAACAGTTTAATCAAAATTTCTTTATCATATCAGTGAAATAACAAAAATTTCTTTAAACAAAGTCTTATTTCTTCACAATCCTTAAACCTTCGTCCTTTTTCAACTTCTTTCTATATTTCTTTTTTTTTTATTTTTTTTTTTGCCAAAGTCTTTACAGCCTAACAAATAACCAAAAAATGTGTTTATGGAGTAAGCGTTCAATGGCAACTAATTTCCCTCCGATTTCTATTTATTTAGAGGTGAAATTTTTACAGTTTTCCACACTCTTTCAGTTTTTCAGTATATTTTTTTTTCTTTTGGTTCGTTTTGTTGTATTTTCCCCGTTTCGTCCTATCTCGTTGTGCATTTAAAACAACTACAATCACACAATTCGCGGCGTTTTTGATACGACGACAAAAAACACACACGTTATTTATATCTCTGTATAAGTTTCTACACCTAACTGTGATACAACATCATTTTTGTACATACTATATGTATTTTTTATTTTTTTCCACGAAAAAAAAAATACAGGGGAAAATATAGTTTTTCGCAGACATAAATACACATGCAAAGACAAAAAATTTCCCTTTTTTCTCTTCGGTTTTATTTTTTATTTTTTCATATCCGCACGGAAAAATCCTGGTAAACATACACACATATATAAATATACTCTAATACTGTGTTGAAAAAAAAATTTTTTTTTATAATAAAAAAACTAAATTTCAAAAATACTGGGAAATTTATTTTTGCCCCCAGTGTTTCTCTCAACGTCGTCCTGGTGGTAGGACATTTTCATCCTCTTTAACTACATTTATTGAATGGAAATGGATGGGTGAGAAAAACTTTTTAAAGCCCACACACGCGATTTCATCATTTTCTTTCTCTCTCTCTCTTTCTCCCTCTCTCTCTATATATCCTTTTCGAAAACTTTCATGATATCCTTCTTCTTCTTCATTCTTATTCGTATATTATTACTATTCTGTTGTTGTTGTTTTTCCTTTTTTTTTGTTTCATGATATTGAGAGTATATGCGCAGGTCCTGTCTTTATGTAGAGGAGAGCTTTTCTTAACCTAAAAGTTTTCGTTGTGTGCTTTTAAACGAAACCGAATCGTGGAAAACTTGTGGGAAGCTTTTCTAACTCTTATTCATACCAAAATTTATATGAAATTGTGCCTAAGATGTGAACTGAATATTAAAATATATTGTATGTATATATAAAAAAGCTTTACTTATACATCTATATGTATATAAATTATATTTATTTATACATATTGTCGTTTTTTTAAAACAATTCCATATGTGATGAATTTTGCAATTAATATTACTTATTTACAGCGATTATTAGTTTTTTTTTTTATAATATTTCAGAATCCTTTAAGAAAGCGCAGAAAGGACTTATCCAATTTTCTAGAAATCCTGGATTAGACAAGCGACATACGATTAGGTTTTTCCCGTACGGCTAACCGTCGCCGTGATTACAAGCTTTTCGGTTCTGAAACTTACTCGGTTTCAACCTTAACGTTTGTCGCAGCTCTGGAGTGATGATGAAAATGCGATCAGAACTTTCAGACAGTGACCAATTCTTCTACTACCAGATGGCATAGGACCAGTTGGCAAACCACGGTCAAGCTGCGAAAACAATGTTAAGGCTGATGCAGCAAAACTGCTCAATACAAGAAACTGGAGACAAGCTGCGGAGCAGAGAGACGTTTGAAGGAAGAAGCGGATGGAGGTGGCCAAGGCTCGAATTGGGCTGTGGAGCAATAGAAGAAGAAGGAGACCAATTATAACTGTTTCAAAAGAGAATAAGATAATATAATGAGTCTAGTGCAATAGTCGCAAGCCACATGCGGTTTTTGGGCGTTTGAGTGTTGCTGTAAACATGCTAAAGGCGACGGCGACGGTGCACACAAATTAAAAAGCACACACAAGAATAATCATCTTCGACATCCGAATGCTACACACGCGCACAGGAACATACGAGAATAGCAACACAATCCCATGTCACACCGCCCAGGCAACTTTGAGGGGCGACCACTGACATATTATAGAATGGACTGCTTATGAGAAATTTTTCATGGCACCAATTTGTTCCATAGGCTAAAAACCTTTTTTCACTCCATGTAAACACCGGACTCACTTTTGAAATTTACATTTTTTTAAATACGTACTTAAAACATTAAATCAACACAAATATTTTGTTTAAAAAAATTAATAAACACTATTTTCACTTTTTCACCTTTTAAAATGCCTTTTTTTCATTAATTTCCAAATTTTATGTGTATCTGATTTAAGTTCTTAACACCTGTTTTAGCAACTGACATTCTGTATGTCAAAATCCGGGTGTCTATGGGGAAAAGAGCAAAAGATATAAACATCACTAGTGCAAAAGGGAAAATATAAAATCAGGTCTGTTTTTACTTGTCAGTTTGGGGGTCTATGGATGAGTGCGACAACTATACTTTTGGGTGCCATCGATTTGTATGGAATAATTTCAGATGAGCAGTCCATTATTATATGTCAGTGGGGGCGACGGCTACGAAATAAAACTTGGATTGATTGAGTCGCCACTCTCGGCGAACTCGTCGTCGAGTGGTCTGCATATTGTGCTGCACCCTTCATACTCATAGAAAAGCTGTGTGTTCTATTCGTTTTTGCCAGTCGCTGTGGAAACTATTTTCGCCCTTAGCATGTTTACAGCATGTGTCTCTTCCGCGAAATACTACGTACAGTACGACTGCAACTTCGAAGCGCATGCGCAGAAATCAGTTTTCGGCCTGGGTAAGTCTATTTTGAAGAAATGGAGTTCAAAGAGGGTATAGGTGACATTCATTAAAATTCTCTCAAGAGAGTTAGACCATGCCCAATCACTGTCAGCCACATCGCTTTTGCCGCTTGTGAGAGAAGATTAACGAAAGGCATAACACTGCAACGAGGCACTTTTCTGTTAGTTCCGATGGTAGTGTAATCGGCAGAGTCTGCTATGACCGCCCAAGCCACTGACTTGGGGGTTTATTCTCTATTACAATATTGTGAGAATGGGCCTTTTCGTAAACGTCAAAGCAACAGAGCAACAACGCATCGGCAACAAAGGAGCGCAAACTTCTTTTTGCATACGTATGCATACATTCGAAATTGGCTGCGCTGTTGCATTGACTGGTGCGCAAAAAACTTGAATCTTGTACGTTTCCGAACGAATGACTTTGGATCATCTGCATTTACGAACTCGCTGCATCGTTGCAAAGCATACGTATGCGTTTACGAAAAGGCCCTATTTCTCAAAACTGTCAAAATCGTATTCTCTATTACAAAACTGACTAAATTCCACTATAACAATTTTGTTGGAGTTTTGCTCGAAAGCTCAATCGAGCAATTTATAAAATAGTAGGCTCTATTGTAACCAGTTTCGAGTAAAAAGCATCTGAGTATTGTAATAGAGGGCCGCTGATCTTATTTTATTCTATCCTTCAAATAAAGTTTACTAGAGATTGGGCCAAATAAAAAGGAAACTCCGAGAAAACGCTGTTCTGCTTCCACGGCAATCTTATATCCACCAGATTAACCCACTCGTCTCACTCCCACTGCCTGCAGGCAATCTTTTCGCGCACTCAACGACATAGCAATTCGTTTCTAAATAGGACAACTTGACTGTAGAATAATCTCAATCTCACCTACTTCAATTTCCCTCTCCATACCTTCTTAATCCTTAACCTATTTCCCCGGATTAAGCTTACTGCTTTGTATCCGTTGATCAGGCTCGAATCAGCACAGCTGCACTACGCAGTGAAATGGCTAGAAACAGATACGGTCATGCATTAGAGCTCAACCTAAGTCCTGGAGATGAGATGCCGGGCTGATTCCATCTTAGGCAGAAGTCGTAGAGATCGGAATGACTGGTTCGATAATGAATGCAAGCTGGCAACTGAACGTAAGAATGCTGCGAACTGATCAATGCAGCAGTCTCAGAGAACACGGGCACGCGAAGAGAAATATAAAGAGCTCAGAAAAGAAGAAAAGTGAATTCACAGAAAAAAGGAAGCCTGGGAAAATCTCGTCTGTGAACTAGAACAGTACAAAGAGCGACGGCCACACCAGGCGTGGGAGTTCTACCGAAAAGTCCCCAGTGTGACGTAATATACAAAGTGTGCAATAAATGTGATCCTAAAGGCATCTTGGAGCGATGGAAGTAGCATTATCATGAATTGCTAAATGGGGAGCTAACTAAGGATACGGAGGTTCCAACAATATGATAATGCTATGCTGCCACCACCAAGCTTAGAAGAAGTTAGCAGAGCCATAACTCGACTGGTTAAATATGGAGAACCTACATTATACCAAGCGATTCACGAATTAATTTTGCAACTATGGGAGCAGGAAGTGATGCCAGAAGACTGGAGAAATGGCATCCTCTGCCCGGTACATAAAAAAAGGGACTACTAAATAATTATCGCGGTATAACGTTGTTAAGTACCGCTTATAAGATCTCCGATATCCTACAAAACAGGATGGCCCCATACGCCAGAAACATCATGACGGGGACGACCTGGCCTGCTTCCTTTTCAACCTGACATTGGAGAAAATGATCCCAGATTCGATCGTGACATCAAGGGGCGCAATCCTCCACAAGTCTACCCAATTACTGACTTATGCAGACGACATTGACATCATTGGAAGAACAACAACAGCTATACAAGAAGCTTTCACTTAGATTGAGCAATAACAGCCAGTACGAAACATTATAATCAAATGCCCTAAACTTAAATAGCACGAGTCCTTCTTGTGGCTAAAATTAGTGCATCAATTGTTACATATGTATTTGAAAACTTAGCATCAAGGTAAAAATAATACTGAGTTTCCATGAGAGTTCAAGCAGAGTTGAACCCGAGTTACACGTCATGGAAACAAACAAGTTAAGGCTTTTCGTTAAAGATTTCCAACTCTGCTCAACTCAACGAAAATAGGTAGGTTGGTTGACCTGAGTTCATGCACAGAAATAAAAACGGAACAGTGGCAAATGTACAAAAAGTGAAAATGTCGCGTCCCGTTTGGACGTCAGAAGAAACTTATATTTAACAAATGCTTTTAAAAAAAATCAGTAATAAAATAAATTGATGGAAAAAGCTGGAGGAAGACGGAAAGCAGAAATGGAACGCACTCCCGTCGAAACTCGGTATATATTGAGTGACATTGTCTGGATATACCCGGGCTTCAAACGGCCTCAGTCCAATAAAGTTTATTTCAATCCGCAGTTCATTTCACCGGCTGGCATGTTCAGTTCGTGCTTGAAATTTTTGTTGTTCGCCTAAAGTTAGAAATGCAAAAGCTCCAGTTATTCCAGTTGATAACTCTCTTTTAGCGAGCTTTTACTTTCAACTTCAATTTCAAGTTCTGTTGGGCGAACTCTAGTTTGATTTTTCCTGAGTTCAATATGTAAAAATGTATGGGAACAGAGGCAAAAATTGAACTTCATTACACCAATTTGCTCGAACTTGCACAGTCCGGCCAATGAAGTTGAGGTATTAAACAGATTTAGGTACGAGTAAATAAACAATTTTTTTACTGCCTCAAGGTGCGCCATCTAGACCTTCGGTATTTCAACATTGAATAACTCTGACATTTTTTAGCCGATTTCGACAAATGCACACGATTCTGAAACCTCATTCAATACCATTTTCGCTATGAGTCAATACACATACTGAAAGAACACGCTGATTTTGTAGCGCTTTACATTGAAAACATTCGCTCAAAGAGCTGCTTTTTGCGTATCCAATGGAGGCGGTCATGTAATCGACAGGGTAATTCAAAAAACCGATTTCAAATAAATGGTAGAGAATATCCTGAATAAATCTCGCTCATTTGTCAAAATCGGTTAAAAAATGTCAGAGTTATTAAATGTTGAAATACCGAAGGTCTAGATGGCGCACTTCATATAGATCACAGTACTACTCGTTAAATAATAGTGTAAACGTTTCTGGACATTATCAATATAATGATATTGAAATCTTTTCAGATGGTTAAATCAGGTAGGTAATTTCTAGTCTTAACTTACCCGTCATTTTTCATTAAAGGTCAAACAATAAAATTGATTAAACTACAGAAGAAAAATGTCGTCTTTACAACTTATCATTCAATTTTCATATTTCACAATTTTCACTAAAAATTCACACACAAAAACTTAAATCCAATTTCCACAAAATAAAATTAAACTAATTCCCAATAATATCCTTTCTAGTATAAACTTCCGAATGCATTACGCCATAAATGTAAACTGAAAATTTCCGGGAAGAACACGGGGATACCCCCGAAACCCGAATCCTTCACAATATCAGGCCAAGCTAACATAAAAGGAGGAAGGATTTACAATGTGCTAACAGCATAGAAGCACGACATAAATCAAATCCTGTTTGAATTATGCAGGACTCCCATTAGCAGCGCAGTCATTTATCGTCTTACTTCGATCCTTTGGATAGGAGACAACACAATATTTGCATTCTGGTGGTCAATCCCCTCGGAATTTGATTTTCACTATAGAACAATGCACTGGGCGATAGAGGGGGTATGGCTCGTCTGGATGGGGTTGAGAGGGGGTGTTTTTTTTTTCTAGAGAGGGGGAATGAAGTTAGTATTAAGTTTTGATTATGACGTTGTTGAACGAGAATGTTCTAGGGGTGGGTTGGTGCAGGAGAGGCAGAGTCCTGAGAGCGCAATCGATTCCGGGCATTTAATAATCGCTGCCAAAAATTTTCATATTAATGAGACCAGAAACGACGTAAGAAAAACCGATATACATCGATATCAGGCTATGATTTTAAGAACTGCACTGCATCCCCTTTATGTAACCCCAAAAAAGGAAACCAAGGCAAGTGGCTGCTCCTTGAAAGTAGCAACCGAAAAGAATTTATAGCTGAAAGCCTCCCCACAGTTGTGATATTCTTTCCATTTTATCTACAGTTTTTAACTCTTCGTCTTTTTTTTTGTGGTATACAAATAAAATAAAAGGGTCCTTGGGCAAGGATGGGGCACAAAAAAAAATGTCACATCTTGTACATTGGTCTCCTTCTCCACACGTACATACATCAGAAGGGACAGAACTGAAATTTAGAGGGAACTAGCTGAGTGCCAGACCCATTTGATGTCTCTATAAGAAAGGGTTTCATTCATCCTTTGGCAGGGCTCCACTAATGTCTTGGAATCCTGCCAGAATGATAGACATTCGACAACAACAGCAGCAACAATAACACAGCGGCAGGACGTTAGGCATATATAGGCTTTAAAATATGACCAAAAAGAAGAATGGCTGCGGGCCCGGCTAAGTGAGAAGGGAGACGCCCCCCGGTCGCCTCTAACCAGACCGGGAAATATAAGTATTTTCAAATTGCTGAGGGGTGGAGTGGGGGTTTTTCGGTGGAGTGGGGGTTTTTCGGTGGTGGGGGGATAGAAGCGGGACTGTAATCGTGAACAACATCGCCAAAACTTAACTTTTTTTTTGTGTGTGTTATCTTCACATCGCCTTTATCCTTCAAGTGATGCTTGACTCCCCTATGTGGTATGCATCTTGAACGAGCGCTAGAGTAGCGCTAAAAATGGTCATTAGCATAATTTCAATGGTGGGGAGGCAGGAGGGAGGGGGTTGGCTGAAAGGATTTTCTGATCGTTTACAACACAAATTGGGAGTGAAGCCAAGTAATTTTGTAGGATTTTAAGTTACTGAAATCTAGCACGTGTCTAATACGTTTTTAGAATAATTCATAGAAGGAAAGGGGAATAGCCTTATACTTGCGTTTTGTTTTTTTCGGGGTTGGTGTCTTCAAATATTCCTCATAAATCAGAAACGTTTTATTCTGTTGAGATAACACCGAAATGACTAAAGTCGGTGGAGATGCCAATAAATTTTTGGGAGACAAAAACGATGCCGAAATTTGCAGGATGAATGTTTTTTTTTTTCGGTGGGAGCTTGACCTTTAAAACTATGTACGTCGTTATAAAAAGGAGAATTTTTTGGTGCATATAGTGGGATAAGGGCAAAGGACACGCTTATCGTGGTTATACCTATAAGAAATTTTACATGAACTATTCAGTGATGACGTCAAAATTTAAAGGAGAATTCAATTCTCGAAAAACAATTCGGTTTTGGTGATAGAAAATTATCTTAAGAGACATGGAGACTTAATTCTAGGGATTTTAACTCCTTACCACCATTCCAAAGGTTTGTGGTTCGATCCTACGCACTGTCATATTCCTTTCTCTTTCCACTTCTATCCTGGATAGATAATATTTCTTCAATTTTATTTTCTCTCTTTGCAGTAACTCTTATGTGTTGCCATCTGTCATCGGCTGTAATCAGAATTAGCGAGGAAATAATTTTTTATTTGATCGGAAGTGCGCCATCTAGACCTTCAGTATTTCAACATTGAATAACTTTGACATTTTTTAGACTATTTCAACAAATGTACACGATTCTGAAACGTTATTCAGTACCATTTTAGTTATGAGTCAATACAGAATAAAAGAACGCGCTGAAATTGTAGCGCTTTACACTGAGTCGCAGCCACTTTTTAGTTTTTAGTTTGTTTTTCATATATCTGTCATTCTGACTATTAAAAAGCCCTATTTTATTAGACATAATCAATAAAAAGAAACACATATCCTCTACAAACCATCATCATGGATCAAAGGTATGTAAGCTCAAAAATTAGACCCCACTTAACCTCTCTTATCCTTTGTCATCGTTAAAACTAAGCTAAGCTAAGCAGACTTTCCTGAAGGACATGATGAACTGGCAATGCAAAGGGTCATTCATAACTCGAGTAAGACTAGCACGAAGAGCGAACAAATGCCAAAATTCGTCGACCGTAGACGTATGCATGCCCCTGTTTCAGATATGAAAGTATTCATAATTTACCATCCCAAATGCGAGTTTTGTTTTACGAAGCGGTCCCCCAACTAAGTATTGACTAGGTCCAATGCTGCTTGACCTAAGCAATCAAACGAAAAAACTTTTATTGAGTATGCTAATGTCACCCTATATGTTACGTGCTTATAGCGGGCTGCATTTGGAAAATTAGAATTTTAACTCAGGCGTACCATGCCTCATTTGGGTGGCATACGGGCGTTTCGATGCTGTGCATGCCTTTAGTTGGGAAGCTTCGTGCGTTCTGTTCATGTTAATTTGTAAGCACCAATGGGGCCAATTCTTAAGGGTCATACTGATGACGCCAGCCCGAAGTACTGCTATTATGCCTTCCTGTAATTCTATATTTCTAGGATCTTTTCGCGGGTTAGTGTTACTTGCCTCGATCGCTGCAGCATTCGCCGAGTCGCGCGTTTGACTGGCCGGTGGCGGATAATCAATCGAGGGGCTACTATGCTACCTTTTGGAGTTCGTATAACCGCGTAATAGTTTTTGTGCAAGATTTACCAGGCCGCCAGCAAGCCGTGGCCCGAAAGTTTTCGCCTTGAGGCCAAGTATCACCACACACTGCCCGGCCGCCAACTGTATGGGATCTGCAGTCCAAGAAATCTGACAAAAATCTTTGTGTTTGGGCATTTATCGTCAGTTCCTGTCTGAAGATATGAACTTCTTATACACTCTCAAGCCGTGAATTTACGCCATGAGCATTTTTGCACTTGACTTAACAACCTGCTAAGCTAAGCTGTCGTCTTCGCTTGTGTGTCTGTGAATCATGATTTTAATTGCATGGCACATCCTGGCAGGCGGATACCTGAAGTATCATCGCTCAGTCAGACTGTGTAATCTGTGACCTTTGCCAGGCCCTCAATCAGAGTGAGTAATCTGTGGCCTTTGTCGGGCCACACCGGGCGACCTGGACTGAAAGGCCACTGCCTACCGACGGCCTGACTGGAGGTCTTTAATGGAGCAACATGTTTTACTTAATTTAACCCAGATTTTTCGCAATTTCACACTGTTTTTTGAAAAAAAAAAAACTGACATTTGTCGAGACCCCCTATTCTTCACGCGAGATTGGGTGTGATTCGGCTCGATAGCCTCCCTCCCCCGCCACCCATCCCTCCTAAACGCCTCACGTAATTAATGGACGACCCCTTATGGCAAAAGCTGTCATTTGGCATACCCAGTAAACCGCGTTTTGTTCGATAGCGGAAGTCAAGCAGCATTCGACGTGATTAGTACGCAGCTGGAGGACCGCCCAGAAAAACAACACTCCGGGTTAAAAATATATAGTTATTACTCCCATATCATCCTTATCATTAAATTCTCAAATGCCTCTTATGGGCTCCATAGGGCAATCAGCATGGGGCCCTCATGAGGCAGTGGGGCTAGCCTCATTGGGTTCCCATCTGCACCCCCTCAAAATGCTAATCGGGAAGATCAAGGCTCATTATCAGGCAGGCCCTTAGCATCGCCAGTATTTCTGCATTAAAGATACTATCATGCGTTGAAAAGTACCAAGACAGTGAACTAGACAGGCCCTTGCACTAACGCCCTCCAATATTTTAGAATCGTCGTTAAATATCCGTACATCAAACTTTATCGGGTTGACTCCACTCTATTCTATACGGGAACATCCTTCCTAAGGATCAATCTAGAGGGAAGACAGTCTACGGCTGTGGCAATCATGGCAATCTTACTTGCTATCATAGTAGGGTTTTGAGGTCTTAGCCCTGGACTCCCTCAGTCTAAAGGAACTGCAGAAGTCCAATTGTTTGATGTATGGAGCAGGTGCAAAAGCACATCGAGAGCATTCGCAAGGAATGTTCTCATGGCTCCTGTTGCTCTTAGTATTACCATCCTCTGGACCCTTCCTAGCTTTATTACATTCTAGGTCCTGTTCCGAGGTGGCCATCATACCGACAAGAAGTACATGAGGCTTGGGCGTACCACATCTGTATACTTCCACTGGACAATTTTTGGCTTTGACTCCATCTCATGCGGAAAGCGTAGAAAGTTAAGCAGGCTTTTTTTTAACCCTTTCTCGATGTTCGATATCCAGTTGAGTTTTGAGTTCAAGATTATATACCCAGAAATTTTTGCCGTGTGGAGGATAGAGTAAGGCTAAGACTTAAGGCCAAACCTAGTAGAAGTGAAGTAGTCGTTACTTCCACTGAATTAAATGTAACTTCCGCTTACTTCCATTTTGGTCATTCTCATACATTCATATGCAATGGCACCTAACTTCACTTCACTTCACTTCCCATTTAGGTTTGGCCTTTAGGTAGGCAGCAAAAATACCTCTGATCTCTTAGCCGTTCTTGAGGGGAGAGTACTTGGGAGAATTGTTGGCCCCTTATGTGAAGGAGAACGATTTCCGAGACTTTAAAATGACGATATGAACAAGCCGCCAATCGTGAAGAAATAAAGTTCGTTCAGTGGGTTGAACATCTAGCTCGTATGGTACGGTTAAATTTATGGGTCTCAAATCAATTGATGAAGGGAGCAGCTGCTAGAGACCAGGACCTTGTTCATGTTTGGCATGTAGATGAATAGATGACATATTTGCATGCAGGGGCGGCGCTTTCATAGGTGCAAATGGTGCACTTGCACCGGGCGCAATTAGATAGGGACGCAATTTCAGAAAGAGAGGGATGACAGAGAAGCTGGAGAAAATTGGCAAAATCATGATGGAAGCTCACTCTTCAGAAAGCTTCTTCTCGGGTAGGCATTGCGGTTATTCTGAATCAAATTGAAACGAGGTTAAATCGAGATTGGGTTGATAGGATGGTGACAGAAGAGGGATTCAAACCGGCTATAGAAACATTTGGCCCATTCAAGAAATCGCGGCTTGGCAAAATATCTTTCGCTTTCCCCAATGCTACAAGAAGGCCTTTGTACTTAAACAGGGGCGGCGCTATCTTATAGGACTTGCACCGGGCGCAATTCGAGCAAGCGCCGGCCCTGTTTGCATGTAACGTAAGAAGATTGCGCCAAGTCCAATTCGAAATTGTATTCTAAAAAAATTAAAAACTCTTCAGGACGCAAATGAATTTCCAAAATTCTCTCTTCTAATCTAATATTTAAATAAATCTGTAAACCTCAATACTTTTCACACGAAGGTTGAACACTTTTTACTAAAATTGCTACTTTTCATTCAATTTGTTTAAAGAAAGTTAAGATCTGTTTTTCAATTTCTGTTTTTCGCATAATGTTTTTCAAACTTATTTCAAAATCATCACCGCAAAAAGTTTTAAAATTATTTCATAACCCGATTGTTGTAGGTTTAGCACTTAATTTCGTAATTTCGCGCATTTTACATGAATCGAATTCAACTGGGCTTTAAACCCCGTCTTGTATATATGTTTACCAAATTTTGAATGTGTATTTACAGCGAAAAAAGTGCCTTAAGAACTGTTGACTAATTAAGATACAAGTGAAAAGCTAGCACAGTTAACTGATATCTGGATGAAACTCTTTAGAATCTACCCTAAGCTAAGAACTATACAAGTTCTGGTTCCAATTCAATTTAGTAGTTACCTAAGCTATTTGAGCTATTTAAGGAACTAAAAACAGAACTAAACAGAAATGAACTAAAATCATTATTCTCTTCTTCTTTTCTTAATTGAACAAAAAAAAAATACAAAAATTAGTTTCTCTTTTTTTTTTTTTGTTAGAAAATAAAAATAATAACTGTAAACTGCACTTACCTTCGAACTCCGGTGTGGAATGGATGTCCTCTTCGGAGCTGCTGAAGGAACTCTGCTGCATGGAATACTGCTGACCACCTAGGGGGCGTTTGTGTTTCTTTTGTGCTTCCGGAGGATATCCGGGCTTTTGAGCTTGATAGTGCCCCGGCTGGGGCTGCTGGGGGTAGTGGGCCTGCATCTGCTGTGCATGCTGTAGATGCGGCTGCTGCTGTTGCTGGACGTAATGCTGCTGACGCGGATGCACTAAATGAGGATGCTGTCGCATCAATCCGTCTATTTCTCCCTGCATTCGAGAAGTTACAATGAATTTCATTTGTTTGTTGTTGTTGTCTTATGATAGTAGTAATTATATTGTTAGTAATCGAATTAGTAATGCAAACTTCGCAGTTTAACGTTTTTAATTGATTGAATTTGGAAAAGGGCTGCTGTGGTATGGAGTTATCATAGTTTGTTGGCAAGAGCTTTTGAAAAAAGGAAAACTTGCATAAGAAGTATTTTTATAACAACAATTAACCATATTACACAAGTGCTACCACAGCTTATAACCCGAAGAGAAAAGCCTCTCGCAACAGTTTAAAAAATTAGTGGCATACTACAAGAGAAGTAATAAGCAGGTCATTACGCTGCCGATTCCCACTCGCACGCAGGAGAACTAACACCAACCTAAAGATGATCATTTTTGATGATTTAATGTCTGACTATTAAACAACTAACCAAGGTCTGACTAGCCGAGGATGTGACCCAACCTTTGTGAACCCCATAACAAAGGAGATTCTACAGCTGACCTTATCCAAACGGTCATAAACACAAATATACACAATTAGCAGGCATAAAATACAACATTGCAAAACGACATATCGTGCCCAATTCGGCAAATAAATAATCAAGTCTGCTTCGTATTTTTTCTCAGGAGATACGAGATACTTCTTTACAACAAGTGAATACCAAGGTTAAAGTCTGACATTGAATCAACTGATACAGAGAAGTCTGCAAGGAACCTAGTCAAACAGACTGAACAATGTACAAAGAGCACATCAAAGATCATCAGCGATTTCAACAGTCAAGTAATTAAAGTTTCTGAACTTGACATCGATGCATGTCAAACGCAAGTAGCCATTCTAGCCCGTAACCAGCACCCTATTGCAATGCCTTCACGTAAACCTTCATGCAAATGCTACATCAAATATTCTTAACAAGAGTCTTACAAAATATGAACATGCCATGATTGTCATCTAAGACCCCTGGCCCCACTAGGGCAAAATATTACCCCTATTCGCAAAATCATGTAAGTCAATCTACGACAGCTCCAGTAATAAACGAAAATGAAGGTGCTTAGATCGCACAGAATTAAACTAGAAGTTTAGGAGGCTTCCTCCTTATTCACAAAGTCCAAGCATTACGGACAATAGAGGCCAAGCAGCCTACAGGAAAAGGATGTTCTCATAATCGAATATGTTGCAAATCGAAAAGAAGCAGCACTCATATCACCAATAACTCACACTTATTGATGATGTGAGTCCTGCTCTTTTCGATTTGCAACATAGTCGATTAATTTAAATTTATTATTATTATTATTATATTGTTGTAAATGCAGGTAACCACGTTCATGATCTAATGGAAAATCTGAAAAACAACAAAATTCTACGAGACAGACAGTATGGTTTAAAATATCAAAGATCTACTGGCGACCTTCTTGTATGTCTAACAGAGCACCTCCACCAAAACATAAATCGCTTTGGTGAATCTGCTCTGGTTGCTCTAAATATCAAGCTTTTCTAGTATGGCACACTGCTCTGTTGTCTAAATTTCAAGCTATTGGTATCCACCCAGTTCTAAGGAAATGTATTAAGAGCTTCCTTTCTGACCGTTCAATATAGGTAGTATTGGACGGCGTCGAATCGGACTCCCACGCCATCTTGGTCGGAGTTCCTCAAAGATCAATTCTTTTACCCGTTCTTTTCCTAATATTTATAAATGGTATGCTCTCTATCCCTTCCAACCCACTTCTCAGCTTCGCTGATGACAGTACTCTACGTTATTCCTACGCTTTTGACAATATAAGACAATCGCGTGCCAGTCCTTTTCTTCACCATCCTGAACTTATGACCAACTCTATCAACAGGGACATCAAACTCATTCGTAATTGGAGCCACACGTATCGCGTTGAATTCAAATCCTCCAAAACGAAGTACTGCCTCATTACTTATAAAACCGGCACCGACCCTCCTTCTGTCTCAGTGGGCAAAACAAACCTTACAGCCGATCCTTCTCTTAACATCTTGGGTATAACTTCACCTGAGGCCTCTGAGGAGTCGCTAAACAAGCATCCCAATGCTTAGGATTTCTTAAGAGATACAAATTTCTTCTCCTACCAGCAGCCAGAGCTACAATCTACAAATCCTACATTCGGCCCCGCCTCGAGTATAACTCATTTTTGCTGAGCAGGGTTCAAAGCCACGCCATCCGAATTATCGGAGATGACAGTCTTTGCATCTCCATTGACTCTCTAAGCCATCGTAGGAATGCAGCAGCCCTGCCAAAGTTGTATCGCTATTACCAAAGCGACTGATCCACTGCAATATCTGTCCTTCTGCCTGCACGGCACGACATTCAGTTGTTTTTTGCGATTGCGAGTACATTTAATGTCAATAAAATAAATTAAAAGTGCGCCTTTTCTCCACAATTTGACACTTTGTCTAACTTGAACAGAGGCGTAGCGAAATTCATTCGGGTTTGCTAAAAAAAAGATACAAAGTTTTCACATCACAGCACAGCACAGGAATACATTCGGAAATGTATTTCATTAGCATTGAGCAAGCTTTATTCGGCCCTTTTTTCGCTTCACCTTCGTAGTACATACACATTTTTGACGTATCAGATTGTAGATCATGAATGCCGAAGCAGTACACCCATTATTGCCTTAAGGAGAAAACGTCTTGAAAAGGAATATGAGGCAAAGGTAAATTCTGCATAAGATCAAAAGTTATTCCAGCTACATCCTCGCATTCCAACTACATCCTCGCGTTGCCTCTTTCATGAACCATCAGTTCAACTAATCCCGCCCGTTTAGTATGATCACCCGGAGTACTCTCTTTTGATCTAACTGCAAACTCTTCACATTTTATACAAGTGTCTACTTGTGACCTTCCGCGTTTGTTGAAATATTTTAAATAAAACTCATATTTTGTTCATCGAGCGAACATCCAGGAGAGTATCTAAATAACGTAATGCTTCACCACCATAATGTGGTCCCGGTAGCCTAGGCGCCGAACTACCACGCATCAAACAACGGGCGGGAAAAAATCTGCTACTAAAATGAAACGTCTTTGACACCCGATTACTTTCTTGAACAAACGTAAACAATCGCCAACTTTATTTCACGAAACTCATTGGCCATAGATAAACAAGCCCAACAAGACAAGAATGCGTTCTCGACATGCGCATGTGAGTTTTTGAGAACACATTTACTACCATTACATGCCAGACTGAGGACTTGACTTGAACTTGAACTGACAGTTAAATGCTCTTGATTTGAAGTCGATCTGAGGTTGCATGATTTTCAAGTCTACTTGAAGCCGACTTCAAATATGCATGTAATCTAGTAATAGATGTATTGCGCTACCCTAACTAGATACCAAACAAGGATAAAAATGCTACAAACTATATTTTTTCAACCAAAGTATTGAAAATCCGTAAATTCCGTAGAAATTTCGAAAAAATCCGTAAAAAACCCGTATTTTGAAGAAATCCGTAAAAAATCCGTAAAAATTTGAAAAAAAAAAAATTTTCCGTATAAATACGGAGAAATCCGTAGATATGGCAGCACTGCTACCAGCCCAGAGGTCCGTGATTCGATTTCGCTCAGCGGCAGGATTTTTCGTCTTGCCACTTCGCACACCGAAATAACATTATTTCCTTCTTTCTTGTTCTCTTTAAAACAATTTCTTGCCCTCTATTTTGACATCGCCTGTAAGCACAAAAAGTAAATAACGCATCTGGTATGTAATTTTCGGTCATCGATACCAATCTTCTTTCGTGATGCTATGGGATGGAAACCGGTGCATCGAAACCGCGTGTTGGCAATGTTTGTATGTTTGCCTCTACAATCTTTCCGACTTAATTTGCTTTTGCGACAAAAAACATGGAAGTGTTTCTATCAATAAACTCGAATGTGAAGAAACCTCACCCCTAGACGTAGTAAAAGAAGCGAAGTCGAGATTCAAAAATAACAGATCACTAGATTAAAGATACGAAACTAAATTAACTTTGAAAGATCGCCTTAGATAAACTGCTTCCAAAATTATAGAATCTTACTACCGGGGGCCTCGGTAGTCTAGAGGTAAGGCGCCTGACTGCTATCCCCAGAGGTCCAGGGTTCGAATCCCGGCGGCGCCACGGTCCTTCGCCTTTCCCACCTAACTTTCCTTCTTTCTTCTTCCCTCTTTACATTACTCGTTTCAGGAGTCATAACACTCCAGCGAGTTGTTCTCGACGCCCCGATGTCAGAGTCGCGAAATGGTTGTGAGTAGGTGGAATAAAATATCGCGGCTAGGTTGTGACAGTTACTTCCTTCTCTTCTCTCTATCTTCCGGCTAGAGCTGCTGTTCGACATTCACTCTATACGAAAAAATAGATTGTCGACAGTACAAAGGGACTTTCCCTAAGCCTCTAGTCTGTCACACAAAAAAAAAAATAAAAAAAAATGAGAGCAAATACAAAACGTATAGAAGTCTGCAGTCATAGTTCCTATTTACAAACAATGTAGCAACAAAGAGAACTAGAAGTTAAGGCTTAGAACAGAATTAAGCAGAGAGCAAAGCAGCGTTGAAAGCGCGAAGCAAAGTGGCGAAATCAAACAAGTGAATTCATCTTAATACAAGCATTGGAGCATACTGGATATATTGTAATATACTGTATATCATCCTATCTGCTAGACTAAAACTGCTCGCAGAATAAATGCTGTCAGATCCCGTATGGCTAAGGTCACAAAAGATCAAATTTTTAGAGTGCGACAAATTATAGAGATGTCTTGTGAATATGACATACCTGTGCAAATCAACTTTATGTGGATTTCAATCGAGCATATAATTCTACTTATAGAGAATGGTTATAATATTTGCTAGAATATCTAGGCATAACAAATAATACCATAAAACATCAGCTGTAAGGTATACATAAATGGGTCGCTATCAGAAGCTTTTGAAATAAAAAAAATTGACTACGAAAGGAATATGGTTTATACAACCACAATGGTTGTTTTGTTTGGCATGTTTAAGAATTTATTATATTTTCTAGTAAATCGAATAGTTTTAACTTTTGGTGGTACATAATCTGGAGCATATGCATTCAAACGAAGTTTTAGAAGTAATGAAATTATTAACATATTCAGGCTATTGAAACTCCATCGGATAAAATGTAATTTAAGATTCGGTCTACAGCAAGTTGTTCTGAAAATCTTATTTTATACAATACAACCAACACTGTATATATCCAATTGGACTAAAATCAAAAACTACGTTCCTATTTAGTTCAACTACATAATTACCATGTTCAGAAACCACCACTTATTCTTAACAATAATCCCTCATCGCCTGTCTAACCCTGTTCCCTTTAACTACGTACCTGATAGAATTTCGGATCATCCTCCGGGTACATGCTCCTGAGATGTCCACCCATATTACCCGGCGGTTTACCATAACCCTGAGCTGAATACTGTTGCTGTAGTTGTTGATTCTGTTGCATATACTGTTGCTGGTTCTGCGATTGCATTCTACGATTTCCTGGACTAACAATATCCACACCACTGTCGGATGTTGACATTCGTCTACTTGGCGGCTCTTGCTGGGAATATTGCCGCCTAAGAACACTTCCAGTACGTTGGAGGGGTTGGTTTTCCTTTTCAGCAGCGCTTCTTGTTCGCTCTAATTTGGGACGTTTATCTTGATTATCATGCGGATCGACAATAGTCTAAAAATATATATGTTTAGAAATTGATTATTAGTGCTTATGGGAGAGTATTCTAGGGATTGGTCTACATACACTGCTACCATCTGGTTCAATTCTCCTTATAAAACCATCCTGTGGGTTTGGCTTATGGATCCATTGTCCGGTTTTTGATAGTAACTCCTGCTTCTTTCGGCATAGGATGCAAACCCAAATCACCTAGAAATTATAAAAAAAAAAATTTATTAGTTAATCAAGAATTTGTGGTTTTCTGTGTGTGAAGACTGCGCTTTCAACAAATCTTCATATCCAGTAATGAGATAGGATGTTACCACTGGATCAAGTTCAAATAAGTCCACGTACAATAACAACACAAGAATATTGGGGAAGTGTCCAACACTTTAAGGAATCACTATTTACTCACAGTAGCCACCTTGGCATAAGTTTTGTCACTTGATATTTGGAGTTCGTCTAGGGACGACATAATGAAACCCAAACCAAGCCAAGTCA
The DNA here is from genome assembly GCA_949987705.1 of Thereva unica. Taxonomy (NCBI): domain Eukaryota; kingdom Metazoa; phylum Arthropoda; class Insecta; order Diptera; family Therevidae; genus Thereva; species Thereva unica. Next base: position 7,235,798 of record OX465283.1, read on the forward strand.
ACGTTACTGGTTAATGGTTAAAACTTTCCATCAGAATTATTGATCGATTATAGCCATACCATAAGCCCCAGTTTACGATTTCTTGTACGACAAGACAGGCAACTAACATTGCTGGGATTGTCAAATGTGACAAATGTTTTTTACACGAGTGAAATGGTTAGACGTGACGCTAGATACCAAACTCATGGCTAATCTGATGACTGATGAGAACGCGTACACAGTATTAATTTAGTTTTATATTGGTTCATCTTAAGATAGAGAAATCTGCCAAAAGTGCTGCGTCGAGGCTGAGAAGGAATGATGACCACCTTGTTGATGGTCCTCAGCTCGAATACAGTTGTTGGTTGTTGTTATAGAAGTGATTCGGAAGCTGGGAGTTCCATTGCACTTAATGCATTACCAGGTTACCATTATTTGAGTCCCGAAATGTCGATGCTTCCAAGGCAATGAAAATGCGGACGCGCACTGATCACGCAGGTATCAGACACTATATTTGTCAGTCCAGAACCAATTGGAGTACACAAAAGCTTGACAAAGAGAACCACTGACGATCGGACTCTGGTAAATATAGAGGTCCACAACAGGCCTGCCGACTCGAAGCGGTTCATTTAAGTACAGTCTCAGTATGCAGCTGGAGAATTTCTGGGTTGCAATAGAAAAGATGATTTAAGATATTTCTTGAATTTTTAACCCTGACGTTGGTTTCACAAACAAGCTAGAGGAGCATGATTTGTAAGTAGTTATCAGCAGCACACTATCCACACCAAATGTAACATACGAACGACGCCACTGAGCTGCAGCACATTGGAATGCGTCACTTCGGTTCTCGTTAGCTCAATGAGTCGAAGTTAACTCGCAAAGTCGTTAACACGCTTAACCTGCTATTTAAAGCCTCGAAATCAAATGTTAGCTTAGTTATTCATTAAAGTTTGACTGTTAGTTAGTTATTCATTAAAGTTTGACTTCTTTAACGGCTCTACAACTGAGATCCGGTCCTGGCCTCTCGCAACTGTTCTCTCCACCGCTCCCGATTTTGAGCAGATGTCATCCGGTTTGGCATCCCTAAGCTCTAAGCGCCCTGGTCTACGCCATCCTTCCAGCGAAAGTTGGGTCTCCCGCAATCATAGGTCTTACCGCAGAGAACTTTCCGAGCAGGCTTATCTTCACTCATACGAGCTAGATACCCTGCCCCTGTTAATGTACTACGTATACATAATTAGTTGAATAATTGAGTTGAGATTGAGTTGAGTTTTCGACACAAATCACAAACATAACAAAGAGATGCTACTGTCAACTAAATTCAACTCCTCAACTATTAAACTCGAGTCTATATGCATGATTTCAACTCAATCGACCATAATTCAACTCGACTCGCGTCTGCATGTAGTTGGACTCGGGTTCAACCTGACTTCTACTTATCATGTATACGTAATGGAAGGGGCTTAAACTTTGAGATTTTCATCTGGACGCTATCCTATAACATTCCCCTGCCGGAATTTCTTTTACTGGCTCTCTCTGACCATGCCTCAGATGGCATCTTTGGTCTCAACCTCAATGAAACACTTTAGAAGGTTTCTCTACTTCAAGATAAAACAATATCCAGTCGAACAAAACTCCCAGCGCTGCATCCGCGAGAGACGAACAGCCCCGGTGATGAGAAGACAGACGTTACCATAAAGCTATTATTAAGCCTAAGTCGTATCTTATCATGGACCTTGTGATAGTAATATATGTCATATATGTCATATTTGTCATATGTTAGGCATAGGCATAGGCCACGTAACTAACAGCAAAAGTGAGCTTTTCGTTGACTTCTACAGCTCCTACCAACTCATGGTAGATGAAACTTACTTTTGTCACAAGAAGATAACCAAGGAAACCTTGGTATCGCCCGATGGTAGAACGAGAAATCAGATAGATCACGTGGCCGTCTGCCGCAGGTGCAGAACTATTCTGGAGGATGTCAGGAGCTTCAGGGGAGCAGACACTGGAGGTGATCACCATTTGGTAGTAGCAAGTATTCGCCTTAAAATCGCCGCAATCAGAAACGTCCAATGCGATAGTATAAATCGTGCGAGATCGTTCTGCGCGACAGCATTGAAAATCAAGAGTTTTCTGGAAAAAAATGTCTGCCCCATGCCCCATGAAGGATTAAAGGAGCATAAGTCATGCCATCGCAAAGCCTCTGTTCATGTTACGGCTAGGATGTTAATTGTTGCCATTAGGTTCAGGGCGTACACTGAGATGAGGACACTATGGAGCAGGTTTTATTGGAGATTAGACAGTACTTCACTTTGGATAAATTAAATTCAACACTATGCTTGCAGATTCAATGAAGGAAAGAGTTCAACGTTCCTGTTAATTGAATTGGACATGAATTACCGATCTGGCACGTGCATGACATTGCTAATGTAAAAGTCTAAGTTCAGGCGTCACCCAGTTCGTCATCTTGTTCACGTCATGAGCAAACTCTAGTAGTAATCTTAGATCAAATGTTAGGAACAGGACAGAATAGGTTACAGGGAGTCTGGACGATGCATGAGAAATAAGCGTTGACCATTGCGTTTAAACTCTTGGATGTCGTTTTAGTTCGGGAATCCTGACTGTAAAAGATTGTTCCACAGTAGAGCTGTTTTAGTTATAAAAGAATTCCTAGATCGAAGTGTGAAATAAAAGTTTCAGACTGTGAAAGTAATCCGAACGGGCTAATCTTGTAATTCGGCGAAAAACATAGCCGTGGAGGTAGAAGATTATTTACTTCGGTGCGAGGTTGTGAATTGGAATCGAGGTGTTTGTGAGAAGGTCGTTTATGTAGATAAGGAAGAAGAAGGCTGATATAATTGAACCCTGGAAGACACCGGTCCTCTCAAATTGGTCAGAAGGGCATCGTTTGGGTTTGACCCGTCCAGTACTAGCCTTATTCTCTATTCACTTCTCTAGAACTGAGCACGTGTTCTAAATTGTAAGCAGTCATAAGTTACAAGCATTTTTGAATCGTCCATGTCATTGACAGTTTATGACAATTCCTGTGACTTTCAGCTATTTTGGTGTTCCAACACCTAGTGACAAGAAAAATCACAAAAACTTGATTTGTAATCGTTGAGTCTGAGCGACAACATCATAACCTACGTACGCCGGAAAATATTGATGAAGAAAGGCGGAGTGTATTATGAAGGTTCGAGCAACTTTCATCAAAGCTATCGAGTCTATGAGAACGTTATGAAAAATATGCTAGAAACCTGTCTGTCGTCCGCACCTAGCATGAAACAGGCACGCACGCACAGCGTTAAATCACCTGTCGAGGCACGGTACGCTCACACTTGTTCTAGACTAAACGAAATTATATTGGCGACCAAAAATCGTGCCATCAGCATACTAAGTAGATTGTTCGATTGCGTAGGTCAAGCAGCATTGGACGTGGCTAGTACTTAGTTGGGGGACTACTTGGGAAAACGACACTCTCGTTTGGAATGTTCGCTTACGAATATACATTCATATTTGTTACAGAGGCGTACTTAGCTTTGGCTAGTACAACTTTGGATTTTCGTTGTTCGCTGGATATTTTAGAAGCTGTTTGTTGATTAAGATACCGTCAAACTTGGTGAAATACTAAACAGGAGGCAAAGACTAGATTTGTGCTGTAGCCCCATCGGATGGATGGTTTATGGATTCATGTCTCCATGAATTTGGAAAGATTAGAAGTTGTTGCTATTGATCTGTGGTTAGATGGTTGTAGACTGCATTATTTTATCTACAGAAATCTGCGCATCCTGCGGTTCGTCTACACCAAGGCACTACAGGATAGAAGATATAACGTGTTCCTCCGGATGAAAACTGTATATTTGTAACATCAAGTCGAACTTTTGAAAGTAATATTCTACAAATATTTGCCAGGATCCTTTTTTTCTGTCTACACTTAAGGTTTTGAGAAGGTTAACTTCCTTATTTTCGTTTGGCCTCAATAAATCCTGCCTTTTATTCCTTAAAAAACTCAGCATGAACAGACCACAATGCCAAGTCCTTTTTAAAAAAAGGAATCCTGTTTCACCAACAGTTCCAGTTTTTTTCGTACAAAGTAAAGTACAAAAAAAAATACAGGGCCTTCACGAAATCGCGGAAAATGACTGCTTGCAGTGTTTTTTAACTGGATCCAATTCAATAAAATCCTTTTATATTTTATAAGAATGAAAAATATTTAAGGCACAGGACAAGCGAACAGTTAAAGGATAAGACCAGCAAAATCAGGCGCCAGGATGCCCGGAGTCGAAACATTCTTAGTTTTTTTTTCCTTCCACCCATTGACGGCGGCGAATTTCGTGGCAGAAGGCCAGAAAATTGTTCGCAAATTTCTTTCGGGATTTTCCATTAAAGGACGCGACTCTGAAGAGTGGAAAAAAAGGATTTAACTATTTCATCTTAACTTCCTTAATAAATCTTTAAATGGAGCCTCCCTAGACAAAGCCGAAAAGAATGACTGACAATGATGCCGCCGCCGTTCGTTGCCTAATTACTTTGGACGGTGCTCGTTTGTGTGTCGTATATGAGCTACAAGCTATTAGAGGACTCACCTTGTTGCTCCTTAGAGTGACTTTCCCTCCGCACCGGGCACAGCACCTGATGTTGCAGTAATGGCACACATGTCCTATTCCATCCGCGAATTTGGTCTTAAGGCAAATGTGACAAGTCGCATCAAGCTCAACGCCAGCCTTCTTCTGCTGCTCGGATCTCTGACGGATGGTGTCCTCGAGTATGGCAACTTCGTCCTGTTTCCTCCTGAAAGGATTATTTTTTCAGCGTTATAATCATGCACAAGGATCTTAATTGGAGCAAATAGGCACACACACTAGGAAAGGACTCACCTCATGATTTCGTTCTCGCGCTCCTCCTCCTGCTTCTGTCGCATCATGACGTTCTCGATGATGGCGCGTTCTTCGGCTGTTAAATGCGATAGGTCCGGCATTTCGTCCATTTTGTTGTAGCAGACGTGATCTAAAATGGCGGCACTCGTTTTTGCGTGGGAATTTTTGTTTTTGGTTGTTTTTTTTTTTTTGTTATTTTAGTTGCGTCTAAGATTTTCGAAAGTCCAGATCCGTTTTGAATTATTTTTCGTTTTGTGTGTTTTATTTTAGTTTTCTTTTTCCTCGTTTTTTGACGTGAGCTTTTTGCTAGTTTTTCAGCTATTTGGATTTTTTATATTAATTTTCTTTGGTTTTCTACTAAATTGTTGTTAAAGCACCTTTGCGCTTGATCTGAGCATAACTACGACTAGTGAACTAAGTTTTTTATCATTGAAGCATTGTGTTAGATTTTTTCTATTTGTTGTTTTTTTGTTGTCTTGTTGTTAACACTCCAAGCCTTTTTTTATCTACTTTTAATTGTGCTAAAATATTTGTGGCACTTTTTGGGAAAATGATTTTGCTTTAGGATTTTTCATCGTTTAGTTTTCTTTACTTTATGCTTTTTGCTGTATTGAAGTTTTTACATTTTAAATTTGGCGTGGCTGGAAAAGGGAAAAATGCATGTGTTAGTTTAGCGTTTGAAAATAATTGAACAGAAAATTAATACTATTTAACGTTTCTTACTATAAGAATATTTCAAAATTAAGAAACAAATTCACACTCTCACTCAGCATTTCATACTCAAATTCACACAATCAGAATTTCGTAAACATAACCTAATTTAAGTTGTGTGTTTTGTTGTGGCAAAGTATGAAGCGCGTTTTTTCTTAAAAAAATGGTGAGCAGGAAATAACTTTAACGAAATCGACTGTCCGACTCAACTCAACGTAATATTCTCTAGTTTCCACTTAACAGAAAGTCTTTGTCATTTTAAATTTCGCGCGATTTTTGAACTGTCATTAGGGTCACATTTTGACAACTCTTATTAAATTGACATTTAACGTGGATTGAAAAATACAAATACGCAAATTGCATTGAAACAGAAACAGAATTTCACTGCAAAACTGGTGAAAATATGTTTGAGATCATCATCAAGCGTCATCTGGCACAGGTATAGTGAATTTAATCAATAAATTCGAGCTCCTCAGACAAGTTAGTTATGTCAAAACTTCAACTCGTGCTTCTTCGGTCAGATCAGCTGAAAATACCGCAGCCGTAAGGGAGAGAGAGTGGCTGAAATCGTAGCTGCGTTCCTTTTCTACTTTCTAGTACTTATGAGTAAAGCAGAAAGGGAACACAAAATTTGTTACTTTGAGTAAAACCTAACCTAACATTTTTGATGTTATTTCATTTGTATACAAATAAAAAGGTGGAAGAAGTTACAACATAATGGAAGTTTTTATAGACGTTTTTTATGAAGGCAGCTCAAAACAATCATCTGTGAGCTTCTCAGTAAATGAAACATAATTTACAATAGACTGCAAATGGCGATTTTCGGCTAGCGGATTGCAATTGCTTATCTCAGTGTTATCTACTAGCAGGGCCGGCGGTTGGGTATTATGCGACTCGGTGCAGTATGCCAGTATGCACCTCATTTTTTATCGTAATCAAGAACAATGGAAAAATTGCGTTCGAGTCGAATTGCGCCCGGTGCAAATGCACCTTTTGCCAATATGAAAGCGCCGCCACTGTTTAAGTGTAATGACCTTTCGTCGCATTGGAAAAAGCGGAGAATATTTCGCCAAGCCGCGATTTCTTGAATGGGAAAAATGTTTCTATAGCAGGTTTCAATCCCTCTTCTGGCACGATCCTATCAACCCAATCTCGGGTAGACATGGGTATTTTTTTTTTTTCAAAGTTTCATTTTTTAAATTTAAATTCTGAAACTGTACCCCTGTACAATTGCGACCGATGCAAGTGCACCATTTACACCTATGAAAGCGCCGCCCCTGTCTACTAGTATGTTACAGCAAGAGTTGTTAGCAGTACTCACGAGTAAGTAATAGTAGAAATTAGCAGAAAGTCACGCAGCATTTTTAAACAAAGTTATTTTGACTGATTAGACTTATTTTCATCTATTTGGGTTCATAAATAAGCAAAGTTGTCGCATCTGTGTCTCTAAAAATCCAAAAGAAATAGTCGAACTATCTTTCCAACTCCAATCAGCGTCAGTTTGCACGGATGTAAGGCAGGCGATATAATCGGGCCATACTTTTTTGAAAAAGTTGCTGATTTGACCGTTACAGTACATGGATTGCGTTGCTGAAGGATGTTAATGCCTAACCTCCAATGGGAAAACCAACTACGTTCCAGCTGGCTAAATGAACTGACAAAATGCATAGATGTTTTTTTGGCTTTAATTTCATGTTATGCTTTTAGTTTCAGCCCTTGTGGCAGAATGGCTCCATTGCGTGAAAAATTTCCTGAACTTTCGAAATGGAGACCGTCGAGATTGTGCGATCTATTTCTAACACCATTGGACTTTTCCTTTGGGGTAACGTCAATATAAGAGCTATTGGCGAAATACAGCCGCTATTATGCGAAAACGTGATGAAAATTTTCATTAAAAGAATGACCGTTTGTAAGAAGAGCCGAGGTTGACATTCGGCAGATATTATAAACCATTGTTAACCTCAGAGTTTGTACTTTATATTAAAAGATATATTATCAATTTTTACGAAAGTAGTTGCACTTTTCTGTTAGTTTAAAATGACACCTAATGTTGAAAGACCCTGCAAACCCATTAGTGAAGAGGAAACTAGACGACACACACCTACCAGACGACAGTATGAATGCGGTGAGCTCTGAATGAAGACTTCCAACAATATTAAAATTATAAAACTTTTGATCCGCCACTACCAACTTTATCTGTAAACAAAATAATCCGATCATCTGTCGATCAGTAGTTACAATATAAGTCAAATTATAGCATCATAATTGAGAGAACCCAAGCAATTTCACAAATTCTACAATGAAAAAGTAGAAAGTCTAATACTAAAGTTTTCTCCTACCAATTGCAGTAGAAATATAAAAACGTAGTGTGAGTTGTTGTCGTTGCTACAGTGAATGCCCTCTTCAAATAAAAGAAAAAGATGACCGACCCAAATAGACTATACATCGTTAACAGATTAAATGTTCCATTAATTATGTGGAATTCCATGAATACTATGCATTTGCAAAAATATGGTTACACACTTCTACGATCAGTAATTCCATCCACTGCGTTATCTAAGAATTTAAATATAAGATTCATCACGGTCCACTTGACCTATTTCATCATCTAACTATTCCTCGAATTCTTTGCTGATAAACACTATACCACACCACGGCCAATGACGTGAAGGACTAGTAGAAAAGAGTATGACTCCTAAGCATTGGTTGAGGAAACGCAAGTGGCATCAACGGCCGACGTTCACAACCACATCGGCCAGGCAACAGCAACATTCCCATCGCGCAAGTGGTGCATATGGAAACGAACAAATGTTGCCATCAAAACGAAAGTACGCATTTACTGAACGATGATCCTTCCGATTCTTCTTTATGGATCGGAAATGTGCATACTGCTCAAACCAAACATCAAGAAGTTCGAGGTCTTCCAAATGCGATGCTTGAGGCAGATCCTCGTTGTCTCAATCCGCGATCGCCTTCGAAACGAGACAGCTAGACAAAAATGCGATTAGCAGACACTGAACGAAGAAGAAATACAAAAACGTCGACTACAGTGGTTTGGACATGTCAACTTTTCTGGCGAGACCGACCGCAGACTGAAAAATTAAACGATCGGCAACGAAGAAAACCTGACTAAAGAATATCAGTGGCTACCTAAAGAATCAAAGGTTATCAGTTACCGAGGCTCGAAATGTCGCTAAAAATCGGCAAGAATGGAAACGAATCGTGAATGGAGTTCGAGACCCATCGGCACCGACAGCAGCGTATCCGTTGCGGGAAGACTTGCTCGGACCACCAGCTAACGGATCAAAGAAGAAATAAGAAGAAGTCTTGTTACAGAGCTTGCTATACCGCCTGAATAATATCTGTTCTAAGTATTTACATTCTGTATAAATACAAAAACTTTAATAAATACATAATACGTAAGTGCCTATTTAGCCAAGTTACTTTAAACATTAACCTCTAAAAAAATGCAACTGGAGATTTTTCAGCGGGATTCTCTTTATTTTTGGGTCACAAATAAATTCCCAAAAGTCCTTAAAGCCAACTAGGCTACTCAAGTTATGGAGGGTCAAAAGTCACGAAAATCTAAATTTAGTGCATTTTGCAAAACTCAAGTAGGAATATTACCGAAAAATGTATTTTCGTGGCCTTTGACCTTCCATAACTTGAGTAGCCGGCCAGTTGGGAAATTGGCAGGACTTCTGGGAAATTATTTGTGACCCCAAAATAAAAGAATCCGGCTGAAAAATCTCCAGTTGCATTTTTTTTAGAGGTTTGGTCCTTTTTTTGTATAAAGTGACTGGGCTAATTGGTGAAAAAAATTTATAAAATATAGTTTTAAAAAATCATAAAAGTATCAGTCTATACTTCGCTCTCCACAAAAATTGTTATTGATCAAATGTTATCATTTATATGTATATCTAATCAATTAACAACAGCTTAGCGTCTCTGTGGACCGGGTTTCTTCTTCTTCGTAACTTCTCTGTGTACCGGTTATTTTCTCTGCATACTTTTAGGAACGTTTTATATTTTATTCTGCATACTTTTAGGTGAATTATTTATTTCTTAAAAACAGGAAGTCTGCGAAACGGAATCTTAGCACAAATAGAAACCAAAAATCTGATAGGGCTTAGCATCTGGTATAGTTTAGAGAGAATTTTCTGAAATAAAACAATCAATCCAAAAAAATCAAGACAAATTAAAAAGTTCCCACAACTAATTGCCATTTTGCAGGACAAGGCAGCAATTTTTAGAATTCAGTGTTTTTTAAGCAATTCCTAGGACTAATATTAGCCTAGAAAAATCCCGTGGGACTGACTTGAAAAGAATAGTTTTTTAATCACATTTTCTAAAAGGGCATTAATCTATACACTATGGGAATAATTTTTATAACCTTTCACTGGTAAATATACAAATATTATTTTTCTAGGTTTAACTTTCTTAAACGCAATTTAGTTAACAAACCTCCACGTCCAAGCCCCCACGTATATAATCAACTAAAAGTTGCAAATGAATCAATTAGTACGAAGCTGAACAGTAATTACCTAGAAATAAAGGAATATTATGGCAAAACTGCCCGTAAAGACACTGAAAGAAAGTAAAGACTGTTTTTTTTATGTAGGTTTAAATACCCTACAAAAACAATATATAATATACAGAGAGTTTCATTGAAGGAATAAAATGAATGAAAATCGTTAAATAGAAGATTTTCCACTTAAATATCCACCTACAGCCGAAAACACAGAAAAAAATTCAATGAAAAAGGATTATCAGGGAATATGCACTTAAAATTCTTTGAAAACACACAAAAAAATTGTGTTTTTGCAATAAAAGAAAAGAAACGAAAAAAATCAATTTATCCCTTCTTCTTGCAAATAACACAAAAAATAAGAAAAATACAAGAATAAGGGATCCCAAAACATTAAAACCCAAAAAGAAAATCATACCCAAGAACGAGATTCATTTCTCATCATGAATTTTTAACTTAATTCCCACCGAAAAAAAAACACAAAAAAAACATGGAAAAATCTGTCCAAATTGCTAGTTTGAAAATCATTTCGAAAAAAAAATAAAAATAATATTAAATTTACAAAAGCACTATAAACACGCACAACACACTGTTACAAAAAAAAAACAAAAACAAAAAAAATAAAACCAGAAAAAAAAACATTTTTACGCATTTTCCCTTTTTTGGGTTTTCTTGAATCAGTGAAGTTTTTCCGAATGAAAATGCAACAACACACAATCAACACGAGTTTTAAGGCCAGTCGCTGCTCTAGTATCAGGCGTGCATATATATATATGTAGATATAGTATATATATAGAGAGATATACTCGTTTAGTAAGGTATGTATATTTGTATATATCTAGATAAATAGGTTCCCAAAAACCAACCTGATATGGGGCGATGAGGGCGAAAAGGACAACTATGTGTACACCCACGTTATTCCAGTTAAAAGTTCAAACGGTGACGACCACACAACCTCCTGCAAAGTATCCAAGGAAATCTAGCCTTTTACTATAGAGAGCAGCACCACAAACAGCAGCAGCAGCAGCATAAAGCGCCACACCAGAAGCAGAAGCAGCTTTGATAAAAAGAAACCGAGAGGAAAAGCTCCCCCGCCTTCGCCTCGTTTCATCCCCTCCCTCCCCCCACCTTCCCCTCATCAAAAAAACCACCCTGCTCTGATCAAAATGAAAATTATCTTGCCGCGTTCCCTTATCTTTTGCCAAGTGTTAATAGGCTCACACTAATCGCATTCAAGCTTTCCAAAAAGTATAGCTTTCCACCACAACTACACACTCCTCAATCCTTGACTTGTTTATACCAACAACAAAAACAACAACAACAAAACAGTATCAGAGAACAGGACGAAATCGTCGTCGTCGTCGCCTTCTTGAATGTTTTTTGCAAAATTCAACGCCAACTTCAAGTCGAAGGCTCGCATCGCCCGGAAAAGGACGAAAGCTTAAGCGGGCCCGAGAATATAATACACACATATGCCTCAAGACCAGGGACAATAGGGCGCACAGCTGTTTCCACCACTGGGATAAAAACAAAAACTCACCACAAAAACCTGCAAAAGCGTACTTAAAGCTCCCCAAGGCAAAAAAATAAAAAAAAAATCACTTCGGATAATGACCGACCGAAAAAAAAATCAAAGGAAAAAAATTTTCCTTTTCTTCTTCTTCAAAACTCTCGGATAACACACGAAGTGTTATTCTTATTGATGTTTAGCCCCAGGTATCCAGGATAATCACACGGAAAGACTTAAGAAATCTCCTTTCGCTAGCCGTCTGGTTGCAGTGCTCGACTAATCTCTCACAGGATTCACACGATTACGGGCTTATGCTAACAATTTCCTAGGAGTTTTCATACAGGATGAAGAGATTTCCTTAAGATAAGATGTCCTTAAAGCCCCTTGACAAGCCCATCATTCATTGCTCCTTAAGAGGCCACTCGAGAATCCTTACAAGAACCACACACAAGATTTTTTCCTGCTTAGAAATTTTTTTTCTACCCAGCGTATATATTCTTCACAAGGCATACACCACCATCATATCATCGAGGACACTAAGGACCTCCAATAATCAAACATAAAACTTGCTTCTTTCTCTCGACTCAACAAAACACACAAAAGCGGAAAAGGCCATGGGCCAGCGAATTCGCGAATTTCACTCAAATTTTCATCCAAATTTTATCCAAAAATCCAAAACCATCAAAACCAAAAACTCGGAAACAAACAAAAATATTAAAAACTCTTAGCCACCAACACTTTGGGCGCTTTTCACTTTCGCCATTTTTGCTTCCTTTGGCAGGCTTCGAAACTTAATCCTTGTGGCGTGTGAAAGATCGTCCTGCACCTGGGATGACGGGCCCTTGATGGCTGCACTATATTCCCTTTATCGCAAAACGTTTCCTAATTAACTTTTCCTTTATTAGCAGCACCACGCGCGACTCTTAAACGCCACTTTTTCGGGAAAATCTCAAAAACGCGAGAGGCGAAAAATTTTTCATTTGTGATTTTGATGGAAAAAAAGAAACGTCTTCTCAATACATTGACAAAATGCGAAGATATTAGGGGAAGGAATATGGCTCGGTATAGCCGTCGTTCCGTATGCTGCCATATACACGACGACGCTCTCTACGTGTTGAGGTCAAAGAGGAAAAGCTTACGCACCTCCTAGAGACTGTGCACGGGCGACGAGGAGCGGCGCCAGCAGTAACCGAAAAAGTGCTTCCCTACGTTCGTACTCGATAGATAGGATAGATAGGGCCGTTTGAGTGGGTGTATTGGTGACTAAGATAGCCTACGATGTGTGGATAACTTCAAGCTACATGCCTTGACGTCACCCAACTTTTATTGATTTTCCAGGTGGAAGCTTCGGATTCTTCGGCTGTGGTGAAAGCTTTTCCGCGATAACGTAGCATTTTCCACGTTCGAGTCCTCGCTACAGAAATTTCCCAGTTATTTTGCTGACGCATTTTTCAATTTGCAGAGGCGGAGATTAGCATAAAAGTTATCAGCCTTCTGAATCATTCATCAAACACACCTATTTACCGTGGCATGAGGATTATCGAGTGGAACCTCGTAAGCCAAGGGGTTAAGGCGCCCGAATCTCTTTCCTGAGGTCCGCGATTCAGTTACAGTCTAGTGATGTTCGGCTTCCATTTTTACTACCTTCATGATAATGCTTCTTTATTTCCTTCCCTCTTTACAGCAATCCTAGCTCTCTTTCATTATGCCGCTTTTTTACTAGAGAATGGTGAGAATCTTACATCGGTCTAGCAGCAGGGAATGTGTCCGACCGCCTATCTAATGCTGTAAACATGCTAAGGGTGACGGCGAAAAGATTTCCGTCGGCCACTGCGAAAGTCCCGGACGATATTCGTTGTGCGGATTCACTCAGAGCGACGGCGACACATATTAAAAAGCATTGCCCAGAATAACCATTTTCGACAGCCGAATAATACACACGCACGCAAGAGCACACGATAGAATATAGCAACACAAGCCCATACCGCAGCACTCATACAACTGCGACGGCTACGAAATAGAAATTCGATTGATTCGGTCGCCACACTCGGCGACGTTCGTCTGCAGAGTGTGCGCCCTCATATATAAGCCGTGTATTCTAATCGTTTTTGACAGTCGCTATACAGCGATTCGGCGGTCGCCCTTAGTATGTTTACAGCATAGTCTTCCATGACTACGACAGGAGACATCGCTAGGCGTGCGCACCCAGATAGTAGTATCAGATTCCTACTAACTAAACTCACCCACCCTTTTTTGCATAACGTTCAAGTCCAGACCGGTACGAGCCGGAAAAGCATTACTTCAGTCTGGTGTCATCAGTATGACCCCTAAAAAAGGAATTGCTTGAAGGTGCTCAACAGAGCCGCAACAGTCTAGCCATCTAGCTATGTACCTAGGCTACCTCTCCTTTCATTTCTTTGCATTTCTGTTTCTTTGGGATTGGTAATGCTTAAGTTTCTGATGGATGGCCTTTAGCGCCACTTCCATTATTCTACACAACATTATCCAACTTTAAAATATAGTCCAAGATGTTCTCAGGTGTTACTGGATATCAGGAACTGCTTCCAACACAGTCCTGTGCTCCGCAAAAATCGGGCATTTAAAGAAGACATGTTCCACGTCTCTCTATATCTTCTGGGCATTCTAGGCAAAACGGTCACTTTCCGTGACCCTGATGTCATCGGCAAACTCTAGCTAAAACTAGCTAAACTCAAAGCTATTGATGTTGACTCACTTTTACAGAATTTAATTGAGAGTTTCCTTTCTGGCCGTTCAATCAAAGTAGTATTGGATGGGGTCAAATCAGAACCCCACACGATATCTGCGAGCGACCCCCAGAAATCAATTTTATCACCTGTTTTATTCCTTATCTTTAGAAATTGACTACTTTCAATGCCCTCCAACCCACGTCTTAGTTTCGCTGACGACAGTACCCTGCGTTACTCTTACGGCTTTGATAAAGCAAGACAAGCACATACCAAATCCTGTCTTGATGATCGTGAAGGAATGTTCAACTCCATAAATAAAGGCATTTGGAGAAACAAGATAAAGGCGATTGGAGAAACAAGATTAACTTATGAGGAGATGGCCACATTAATGACACAAATAGAAGCATGTCTGAATTCCCGCCCCCTATGTCCGTTATCGGAAGATCAAATGTTAAACGTTTGAGGAAACAAAACAACTGATTGTAAAAATGTTAAACGTTGAGGAAACAAAACAACTGAATTTTATATCTTTAACCGTTGACTCGTTTATTAAAACTCCAAAACTTCTTATGAGCTAGCCAAATTTATAGCACCCAAAAGTGCATATATAAACATTATCTTCGATTTTATTCAATAAAAACAACATACATATTGACCCTTATTCAAAGTGATGAGTGGACAAATAATATCATTACAAAAATTTATTGCTGGTCGCCACACATGACGCATTTAAGTTTATTCACCTGATTCTGTTCAGGTGAATAAACTGCTGATTAGACTATTATTTAATGTTAATACACTTACAGGTGAAGTGCATTGTTTTAATGCAGCTAACAATTTCGTCATGTGTGACTTCCGCTGTGTGCCTTAAGTTAATTAAAGATTTTTTTTATATGTGAGCTGAACATTCTCCCGCCTCCAAATTAATTTGCGGTAGCTCGAAACTAGGCCACGACCTTCGGGGACATAGCCTGGGTGCTGGTGTTGGCCTTGTGGAGGCTCTTGAGAACTTGACGCCGCCGTGTTGTTTGCAACGTGCAAAAATGATGATTCCGATAATGATGAATACGACGATATATGTGCTGCCGTAGTGGTGTAGGTCATGGATGTTGATAGTTGGAAGGTTCTCTAATACTCGTTGCTGCTGTTTAAGTGCATTTTCTAGTCCTGCTACTTCGGCGCTGTTAGCTTCTTGAACAAGCTGGGGAATCATGGAAATTGCAGAATTGTTATTGAGATTTGTGCTCAACTGGATGTGATTCATTAGAGCCGCATTTTCTGGGATTAATGATGCCTGCATTTTATTTTGTCCTTTATTTGACCTGATATATAGGGTTTGGTGATTGATGACGCATTCACCAAGTATAGTAATTATTCCATTTTCTATTAATGAGATTGTATGCAGTGTATGCCCGCAAGTAACTTCAACCTGTAACTCTTCCCTTAATGTAAATAACCATGCATTTGAATTATGTAGCCGTTTCCACTGATTTTCTGCCTGGGTAGTTTTTAATTTGCAAAATGGCGATAGTTTATTTTCATTGTTAAGCAGCTCCATTTCGCAGTGGCTTTGATTTGATCTCAATGTGAACAAGGGATGCTTCAGATTGCACATCAGTTTTTCAGGTGACAAAGATTCACAGTCTCTAATATCTTCCTCCCGTATAGGAGTGAATCTGTCTTTTCGATGGTTCACGGCTAGGTATTTGCTGGATGGATTCACATAGATGTATTTGTCGTTAACAGTGGCAGGTATCGGTATGAGCTCATACAATCTATAGGATTCTGTGTTCAGAAGTGGAATACGGATGTCGAATAAAACATTGTTTTCAGTGATTCTTGTTCTTACGTGCATGGTACTGTATAAGTTTAGTAGATTCCTTGAACCTCCAGATCCAGGTAGCTGGGCATTGGGTGGTAGATGTTCCCGAATTATTTTTAGTTGATCGCTAAGTTGAGTCGGTGTTAATAATAGCGTGTTGATTTTCCCACGTTTCACGTCCATTACGACTGATAATATTTCCCTTTGAATATTTTGTAGTGTCATTAAGCTTAGTGTTATTAAAAGCGCTGCTGAATTGAATGTTTGGTGAGCCCTGACTTCATATTGTGAATGATTGAGTTGCGTCGTAATTTCTTGGATCTGATTCTCAATCATTATAATTTGATGTTGAACACTATCGTGATTTTTCTTCATTATATTTACTGTGCTCTCGATTATTGAAGTCTGATTTTTCAACAGTTGCCTTTTGAAATTCTCATTGTCCTTGATTTCCTGTATTTGTTGTTCATATTGATCTGCAAAATCCTGGTCAAGGATGCCGAATAGTTTGTTGGCAATGGTTCCCACAAATTCAAAAGGTGCTCTCTTGCTACGGATGTGTGTGTCCTCATTTTGTTGATAGAGGAGTTGATTGATGTTCTCAGCGTCTATTAATTGTTGCTTAAATTGTTGAGAGGTAGCAATACATAAATTTCTTGATAGCCGGTTTTCTTCCTCGCACAGAATGCTTACTCTTCTAATGGATTTTTTAATGCCGTAATATTCCTTCCAGTATGTTGATAGGTTGTGATATACTAGGAGATTCCACTCACTAAAATATAGTTGCACTTCTGCGATGTCGTCAAAGTAAATACCTTCTCTATTCTTAAGTGTGGACACTTTATACGGTGTAACCAGATTCTCAGCCGATATTATAACGATGAAGGTAGTAATGATGAATAAACAGGTCAACAGATTTGGTCGATATGTGCGCTGAGGACATGGTTTCCGTTCTTGCTTACTTATCTTTGCCTCTTTTGATTGACTTATGTGATGAGCAGCCCTTTTGCGGTTCTTAGGGTTTCGGGCATTTGCTTTCGGTTCTGTTGACGATAGTTCCTCTCCACAGTCTTTCATCTCTTCACCCATGATGTTGGTTAATGTGCCTGGCTCTTCGTCGTTGTTGCTACTAACTACTGGTAGTAGAGATAATTTTACTACCGGTCTCTTTAACATTCCCGTTTTGGTTTGTAATGTTACAACTCTGACCAGTCCATCAGCCCCTGGGTGTGTTGCAACTACTCTTCCAAGAGCCCATCTAGCAGGTGGTAAGTTATCGTCCTTGATTAATACAAGGTTACCTATTTTCAAATTGTCCTGTTTCTGGTTCCACTTAGGTCGGCATTGTAGCCTCCCAATATATTCCATGGACCATTTTTTCCAGAATTCCTGATACATTCTGTCCAGTCGATCCCATCGCTTTAGTAGATTGGGATTGATTTCTAAATGGTTTCGATCTGGTAGCGACAAAATAGGTGCGCCTGTCAAAAAATGTCCAGGAGTTAATACTTCTAGATTGTCTGGATCTTCCGATAACGGACATAGGGGGCGGGAATTCAGACATGCTTCTATTTGTGTCATTAATGTGGTCATCTCCTCATAAGTTAATCTTGTTTCTCCAATCGCTCTGCGCATATGATGCTTGGTTGATTTCACTCCTGCCTCCCACAATCCTCCGAAGTGTGGGGATGATGGTGGGATGAAGTGCCACTGTGTTCCATCTTCTCTTAAGGCTTCACTGACTTCTGCTCTATAGGAATGTTGTCGGTGAAGATCGCTAATTATTCGACTAGCGCCAACGAAGTTTGTAGCATTGTCACTATATACGTGTGCAACAGGCCCTCTGCGGTTGACTAGCCTTTTAAATGCTGCGATGAATGCCTTAGATGTGAGGTCCGTTACTACTTCAATGTGCATGGCCTTGGTAGTGAGGCATACGAAAATTGCGATATATCCCTTGTGGGTTCGACTACCTCTGCTCGTGGTGGCCAGTAGATCAAAGGGACCGGCATAGTCCACGCCAGTATGCGTAAATGGTCGACTGGGAGTAACTCTAGCTTTCGGCAGCATACCCATTAATTGCTGTGACATCTGCTTTTTGTATCGATGACATTTGATACATTTGTGAATGTGGCCCTTCACTGCCTTTAGTCCATTCAATATCCAATAGCGTTGACGAATTATTTCCAGAGTTAAGGTGTTTCCTCCGTGGAGTGTCTTCTGATGAGCTTCGTCTATGATGAGTGAGGTTATTTCACCCTTGTGAGGAATTATAATGGGATGTTTTTGGGCATAGTCTAAGGTTGACTTGTCTAACCTTCCACCAACACGTATGAGTCCGTTTACGTCCAGAAAGGGGTTTAGTGTAATCAGTCGGCTTGACTTTGATAATTCTTGTCCCTTTTTTAGCTTCTCCAGTTCCTCTTTAAAATGTTCTTTTTGAGTTATTTGGATTATTGGGGGTAATGCGTTTTCAATTTCTTCAACCGTGAGAGGACCAGTAATTCGTTTGTTACTAGTCTTCATGCAATTGGTTATAAATCGTTTACAATATGCTATGATCCGCAGTAGCTTTCTCAATGATGAATAATTTTGCAGCAAGGATTCAATCCTATTTTCGTTGACTTCCAATGTTGCCGTGTTGATTACAGCTTTTCTCTGTTCTAAGTCTGTTTCCTCTATTTCACTTGCTGGATATATAACTTGATCGTTTTTGAGCCACTGTGGACCTTCCCACCACAACGTGTTTGCCTTTAATTTCGAAGGAGATAACCCTCTTGACGCTATGTCAGCTGGGTTTTCAGCTGATCTTATATGACGCCATAATTCCTTACTAGTTGCTGATTGAATCTCTGACACTCGGTTGCCGACAAAGGTTTTCCATTTATGTGGGTCCTGGCAAATCCACGATAGTACAATCTTTGAATCTGTCCAGGCGTAATATGGCACATCTGGAATTTCTAAGCTGTCTATGGTTTCCCGTAATAATTTGGCAAGAAGAGTTGCTCCACACAATTCTAGACGTGGTAGGGATAATTTTGATTTTAGGGGAGCAACCTTTGTTTTAGCCGTTAGCAACGATACTGTTGTTTTTTCTCCACATATCGTTCTGAAGTAAATTGCAGCACTATATGCTTTCTCTGATGCGTCTGAAAATCCGTGCAATTCGTAATGGTGTGCTTCTCGAGAGTATCCAATCCATCGTGGTACGTGGATTTGCATTAAGCAGGGAAGCTCTGCCTGAATTTTTTCCCATTTTAGACTGACTTCTTGAGGTAGTGGTTCGTCCCAATCTAGGCCTTCTGTCCATAGTTCTTGGAACATTAGTTTAATACTTATAGTAATTGGTGCTAGTAGTCCTATTGGGTCGAAGATTTTGGCAGCCTGTGACAATAATTCACGCTTACTTAGGGGTGGTTTATTGTCTTTCGTGTTGACCTTTATTTTGAAGAGGTCAGTAGATGGACTCCAATGCACTCCAAGTGCCTTTATCGATCTTTCTTGGTCAAAGTCGAACTCTGGGGCAACCTCTCTGAGCTGCCATGGTAGCTTCTGTAGCAATTCCCTGTAGTTACTATTCCATTTTCTCAAATTAAATCCCCCTTTTTTGAGCGAGGTGATTAATTGAGAACTTATTTCAATTGCTTCTTCTACGGAGTCTCCTCCTGATACAATATCGTCCACGTAAGTATCTCGCATTATAACTCTTTCTGCTAACGGAAAATCTGTTGATGTATCCTTAGCTAATTGTTGAAGTGTTCGAATTGCCAGGAATGGTGCGCTTGCAGTCCCATAGGTAACAGTCGTTAAATTGAATTCCTTGATGGGTTCGTCTGGAGAATTTCGCCACAGAACACGCTGATAATTTTGATCTCTGACGTCAACCTTTATTTGACGGTACATTTTTTCAATGTCTGAGGTAAATACTACTTTATGTTTTCTCCATCTGATTAAAATTGAGACTAACGTTTGTTGTATCTGTGGGCCGGTTAATAGAATCTCGTTTAAGCTTTCGTGATTTTGACGTTTGGCGGTACCATCAAATACGACTCTTAGTTTCGTCGTTGTGCTGTCCTCCTTCATTACTGCATGATGAGGTAAGTAATAGGCTGTATCTATGTGATCAGTTACTGGAATCATGTGTCCGAGCTGCAGGTATTCTTTCATAAACTCCTTATACATGATTTCGAATGATTTGTTTGTTTTAAACTTTTTTTCCATTTGGAGTAATCGTGCTAAAGCGAGTTCCTTGGATCCTCCCAAATTGGAATCTTCAGGGTTCTTTTTGAATGGAAGCCTTACAATGTACTGACCGTTAGCTGCTCTTTTATATGTTGTTCTATAGTGAGTCTCGCATATTATGTCCTCAGTTGTTAGAACTGCATTAGTGGTTAGTTCTTCTAATTCCCAGAATCTGCGTATTTCTTCGTTTAGGCCAACTTCACTGATATAACATTGTAGGTTTGTGTTTGATGACTCTTGCTCAACTTCGCCTGATAGAATCCACCCCAATTCTGTTTCCTGTGCTATGGGAGATCCCGGTGGTCCGCGTAATACATTCCCCAGTAAGATTCTTCCAAATACTTCTGCTCCGATTATAATATCGATTTTACCAGGGACATCATATTTAGGGTCTGCTAGGGTAAGGTTCTTGGTATGTGTCCACGTTGTTTTTGGAAAGATCCTTTCAGATGGCAGCAATCTTGTAAGATTTTTTAACACTAGTGCCGTAGTTGTTGTCGAATACTCTGATGTAAATCTCGGTTTAATCGTCAGCTTGATGCATGCCTTGATGGTTTCTAACGTTGATCCGCCTACGCCAGTTACTCTTGCGGAGATGCGCCTCCTTGGTAATTGTAAGCGCTGAACGGCATTTTCTGTTATGAAGCTTGCTTGAGCCCCTTGATCAACAAGAGCTCGAAGCACTACCAATTTTCCATTTTTTCCAACTGCTGTTACTTCTGCTGTAGCCAGTAGAACGGGGTGATGAACTAGGCTCTCTGCTACGTGCGACGATACTTCTGATGATCTCGGGTCCAATGATTGCCCATTTATCCTGCCTTGAGGGTTTACATGGTCAAGATGTAGTAATGTATGATGTTTTTTACTACACAATTTACAAGTTCTCCAGCTTTTACACTTGTTTACTGCATGGCCCTTTACCAGGCAATTAGTGCATAGTTTAGCTTTTCGAATTGCCGCATTTCTTTGGAGGGTATTAAGGTTAGCAAATTTATCGCACGAGTAAATTTTATGGTCTGCTTGACAATAGGTGCAGCTTAGTTTGCCTACTGCACCGTGATGCACCTTCACCTCATTCTTTTTTTCTGACTGTTTGGCTGTGAGGTTAGGTTTCATAGGTTCAATCGACTCCAACCCTTGGAATCGGTTTTCGAGGAACTCTAGAAATTGTTTCAGATCCTGCAGCTCCCTAGGATTTTTCAATGATTGCTCGTAGATTCTTCGTGTTTCTTTATCAAGTTTCTGGACCAACAGATGTATTAGCAATGGATCCCAGGTTTTAATGTCAATGTCCAGATTTTTAATTGCCTCTAGGCATTCTAGTGTTGTGTCATGGAGCCCCTTTAGATTAATGGCTGACTCCTTGGAAAGCTCTGGTTGATTACAGAGCGTTCGCAGTTGTGCTGATACCAGGGTTCTTTTATTATTGTATCTTCGGTCTAGGATTTCCCATGCTGTGTCGTAGTTCTCATTTGTTATACTCAAATGTTGAATTAGCTCTCCAGGTTCGGCTTTTACGTTTGCCTTTAAATAAAACAATTTCTCAGCCTTTGTAATTCGCCCGTTCTTGTGAATTAGTTCCCTGAATAGGCTTCTGAATGATGGCCATTTGAGGTAATCACCACTAAAATTTGGGATATCAATACGAGGTAGCTTAACTGCTGAATTGTTATCCATTATTATCGCTGTACTACTTGTCTGTGGTTGTCCTGAAACTGGCTGTGCGGTTGACAGTGACACCTCTTCCATCTTTTCTTGGAGGTTGATGATGGTGGTCTGATACACGTCCTCTGTTGTAGCAAACATATCTTTCTCAAAATAGTCATCCTTAAATTTCCCTGAGCTTATTATTTCTGCATGGTTATGAAGTATCATTTCCCAGTAATCATTTAGGAGTTTTATTTTTTGTTTATAGTGAGTAGATGATTGTGGTAGTCCGAGTCCCTCTTGAATAGTTTGAATGTTGCGATTCAGTGTTTCAATTATCCCTGTTTGCTTTTTTATTAGACGTAGTTGAACTGCAATTTCATCCGAGTTCTTTTTTCTATCGATTGCTTCTCGAATGATTGTTTCTGCTTGATCTCTTGTTTGCTCGTATAGAGATTCGATTTGACCATAGTAGCTCTCAGTGAAGTACTTATGGTCGGGGTGCTGATCTTTCATAGCTTCTATCTGGGAGTTGAGCAGTTCGATTTGTTCCCAGGTATGGTTTATTGTTTGTAATCGCGCCTCGCCATATTCCTTTGTTTTCCTTGCTGAAGAATCCTTGCGTAATTGCGTTGCCACCTTCTGGATTGTTTTTACCAGAAGACTTTGCTGCTTCACCAGTGGATCCATGTTGATGATTTTCTGTCACTGAATCAATTTGGAATTAGGTGAGGAGGATAATTTGTTGAAGACCGCACAACTTCAACGTTTTATGTCGCGGTTTGGATAGGTTAATTTAATGGTAATTTGGGGATATTTCAGAGCCTCTGGACACTGTGTTCTAGAGGTTGGTTTATAGGGATAAAATTATTATTATTTTTTTTTATATTTTCAGAGCCTCAAGACACCTTGTTCTAGAGGTTGATTTAATTTATTTAAAACTTCGCTCGAAGGACCAAATGTTAAACGTTTGAGGAAACAAAACAACTGATTGTAAAAATGTTAAACGTTGAGGAAACAAAACAACTGAATTTTATATCTTTAACCGTTGACTCGTTTATTAAAACTCCAAAACTTCTTATGAGCTAGCCAAATTTATAGCACCCAAAAGTGCATATATAAACATTATCTTCGATTTTATTCAATAAAAACAACATACATATTGACCCTTATTCAAAGTGATGAGTGGACAAATAATATCATTACAAAAATTTATTGCTGGTCGCCACACATGACGCATTTAAGTTTATTCACCTGATTATGTTCAGGTGAATAAACTGCTGATTAGACTATTATTTAATGTTAATACACTTACAGGTGAAGTGCATTGTTTTAATGCAGCTAACAATTTCGTCATGTGTGACTTCCGCTGTGTGCCTTAAGTTAATTAAAGATTTTTTTTATATGTGAGCTGAACAGAACTCCTTCTAGGTTGGGAAAACAAGAATCGTGTCGAATTCAACCCCACCAAAACCAAGTACTGTCTTATCTCCAATACAAAGTGCAACACCTTTCCATCCGTGTTAGTAGATCGTGCTGATCTAATGACCGACCCATCCCTTAACATCTTAAGCGTAACATTAGCCAAAGACTTGCGATGGAATGACCACATATTCCAAATCGCCAAACAAGCATCAGTAAAAATTTAAATAGAACAACTCGACTATGGAACAACCAATCGCAGTCAGTATTTCCGAACTCCTGCAACATCCAAGAGTTCAAATGCATCCATTCATCCCCACCTTCTTCAACACCCTCCCGAACCCTCATAACCCTTAACTTATTTCCCGTATTAAGCTTACTGCTAGACATTGCACCATGACGTGAGAAACGGCATAACGGTCTTTACTACAAAGGGTAACTCTTGAGCTTAAAAATGCCACATAAAAAAACCCCTAAAAGCGACCGTTCCTTGCCAGATTTGTAGCGCCAGTACTTCATCATACATGATGATCCATAGGAGGGGGTCTAGGACGGAGCTTAGGAGGACTCAACAAGTTGTCCTGTACACCCTTATTCCCACGTCTGGCTCAAGTGTAGTGTCCTTCCTACCAGAATGCTATCACAATGCACTAGATACTTCAATTTATCAAGTTTTATCTAGCCCTGGACATCTACCCCTCCGAATCGTGTCGTGTCAGAAAGAATTTTTCGCGACAAGGGTTATCAATGTGCAAATCTTGCTAGGCTAGTAACCATATTGACAGCATCCGTTGTCAATCTAGCATTCCCGAAACTGGTTTGCCTTTCCGACAAGCCGGCTTCACTCTCAGCCCTTGGGAGTAGTAATCTGTTGTATATCACTCTCTCGAAAAGCTTGTCCATAGCGTCGAGAAGACATATCGGCTTATAGGCACATATCCGTTTCATCCTAGCGGTTATTCTTGCGACCCTTTCATTTGCGCATTCTATCTGCCCAATATTAAGATTATCTTTTTGAACAGCTCTTCATCGAGCTTGTTCGGGAGCCATAATCAACCGCCATTCGAGGTTTCTGGCCATCGAGTCACTGATGAAAATGAAAGCTCGATCCACACGCCCATAAGGCAGCTTTTCCGCTGTTGTCCGCCGGCCAGGTGCCATTATGTAGGTCCTTGTACTGCTCACTTACCTTTTTTTATGTGAAACGCTAAAGACTCGAGAAACGCCCTTTATACGGTCGACAATCTATTTTCTTCGTATAGAGTGCAATGTCGAACAGCAGCTCTAGTCGGGAAGGCATGACATGCGCTTTGGGGGGAGCGGGGAAAGGCTAAGGAAGGCTATGACAGGAGGAATCAGGAAAGAAAAGAGGGAAAAGGAAAGAAGGAAAGTTATTTAGAAGTTATGGGAAAGTAGAAAAGGCAAAGGACCGTGGGGTTGACCGGAATTCGAACCCGGGACTTCTGGGATGGTAGCCAGACGCCTTACTCACTAAGCTACTGAGGCCCCTTTATACTCATCCTGCCGCCAACGTCTCAACGATCGTTGCGTTCAACCAAATTTCTTATTCCAGCTCATTGTTCGTTAGTTGATAGTCGTTCTTTGTTCGTGCATTCGTTTAGACTTTGGAATATTCTTCTAGTCTGATCTCATTCATTGAGCTCAGAACACGGCTAGAACAGGCAAGTATCTCTTCTTCTTTCTTCCTCCTCTTTTTCTTCTTCTCAGTATTTTCAAATTTTTCTATCCACTTATTTTCATATCTACATACTTCTTGTAACTATTACCCTGTCCCCTTTATCAAGCTCATCATATGGTTTAGGTTAGACTACCTGTTTGAAAATGTCGAGTACTCTAAAAGATGTATGATCTTGTGTACCTTTCCAATAAATTATTATTATTATTGGCAATTGTTGATGTTTCCACTCAAGTCACAAGCGCCCTTGTGACCATTCATTCTCAAATCCAAGTACTTCAATAAAACCCCATTTGTGTTCACATAAAATTACTCTTATTTTAATCATAGAAAAACATACAAAAATCAAAAACAATAATCCTTATAACGATGACTACAAATTTAAAGAATACAACTACTTAAAAAGATCCATTTTAAACATAAAAATATCTCCATTAAATATATTATAATTAACCGAACATAAAAATTAATTTTTGGCAATTATACAAAAATCATTCAAATTCAATTTTTTTTTTATTTTTTATAATTATTTTTATATTTTTCTTTTTTTGTTAATATCTTTTGCATACAAAAACTTTTCTCTCATTTCTCTGAAGGTACTATAAATTTCTCTTTTTTCTTCTTTTATCTTTTTTTGTGTAATATATATCGTAACGCACTAAACATTTCCATTTTTTTAAAGTGTTTCCTATATGATGCGGATATATAATGGCCCTTTTCTATACATTGAAGAGCTCTTCTGTTTTTTTTTTTTTGTAAATAATTTGTTGGTGTACTTATGTGTGTGTAATAGCAACAAGATCGGCATTTCGATATGCAATTTTTTTAAAACTTCTCATTTCGGGATATAAAACTATTTTTGCGGATAATCTGGATTATCGTTTTTTTTAGTAAACAGGTGAAATGAAAAGAAGAAGTAAACGTCTTACAAACTACCTTCGAAGTGTTTTAGTTATAACATCCCCAATTTCCAATCTGGGAGTAATTATAATATCGTTAATTTCTTTTTAATAACTTTTATCTAAATATTTCTTTTTTACAATATCAGTTGAAGTTTTTCTCTAATCAGTTTCGTAAGTATTCAAAAATATTTTACATGCTAGAAATCGCCTAGTCAAAGGTTAGATTTATTCTTTATCAATTTTTTTTTATTTATTATTAATTTTTTTATACAATGTAAAAAGTTCATGCGCGAACAAGAACCAACTTTCATTTTTCTTTTGATCACAAAGAACTTATCGTTTTGTCATTTATTAATTAATTTTTTTGTTTAAAAGGGAAAATAGAATATCTTTGGTTAATTATATGACGATAACTTAGTTTAGTGTTTAATCTTATAGTTAGGTATGTGGGATGATAGAAAAATTATGTGGTTTTAGCTTTATTTAAACTGAAGGGAATATAGGGTTTTAAGTACTACAACTACTCAAGGAAGGAGGGCAATACTTCAAACGGGTGAAAGAAATTTGTCGTAAGTCCAATTTATAGGAAAGACAAAGATAATTTACAGAGGAATCACGCTACTCCATGTTGGCTACAAGATTTTACATCTATCTTAAAAGATAGATTAGACATATTCGCAGAAATAATCGTAGGCGAGTATGAAACAGCAAATGCGCAAGAAATAGCTCACCGGCGAAAGTAAGGATCCAAAATGTTATAACAGAAGAGTTCGAAGTACGGCAAGGACTTAGACAAGGAAATGGATTGGCCCTCATGCTTTTCAACCTGGCCCTAGAATGGGTGATAAGAAAAACGACAATCCAAAGAAGTGCATCAATAGCTACACTGTCGGTAAAATTACTTGGTTATGTGGATAACATCGTTGGAAGCTCCTTTTTGGCAACAAACGAAGCTTATATCGAATTAAAAGATGCGGCAAATTACACAGAAATATAACCATCGACGAACATAACCTAGAAGTAGTCGATAAAACAGTCTACCTTGGGTCTACAATCACAAAAAGATTCGAAGAAAAAGAAGAGATAACCAGACGAATACTACTGGCTAATAGAGCCTTTTATGCCCAAAAACAAATCCTGCACTCAAGATTTGTGCACAGGAAAACGAAACTCTCACTCTACAAAACAGTAATACGACAGTAATACGAAATTTTTGACGACCTACAGCTCTTAACTTTAATAAAAATTAACAGACTGTGACTAGCCGGCCACGTAATAAGGATGGAGGACAACAGTATCCCAAAACGGCTTATAGCCTCAGAAATTTCGGGGAGTAGGTCAGTATGTAAACCCAGGAGGTGATGGATAGACTCTGTGACGGCTGAAGCAAGGGACCGTCAAACTTGGAAAAATGCCCTATAGGAGGCCAAGATTCAGTTTGCGATTAGCGCCATTGGATGGATGGAGTATGAAACAGCCTTCAGGGACCGAACAGCCGAGGATTATCAGCAAGCATACACTCTATTCAGAGACGAAAATTCATAGCAATTCGAATGGACCTAAAAATACCTTCAAAACTAACAGACACGATAGAATGCTCACTAGAAATAACGAACTTGCAGGTAAAAATACAAAACATTCTCATGAATGAATTTGAATCAAACAGGGATTGAAACAAGGTGACGGCTTAGCTCTCACGTTTTATTTGGTACATTTGCACATAACGTTGTGACGAAAAGTACCAAATAAAGCCAACTTTAACATCAAAATTTGATAATATTATTACGTTTTTACGGCTTAACGGATTCGTAGGATTAATTAAGGAATACACTTTTTAATTATTCACACAAAAGTTTATTTATTACAAACCAAAACACAATTACAATTCTTACAGTTCACTATAATCACTTTCAATTTAATAACTCGCACTATTAAATTCTATCTATCGCTTTATAGTTCACTTTTAAATCACCACTTTTCACTGTTCTCACTTTAGAATACTTTTATCGCCTTTCAAATCAAAACTGACTCACTCAGCGCCTGCAAGCCGCTTTTATATCCCAGCTCAACCTTTATCTTACTTCTGGAACCTTCGTCCCTTTTCTAGTGCCTAGTGGTATGTTCTTTTCTTTTTCTCAAGAAGCTTGAAGTTGTTTTCAATTAACGTTCATTCCAATTTTAGTTTAGTACATAAATCATTAGTTCAGACAACAACCACAGTCGTTAACGACAATCGTTGATTCGGCTTTTTAACGAACAGGTGGCGCGTAAATCATCACAATATATTCAAAAATAAAGGGCGTAACCAGGGCCGGCGGATCGTGTTGGGCCCTGGTGGGTGGTCGTTCCCTCCTCCGAAACTGTTATTTGGTAAAAACTATTGCTATAATAAAGCGCAACCTGAAGCCGCTGGTCTGCCGTTTTCTCAATACAAAACTGTAACCGTGCTATTCAGCAACTTGGGAAAACAAATATCCCTAAGAATCAAGATATGGGAACAGATCATCAGCTTGTGTTAAGGTACCTGGGAGTGATGATCGTCCAGAGGCAACATTTGGAGGCATGGCGGATAAAGCCTCTGCAATATTTGTGCATTTCCAAAATGTCCAAGAACGACTAAGTCCAAAGTGGGGGCTCCAACCGATCCGTCGCTTCTTGATAACGAGGGTAGTTAGCTCAGTCTAGCTTTACGCAGTACCAGTGTGGCCAACAGCATTGAGCAAGATGGCTAAGTGCAGAAAATGGAGGACCGCATATAGATGGAAAAAGATACCTGCGTGCGTACAGTGCGTGCGGTGTATGCGACGAATTTTCGCTGACAAACACTTGCGTGCTTGGGTTCCGTCTAGTCTTTTACAAATAACCAAAAATTTAAGTGACGAGTGCATGTACAAGAAACCGGGAATGTCGCATCTAATAGGCATTAGAATATTGAAATTTGAAGAAATTAAAAGTTTTTTTTCTGCTTTCTACGCATTCGTTAAGTAGAGTAGAGCCCTACTTGGAGGTTTCCGTTTTCTCTTGTCACTTTGGGGAAACCGAGACTGAACCATACTATCTTCAATGCTCAGATGTGCACTTCCACTTTGAGTATGGGATGTAAACTGGCCTTAATAAATGTATTCCTTAATTAATCCTATGAATCCGTTAAGCCGTAAAAATGTAAAAATATAACTAAAGATGAAACGAACTTAGAACATATACACCAGGAGACGTTGTCGCAATAAAAAGGGCGCAATTTACAACAGGGACAATGCCCCCTTTTCTGGGCCCATATGAGATGGTCTCGGTGGATAAAGCATAAAGGTATACAATTCCAAGTTACATCGAACTCAAAAAAACTTTTATAAATAAGATTGTATGAAGCAGAACCATCTTTTATAAAACTAACGATTAGGTTTTGGAAAAGTTTACAAAAAGTGATCCAAAGTAAAAACATTTAAAAAACGCCCGCATACAATCATTCTATAATCCCAAATAACTAACTTCTTAAGCATGCTGCCACATATTACAAAAAAAATATTAATAATAATTTAATCACTTAAAATTTGTAACAAGAATAGCCAAAAAACAAAAAAATCTTAAAACATACATAAATTAAAAATTCTTCTTAATATCTATAAATCCTAAAGCTAGTGAGCCAATATATAATTATCATTGATACAAAATTGTCACATAAATTTCTTAAAATTAATTACATAAATTATTTTACAGAATGAACTAATAGATAATAATTTAATTACTTTGAGATTCACAAAATGGCACTAATTTTAAACGTCTTTCATTTGGAGTCGTTTGTGAAAAAAAAAAAAAATAATGACAAAACCCGACTTTACCACCATCACGTTTCCTAGATATACACAACGTCTTCAAAACAAATTCCAAATAATTTATATTTATAATTTGCAAAGTTCAATTTTGTTTAAATTTTTTATTGTCTATTAAATTTATTTTTTAGTTTTTTTTATGTTTTATTTTTGTTTAAATGTTAAAAACAGAAATGCACGCTTTGATCAAAACTCTCTGAGGCCTTCTGTTAAGGGTTTTCGTTGCTACTTTGTTCTTTACTGGTTTACTTTTACTCAGAAATAAGGGATGTCCTATTAAACATATATTATTTACTTTTTAACCTTTTGTTTTCTTGTTTAATTTTAAACTAAAAGAGTTATTTTTCATTTAATTCATTTTAAAGCTACGATTTTGTTTTTTTTTTACAATAATTAGTATTTAGTTTTAGTATGGCTTGTGCTTAAGTAAATGAAAGTGATATCTTAAGTTTAATAACAAAATTAAAAAATAATAAATCTCGTTGCTAAGTAATGTACAGTAAACAGATGCTATTCAAATACACAAACTATTACTCATTCTTCTTGTCTTTCTAGTTAAAAACAAACGAAAAAATACTTTTAAAAACTAATATGAATGCTTATTGAAGTAATAGCTCTAATCACTCTCTCTACATATTGCAGCTTAATTCTTTTGTGCTATTTCTACGATTTATTCAGTGATTGTCAGTTCTGTGAATAGTTTATATAGAAACTAAAATTGATGCTTTATAATAATATAAGAATTTTGATATTTGTTTTAAATAAAAATGTTATTTCTAAGTTTCTGTCCCTTTAAAATTTCAATTAAATTGTCCAAAGAGCCTAAATAGCTAAAAAAATATAAAAGAAATGAGTTAAATGTAAATGTCTTAGTTATCAATAAGACTACTACAGGGTGTCATCAAAGACTGTCCTGGATTGCCTCCTATCTTTGAAATCGCTCAGTGGGAACAACAGTGTCAGGCTGATGTGGATTCCGGGTCACAAAGGTCACAATGGTAATGACATTGCCGACAGCCTGGCTAGAATAGGGCAAACTCATCACTTATCGGTCCGGAACCTTTCTGTAGCTTAGCAAGCTGCCACGGAAGAACGGCCATCAAAAATTAGGTCGACCAGCTATTTCTTCATACCTTGACAAGGACCAAGGGTGCTCGTCAAGCTAAAAGATTCATCCAAATCTATAGCGGGCAAACTTATAAATCCCAAGAGGTGGGAGCTAACAATAATAACAGAGCTCCTGACGGGCCACTGTTTGCTTAACTACTATCTAAACAAAATAGAACTGGTTGCCGATTGCAGCTGTCGGTTCTGTATGGCAGCTACCGAAACTGCGGGGCACTTGCTGTGCGGCTGTGAGGCTATAGTGAGGAAGAGATTAAGCCTCCTCCATCATGACTTCCCTACTTTCAGAAAGATTTGGGACAGGAACCCTAAATAAGTTTAGGCTATTTCAGAAGCATTAACCTTGATGGTTTTTAAAGACGGCGATGGCACAATAGACCAAATAATATAAGTCGCAGTGCCCGCCAAGACGAACCTCAACAAGAAATAGGAGAAAAATCGGATTTCGCAAGTTGGTGTTGGTGATATTTGGAAGTCAACAACTATGACCAATTCAGCAAAATTAGTCACAATCTACAAGCGCCTCTTAGTAGCCAACTCAATGCACTGATACAAGCCATGTATTCAATATCAACGGACCATATCAATCCGATTTCTTTTTGCGCAGGTGTATTCTCGAGAGATAAGTTCACCCATTTCTTTATTCTTCAATTGAAGGATTCAACAAAAATAGAGCGTCATAAGAACACAGTACTGTTGGGTATTGGCGCAACAACTACAAATTTAAGGGGGCGGTTCCAACAAAAATTTAGATCCCAAGTGAGATTTCTCTTCCTGGTGAATAACTGACTGAATGCGTGCGAGGGTGACGTGGATAGTCTCAGACCAATGGCAAAGTACAATAAACTTAATTTTTTCAACTGATATTGAAGGAAAACAGATTAGAGGCTTGCTTTACTCTTTAAGTTAAGAAGAAAGACTATTTTTTCAATTCCTCATATTAATTTTTTAACACCTCCCTGTAAACAACATTTCTAGTATTTTTTTTTCTGGTTAGATAATGTCTAGGCTGTCAGATGAACTGACTTTTGAGTACGCCAGCCTTGTGAGAAGCAATCACTCCTCAGAGCGAGACCAGTCACTTTCAAACTCTGACGCTGGGCATTATTGATGGTCATGACGTAACAAGCCTTAACGGCAAATTGTAAACGACACTAAAAAGGTTGAGGTACAATGCCTTAGATGAAGTTTGACAAACGCGACTAATGAAAATGGTTAAAGAATATCGACATCGCCTCGAGAATGAAGCTGTTAGAAGATATTAGGCCTGAATTCCTCTGTCGCTGACGTCGGTCGCGCACCGTCAGTCGCGTAGCGCGCTGGCCATCAGCACCAATGAAAACATCCGTAGTAGCAACTCGCGCGTCGCTGATGTCAGCGTCACAGTGTGGTGCTTTATAGAACACAACGTATATTCGTACGCGCGACCGACGCACAGTGGGACCAAATCCAAAAAAGCTGGCCAAAAGTCTAAAAAAAAGTTTATAGATTGCGGTTTTTTTTGGGGGGGATGATTCGAGGACACTTCCAATAGTGAGCAATCAGTCACGGAAGGTTCGATTTTTTTCTACGGACTGAGAAATTGTAGTTGCTACTTTACTCTTTTTGCTTATTTTTAAAAGTTAATATTGTGAAAAAAGGTTAACGTTTTCAAAACGCTATAAAAAATTAAGTAACCAAGCAATCGTGGTCGTGTAAAGTGGAATTTTCTTTGGAAGGTATGTAGAGTATAAAAAAAATTGCACTATACCCATTAAGCAAGTATATAATACATAGTGAGCATCTATTACACGTGCTTTTTATTATGAATTAGGATTGTAAGAATGCGATATATATTGGACAAAAAGTAATATTGCTCCACTCTGCTCCACTGGAAAACTTGCTGGGCGTTGTTGGTAAAGGTGTATTCCTTCACCTCCAAAAAAAATCCGCTGCCCAAAATTGCCCCTCCGTGTTTTAAGGGGTCACATACGTCCAGCACTAGCCCATGGAAATGGTACTTCAATATTGCAAAAATGCGGGACAAGGTTTTATTTTTAGGATGTGGGGGGGTTAGTGTGAGCTTAAATCGGAGTTTTCGGGATTCTAACCCACTCCCCCCCCCCAATTTGGCCACCATCTTGAAAAAGGTGCGCAAATGGTTTTTCTATTTTATATCTCCGTAACAGTACATCTTACAGAAAATTTGCAAGGGCACTTTTTGTTTATAATTAAATTATCTACAATATATTAGCAAGATATTTTTGGGTAAATTTAATAATTAAGAAGTTATAAGCCTCAGAAGATAAAGATACAACTTTTACTTGTATTCACAATGATTTTCTTCTGTAATTGCATTCTTAAAAATTCTTATTTTGTTTTTCTAATAAACAATAACTTCCTAATAAAATAACTTGCTTATAAAAAAATTAAGTATTAAACATTATATTAAAACAAATTTTTTGATTTTTTTAAGAGGTTATGTTAACCATATTGAGTCCGCCATTTTGAAAATCGAAATTTCAACACCGGATTCGTCGTCAGCGACCCCGAAAACCCCCGAGTGTAAAATTTGAGATCATTTAATGCACTTTTTGACTTTTGGCCAGCTTTTTTGGATTTGGTCCCACTGTGCGACGTCAGCGACAGAGGAATTCAGGCCTTAGTGTTTAATGCCCGCAGATCATGTTTCTACCGTTCTTTTACGGCACATTTTATAAAAGACAAATACTACTTCTGTTGATATCACGGTCCTGTATTCAGGGCCGGCCTTAGATATTTTTATGCGCCTTTAACTTTTTAGACATTTCTTTTGGGTAGATTGGTTGGTAGTAATCCGAATTAAAATTAAAGACGGCCTTACAACGGGCGAATACTGGCCACTTCGGAGCACATACGAGCTCACAACGGCCATACTTGACCGAAAGATTTAAATGGTCGAAAACTGAACGGGCATACGACGACAAATTTGAACCAAAAAGAAATAATCAGCACCAAATGCCTTTATATGAGCTTGATTATTTGCGTTATGTACAATCGTGCTTTGGATTATTATACTTAAAGACTATCGATGCACAAGAGGAACAAGCTCGCCAGTCGTCAATTTGTTTTTCGAGAAGGGTGTGGTGCGGGTTGGTCTGTATTTTCTATTTTAGTGAGGAAAAAAACAAGACTAAGGTACAATATGATTATACTTTGTCAGCTTATGTCTATTAATTGTGATGTCAAGAAGGGTATACATGTTGCTGTTTATTAAGGCATGGGTCGATTAGAAGAGCAATCTTATGGTAAATAAGTTTCTTGAGAAGTTTGATAATTATGGATAAGATGGGATTTTTTCCATACCTTAGGCAACTTTCCTGTTGATAACGGTTTGTTGAAGATAAGATAGAGAGGAACCAAAATTTGATTTATACAGCCCTTTATTGACGTCGACATTTTTTATACGGATCACCAATTATAAAAGGTTTAGTGTCAGTGTGTGTACGTGTTGGGTCAATGTGCATTGCCTTAGACTCTGAGCAAAAACCTGCAATAAATCTGTCAGCAAACATGTTGCAAATTTCTTAAAGCCATGAATATTGTTTTTTGCCGTTTGTCACAGTCGAAGAAGAAAAGTTCTCTCTTAGAGGATTCTATAGCTCTCTCAGTTGAACTCACAAGCAGGATTGGAGGGATCTGCAACTTCCGCGGAAGCTCGTGTGGCTCTCAAGAGCTGATATTGCCCAGAACTGGTTTATTGGTAGAAACTGAAGACAATAGTTCCAAAATAACGTATAATAAATCACCTTTGCCAGCTGTCTTTTACGTTTTCTCAAACACAACCTTTATCTACCTTCTGTGCATATCCGGCTATCATCTTGTCTTGTATTACTGGATCGCGGCGGCGCCCTAAGGCGGACGTTCGGGTTTGGCCACCCGTAAAGCCGGTACTGCCTGTATTAGCTGTATTATACTATACTAGCTTAAATTATATTCAGGTTTTGTGGATTATGGCAATACTGTCATTTAGTTTAAGTGTGGAAATTGAATTCGCTCACTCTAGCCACCTTGCATGGTTACATTTATAAGATATGTCCGACCAATACTTGAATTTTTTATTATAATAAATATTGGTCTGTTCATTAAAGCAAAAGGTTGTCTTTCTATTGTGCCCTTCTTCAATAACAGGAATTATATTGTCATATAGGAACACCAATTGTAATTTAAGTACCCGAACCCCAAAATGTTAGGATGTTGAAGAGATTGGTTTTTTCTTATCGTATTTGCAAGCTACGAATATAAAGCTAATTTTAATCCAAGTCTTCTATAGACTTCTGGTGCTTCCTAGCAGCCTTCCAGAATAAAACAATCCCGTAAAGACTAGTAATAAAAAATTAGCTATTCTACATCAAATATCAAGAAATTGACTGCACAGACGCAATTCAAGTTCACGGAAGTCCCTCACAAGCAATCACTTCCAATTAAGCCTTCATCCATGCGTGAGTGGCAAGGAATTCTCTATTTAAATTGAACACAATACAAATGTAGAACACTTGTTTAGAGTTTTTCGCTTCCTGATTTAGAGTGCATGAGTGCAAATTTCAAGTGTTAAATAGCGCAGCTGCGTCTCTCTTGCTTTGATGTCCACTTTCACGATTCTTAACTTCTTTTATATTTATTATGAAACGATGTAAGTCAGCCTTGCATAATAATGTAACTAAATGATCTTTTGTGCTCTTTGAACAATTTGATTAAAATCTTTACCATTCAATTTTAATTGCTTTAGTGTGTGCGAATTTCTACTACACCACTCTTGGCAGAAACAATAAAGGCATATACAACATAAGATACAAACCTAAGGACAACATAAAATAAAAAACAGCACAGCCACCAATAGGCTTATATAAAAAATCTTCTCTGTCGCTTGTCATTTTAGTTATTTTAGTCGTTGAAGGACGGTGCACTCACACATTCAGATATTTTTTTTGTTTTGTTTAATTATTCTCATACATCAGCCTTTCGTTAACTATTATTATTATGGGGTCCTTGTGGAATATTAGCAGGTAATTCTTAAAAGTATAACCTGTGTTATTTTCAGGATTTCTCAGTGTTCTGTACTCGCTTCGTCAATGTTACTGTCCCAGTTAAATTCGGTTACTCCAGTTCTATAATTAATATTTCCTAAATTAGCAAAACGGTGCTCAAAATCAGCGTCTTTTGCCTTTAATGTTTCAAATCTATATTGAAAATGCAAAAAAAATGAAATGAAATAAATAAATTATAAAATAAATCGATAATATAGGAAAAAAATTGAAAATCTTTTATAAATTATTATCAACTGGGTTAAACCTTTGGAATAGCTGATTTTTGGCAAAAGCATACAATTCAATGTCAAGCGCGTTTAGCTCCTCAATACGTTTCCTTTGGTCTGGCCTTAATGCGTTTATAGCTGCCGCTGAAATGGTGGTGTTGTGCTGCTCAAATGGAATGGCGAAACGAAGATTGAATGTCTCTTCGAATATATATTGTGAAATCTGAAATTGGAATTGAATTGGATTAATTAATTTTGTACAGTTGATGGTTAGTTGGTTTTGTGTATGCTCAAGTACTTTTTGATGTTCAGTCAAGCCAAAATAGGCCATTGCGGCCAAGTTGCGCTTTGCACTAGCCAACATTACTCGGTCACGTTCATGCTGTGGCATTGCACTTCTGTTGTAGCAGTTCACTAGTGCTAAATCGGCTAGCATTCGGGTTTGGCGATTTGCTGCTAGGTTGCTCTCACAGGATGCGAATTCGTCTAAGTCTACATGTAACCAGTCTTTACCTACAACGAAAAACAAGGAAAGGGTGAGAGAATATATAGAATCATAAAAAAAACAGTGGGTCTGTGTACTTATGTACGCGCATTAAAAGTTATACTTCTTTGGCGGGATTTT
Source organism: Thereva unica (assembly GCA_949987705.1). Classification (NCBI taxonomy): domain Eukaryota; kingdom Metazoa; phylum Arthropoda; class Insecta; order Diptera; family Therevidae; genus Thereva; species Thereva unica. Next base: position 7,272,694 of record OX465283.1, read on the forward strand.
AAGACGGATTTTTAATTTGCATAAAAATAATTTATTGGATTCTTTTTATTTTCGTGCGTTGGAAGGTGGAAGCATCATGATGCCGACAAGCACCAGCCTGTCGGTTATACCGGATTCTAATCCTATCTAAAATAACATACTAGTCGACTCATTAGGCTTAACTACAATGGTATTAAGACGGTTCGGTATTATTCTTCTTGGGTTACCAAAAATTTATGTCAGTTTACAAACACTCGACTACCTCCACGCTTGACGTGGGGTACAACCAAAAAACAAATGTAGAAAACGAATTTACTGGTAGTAACTAACTCGAGGAATATAGCAGCAGGCAGACCCAAGAGGACAACAAAGGCTAAACATTCGAAACTGGAGACAGCTGCAACGGACTATCAAAGATGCAGAAATGTCGTAGACGAAGCCAAGACTAGATTTGGGCTGTAGCGCCATTAAATCTTCTACTTCTACTTCTATTGGCTATCTCTTTCTACTCTCTATCTTCCGGCTAGAGCTGCTGTTCGACATTCTATATGAAAAATATATTGTCGAACAGTACAAAGGGGCTACCCCTAAGCCTCTAGTCTATCACATAAAAAAAATGGATAGAGTCTTGAGGAATAAAGTAGGTTTTCCTGATGAAGACTTTATCAGCTGAAAAATGTCCTACCTGTGAGTAGATTTAATGATCTCCTCTTCCATTGATGGGAGAATGACAATTAACTGCTCCCCTGGACTATTAAATAAAAAGTCTGTCATGTTTAAGGTAAAAATCTTCATGAGCAGGTCTTTAATATCTTTCTTATAGCTCTTAAATATTAGTCCTCCTTCTGCGCTAGTTTAATTAGGTAAGTTAACATATCGACAATTGGTATTGCAATGCTGCTCAACGCATTTACGTGCCTCTTTTTAGTACCTGAACGATGGTAATTAAATTCTTTTAGAAACATAGCCCATCTAGCCACTCTCAATGAAGCATCTCCTTTTTCATTGTCGTGGCGAAAGCATTGCAGTCAATGACAATCTTCCTTCCCAGAACGTAAACACTCCACTTCTTTAGGGAGTGTGCTATGGCGAGTACTTGTAGCTTGTAAGCGTGAGAGCTTTGTTCGGCTGGGCTCACGACTCACGTATTGCAATGGATGCAACAGTTAATCGTCATTATTTCGTTGCAAGACAATGGCTCCGAATTCATCCTTACCAGCATCGGCGGTACGGAGATACGCGCATCTGGTTCAAATAACTTAAACACTGGTGCTTTTACCCATATTTATTTTAATGCTTTATATGCATTTTGCTGTTTGCCGTTTCTATTATAAATATGGCCTTCTTTGTGAGAAATTCGCTGAACGACTTTACTGCAACTGCCTAGTCTGCTCTAAATCTTCTGAAGTAGGGCGCTAGTCCCAGTACCCTTGGTAAAGTTTTCCTATCATTTGGTATATTAAAAAGGAAAGTCAATTACTCTTTTTGTCCTCTCCTCTTATGGTCTTTGCTCCAGCTAGACATAGCTTGTATTTTCTTATGAAGAGGGGCGCAGCTTTTTTTAGTAACCCACGGGCGCCGAATATCTTTGCAGTCTTTTCGTCAATATATATCAGTCCATCGTCCAACGCACTCACATATTCATCGATGCTTTAATCTTTAATCATACCTTTTCCGAAAGTCGCTAACTCAAAGTCATCTGACTTTCGTCACGACATCTTTCTGAAAGTCGTTTTAAAGGATTGGCAAAGTAGTGAAACTGGAGAACAGCGGCTGAACGGTCTTGCTCTTTTGAGTATTCACAGGGAAATCGACGTAACGGCTAAGGAAGTAATCAACAAATTTGCCGAAAAATGTAGAAACATAGAACTGTGACTTTTCCATAAGCATTGCTCTGGTCTCTGGTCTGATCATGTATGTCAATAGTTAATAAACTGAATTCTTCTAAAACACTTCTTCTGGTCTCATTCCTATTATAACATAACTTAAAGTTGTATCAATTTTGAAAGATAAAGTTTAAAGAATCCCCCCCCCCTGAAAATATTTCTTGCTACGCCACTGGACAAGTAATTTATTTCCCTCCATAGCCTCAGGATAAAAACCCCTCACCCATCGACATCGTAAACAGGCGAATTTTCATATGCCTAGCCCATAATAAAGATAATCTCAGTGCGCATGAAGAATGAAAGTTGAAATGCTTGCCCCTCCATTGCTTCCACCACTTCGCCCATATCCTCCGTACTGCGTCTTCTCACATTCCTGTGTTGCGCATTCCTGTGTTGCGAATTCCTTAAAATTCTTATAATATTTTCCAAACGCGCCCAAAAGAAGTATAACTTCAAAAAAATTATAAAATTTATAATCATTACCTGTATAGCATGGTGGTAGTTCAGCAGGTGTCGCCTGTCTCCCAAGGCACCAATGCCTGGAGCCCTTCCATGTGGCACCTCTCTTTACGTGTCTATACTCCGACATATACCTAGCCAATGGCTCACGTAGCAGGGTTATATAGAAGTACCTCCGTTTAGCAGTTTCACCCTCATTTTTATCCAACTCCTGATCCACACAATTTGTAAGCTCTGTCCAATCAGCATGCAGTCCACACTTCCATCCCGTGGAGTATCTTGAGAACAGCCAATTCTCATTCCGATTAGGCCGGAAACAGTAGCATCGTTTACGTTTTCGTTGACATTCACACGGCCTCTACAAAAAAGACATTGTAATGCGATTAACAACAACCCATCCAAACAACAAGAGGAAGAGAAAAGGTATTAATTCTTATTCTCAGTGATTTATGGCCAATGGACTGCACGGGGTTAATTATGTAACCACAGCGTGTTTGGCCAGGAGGCACCACAACGAGCAGCAACAGCACCAGCACAATAATGCATTAACTCGGAATTGTTTGCCACCGAAAACCTGAGATTTTAACAATGCACAGAGAGACTCACCTTCAGATCCAAGTCACGTACTAGATGTCTGCCAAAGGAAGTCCCGCCTGTTTTTTGTATATGCAAGAAGACCATGACATCGTGTCCGTCCATGTCGAACTGAAAATCGTCATTAAGGACATCCTCGTAGCTGAGACCAACATTGGCGATACCATTCTGTTGCACCAGCTTCGCTGATTGGTATTGCACCTGATCACTGTACGACATCATTTCCGGCTGCAGCATCACCTCGCGCTTTGTTAGTGCGCACACCTGTGAAACCAGAAAAAAGGAAATCATTTTTTAATGTCACCAAAAACAACAACAACAAAAAATATAGTATAACCTGCGCTATATGTACGCAAATTGAATTCTGTGTAAGCAAGAGACCGAATCCTTACAAAAGAGCGTCGCTCCAGTTTAATTAGGAATTCGTTGCTTTTTTATTTACTGAAATCCCTTTTAAGGACTGTATACACATAATTAAATTTTTGTCTGTGGATCAATCTTTTTTCTTTCTTCCTTTTTTTTAGAGCTGGGCCCCTGCTCTTTTCGTGTGCCTGAAGGCAGGTTATATTGATGTAGTTCAAAGAAGATGTCAAAGGAAGCATTTGTGTACGAGATGGGGATATTGTCGTGTCGGTCAAGTGGTATGTATACGGAGGATGATGATGGTGTACCATTTGGCAGAGTATTATGGTGCAGTATGGATAGTAAACAGAGAGAGTTGCGGATTCGAATACCCAATAGGAAGGTGATCACACTGTAAATTTGGCTAGGGTGCTGGGATTTTTAAAGATATAATATTAGTAGTATGTTCCTTCCGGTTGTGGTCGACACTTTAAGAAATATGGAGCAGGGGCAGTTAAACTAATTTGGTGTTTATGTTTTTTTAGCGATTTCAGGATATAGATAAACTGTAGAAAAGTTACATTAGCGTTATAGTATTGCACATTCTCACAGGGGGTGTGTGTCGTAGTAGTTCTATCTTTCTTTCTTTTAGTAATATATCGGATCCAATGAATAGCGCGGCCACCATTTGGACCTATTGCATTTTTAGCAGCAGCTATACCTCAGATTTGTAAGCTACATCGCTTAAGTCTACCTCTAAAGACTTGAGCAAGGCTATGCCGAAAAACAAGGTCCTACTTTTCGATATTGTGGGTTGGAGATAAAGAACGTTAACGTCTGACTTCTGACGTGGGTTCATTCCTCCACCATTTCGATCTTCCTTAGGTGGCAATTTAAAGTGTACCGTCCGGTGGTCAACTAGACATCCTTTCTTAGGTCTCCTAACTACGACCCTATAATCATCTCCAGAGATCGATCAATGGAAACTCGGGCCGAGCTCCTCAATGCGCGTTTGCTAGGAATTCCAACTAATTTGAACTTGGTCTTATAGAGATAGATTACTCTGATTGCCAGTCAAAACCCACTTGGCCTTTCTTATCCATAGGTTCACTCTAAAGCAGCATACACCTTTCCTTGAAAGACAGTAGCTAGCCCAGGGTAATCTATCTTGTAGGTGCAAGGAAGAAGGGATTTGATAGCATTTCCGTTTATGGTATCTCTTCCATAACATTGACAATTGTAGAATGTCGCGCTGAAGATCATCGCCCAGGTGGTCATTCGCTTGCCACCTTAGTGCAGTTTTGTTTAGCACGGGGGACTTACTCAAGGTTGGCCAGCATATACTAAGCCTCCATCGTACTTTGCTAGGGAAAAAGCTTCTTTTCTTCCTTATGGATTTTTTGCAAGCGAAAAGCACTATGTTCGCTTTCTTACTGCGCTCTTCTGTCAAAGGAGCTTCCTGGCCAGGATATCTCCTAGATATTTTTTTTATGTGCAAGATTAGAGGTTCAGAGAAAACGCCTTTGTACTCTTGACAATCTATTTTTTTCGTCTAGAGTGCAATGCCGAACAGCAGCTGTAGTCGGAAGATAGTGATGAGAAAGAGAGGTCAAGGAAGGAACTGCTACAACCAAGCCGCGATATTTGAGTCCACCTACTCCCAACCGTTAGTCCCGAAAGTAACGGCTATCAACTCTGACATCGGGGCATCGAGAAATAACTCGCTGGAGTGTTATGCCTCTTGAAACGAGTTGAATCTCATCAATTAACCGATGACAATCGGCTTTAGTGGACAGTAGGAATCAGGAATGTAAAGAGGCAAGAAGAAAGAAGGACAGTTATGTAGATGGGGAAAGCGGGAAAGGCGAAGGACTATGGTGCTGTCGGGATTCGAACCCGGGACCTCTGAGATGGTAACCAGGCGCCTTACTCCCTAGACTACCCCCAGGCACTGTTGCTAAATTTGAGCCTAACATTGTTAAACCGGGGGAGGAGTTAGAGGTAGCGTTTTATACCTCCTCATGAAAAGGACTAAGTCTGTTTTTTCTGGGTTAACTCTGAGTCCGCGGGTGGCAGCCCAGTTTGAAAGGGTTAGTAATGCTGCCTCCATGAGATCACAGAGGACTTGAGGAAATTTTCCTTTTATGATGATAGCAATGTCATCCGCGTACGCCAGAACGTGGGGTCCCACTTCCCCCATACGTCGCAGCAGCTGATTCACAGTCACGACCCATAGAATCGGGGAAAGCACTCCTCCTTTCGGGGTACGTTTGCTGAGCAGTTACCAAGGCTTGAGCTCACCATCCTGCCGGTAAGCATTTGTTGGATGAGAGACACCAGCTACGCCTCGATCCCCAGTTTCGCCAAGACCAGGGTAATGGCGTCCGGGAGCACATTGCTAAACTCTCCCTCTATGTCAAGGAAAGCTACTAATGTATACGTTGAAAGCAATTATCAAAAGGCAGTATCAGTAGATTTGCCCTTTGTATAGGCGTGTTGTGATCTGCCTCAAATTCAATTAGCCTTTCTAGAGTTATAGGCTGATTGGCCTGAACTCTTTGGGTGTTCCATGGGAGGCTTTTCCTGCCTTGGGTACAAAGACCACTTTTAACTCTTTCTAACTTTTACTTCTTTCTAATTTGAAGGCACACAGTAAACATGGCCCGCACCAGGATATAATATAGCTAAGGATGCGTTGCAGTTGTGCCGGCTTCGTGCCGTCAGGGCCTGACCATTTATAGGGTTGGAAGGTGCTTACAAAACACAGCAATTTTCGCTCTGTTTATAATAGATTTGACCAGCTGTGGTGAAACTGGAGGGTTTATCGCGGTGGTTGTCTCAGTCGAAGTAGTCGAGACTCTCCGCTTGAGTCTGTCCAATCGCCGTTTTCTTTGCGTAAGTAACTAAGCATTATTGGCGCTTAAGTTAGTATTTTACGTAGCCTTGAAGCTGCAAAAGGTAGCCCAGGAGCATTTGCTTCGCTTTCCATAACCGGTGTTCCTTACAAGATCTTCATCTTCGTGGGCTAGATAAAAAGAGTTTTTCTAGACATCCTGAGTTTTTTTGTTTTAACTCCAGGTCGACTACAGTAAGGTCTCCGTCAAAAAATGGAGAAAGGTGTTAATATCATTTTGAACCAGAATACATGTTCTGGGTTTTCCCTTGCCTTTAATATAAAAAAGATTAAATTTGGGCAGCCTTAAGCCACAGATCATGTTACCACTGATCTATGGCTTTTGAACTAGTGCAATATCGATTTCAAGCTAAAGAGCAGCAGACGCCGCTTTACAATGATGAAGATTAATCTGTATCACCTTCATCATTTTGTTGATTGTTGACCTCGATCATGGTCGCCTCCGCTTCTTTGTCGCTGGAGATGCCCCCGTCTATGTCCGAGCTAGGAACGGGCGTATGTTCCGATGGCTCTGCTTAGCTCGGGGTCTGGAGGTTATGTAACAGCCATCATTGTTCCTATCCTCGCTATTTGCAAATCAAATTCACCCGTTTGAAAATTAACTACTTCTACATTATATATTACTAGTTGGAATCCGGTGCACCTCGCTGCAGCCATAAGCCAATAGTATGGCGTGCGCCAAAACAATTGGGAATCTCAAAATCGCTTTTTAATTTGCAGTGAGAGTCCCAAATCCCACAACGAAAGTACATTCGAAAAGAAAACTGTAACATTACACCTATTACCATATAAAAACGTTACTTCATACGTTTCACATTTATCAACATTAACTAGGCTCGGTTATAAATATTACATCTTGCACATTCTGCATGTATAATAACAAAATTCAACTTTATATTGGGACTAGCATCTCTCATCAAACCAAACCCCAATCAAAATGATAATTTCAAATTATTAAATAGAAGAGAGCTAGCGAGATGGACGAACATCGTCAATGTGCCTCTCATATGGAGAGAACACGGCACAGTTACACCACAAGGTAAAATAATGGATTAATGCGATTATTACTAAGTCCTCTGCGGTAGATGAGCCCCAACAATCGATATGGCAAGATCTTTTATGAGATTATTTTATGGTGTAAGCCCCATCAGGAAGCCAGTTCCAGGCACCAGGTGTGCCAAGCAAACAAAATGTGCTCAGGTATTTAATCTTAGATTAAAGAGCTTCTTTGAAGATTAGGCTTCGTGCGAGAATTTTTGTGGTTTGTTGGGAAATTATTGGAAATGTACAAATATAAAATTTGCACAGACTTGAATGAAAAAAAGGAAAACAATTTCGGATTTTTACTGGGAAATATTAAATGAATTTCGCTTGAATTCCAGCTTGAAATGGTTATGTAATGGGGAAACTCCCAAAATATTGATAACCTATAAAATAATTAATTTTTTTGATAAGTTGTAATCAATATTAACTCGCAGTAGCTTCGTCAAACATGTTCAATCCTTCCGTAATTTTTTTAGTGGCAAATTTCTTATCTTATCACAGCAAAGCGACATTCAAGACGTCCAACTGCACATGCACAAGTGTTAATGATTGCGAAAATTTATATTTGTATAAAAGTAGACAAAGTTACAGATTAGTCGTAGATAAGAGTGAAATATGATTTATTTACTTACAACGCGATTTTGACTTTTGTGGAACGATTTAGTGCGCAATTTTGCAGTTTCACGGTGAAATTTGATTATAGGAAATTTTTATGGTTGTGCGTTTCTCAATAGTGCAAGAAAGTGTTAAGCCTTTTCTAGGAAAAATATTGGCTGGACGATTTCATTGAGTTAATCAAAAAGTTCGCCTCGTTTTTATGGAAGGAAAATTTTAATCACTAACAATTGTATTTAAGCATCTTTGGGATAGCTTCAAAATCCCACGATCACAGAAATTCATTCAAATTTGTATAATCGAAGTTGTTTTGAAACAATGTACAATTTGATCTACCATGCGGCATTCCTTACGAAAAGTCTATCTAATCATACCAAGTTGACCTAATCGCCTAGTGTTTATTGACTGATTGATTCCAAGAATTTCTACAATCTTTACGAGTTATTCTAACGCAAATATTCCGGTACTATCAGCTCCACCCGCTCGTCTAGTACCTCATATATCACTAAGATTAAAAATGTAAATTCAATAAGATTTCAGTAATAAACCAAGCAATTTTTATTGCAAGTACTGGGGGGAAATCCCTTCTGTCAAGCATCATTAAAACTATCTTACACGTTTCGAGACATGTTATTATTATTGTTAGAAAAAAAAAGTTATAAAAGTTTCTCAGAGTTCAATGGTGTCCCGGCTATTGTACCACACAAACGGTAGAAGCTATTTGGTATAACATCACACCAAACTCAGAAAAGTCCGATTTATTACGTCCACATCGTGACTCCTGAGCAATAAAGAAACAAGTTTTGTAGCACAGACTAGCATTTAAAGGGGACATGCCTCACTTAGCAAGTGGGCCCCATGTGGCAAATAAGAGGCATGACGAAATAGTGCTTTCCTCTTACATTTCTTATGAATACATACTACACAAATCAGCGATACTGCGGTATTCCCTCGTAACGGTATATGAGTTTCTCGTAACGACCCTATGAGGCAAACCTCATTACAAATGAAATAGGACAATCCCAACATCTACCTTCCTTATTCGGAAAGCCTTTTAAAAACCTTTAAATTAAATTCCCTAAACCTAAACTTGAGTTTTACTCATACAAAGCTTTAGTTTTTATTGTTGCCCTGCTTCATATTTCAGGCGACTTCAGGTGGTGTCCATGAAAGTTATCATTTATCATACTCGATAGACCGGTACTCGTTCGATTGGTAAGGTTAAGCAGTATTCGACGTGATTAGTACTCAGTTGGGGGACCGCTAGGCAAAAGGACTTTCCTACTTAGAGAGCTGGAGAGGGATATCCTTGAAGGTGCCTCGTCCAGTACAGGAGCCTCGGCTTCTCAATCAACAACAGTGCCCCAGGCAGCTGGCGGCAATGTTGTTGAAGAAGTAACTGCCAAGGTTGTCGGTATGATCGTACAGCCTAACAGGAAAAATCGGATCCTACTTAGAGAATGAGGGCCAAGGGAAGGAAGGCCGCAATGAAATTGGGGAGCTTCACGGAGCACACCCGAGTCCCACATTTGCAACTTCCTCCCCAACAAACCGAAGGTACGACAGTGGACACTGGGGGCTCCAACGAGTGGACCCAGACAGCCAAAAGCTTCTGGACCAACAAGAAAATTGGTAGCATCAGCTCCTACATCCTTTAGAGGGCAATGTCGCATGCAAAACCCAACTGATGCATTATCAAAACGGCAGCGGTCAGAGGATTCTCGGCCAGGGCACCCCAGCAGGAAAAAGGTGGCTGGGATTACCATGGCAGTGATCCTGTGTAACTATGCCGAAAACGAATTGACGGAGGAGTAATCCTCCTTTATTTGCGATTCTATCTTGACTGAGGTGGACAAAAGCCTTAAAGGCGATTGCCCATCTCAGGTGTTGGGTGTAATTGCTGCAGGAGTCTCATTAAGATCACAAGGGTCAGCAAGAACATGATTATGTTATGCTCAGCATAGCGCCCCTACCACTCCAGGGATCCACCAATATCCAAAGAACTCAAAAATTTCTTGGGTCACTCTGACAGGAGCAGGCTGCAGATCATCGTAGGATGCGAACGCCCATCATGATGCCTGGGATAGTAGTGGAGTCACTCCCTTATTATGCAATATATTCAGGGATTCCTTGGCAAATGGTTATATTTCATCTGTCTGGAAGAACCTCAACATAACATTTATACCTAAGCCAGGTTCGGACTACCCCTCGGCTAAATCTTGATAGGTTTTTCATCTTTCGCCTCGAAGACAATGGAGAAAATTGTCGACAGGGCAATAAGAGAAAATTATCTTTAACGCCAACCACTAAGCTCCTAACAGCATGCCTACCAGGCGGGCAAGTCCACTGAGACAGCACTGCAGAATCGAGTGCTTAGGCTGGAATGCGCAGCACTAAACAAAGGAGCTGCGCTGACGGTCTTCTTTGGTATCGAGGGATCCTTCGACAATACATTCTTTGATACCACAGCTAAGAATCTAAGTAGACGTAGTCTAAGTAAAATTTTCTGCAACTGGATCGACTCTATGCTGAGAACTTGCCAACTAATGGTATCTCATATTGAGGGGTCTCTGGAGGGCACTAACATTGTCCACTGGGAAGAGTTTTATCTCCACTTCTCTAGTGCCTTGTTATAGATGAACTCATAGAGCTACTCAGCAGCCGAAACTTTTTCGCTCAAGGTTACGCTGACGATGTCGTCATAGTAGTTACAGGTGAAACTGAAGAAGCCATGTCAAGGCGTCTGCAGCAGGCACTAGATCTGGTCTCTAGCTGGTGCGACCCATGTTAACTTACGGGGCTTTAGTTTGGTTGGCACGGAACGGTGCTTAAGGGTTCATAACTAATTTAGGCAAAATACCAAGAATTGCCTGTCTTTCCATCAATGGAGCCCCGATGGCAGCGCTGGAGACTCTCCTCAATCTGGTACCCTTAAGGTTGAGAAGTCCGCCATAAACGCGGCTGAAAGGGAATGTTTACCTGGGCACTGGTCTTGGCGAGGACTTTCTATAACAAAACTTGTTTAGGGTGAAGCAAAAGAGCAATTATCTTGCTGATCATAAAGGGTGTCATTGATACACTCGTAGACCGTTTTTGGTTCGATTACATAGATCAAGCAGCATTGGACGTGGTCAGTACTTAGTTGGGGGACCGCTTGGTAAAACGATAATCGGGTTTGAAATGGTCGATTACGAATGCATTTATATCTGTAATATAATTTTTAAATTTGGCAGCATGCATACGTAAGTGAATATGAGATGGTAGAACGCTTAGCCAAAAAGGTACTTGTAACCCATTTATTGAAGAAGGCCGGATATGAAACATTCCCAGAATTTCTTTGCCATACTTATGAAAAAGTCAAGAATCTGCTTGATCTTACTGACCTTGAAATCAGAATCTTAACAAGCCTTCTCATTGGGCATGCTCCTGTCAAACATCACCTGGAGACTGATGTTAACTCACAGAATATAATTGTGCCGCACTAGAAAGATGCAGCTTTCGCCACACAGGTCAAGTGCAAATAACACACAAAGAAGTGTGAAATACGAACTGAAAGGCTATCTTGTCTGATTACTAGCCCAAGTCCAGGTCTTGAGAACATACAAGAGAGCTATTACAACTTGAGGTATACGAAAGGCACTGGATGAACACAAGTGCCCCTGCTTCCAAAGATACAAATATGTATTACAGGTGATTAAAGTTTTACGACAACGAGTAGATGTCGATCAATTTGACAAACAACTTAGCACAAATTTATCCAAACTGCCGAAGATAGAAACTTCCTGCCACTATTTACTAAACTTTCAACAATTGAACAATGCTTCCGCCAAGACTTGCAAGAATATTAAATTCTCAACAATATATCGAAAGTGTCGTTCGTTACCTTATAGGGCGTCCTTCACTCAGTTTCCTTCAATGCTAATGTAAACAAGTTGCTGTCAAAGTGGTTAAAGTTTCGGCACATAGTTTGATGGTTCATCACGGGGGCTTCTTGCCTCAGATGCAATGAATTAGAGTTTTATACTATCCTTTATATAAGACCAGAATCAACTCCATCCATAAAACATTGCCACCTTGGAGCCGTAGCCTTGTGATAGTTTATGATAAGTGTCGATTGAGAGCTGGTAACTCAATACTGGATTACGTGTACTATTGCCGTTGTCTATCTAAGCCGTAAATGGCGACGATGTTGAGAATTAATTAACCCTCAAGCCTTGCTCGTTCACAACTAGCTCCACACAAATTCAGACGATTAAGTGTGTTACTAGGAATGAAGTGTCTTGGGCCATAGACGGAAATATTTCGGATTTACACTCCAGAAGTCATTACTAACGAAGAGGCACAAGTTCAAGTAATCTTTATTTTCGTAAGGAACTTCGTCAACACTGAATATATTCGACAAGTGATTCAACTACGAAATATCTTGGTGAAAAATTTCGAATTATTTATCTGCTGATAATTGGTGATGATTGTGTGCTGGAAAGAAAATTTGGGAACGTCTGGCACAACTCAGAAATTGTTGCCATCAAGATGATGGAAAAAGTCTTCACAATTCGACATATGGACGCACGCGACTAGCAAATGTACGACCATACACGAGACGACGAATTGAGAGCAGCTATACGGAATGGATGATCCCCAAGAAAAATGATTCCTGACTGAAGAGCTTGAGGTATCCAATTCAGAGAAGATAAGCACACACTTGGGACAACGTAAAAAGCTAGACAAGTGGATACATCACGAATTAACTAAACAGCAGGCAGACAGCAGGCTGAAGTGGGCTCTGCCCTTCATTTCAGGATTATAAAGAACCATTCTTTAAATTGGATTGTCGCCCCCGCTGTGCCGAAAGGGATGGTCTATGACAATTGAAAAACAAAATCAGCAATGGTTAATAAAATCAACAACAAAAAAAAATCAATTTTCCAAAGCCAGTTTCCGAAACATTACGCGATTTAGTGGATGATAAATGGTGGTGCACCGTTCGTGCTGCTTTGAGTCGGATCCATAACCACCGGGGCTTACTGGGTATGTGGAAATGCATACAAAGTTGTTTGGAATTGGTTAACGAATGTAAACCGATTATCGTTTTGCATGCTAAGCCACAAGATTTGAAAATGAAGGATCAAGATTTGAAGGAGAGGGATTGGCAAGTTCTGCCGGCCCCGTCCACTTTGCTCCAATATCGTTCTTATACATCATCAATCGATAGCACTTTGGTGTTTGTGGTGTTTGTTGTTTTTTTGCTCATAGTGTTTGGCTGATTGCAAATACGACATTAGTTTATCCCTGGCAGCTCTATGTCACCTCACTCTGGTGTTAGATATTATTGATTTTAAGACCAGCGAAATGGTTTTTGCTACATTTGTGACGAATATGGATTTAAAGAATGTCGAACTTCGTTAAAACGGCGTACTTCAACTACTATCAGACGAAAATGTACATTCAAGACAAACGATAACTACTTGATACTACTTGTTACTTTAGCAAATGGAATTGTACCTTTATTTGGTAGGAGTCTCAAAAATACCACTATAAGTGACCATATCTTAACGTACGTAATGACGTAGATAAGGTCATTGTTCCATCAGAATCATCTAAATGTTCCGTATCACATCTTATCAGAGTAACGACCAATGGCATACTTGTACCAAAATTCCAACTCCGCTGTCGTCCTGTGAAACGAGGAGGAACGATGACGCTTTACTATTCCGGTGGTGAGAAAGGAGAGGTCGGCGTCCAGTTTATGGTCGATCGAAGGGCTGCCAGCAGCATTATCGCATTCTAGCCGGTATCCGAGCGTTTGGCGGTTGTAACCATCGGTGGAACAATCAAGACCCATATCGTATCCGATTATGCGCCAACCGAGACCAGCTCAGACACGAACAGGGAAGAATTTTACGATCAGCTTCAACAGACGCTGGATACGATACCTCGAACCGAATTAATCATACTCGCGGGGGACTTTAATGCACATTCAGGTTCCGATCGAATCGGCTGAGAAGGAACGATGGGCGAATCGGACACGGAGTAATTAACGACAACGGCTTACGTCTCCTTTCATTCGCAGCGTCTTACAATTTGATCATTGGCAGCAGCATCTTTCGCCATCCACTCAATCCGGCAACAACTCGGCTGTTAGACTATGTGTTGATCAACGCAAGATTCCGACCGATGATGCTCATAGACGTACGTGCAATGGGTGCGGATCGGACCATCTTGTTCGAGCGAAATTACAGATGCAATTACCCGATCATCAAGCGAGAGTTTCAAATGTCGTTTTTCAACAGATTCAAACCGAACGATATCGATGTAGAAGAAAGACAATTATCGGAGTCCATTGTGAGGTGTGCAAAGGAGTTGTGTCCACCTATCCGTAAACGGACAGCCATGAATCTCGGACAGCTGTTTGGACCTCGTCGACCAGCGAAAACGAACGAAACACGTCGATTTCGAGCAATATCGAAGATTAAACAAAAAAGTTCGACAGAAAATGAAAGCGGAACGAGGAGGATACTGGAATACGTTGCGGCCGACATGGAAGAAGCGGCGTCGGGCCAGAGTATCTGAAGCTGTACTAGACAATCCAGCGGTTAGGCGGCGAAAGAACATCAGCAAACGACAATATCAAAAACACGGATGGAACTTTCATGACCTCTTCCCATGGGCGCCTGCAGCGATTTTTCCACCAGTTGTACAATCACGATCCGCCTACAAGGTCCAGCAACCGACAATCATCGAGGTGAAGACGGCAATGAAATCGCTAAAAATGGAAAAGCGCCGGGCATAGATCAAGTAACCGCCGAGATGATCAAAGTCGGAGGTGATATCTTTCTTATCCACGACCACGATTAAACAAAAAAGTTCGACAGAAAATGAAAGCGGAACGAGGAGGATACTGGAATACGTTGCGGCCGACATGGAAGAAGCGGCGTCGGGCCAGAGTATCTGAAGCTGTACTAGACAATCCAGCGGTTAGGCGACGAAAGAACATCAGCAAACGACAATATCAAAAACACGGATGGAACTTTCATGACCTCTTCCCATGGGCGCCTGCAGCGATTTTTCCACCAGTTGTACAATCACGATCCGCCTACAAGGTCCAGCAACCGACAATCATCGAGGTGAAGACGGCAATGAAATCGCTAAAAATGGAAAAGCGCCGGGCATAGATCAAGTAACCGCCGAGATGATCAAAGTCGGAGGTGATATCTTTCTTATCCACGACCTCATAACACCCATATTGTATTCGGACCGTGTCCCTTTAGCGTGGAAGAATGTGATCGTTGTGCCTATTTTGAAGAAAGGCGACAGTCGGGAATGCAAGAATTCTCGCGGTATTAGCCTCCAAATCAAACAGGTTCCGATGTTCAAATATTTGGGATCATTGGCTGAGGAAAGTGGCAACGACGGCCGACGTTCACGCCGCATCGGCCAGGCAACAACAACATTCGCCACGCTCAAGTGGTGCATATGGAAACGAACAAATATTTCCATCAAAACGAAACTACGCTTTTACCGAAAGTTGATCCTTCCGATTCTTCTTTATGGATCGGAAACATGGACACTGCCCAAGCCGGACGTCGAAAGGCTAGAGGTCTTCCAAATGCGATGCTTGAGGCAGATTCTCGGTGTCTCACTTCGCGATCGCCTTCGAAACGAGACAGCTAGACAAAGATGCTATCAACAGACACTGATCAAAGAAGAAATACAAATCGAAGAAATACAAAAACGTCGTCTACAGTGGTTTGCCGAATGAATGACAACCGCTTGCCATGTAAAATACTCTGGCGAGATCGTTCGGCAGACTGGAGAATTCAGCGATCGGCATCGAAGAAAACCTGGCTAAAGAATATCGAGGACGTCTTAAAGAATCAACGATCATTAGTTATTGAGGCTCGAGTCGTCGACAAAAATCGTCAAGAAAATAGTGATTGGAGGTCGAGGCCCAGCGGACATTCCGCTTGGACCGCATATCTGACGGATCAAAGAAAAAGAACGACTACCCCTACTGGTATATCAAGAAGATGTATAGTAAGTTTTGTCAAGACCCAGACAGGCTAAGACGACAGCTATCTAGTGTTCACACAAAATATAGTGGCGCAATAGGCTAGGAATACCTTGTTGTTTCCTAAATTTGCGCTGGGGAATATCTCTAGCCAATATAAGCTGAGTAATAGTAATAAATTTTAAATAACATCTTCGGATACTCAACCGATAACTTAAATTTTTCAATAATTAGTGGCCAACTGTAGCCTTTTGAAAAATTTTCTCCTTCTAAAGAAATTATTGTTTGACAAACACCAAAAACAAAGTTCCATAGCTCCCAAGACGCAAGATTTCATGAAGCCGCAATCAGCCCCTAGCTAGATCCATTACTTTAAATCAATTGGGGCTAGCGGAACACCCATAGATAAACAATAAATCAATACCGCCTTGTTAATTAAAAGGTTTCCCAAATTTCCTTCACACTGCCATGCCGCGCGCCATCTATATGATTAAAGCAACTGTTACGCGCGTCGCATGAAAAATGACATAAAAAAAGATTAGATTACGCGCAGTTTTATGTTGCATTGACACCATAATGGGGGATATTAGTCTGATGGACTTTTGTTACGCCACGCCGGGGAAGGACTCCTTTGGAAAAATAAATAAAAAATAAACTTTACTTACAATATGAAAAACCAATTTGTTATTGTCTCGCCGTGGTCTAATGGTCTCCTCTGCACGAAAGTGATTTATACAGCGACCACTACACACTGGCCTTATGGGATATAAACTATTGTTGGTGGTCGTTAGGTTTAATGATGGGATTCGCAATTGCTTTAAAGACTTCTGGTACACTTTTCGTGGAGGAGCAACAGACCCGGCCGGGGGGGATTACTTTAATATTTACTTTAACACTAAATACGCCCTGGTTTGTGGGCGGCAGGAAGGAAGCACATTCTTTATACATTTTGACATAATTTTATTATAGGGAATTACAGCCGAAGGAATTAAACTGCAGCCCAGGCAATTTAGTGTATTTTGGGGAAATGGGAAATGTCTTCGGAAATGAATTGTGTTTGTTGAGGCGTTTTTAAAGACTCTTTAATATTGGGGAAACTTCTTAAGTCGGCCGTCGATGCCACTTTCTTTTCTTCAACCAATGATCCAAAATATTTGAACATCGGAATCTGTTCGATTTGGGTTCCATCGAGGTGAACACTGGCTCACGATCCGTCCGTTGTGAGCACTTTGATTTTTTCCCCATTGATTTTTAGTCCGTGTGACCGGGCGATGCGGGAATTGTCGTATAAGATGTCCGTTTCGGCGAAGACAGTGCTACAGTCGACGAACATCAAGTCAGTTACGAAGTTGTTGTCGTCGTTACGAACTCCGCGTCGTGCATCGAATGCTTCACGCATAATCGCATCGGAAACCTGTTTGAATCGGGAATTCCTCGGATAAGTCGCTTCGAATACGAACGCTGATGGTTGAGCCATCCTACGACGCGACGTGTTTCATTCGTTACTGATCGACGAGGTCCAGACAGCTGTCCGAGATCCACGGCTGCGTCCGTTTACGGATAGATGGACACAACTTCATTACATAACCCACAATGGACTCCAATAATTCCCTTTCTTCTACATCGATATCGTCCGGTATTACGATCGCCACGAATATATTGGATTAGGCCATTGGGTCCCGTAGATACGCCCAATTTTTCTTGGCTGGTGTTGGCGCCGTTTTCTGCGCATCTGTAATTTCGTTCGAACAAGATAATGGTCCCATCCGCAATCGAGCCCACGCATTGCACTTAGAGCGTCGATCGGAATGTTGTGTTGATCAAAACGTAGTCTAACATCGCCGAGTCGTTGCCGGATGGATTTCGCCAGGTGAGTTGGTGTTTGAGTAGATGGCGAAATATGCTGTGGCCAACGATCAAATTGTTTGACCCTGCGAATGAAAGGAGGACTAAGTCGTTTTCGTTACTTACTCCGCGTTATCGTTTCGCCGATTGTTGGCGGACAATCGTCAATGTCGTTAGGGGAAAGGAAATGATTGGCCTCAAGTAGGCTCCAAGTATGGCCAAACCGATTCAGATTCCACTCATGCTTAATCTTTCTGGCCTATAAGCGTCTCATCTTTGGCCTTGAAAACAATCAGACCTTCAGACCCACCTACAACACTCATCCCGAGTAAAAATAAAAGATGGCCTTACAACGGGTAAACACCGACCGTGATTTATACTTAGTCCTCGGCCATGTGGCGGGCATCAATCAATGGTTAAAAATTCTACGGTCATCTCATCATATGCCCTGGAAAAGACAAGCGGCTGGTATTCGCCCGTTGTAAGGTATTTTTATTCAGGGTGTAGCCAGTAAATTGGGTGGCGAGCTTCGTCGTAGTCATCTTTTCCGCAAAGAAAGCAGAGTTGGTAGGCCACTGTTCTAGCTCTTGTAAGGACATTTGAGGAAGCCTTTTAAGGGTCACATTGATGACTCCAAGTCAAAGTAGTGCCTTTATGGGCTGTGCCGGTCTGGACTCAAACGTCATGGAAAACGGTAGATGCATTTAGTCAGTAGGAATTTTACACCACTGTCTGGCTGCGTATTCCCGTCGGTGTCTCCTGTTTTAAGCATTGGTGTTACAGGCCAGTCGAACTAATACGCCTTGACCACCTAAGTACAATCAGTCAGGTGATTCTTATGTGGGTCCTGGGCAATCAAAACATTGTGTGCTATGAACTAATGGTCTAGCTTTATTTTCATCGGTACGGAACCGCCAATTGGGTCACAACAGGAGACGCTTTTTGGAGCACCAGTTTTCCGCTTCCACAATGCAATATTGCAACAATGCATTACTGAAGGCTTACTCTTCTCGTCGTCGGTTAAGTAATCGATTCTATTTGCTCGTGGTAATTAATATAAATGTAGTCACTCATTGGCAGTCCTTGATGGCTTTGAAGTTAGGCGTCCCACCACCATTCCAGAGGTTTATGATTCAATTCCGCGCAGCGGCAGAATTTTTTTTTTGGCAATGTGAATCGGATCCAATTTCTTGTGGAGGCCACAGCTTGTGTGTATCTAAAAACTCTTTTTTAAACATTTTTCCCGCTGGGTTCGAACAGTTTCCGGGTAATCGATTCAAATTGACTTATTCCTGTCTGTGCCATACGACAAACGAATCGATTCTTTCTTCGTCTAGTAATCTAAAGTGCGATCAATGCCGATGTACTAGAATCGACTCTTTTCTTTGGTACGGTAGCAAATGAAACTAGTTTGGAACTGGTACTATATATACATGACAAGTTCAATAGTTGAGTTGAGTTTGACCTGATCCTTCGACTCGCCTCTAGAGTTAAACTGACAGCATTAAACTATCAGGACATAAAAAATTGTTATGTGCGCTGCGTGTTATACTCATTTTAAATAAAGAAACTAAACCTAATATAAAAACCCCAACACAGATCCGCTAAAGGTATTAAAAAACACAATACATGGTTGTCAGCGCAACCAACTTCAACTACTGAACTCTAGTCCATTTGCCGAAAATAAACTCGATTCCTATAGCAGAGTTGAACTCGACGTCACTCGACCCTATCTCAACTTGACGCGCATCTACATGCAGTTGAACTTAGGTTCAACCTAGTCTCAACTCATCATGTGTACATAGTATGGTTTGGCAACAATCCATGCAACTTCTCATATTGCAATTGCAAGTAACACGACAAGTTCCTTTCTCTGCCCGCCCCTTTACGTCACATTTGTTGGATACCTCGTACCTACTATTTGTTTTCTAATTACCAAATTCACCTCTACCGTCACCACTTATTTATGAGGAGATATTAATGGCAAAACATACCACTAACAACTTTCCATTTGGTTTTTAATGCCTTAAGAAAAGGTCCTTAATTTTACAACAAAGTACGACAATAAAGTACCTAAGCAACTGTTTACACAACAAGCGCCCATAAGTTCCAATGAGATCTGCCAGACCCGCTGTCATCAATACAGTTTAGACGCTGCGCTTCCGCCACTCGAATTCCACATTATCTCCAGTTACAATAAACACATGCGGCGCAGAGCATACATCGCCGCATAGGAAATGAGCCACTTTAAAGTTATTCATTTCTATTTTGAAGATGAGCAGCGGATCTCTATCTAGCGGCTTGACAATAACCCTCCAGAGATCCGCGATCCCCTTGACGATTGCTAGAGAAGCCGGCGATCCTATTAATTACTCGGCATATCACACACAACGGACAGATGTCAGCAGCGGCTTGCAAGTTTCTTAACTCCTTCCTCCTTTGCGGCTTGAAGCTCTTGGAGCCGTCAAATGTTTTCCATAATTCACCACAAAAAAAAAGATTAAAACAATAAAAACTGAGGGAAAAATTTATATTTTTTTTGGCTTGAGGTTACACAAAAAGGAAAAAATTGTCCTTCGGGATTAGGGGGATAGGCAGAAGGGCTTACGGTGTGGTGGGCTGCACTTGTGAATTAATTGGCGGTTTTAGAACAGGAAACCCCCATCCTTTACCCTTCCAAGTTTTTGAGTATTTCTCTTTATTACCCTTTGCCTTTGTGCTGCTCGGAGCGCTTCGCCCTATCCTCTCTCTCTCTGCCTAGCTAAGATTTCTAAAGTACCAAACTTCGTCACAAAACCTCGGCACAGGGTGGTAAAAAAAATTCCAGGAAAAATAATTCCCAGCCTTAATTACAATGACGTCGTCTTTCATCCCCGCAAAAACACAACCGAAAAGGCACAAAAAAACTGTGCTAATTATTTATAAGATGAGAAATGACGTGGATATCAGCTCCCAGCTCTAGGAACGACCTACCCCCATTTGTTAATGGCATATTTACACCAGGGGTCACCAGCGCCCCTTTCACCCTCTCTTTCTCCACCGCTCTGTTGGTCCGCGCGATAATGTTATCAATCGCTCGACTGGATCAACTATTTTGCGCCACTGTTGGTCGGCCGTCTTGGCTCCGATTAGAATGCAGCTTTTATGGATTGGCGGTACTAAAAATTTATTCGGCGTTCGGACTTTTATTGTTCGGCGGCGGCGTCGACCGCATGAATACGACATGATTGGCGTTGCGACAGGCGGCAATTGAATTTTAATCGCGAATTAATCTCAAGGGCGTGCATTCATATTGATAAACTGATTTTACCCCAGTTCATTGGTCATTGGTCAATGGGCATTGGTTCGGCACATTTTATCGGTCGTCCAAAGGGGCATTGCGGAAAGCGTTGATAAATTAGACTCGTCGTCCATTGTACTTGGCCTGGTCTTGCGTAAAATATGTTTTGTTTTCCCATCAATATACTACGACCATCGCTCGGCGGGACTATACGTGTATGAAATCTGGGGATAAACCCCCAGAAAATATTGGGTGACAGATGAATAATAGTTTGGAACGACACAAAAGCGTCCAGTCCATCTTATACAACGACCTGAGACATAACAAGTAATCGAACACGTATTAATTTATTGCACAGATAATATAAGTTTGTTGTTGTTGGTTTTCCCGACTCTGCTCTTGACGGAGACCGGGGGGGGGGGGGATTCTTGGGGCGCCCGAAGTGAGCAAATACTCGAGAAACGTGTAATAAACAAATCGTCTCTAAAAATAAGTTTTGAAAAGCGATATGTGTGTGTGATCGGGAATAGAACGACTCATTATCTTTCGAGGTTGACTGACGACGGTTCGCGATGGATGACATAATTTTCACGATTTTACCCTAAATCCAATACGGAGTGAGGTTTGGCAGATTATTACTTTGCCGACCCAACGCTACACACTGATGGCGGATTTGATTTATTTAGCAGAGTCACGTGTCAGGGCGAATTTGCGTTTTATTTCGCTTTTAGGTCTATCGATGTTTTGCCGAATTACACAGTTTCTTTTATATATGCATTCACTCCCAGAGGTTATTATTTACCTCGTCTATAAAAATGAAACAAGAAAGCTCCAAAGCAATTCGATGAAATAGTTCCGCGGATTTCGTAGTTTTTATATAAATCGATTCGGGTGGAAATGGAAATAAAAAAGGAAATTGTGAGAAATAAGTCCAAAAAAAGAAAATTTATTTAGTCAACAATATTACAATCGATAGTTATATCTCAGAAAACTAATAGAAGGTCGCTTGTGAGGTGTATGCAAATACAAATTTTGACCACGTACAAACTATAAAAGTTTGGCAAGCGCTAATACTTTAAGATATAATAAAGCAGATGTAGTGAATAACACATTGAAATTCCATTTAAACCTGCTCAATTCCATAAAGATTTATTTATATTGCTCGTAACTAAGAATAAAATTTGAATAAAGTCAAATGAAACTTCGTAGTTAATGTTAATTTAAGCACCCAGGAGCGACCAGAAGTCGTGAAGTGTTAATAAATGTGATACTTATCATAATTTTAGATGACGTAATAAAAGCTTTCAATTAAAAGTGGCTGTCTTTGATATTACAAAAGCTTTAAGCTTTTGGGTTCAGTTCTAAGATATGTATCGTAATAAAAGCTCTTTCCTGTTGCAAGGCGGGGGTTCATGACGTTAAAAAAGCTCTTGTGTGAAGAAGGGGAGATCAAGTATGATAGGCGAAGTATTTGCGCTTGTCCGTGGGTGTGCACGGCGTGAGTGTGGAACCGGCCTTAAAGGCCCAAACAGATTGACGCGAGACAGTAAATAAGCGCCCTAACTTCTAGGTAGCTAGGTAGGAGATAAGAGCAACAGGCCGTAGGCGGCGACATAATAGACGCTAAGGTGTGCCGTTTGTAGCCACATGCGTAAAAGTAGTAACAAACTACGAGGTGTTTCAGATCCGTTCCGTCATATTTATGTACCGGATCAAATCAAAATTGCATGGAAATGTCTGTCTTTACCACGCACAGAGGCTTCTGTACATTATACACCACCGTGCATGCCAGAGTTGTTGCCAGTGTGGCCAATTCATCTGCCTTCTTGCTGCCTTCGATGTGGCCCTGTACCTTTCGACCAGTAGAGAGAGCTCCTTCTGGTAGTTATTCATCAGCCTAATTCCTCGAGGGCCACTAGGCTATCTGACAACAAAATTACCCTGGCCTTGGGTTTGACTGCATTGCTTGGAAAGCACGAAAAATTGCCAGAAGCTCTGTCTGGAGAACGCTGGCGAAATACCATTCGATACCATTTCCTGCGGTGGAGAGGGCAGTGTGTTACTTGGCCCATAGGTCTTCTCGACCCAGCAACTCGCTTCATGCAGGCCGCCTTCTGCCTAATGTATAAATCAGATGGCAGCAGATCGAGAATTGCGTTGAACGCTTCGGTCTGAGTTGTACAAATGGCTCCCGTTTTCCCGAGACAGGCTATTTTTTGGGCTTTTTGGACTGTTATATTCTTGGGCAAAAGCGGAATTACGATACAAGATCGTCAAAATCGATATTGTCCCCTTCAAAGTACTCCCCATCGACTGCAACGAACTTATGCCAGCGTTGATCGAATCCTCGAAACATTTTTTATATTTGAAAACGCTGAAAACGACGTGGTTTTCATTCGGTGCACACCTTTCACTCGCTTGATGTCTGGATTGCGTGTCATACTCATAAATCCCCGTCTTGTCTCCAGTTATGATCCGTTTGATGAATGTTGAATCAGATTCGGCCATGAAAATCATGTCTTTTGCGACGTAAACGCGGCCCCTTTTTTGGATGAAATTGAGGTCTTTCGGCACCAGCTTTGCAGCGACACGCCATTCATTCATTCATTAACCAAAATGTCTTGAACGGACCCAAAAGCAATGTCCAACTACTCTACCATCTCTCTAATGGTCAATTTGCGGTCTACGGTCATCCATTCTTTAATTTTATTGATGTTTTCGTCGGTTTTCGATGTCGATGGCCTGCCACTGCGTTCATCATCGTTCACGGACTCACGGCCACTTCTGAAACGTTCGTGCCACTGATAAACGACTGTTTTCTTTAGATTGTCGTTGCCGAATCACTTTTCTATCATTTGCAATGTTGTCGCACCATTGAAGCCGTTGTTAACGCCAAATTTAATACAAACTCGTTGTTGCAAATTCATTTTCCATTTTTAAAACTGTACAAAATCGAAAACATGCACAATCGCAGATGTACCCAATACGGCGTCACTTTTGCAAATGTCAAGCTATCAAGCTGAAACTTTCATAGAATGTCAATGACAGATGTGGCAACTTTAAAAAAAGAGAACTCAAATCGGGTGACTGAAAGCGCCACACGGTGGAGATTCCGGGAACTTTTTGATCAAGGTAGTATGTGCCGTCTCTCAATTTTGCCGAGCTTGGGCGACTCGTCTGGACTCTCTAGCAAATACACACAGAGCAACATTCGTTGGTGTAGATGCTTTCGTCTATGTCCTTGAGAAAAGTGAGTATGGCGGTCTTAGTAGAAAGGGCTTCGCATGACGTGGCGCTCTAAACGAGATCACGCTTCGTATGTGGAACTCTGAGAAGGTTGGAAGTTTAGCTTGTTGGTCTAAAGGCCCTTCCTCCAGCTTTTAGGATTGAAACTACCCTATTTTCCTCCAACATAGCAGAATATATTCCCCCGTTGAATTACTTTTGAAAGATACGATAACCACAGATAGAAGCATATTTCAAACCCACGACGAAGTAGGTTTGGAAAGGTACTACCATCCTCGCCTGTAGGTCTAAGAGAATAAATCCCACTAATAGCCCACTTTATCTTATCTTAAATATCATTCATCCATCCATCATATCCAAAAACGGTTTCGTGTGGGCTCAGCTAGTTTGTGAAACATTTCAATTTGCTTGATTAAAGTTTTTCTCTTTTTCTGATACCAATTTCGCTGCGTCACTGATGAGCAACAACACACAATTTTAATTTCTTAACTATAAAATTTAATGTGTAATCCGATTTCGGGAGCCAAACCGCTCGGCTTATATTACACCCCGTTAAATCCCAGCCAGCATCTTTAGGAAATAACCTGTACCCCAAAATCCCAAGATTAGGGATATCTTGAAGGGTTCGCGGAGCTCCCTTTCATTAGGATTGTGAAATAATTAAGAAAACTTAAAAAGTAATAAAAACAGCCAAAAAATAAATAGAATTATCGTGAAAAACCCTTAACAATGCCGCCGAAGTGAAGAGGAGCACACCGGCATGGCACGGCATCTGCTCTCGGATATTGCGTAAATGATTCCATCAACACCTCCCCGAAGAAGTCTCTGCATGAGGATTAATGGCGGGGAGTGAAGAAGCACCTAAAGAGTTCACGTCTGACTCTGGAGCGCCAAAGATGCTTCTGCCTGTTTTAATTGGCGCGCGGCTGTGGAGAAGTTCTTCCGTGTAGGTCGACCCGAGATGTTACAATGGAGCCTCTTGAATATTCCTTATCAATTAAAGAATTACTTCCGCAATAGCACAGAGAGAGAGATTCTCGTTCGTCTTCATCATGCGAATTTAGTTTTCGGGAAAAAAAACCGGGTCAAGGGGCTATCGACGAAGCTCCAGATTCATGGGGCTGTGCCCCACGACTTGGTTGGTGCAGTGGAAGTTTTTCGGCGGAACTTTTTCGTTCCCAGCGAAACTTATCCTGTGTGTCCCCCAGCCCACCCCCGCGCCCATGTCTTTGTCTCCTCTTCCATGAGGCCGTAATTGAAGTGTCGTTAGAAATTTTATTTATATTTGTTTTATCTCAAAAGCTTATTGCTGTCGTTCTGCTCGTTTTAAAGACATTTCCTAGAAATTGACTCCCATTTGCTCCATTCTCCTCAAATTCACTTGCTTTTGTCTTCGTCCTCTTTTTTTTTGTCTGTGTCCTCCTTTTGTTTATAAGTCCCCGGTTTTATTAGGGTTGCTCGGGGGTCTCGGACCGGCACCCGGGTTACACATAGCCAAGTGTCAACAGTAATACTGTTTACAGCCATCTTGTAAACAAATATATGAAAGCAGGACCCAAGGATGAGAGCGACTTGGATACCGATTTGGGAAATGAGCCACTTTCAAGTCATTCCCCATTTTTTTTTGTCGTTCCTGTTTGAAAGATGACAAGTGGCTCTATGACAAACCCTCCAGATAATGAACAATCGGTTGATGATTCTTCCAGAGAGAAGACGACGTAGACACGGCCTTATTAATTACTGGCAACTCATTTTGCAGACGAGAAATGCCAACAATCCAGAGCTTGTTAATCTTTCTTTCCAGGGACTCCAGGGCTGTCGCGAGAGAGCAGAATTCGAAACAATTAGTTTTAGAGTAAATAAGATCAATTGGGCAAAGTTTTATCAAGAGCATCCCCGAGAGAAATGTAAATTCTTGCCGCGGCGCTGCGAGAGAGAATAGAATGAAGTAATGTTTCAATTATTTAGTTCAGTCACGTTGAAATTTCGATTGGAAATGGAACAGAGCAGAGATATATTATATTTTAGTTAATCCTTATGAGGAGAAGTCTCACGTCGTCGTCATCGTTGTCGTCGTCGTTAGCTGTAACGACATCATCGCATGAAGATGGACTACCCAGCGGGGAATTGAAGCGCTCTGGAATAGATTCTGAAGCGCTGAAATAGAATGCCAACGCGCTTCTTATTCATATCCCAATTCCCTTCCTTTTAACACAGGCATGTCATCAGAGCGAAGCGCTTATATTTTATTGTTGAAGAAGCGCAATCGAAGCAGGGAAATGGAAGCTTTTGAGAAGCTCCTGGAGCTTTTGTTTTCACCAAAAATAGTATTTCATAACAGATACGATTATTATAAAAGCACAAATTTACCAACTGTGGAGAATACAAAAGAACTGGAGGAAAACAAAGCAAAAAATGAGAGTATAGAGTGGGTGCTTCCAAAGAGCTTCCATAACATATGAATAGGAAGCGCTGCTTTCTTGCTTCTTTTGGCAGCGCTTGATAAATTTCCCGCTGGGTAATGATGTACTCGTAAGTATGTAAGTCCCATCGAAATTGTATTAACATGACATTTAATATACGACAAGGTTCGTGTCGACATCAGAGCTTTATTCAATTTCATTTGTAAGTAAAAACTCTTATGTCGTACTTACATGGAATTGACTAATATGCTTTGAATGATTCTACTTCAACACGCTTAAACTCTCAGGAATCTCTCTTTTGGTTGTCTAATACTTCAATATCGACTAAAGCCTCCTTCATACGATGGTACTTTTTCATTATGTGGCGTACCTGGTTGCAGGTAGACGTCTAGAGCAGTGATTCCCAAAGTGGGTTCCGCGGAACCTTAAGGCCCCCATACACGGTCAAATTGGATGTACATCGAAGGGCGGATGTACAACCAAAACTATCGATTGTGAGCCGGTCGGCCGATCAAAATACGTTGGGCTTATGGGTTTGATGAAAATCTGGTTGTACATCCAATTTGACCGTGTATGGTTCCACGAAAAAATTTTAGAGTTCCGTGTCACCAGCGCCGAAGCGCAAATACTTTCGCAGACTCACTGGTGCTGGCCGTTTAACGCGTTCTTGCTAATCAGAAAGTGCGAGTGGCCCTTCTTCCTTGAAATTTGGTCTACGTCAAGCCGCGTAACATTTTGGCCGCCATTGCATATTCCCATGTCGCGGGGGTTGTGAAGCAAATGGTAATCGCCCTCTTGAGATGGCCGCCATGGGCCAAACGATATATTGAGTGCACTATATTGGTTATGGTGTTCTACTTATCATACCCTTTCGTTTGATACCCATGTCGAAGGGGTTGTGAAGAATATTTCAATCCGCCCTCCTGAGACTGCCGCCATGGATCTAAAGCTATATTGAGTATACCATATTGCATTGTCATCGGAGCTAAAGCTGTATGCAAAATTTCAGCATGATAGAATATCCGGAAGTATTTGAAAAATACTATTGCAAAATTTGTTCCGTAAAGAAAACAGTAATCCATCCTCTTGAGACGGCCGCCATGGATCTAACGGTATAATGAGTATACCATATTGCATTGTCATCGGAGCTGAAGTTGTGTGCAAAATTTCAGGGTATTCAAAAAATCGATTGCAAGATATTTGCCGGACAAACAGACAGACAAGAAAGCGAGCTAATAAAAACGTTTTAAAATATATTAAAGGATAAATATATACATTT
This sequence comes from Thereva unica, assembly GCA_949987705.1. Classification (NCBI taxonomy): domain Eukaryota; kingdom Metazoa; phylum Arthropoda; class Insecta; order Diptera; family Therevidae; genus Thereva; species Thereva unica. Next base: position 7,300,608 of record OX465283.1, read on the forward strand.
ATCATGTATTATTTTATTTTTTCATCGTTGGGTTCCGCCAAATTTTTTACATTGTAGAAAGGTTCCGTACGAAATAAAGTTTGGGAACTACTGGTCTAGAGCTACTCAATGATCAAAACCCATTCGTCGAATGTCGTCGGATTTGATTTTGGTCGTCAACTGATGCCGAGCGAAGACTTGCCATGGTAAAAGGGTTCTATAGTAATATGTATTGTGTACTATTAAAAAACATTGCCAGTATAACTTTCATAAAAATCAACAGACTGAGACTAGCCGGCCACATAATCAGAATGGAGGACAATCGTATCCCAAAACGGCTTATGGCATCAGAAATTTCGGGAAGTAGGCCAGTAGGTAGACCCAGGAGGAGATGGATAGACTCTGTGACGGCTGACGCAGAGTCAATGCTCAACATCCGGAACTGGAGACATGCTGCAAGGGACCGTCAAATTTGGAGGAATGCCCTAGAGGAGGCCAAGGCTCGATTTGAGCTGTAGCGCCATTGGATGGAAGTCATTGCTTTTTTATGCTTCTTCAGAAGCGTTCTAGGAGCATTATAAAAAACCTTTTTAATAAAGAATTTTCATGGAGGCTGTAGATAAGCGATCCGGTATCCGGTAAAGCTTTTATTTTGTTCATTTTTTGCAATTGCCTTTTGCTTTCCAAGCGCAAGCGTGGTTTTACTAAAGCCGTCCCCCAACTGAATACTAACCACGTTCAAAGCTGCTTAACCTCCGTATCGAACGATAGTCGATTGAGTATGCTAATGTCACTCTTTATGGCACGAAGATTATCACCCGTTTTCTTCGTTCTATAAAATTTATGAAAGCTCCAGTAATGCTCCCTCGGCAGCATATTTAACAGCGCTCAAAAAAACCTTCCCTGAGCAGCGTTCCCAATTTTTCTCATATTAGAATGGAAAGCTTCGCTTTTCTCGAAGTATTTTAAAGAAGCTTCTAGTTGTTTCCAGTATGGATATATGTATAAAAGGGACTTGTTATTCGCAGCTGAAAGTCGTCGTTCGTGAAGATACCGTGCTTCCCCGTGTGCTGAGAAATTGGTGCGAGCGATAGTCAATGGTGATCCCGGGAGCTACCGATTTTACCTTATCGAGGACCAGAGAAAACGAAACAAACCAAAAGTATAGCAATTGGAAAATGTCTGGTGAGTATCGATGACAAGAAGGAGGTATTCATAAGAGTGCTAAATTCCAACGAACGAGAAATACGATTAAAGATACGGTTTTGGGGAAAGGAGGAGGAGCAAAAAAATTAGTGGAGGATTTTAGTGATATCTTTGCCATGAGAGATTATGACTTTGGGAAAACGAACATCGTTCAGCATACGATTGATACCAGAGATGCTCAGCCAATCAAGCAACCTCCTAGAAGAATACCAGTAGCCAAGCGAGAAGAAGCAGCCAATATGATTGAGGATATGAGAAGACAAGGCCTTATAGAGGAGTCCCTTGGATGTCTCCCGTGGTTCTAGTCAGAAAGAAAGATCATGCACAAGATTTTGCGTGGGTTATCGGCGGTTAAATGATATCACTAAAAAGAATAGCTACCCATTACTTCGTGTCGATGACACAATGGCTACTTTGTCTGGAGCTCAATGGTTTTGTACCTTGGACCTTAAGAGCGGCTCCTGACAAGTCGAAGTTTACCCCGAGGACCGAGAAAAGACAGCCTTATCTGTAAGAAACGGGTTGTGGCAGTTTACAGTTATGCCGTTTGGACTGTGTAATGTTCCAGCAACATTCGAATGGAATACTTCTTGCGAGGACTGACATGGAAGACTTGTCTCGTTTATTTGGACTATATCATCGTCGTTGGAAAAAGTTTCGAAGAACATCTGGGCAATCTACGAGGTTTTCCAAAATTTGAGAACTGCCCATCTGAAACTCAGCCCTAAAAACTGCGTGCTGTTCAATTACCAAGTCAACTATCTCGGACCTGTGGTTTCATCCAATGGAGTTCAAGCAGATCCTGAGATCACTTAACGATCGATTCTGTTGGCTTCATATGCAGGACGATGTTGCAGACTGGTGCCGTAAACGCACAGTTTGTGCTAGCAGCAAAGGCCCTCGAGTAAGAACAAAATGCAGCAATACAACGTGGGAGCCCCATTTGAAAGAATCGCAATCGATGTGGCGGACCTTTTCCAGCGTCAGACCGAGGACAAACCCTTTCTAGTGTGATTTTTGGAAGACAAATCCGGCTGACAAACGACCTGAAATTTGGGACACCTGTGGAAAGCAACGAATCTACTACCGGATATACAAGTGAACTTCGTGATCGACTCGCAGATATCCACCAGCTCGCAAGGAAGAATCCAGCCAGTGACAGGATGAAAACAAGGTACGACCTCCGAGCAAACTGTAGCGGATACCAGGAAGGAGAGCTCGTTTGGCTGTTCAATCCTCGGCGACAGACCATGGTCTCCAAATCGCCGCTTTAAGTGTCTTGAGACTCCCTCATATCTCATTGAACCGGCTCTATACATTCAAAGGACATATGGATATCCTCAATGGTATCCCAAACATTTCAATTTACCGCGTATTCGACAATATAGTTGCTGAAGTGCGGTTCCTAAGGACGATTATTAATGGTTAAAGGCGGAACATGGTACGAGGATGGTTTGGCGAGACTCAACTCCAAGGTCTCGATTACAATGGTTAGGTATGCCCACTGTTTTCCAGGCCGAAGCAAATGCCAATGAGACCTGCGCTAGGCTCAATCAATGATTTGAATGGCGTCAACATTACAATCTTTTCGGACAGTTGGGCTTACATGAAGTCTGTTGATACCTAAACACGTATCGAAGAAAATATCACTTCAAGCGCCACTTTACGACAAATAAATACGAATTTTGTCGATTTACTCGTTTGAAGTTTATTAGATTGACAATGAGAGAATAATTTGAAGTCTAAGTGACACATCTGTCACGTCACTCGACAACGAGAATAAGGCTGCTGATCGATCATTAGCGCTGTGTTGCCGTTGTACTTAATGTGAGCCTGAGGAGTGAAACCAAGGACTGGTGTTGTCATTCCTTCATTACTTTCCGGGTAAAGCTTGCTGTTCGACTTTTGATATGACAATCGCCAGTGAAAAGGGGCTCTAGTCTTCCGCATAAAAAACATAAAAAACTTCTCCTCAGACGAGTTGAATGAAACAACTTGTGCCAAAATGTTTCTAAACATGCACGCATTTCTAAGTAAATACTGCTCAATTAAAGTCCAAACTACCAACTGGGCAGCGCACATCAAACAGCTACAAATCGACGTTTCTCACCATATAATCGCGCTTAGAAGAAAAATAAACAAACACAAGAAAACCGCGCTAAGAACTTTTATATATAGGAAGCGAAGGAAGTTCTCGCCAGCAAACAAGCCCATTAGTAAACCATAACAGAACTTAAGACAGCAAATTATAGGCTAGTAACAATACACAAAGTCTAGCCTGGCCATAAATTACGGTCCGGGATTGGGCATAGGAGGCGCGCACACCGACCACTGCTCTCTCGCCCGTGTGAATGCACTCATATTTATAGCAGCAATTTAAAAATATACAATATGTATTTCTCGCGGAGGAGCGTTTGCCCACTTTGGTCGGTATTGCGCACGTGTTTGTTGGTGCAGTTGCAGCAGGGCCCGCGACGACGTCCCCACTCGACGCCCGATGATTTCTTCTGCATTTCCCTTTTTAATTACTGGGAAAGCGTTATATCAAGCATCCCTCGACAGCAGACAACAGAGCAGAAGAGTTCGTACTTATTTTTATCCATACACATTTTGATACCGCTGATCTCTCCGCCGCCGCGCGGCCCTGGGATTGTTGTCTCTCTGTGTGTCACTGCAAGATTTAGGAGTTCAAGGCCAGCCGCGACGCATCCCAAGTTCCTCCAAGACTTGTGTGTCGTCGCTCGTCGTCATGTAACTAATTCATCCGAAGGCATCCTAGTGCTCCGCTGCAGTAGTTCTACACAGGGATCGTAAATAACTGTTATATTTGTATTTTTGACTTAAAAAATCAAATAGTAAATGTTGTCTGATCTGCATAAAATTTATACTGGATACTCAGAGTAGTGAGTTCTACGCGGTGGTGGGGTTACTTTTAAATTGTAGACTTTTATTATAAAAGTCAAGTTTAATAGTTAAAATTAATTTAAATTTTTTAAATAAACAATAACAGTTATATTTAACTAAAAAAGTTTTAGGTCATTAAAAACTCTTATTTTTGTTTTTTATTTTTAAAGTCTTCCAAAACTCTTATGGGAAGACTTTTATTTTTAAAATCAAAAATAACTGTTAAAAAAGACTGTCTTGCATAAAAGTCTTTCGATTTTTATTTTTCCAGTTTTTTCTATAAAAGTCTTTGAAGACTTTTATTTTTAAAATATAAAAATAAAAGTCTTTTGCTGAAAACAGATAAATAGTCCACTCAAACCGTTAAGAAAATCGAACCCTAAAGATTTTTGGGGTCGCTGATCACGAAAATCGGGGTCCTGCGGTCCTAAAACATAGGCGTCACCCTTAAAAATGCAAAAAACACCCCTTTTTAGGGGTTTTTCGCGATTATTTCGATAATAATGAAAACTAATGCAATGAAATACACTTTTTTTAATATTTATTTGCGAAGGTGGTTGATTTGTACTAAATCAACGCAAACTTTATGATAAGGGGTGATCCTAAAGGGTTGAAACCACCCCTAAATCGGCTACAAATAGAAACTAGTTGGGATGTGGGTTCGACCCTTACGGTCCACACGATCAACTCAAGGGGGTGAAATAGGGTCAACTCAAAACCGCTGGAGCTATAAGGCTGAAATTTTGACAGTGTATCCCTATAATGACGTGGACATCCACTAAGAAGCGATTTTTCGAAATTCATCCCCTAAAGGGGTGAAATGGGGTTTTTCCAAACCGCTGGAGCTATAGGGCTGAAATTTTGACAGTGCATCCCTTTAATGACGTGGACATCCACTATAAAGCGATTTTTCGAAATTCATCCCCTAAAGGGGTGAAATGGGGTTTATCCAAACCGCTGGAACTATAGGGTTGAAATTTTGACAGTGCATCTCTATAATGACGTGGACATTCACTAAGAATCGATTTTTCGAAATTCATCCCCTAACGGAGTGAAATGGGGTTACCAAACTACTAATTTAAGTAGAAATTAAACAGGGAGCCAAAAAATTCAAAAATATAAAATCAGCCGCACCAATTTATCCACCTAATAAATCATTTTTTACATAGTTTTAGTTAGAATTTCTATAGCCTGATCAACGTGCTAGGCTTTAAGCACAATATCACAATTGTTTTTATAGTGTAATTTTCGAACTACGATAGCTATTTTATTTGTTTTCAGCAAAAGACTGACCTGCCTAAATGTCATTGTAAAAAAACGGAACACCCCATTATTCAGAAGTAACTCAAATACATTAGGGTACATATTTCCAATTATTGTGTGATTGTCGTTTTTATCCTGCATTTTGACTTTATTTAAAAATTCCACGAAAAGAAATATTTCTCCATGTATTTTTTATTTTGCTTCGGTTTAGGGGTGGTTTAACCCCTTTAAAAAAGGGTTTAAAGTGAAATTTTCCAAATGTTTCAATGAATAAAAATGGAAAATAAAATTTTAATGCAAAACAATAAATGTCAATTTTTTTCAATTACAATTTTAATGCAGGGGTAGTTTCACCCCCTTAAAGGTTTAAAATAATAAATTTATGGCTGATAATACCGTTTGAACCAAATTTCAAGCAAAAAGCAAAAAACAAAAAATTTTCTAATTTTTTTTATATAAAGTTGATTTTTATAATTGTGGGGGTAGTTTTAACCCCTCAAGGGTTGAAAATAATTTAGTTTTGCCTGACAGTACGCCCACAATCGTATTTGAAGCATATACTTGAAGAAAAAATTTTTTACAATTTTTTCTATTTGTAGCCGATTTAGGGGTGGTTTCAACCCTTTAGGATCACCCCTTATCATAAAGTTCGCGTTGATTTAGTACAAATCAACCACCTTCGCATATAAATATTAAAAAAAGTGTATTTCATTGCATTAGTTTTCATTATTATCGAAATAATCGCGAAAACCCCTTAAAAAGGGGTGTTTTTTGCATTTTTAAGGGTGACGCCCAAGTTTTAGGACCGCAGGACCCCGATTTTTGTGATCAGCGACCCCAAAAACCTTAAGGGTTCGATTTTCTTAACGGTTTGAATGGACTATTTATCTGTTTTCAGCAAAAGACTTTTATTTTTATATTTTAAAAATAAAAGTCTTCAAAGACTTTTATAGAAAAAACTGGAAAAATAAAAATCTTAGAAAGACTTTTATGCAAGACCGAAAAAAATAAAAGTCTTTTTTAACAGTTATTTTTGATTTTAAAAATAAAAGTCTATTTTAATTATTATTTCGAACAAAAAAAGAAAAAATCTTTAATAACAATTTTAAAAGATTTAAAACAATACTAGTCAAAGATAATAGTTAAAAATAACTTTAAATATTTTTGGTAAAATTTAACTGTTACTGTTGTTTTATATCATATAAGTTTCAAAATAATGATTATTTTCTGATTTTTTCGATATAAGTTATAACAGTTACGATCCCTGGTTCTACACTAGATTGCCGACGACGTCTGCGATACTTAGCTAAACGAACTCCGCGGCTAAGCGCTCGATTAAGGGTGGGTCAATAAACTTTTAAATATTTTAAGTAACAAAGAATCGTTCTGTTCCCAGAGCCGAAGAAATCCATGTCATCACTCATAGGCGGTTTATGTATGCATGGTGTATCACGGAATCTAGCCTTGTTGTTGTCTATTATAAATCGCGGCGACTGATGATGATGATGATATCTAAATTTTATACCGCGCACGCCTCCTTGCGGCATGAATATTCGCTCGTAACGCGCTAATAGAAAAACTTATTCTCATCAGCCCTCATCCGCATCGAACACTGCTTTGTCTTCGAGCTCTCCACTATCGAGCTCCACTATCGAACGGACACCATCGAATCGCGCGCTACTGTCAATGGCGATGGCGACGAGTGAGTTATGGGATGTAAATTAGGAAATTAATTCTGTAAAGGCGTTCCGAGAGCTCGCCATTCCATATCCATCGGGCGAGCGAATTTATTTACATTGGGCATTTCTCGTATTTATAAACGTCTTCGGCCGCACGCGGAAGGAACGCACTAATTTAGTTATGATGTAAACGCGAAAACTTTCGGCGAATTTTTTATTTCAAGAAAACTCACAAATTATTTTTTTTCCTATAATCCCCTCCGGATTTTATTAAGTTAAATTTGAACAGAATTGAAATGAATTCTTCAATTTTTCTCGTCATTGGTGTGAGATTTTTATTACCGCTGGCGTTTTTGCAGACATATTTTTCAAGAATGGCTCCAACCATGAAATAGGAATAAACTGTTAGGAAAATCTGTGCAAATATAAGTCGCTTTAGAATTTCATTTTTTACGAATGTTTATTTGATTCAAGTGAGAAGACTCGAGCTCCGAAGTAAACCTCTTTTGTACTGGCGACGGTACAAGCATGCAGTAAAAAATCGATCAGCAAACCCTAGTCCAAATCGAAAAAAAATTTCGGCCTAAGGTTTGGATGGTATTATTAGCTCTTGCCCCTCTAATCGACCCATGTCTTAATGAACAGCAACATGGTTTCAGAAAGGGACGATCGACTACTACAAACCTTATGATTCTAATCTCCAATCTGCTATGTGCTATGGAGAAAGGTCATCAAATAGATACGGTCTGTACTGACTTCAGCAAAGCCTTTGATCGTGTTGATCACCATATTTTAAGTAAAGAACTACTAAAATTTGGAATATCAGGTCCTGTCCTGGAATAGATTAAATCATATCTCGACAACAGAACTCAGGTTGTCAGATTCCAAGGATTTCTGTCAAAAGAAATCACAGTAACTTCCGGGGTCCCTCAGGGTAGCCATCTAGGCCCTCTGTTATTCCATATATTTATCTCAGACCTGTCGGATACACTAGAAAATATTCCGCATCTCTTCTATGCCGACGTCCTCAAAATTTATAACGTCATAAGGTCCCGGGTCGACGTACCTTTCTTTCAAACAAAGCTAAACGCGTTGCAAGACTGGTGTACCACCAATAAATTAGAACTAAACATCAGCAAATGTCACGTTATTACCTTCTCCCGCAAAAGAAACACACAGCTACAGGAATATTATCTCAACGACAAGGCATTAGACCGTGTCGATCAAGTTGTAGATCTAGGCATTGTTCTAGACAATAAATTAAATTTCCACTTGCACTACGATAATATTGCTGCAAGAGCCAACAAGCTTCTGGGCTTTATAAAGAGAAGAGCCCGAGAGAAGAGCAACGTTCGGGTCACAAAAACTCTTTTCTCTTCGCTCGTCCGCCCTATCTTGGAATATGCGTGCCCGATCTAGGACCCTATATTCCAGGTAAGCAGCAGTAGGTTGGAATCAATACAGAAGAAATTTCTCCTCTTCGCTCTGAGAAACCTACACGCGGGTCGACTTTTTCAACTTACCGCCCTACACGGACAACCTCAAGAAGTTAGAACTCATGCCGCTGTCACATAGGAGGAAAGTGAAGCTCAATTTTGGACGTCCTAAACGATAACATTAAGGTGCAGTTCCTGTCCGATAGAATCAAGTTCAATATCGAAGTTCGTCACAATAGGCATACAAAAATGCTTAAAGTATACCCTCATCGGATAGAATATGCAAAGAACGAACCCGTCATCAGATGTTGTATGACTTTTAACAGTCACAGTGCTTGCTTTTCACCCCACATTTAAAAAAAACATCCTTTAAACAAAAAATTATATTCCTCCTAACATCACAATTACTACCATAAATAAGCATAGACTTAAGCTGGCTTTGCACCTTAGTCAAAAACAAAAATACTCCACATTCCCGGAGAAAAATAGTGGCAGAAATTAACAAACAAAAAAGTAGACCCTACCCGGATTTAACAAAGTAGAATGACAAATGTTCGACGTGCACATCGACAGAAAAATAGTGGCAGAAGTTTTGGTCGGGTCATTTTTTTCCATTTTCCCACTCACTTACTCCCCTCCCCCTTTTCGCGGAGCCTCTCCCCTACGATAAGATCAATTTCAGTTTGCTGAAAGATCTCTCGCGACTGCGATGGTCAACGATCGATTCGAAGCTCAAATAAAAATTTTAAAAGCTCGAATAAAAGCTTTAAAAGATCGAATAAAAGCTTTAAAAGCTCGAATAAAAGCTTTGAAAGCTCGAATAAAAGCTATAAAAGCTCGAAAAAGCTTAAAAGCCCAAAGAAAAGCTTTTAAAGGTGTAGGCCTTTGATGGTTCGATAATAAAAGCTAACTAGCAACTGAAAGTAAGAAAGCTGCGTACCGAGCAATGCAGCAGCCTCACAGAACACGGGCACGCGAAAACAAAAACAAAGAGCTCAGAAAAGAGAATTCACAAAAGAAAAAAGGAAGCCTGGAAGAAAAATCTCGTTTGTGAAATGGATTAGTGCAGAGAGCGACGACCATTCCAGACGCGGGAGATCTACCAAAGGGTCCGCTCTATGACGTAATTCATACCACGTTGCACATACTGCAAGGCCAAAGGGTGAAGTCTGATCCCTCATCCTAAATGCATCTTGGGGCGATGGGAAGAGCACTTTCATGAATTGCTAAATGGCGGATTTGGAGGCTCTACCAATATCTAATCATAATCCTAAGCTGCACCAATCCCAAGCTTGGAGAAAGTTAGCATAGCCATTACCCGGCTGAAAAACAAACAAATTCTCCGCGGAGCTGCTTAAATATGGAAGACCTGCACTGCACCATGCGATTTATGAAGAATGGGAGCAGGAAGCGATGCCAGAATACTGGAGAAAAAGCATCCTCTACGCGGTAGGCAGTCAGAACCGAATTTTTCAGCGAGAAAGGAATACCTCCGAAAACTCGGGAGGTAGTAAGTCTGAGAAAGAACCGAGAAGTATATCGGAAATAATCCGGCCTAGTAAGTGGCATAGAAATTATTTTTTGTGAAAATTTAAAATTTGTTTCGGGAAAAGTCCAAAAAAACGGGAAAAACGTCAAAATCGGACGACCTAAATTTCGAGGTTGCCGGCTCAAGCGGTTCAAACGAGAATTTTGAAGCACGGGTCCTTGGCTCACGTATCTTACAAGAGAAGTTCGCTGCACCAAGCTGTTAACTTAAGAATTGGACCCGAAAATATTGCTGGTCACCACTAGACCCGGGTTAGACAGACCCACCGCAAGTTAGGAGGGCTTTTAAAGTAGGTAGAAAGCACTTTCACAGAATCCAAGCCAAGAGAATGCATATGGTACCGAAACGATTGTTGTAGGGAAGAATTTCACTGGATAGGTGCTCAAGGGTATCATTAAATTCTTTAGCATGTCCGCACCGTGGGAAGCCGGCTAAAGATGCGGTGCGGTCCGAGGTCGTCCGTGTGTGATAATCCCCAAAATCGCGCATCGTGGGAAGCCGAAGTAACCGACTCGCGATGGATCCTACACACCGCTACAGACTTGCCTGTGCTTTCACGGGCGACCTTCTGCCCATGGTGCGCCGTCCGTGTCTGTCCGCGACTGTCCGCAATATCGCGCGCCGTGGAAGCCAACTTTAGAGTTAATCATTCCCGGAGGAGGGTAGACACAGACTGGTGGACAGACTGGTGGGAGCTTATCAACAGAACTAGGAACTTCGACACTTTCTGAAGGACCGACTCGCAAGAGCTCTGCGTTCAGTCCATCGGCTCATTCGTATAACACAAGTTTATCCCGCGCCCGACGATAAACGTGGTAAATTAAAGGTACTCCCTCTCTGTCTTGTATCAGTCCTAATGCATCTAGCCATGGGAATACTTGAGGTCGTACATATCCGAATTGTCCGTCTTGTCGTGTCATAGTAGCCTAGTCTTGGATAGTAACACCCAAAAATGAAAGGATTGTCACTCTCTGATGCTCTCACAATATTATTTCGGATCAATCTGATTATGAAATTGTCTAGCCTTATGGTTGCTGCTTTTCGGTATAGGATGTCATTGGCATGAACTTTTTTCAGTTGCCAGCTTCATTATCGAACCAGACGTTCCGATCTCGACGATTTCTGCTTTGCCTAAGATGGAATTAGCAGTAATATAAACTTTTACGTTAATGGCTGTACAAATTGGTGACAAAATTTGAAATTCTTCTGTTTTTCTAGATCTAGAAGTGAACCTGAAAGTTTAATAAAAAAATATGGTCTCTATTGTTTTCAAAAGAATAAAAACATAACCGTAACGCGATAGTCAATATATTCACGTCGAGCTTCTCAACATGGCGTTCTCTCTGCAATTTTCTTCTAGTGGAGTAATGGACTCCAATTTCATTTTAAAAGCATATCCCTTAAGGTCACCATGATATCGCTTACGTGCATATACGTCCCTTTTGTTATGTGTCTAAATAAAATCTATTGTCCTTGCACGCAATTAACAACGTTATGGAAGTACATACTTTGTATCAGGTTCCCAACGGGAGGTTGGTTGATAGGTTGATCTCGTGACGTTTTCGTTTCAAACCGACAGAAATAATATTCTTTGTCGCCTGCATTTTAATAATGGACACCGATTGGATAAGTTGTTTTGATTATGAAAACTTGGTCATATTTAGAAAAACAGAAAAGAGTTTGTTGCAAAGTTATACAAAGTCTCCATTGACGTCATTCGATTACTTCAGTTCAGCACAAAGCTTTAATCGACAACATTAAAGAAAACATCTTCGACTCAGTAATCCATTAACACAGCCCAAAAGAGTTGAGTTTGGGATCCATAAGAAACACAATCCACAATTTTCGCCAGTTATCCCTAAACGATTACAGAGCCAAAAATGTGATTCAATGCGTCATTAATGATTTAGAATGGCAATTAAGGCGAAAAAAGCCTTGGTCGTGTCAATTTCATGAAAATATTACGGCCCTGCACCGAACGCTGTGGTCGACATTTTCCGATGTTTCCTCTGTGATTAATGGGGAAGAGCTCCCATATCACACGCTGCCTTTGAGAAAATCAAATTCCATTCAACCACATTCCACCATTAGACACCAATTACAAAAGTCTTTATTACCATTTCTACAATTTGCAACGAAGGTGGAATCTCATGAATATGGCCGACCAAGTCAGCAATTCAAGCCTACTGGAAGCGACAATCGTCATCGGAATATTTTTACTAATAAAGCTGCGAAAACGATATCGGAGCGCTTCCTATTTCAATTACTTAAAGGTGAAGCAGTCGCCTTTAAGTCCGCATATTTGCTTACATTTGTCGTGAAAATGTAAATCATAATCGCCCCCGGTAATGATAACAAATCTGCAGCCGTGTGTTTACCCAGAAGTGTAACTCTATAAAACATGGTTTATCGTGGCGCGTAGTATCGCAAGAATGCTTCCAGGGAATCAATAACTTAGACACTGCTGCACACGTGCAAGAATTGTGAACGTCTTGGCGAGAGCAGCAGCGACCAGCGCGACACTAATTGTAGTACTTTAATAACAACATCGACTGATAAGGCACTAAGTAGGGAGAAGTATACGAAACGTCACGAAGGCGTTATCAGGGTTTGTTTTATTAATTACTAAATTGCTTTTATGTGTTTTATGAATATGGAAAGCGATTGTGCGGCCACTAGCAGCGTTCGATGCTGTTTCCGAACGAATTTTGTGTTCCCACGATTGAAATCGTTGTTGCGGGTAATTTCGACGTTCATAATGTAAATTGGGTGAATTACTCTCAGAGATGGCACCAGTGTTTTTGGCAACGATGCTAAGCTTTTTGGGGGCATTAATAATTTTTAAACGAAATTATGAATTGTCCTACGAGGGTCCCTGATGTTGATGTTGCAAAGGAGCCCAACGCCTTGACCTATTTCTGATATATCAACCAACACGATGTTCTGTGGATATTGACTCACTCCTTGGCAACTCGCCCCTCAACACGGTTCCCGGACGGACTGTCTAGCACTATGCGAAAGTCAACTGGTTGGAGTTATTAGCTTTTTTCAAGCCACTGACTGGGATGTTGAGGTCTTATGCGGGTGATGTGCAACCTGATGATGGATATCCGAGGATGATGCCTCTCGCTCCCAATCTCCACTACGACCGTCAAGAGGTGGCGCTGTTAGCTCTGGTTGGATGCTTGGTAACCCCCGGTAGAAGGCAGGAGAAGTAAGAAAATGTAGCATACCCTTCCAAGCCTGCTAAGCTAAGATGCCCGAGTAAAAATAAAAAATGGCCTTACAACGGGCGAACACCGGCCACTTGGCTTTTTAAGGGGCCTATGATGGCTGTAGGGATTTTCACCATTTTTAATGGGAGTACATACGAGCTCACAAACCCATACGACGGCAAATTTGATCCAAAAAGGAATCTGCATCAAAGGTACATAAGTATTATTGAATGTGCTTTATGGGAACTTGGTCCTTTCCATTTACCTTACTTAAAGATTATCGAGGTACAAAAGAATGGCTAAGGTACGGCACGTCACATTTGGTTCAGGCTTTAGCCATATATTAAAGACCCATTCACCCGCAGGCTGCAGGCAGGCCGTGCCTTAAAAGTTTTCGCCTTGAGGCCAAATATCGCCACACACTCACCGGCCGCCAACTGGATGGGGCCTGCAGTCAAATTGGCAAAAATCTTTATGTGTGTGAGCATTTATCGTTAGTTCGAGTCTGAAGATCAGAAGTTCAGATACGGTCTCAAGAATTCGTATCCATTCAGGACGGAAAACAAAGGCGCGAAAACCATCCACACTCGCGTTTGCCTTTGTTTGCGGGTGTTTATGGAGTATGTCTGGAGCCACCATTAAGTTATCGATGAGGCCATAAACATTTTGCCCTTGAATTAACAACCTGCTAAGCTAAGCTGTCGTATTCGCCAGTGTGTCTGTAGGGAAGCATGCCACGGCTTGTCAGGCGGATTTCTGAAGCGCTTATCGCTCGTTCAGACTGAGTAATCTGTGGCCTTCATCGGGCCGTGCCTGCGGACCTGCTAAGGCTACTGCCTACCGGCGGCCTGTAAGTGAATGGGGGTCTTTAGTGGAGAAACATCTTTTACTTAAATTAACCCAGTTTTCCCTCACTGTCCTTCATGTCCTATCTGTGTGTGCCGTGAAATATCTCCAGCATTCTAAAGCCGACTCTACACGATATTATGAACACGCTCCAACGTTGGACGCTTGATGGTAAAACGCATCGTCTGGGAGATGCTGGAACTAGGAGTGTCCAATATCTAGCGTCCAACGCTGGTGTTTGGAAACGATCGGACTGTTGCCGGTATTGAATCAAGCCCACATTTGCATGAACGTTCACCGCATAATGTAGAGCCGGCTTAAGCCATAAGCCACTAAGCAGGCTGCTAAACTTGTTCAAGTGGCTTACAAATATGAGATATAGTGATGTAGTACACTATAGGCCAAATGAGTGGCCGCAGTACTTTTGGATCCAATACATCATCAAAACAGAAGAAGAAGAGACTGGGATTTGTGTTTCCGTCGTATTGCCAATGCGAACTCTGTCGCTTTCTGTTCCACTAAAGTCATACGGGCTATAATCTATAAAGCGTAGGTCGAATAGATGGTGAAATAGGGCACGTATGAACGCAATTAAAGTTAAAGTAAAATATTTGTTGAGCTCAATGCGGACACGAATATAGGACTTGTATAGATCATAGTTCAGGGTGAGGTCCTTCTTCCATTAGCAGCGCGAGCGACAATCTACAATTGCTAAATTCAGCTCCGTCTTGAATATAACTCGTTTATCTGGACAGGTGATTCAAAAACCAGTTTGGCTTGGCTGGACGTAGTGCCATCAAACCCATCGATGCAGCACATTCCAAGACCAACCGTACACTACCCAAATACCACATCCTACTTGAGGTGCCCTGCACTGCTGCATGGAGGTTATCAAGATACCATTGCCTGGCCACGGAACAGACTGTATATGGCAGATCTTGAGAGAACATAAATAAAACCCGAGATATCCCAAGGTCTAAAAGGTCCTGCTGAAGAGATGAATGGTACTACGTAAATGTCCTACCAACGAGGAACCCCGAAACTTGGCTTGCCAATGGTAATGCGAGGCTGTGCCATGGGTGACCGTTTTTGCTTGCGGAACTCTTGCAATCAAAACTGATCCATATTATGTAGTGCTGGACAGAAGCTAAGATGGTCTTTAATCCCAAAGCGGGAGAAGATTATACAACTTCGGTTATATGACCATGCTGCTGGTTGATGCTTTAAGGTCCGTTCATATCTACAGACATTGAACGTGCCAGACAAAATAATATTCTTCTATACTGGGTGTATGAACGTATTCACAACTACCGCGACACGACTGCGCAAACGTGGACAAACACGGGCCGTACACGACGAGTATTCACGGAAAGAAGATTTTGTCTGCGCGGTCCGTGTCTGCACGTGTCTGTCCGTGTCTACCGGGAAATATGAATAGATCATCGGAACCAAACAGACATTTTTTCTTGGATACCTTCTACTGAGAAGTGTTTGAACATTTTCAACAAAAATATAACTATTGTCTGTCATCTGATACGTCTAGATATAAACTGTAGATATAAACGGACCTTTAGAGGTGCGATACGGCAACTCAAACAGAAACAAAATGAGAATCGACCATGTCTTTAGACAAACATTTTAGGGTGAGTCTTACAGCGAACCCAGTCCACTGTTTGCAATTTGCCTACTGGCCGCCCAGCTACAGAGATGCTATAGTTAAGAATAATAGGGCTGTTGGTTAACTATAGGCCCCTGTGCTGAAAGTCGAGTAGTGTTTCGTGCCAAGTCGCTTGAGTTGAAGAAAGTAACGTTTCAGGGGAATTATGACTTTCAGCACAGGGGCCTAGACGGCGATGACGGCGGGGAACAATAGACCTAAAAGGTTGCAGTACCTATAAAGACGGCCCCTCAAAAAAAATAAGAAGAACCCATCACACCTTTTGGTACTGCATTGATCCATGCAGCATTTCTTTCAAAATTCAATCGCTGTTATCATAGCTAGTTTCCAGTGTAAGAATTTCCTGCGTGCACGCTCACAATACAAGACAACCCCGCTAGGCTCACCCCCAAACACCGCACACCGATGAACAGAAGAACTCGATTGTGGAATATTCTGCCACAGTCAGTATTTCCGAACTCGTGTAACATCTAAGAGTTTAAACGAAAGGTGCATCGACATCCACTCAAGCACCTCCCAAACCTTCTCTAACTTGTCCCATTTTCTTCTATCCTTCAAATCAAGCTTACTACAAGTCATTGCACCAGGGCTTGAACGACAGAACAGAATGATAGTGTAAAGGATGACGCACATAAAAAACGACAACTGATTAGAAATCGGAGCTCTAAACAACGAATCCTTCACAGCAGCCCAGCGAAAGGTTCGAATTTTTATTGGATTTTTGGTTAATACCCGGGCTTTTTTTGGTACATAAATTATGCAGATTTTAAATTCCCCATTAAGCCGTTAAGGATATTTCCCCAAGATATCCTAATCCACGGCAATAACCCCGCCGGTCCCACACCCGCAATAAAACTGACGCAGAAATGTAGTAGAGTCGAATTTAAACCGATCGAAGCACGGATAATCGTGGTCAGAACTGTCCCCATCATCTCGAGTTAAATTCAAGGACGATTTCCTTTTATTGACTCAAGGATGAACATAAACAATTTGAGTCTCGCTTTCGGTAAGTCCATTGATGAGGGTTTCTCAATTCTGAGATTAGCTTAATAAATACTGCCGGGGCGGGTATTAGATGTAATCTTTATCATCACTTGACTGGGGATCCTAGGGCTGGGCGCAGTTAGAGAGGAAACCGAAAAAACCGTACGACGTAAAATACCCGGAAAAAAACGGTGGACGTCCTTGCTGAGACTTTTTAAGTAATTAACTGACGACAGAGCAAAATGAAACGGCATTTTCGGTTTAATCACCCACTTAACATGGATGTTTATGGCGGTCCAGAGACAGCCATAATTTAATATGCATGAAGAACTGAGCATCCTTCAAAATTTTCTAGCAGTTGGATTGATAGACTCATCTCCGTTGTTCTGGATAAGGCCGGGAGGCCCGGGATGGAGGAGGATGGCTTCGAAATGAGTTCGCAGATGGGCTTAAAATGTGGAGCACCCTTGACGGCCCACCGAAATCTGCGAAATGAAGTCAATGGGCATAATATACTGGAAGTCGAGAGAGAAGAGAGGAAGAGTAATGGCATGAATCTTCAGAATGGGTTTCTAACGACCAAGACGCGACGGGATGGGGTGGAAGAAGCAATTTAAGACTGGATTAATGCCCTGCACATCAAAATTTCAAGTGGACTCAAGACTCAACCCCAATAATTCATGTCCATATGTCTGTTGTTTCCTATTACATTGTTGCCACCGTCTCCCACATATATATACTACTATTCGGCATCGGTGTTAAATGCGGCGCCTCTATTCTCTGTCTTTCATCCCTTCTGTTTCGGGCTTAAATTATGCCAATTTTATGCCGCCGTTAGCTCCTCCGGCAGAGTTGTTCCATGGTCTTTTATTACGATTTATCAAATTAGCTAATTTCCCGTTATATACTAAGTAGAGCCACTTACACACAAATGCGGGGCGGTAATTGGGATGCCACTTACCTGATCTTGACAGAAGTATCCGAATCCTATTATTCCAGCGATGGCTAGGAACAGGCAAACAATTATAATCGTCCTGATTTTTGAGCGGGGCTCCATTTTCTTAATTTCGTAGACACCACTGGGCAGAAGTAAGGCAAAATCACTATCTACTTGCACCGAGACACTTTTGTGCATATCAACCATATTCCCGGAGTCTCTGGTGGGGGCCTCCTCACAAACCGAACGTGAAGACTTTCAGCGAGATTAACTCGATCCAATTTGTACCGAAATCCATCAAGGCAGCCAGCGCTCTGCCCGCTCTCCCACGAACAGCGAAGGGGAATTGAAATAAATAAATCACACCACAAAAAGCGCTGATTTAATGGCAAATTAAAGGAAACGCTGCGATCGCACTATTTCACCTCTTTGCCCAGGTAAATGTCTTCATTATAACACGGGGGGCTTTAATCACTTGCACACTCGCGACTTTTCATCAAATGCCCCTGGAGGCCCCTTTTCTAGTTCCTGCTTCGGCACTGACACTCAGTTCGCAACTGTGCAGAAAACGTCCATTTATTGATGTGGGAACCGATGGCCTCTGTCTATTGGCGTTGGAGATAACTCATCCAGTGATGGACGCACTGTTTCCGCTCTATTTATTGAAATTCACTTTCAGAGGAGTTCAATCACTTCTTGTTGTTGTCTTTTGTGACACACGACAGATACTGCTCCGAGTGTTTACATGACGCCATGTTTTCGTAGACTGTCCTGCCGTCTTGCCAGTTGGGAATTTTTGACGTACACATGAAAAAAAATCCGAAATTCGGAACTGTCAGAGAATGAATGGTATAAAAATATTCGATTCGGCTAAACAATAAGGCAGGGGAAACAATTGTTTGAAATCATAGGGAAATATGGCCGTTAGCGCTAGTTAACGAAAAATTGTAAAATATTTTAACAATTCATCACTAGAAACGAAGAGAGGCAATTGTAGCAAATGTACCAGCCCAGCTGATAAAGATAAAACAGAAGGAACGAAATCGTTCTGTTTCAGGAAATTTAGAGATATATTACTGTCTGGGAAAAAATACGTGCCCTTTTTCCGATAGATGGCGTCATTTGCCGTCTGCGACACCATTGAACACATCAGTTCGAGTGAAGTTGTCTTTATTCATTTTGAACTTTTCCTATGTCCGCTTGAAAAAATTATGGGGAAGAGACTAACCTGCTCTTTCGCAGTTCGTATCCAGAGATCTGATAGATTAGTGCTGCCCGGAGTCGTTCGAATCCTATTCTTGTCATAGGGTGCGTGGCAATATTCAACATGTTGAACACCTAAACTGACCACGTTTCACCTCAAAGCAAATTTCGGTTTTGACATCGGTGACAGTGGCTCACCAACCATAAACGCATTGAATATTGCCACATTTTATAGGTGTCTTTTGGTGCATTGGCGAATTTTGGCACAAAATATAACACTTTGGTTGCAGTGGTGCTCAACATGTTGAATATTGCCGCGCGCCCATAGCCTCGGCCTACCTCACTGGAGAAGAGCCTGCTCCACCGCTGCCAACGTGCACCACCTCGTGTGGGGAAGCACCAATACTAATTCTAGGTGCGAATAACTCCTTGATTTCTCTACTACCTACAATTTACAGGTTATGAACAAGGGGCACGAATCTACCTCTTCTAATGTGACTAGGCAAGAGGTGATTGACTTGACTCTTGCTAGCACATTGGTCAGTTCCAGAACACTCAACTGGCACGTCCTAAGTGAGCCATCAATGTCTGATCATAGACATATAAGGTGTAGCTTGAGAGCTTCTGCAATATCCTCGGAATCATTTAGAACTCCACGGCAGACTGACTGGAAGGTTTATCTCAAAGCCCTCAGGTTAGGAGTCAGCCATATAGATACTAATCCCGTTACTGAGATCGATCTCATCGTTGTCTCTACCAATCTACAGGAAGCGATCATCTCAGCCTTCGAAAGTAACTGCCCTGCGAAACGTCGAGGCACCAACCGAAAGGTTTCGTGGTGGAACAATGATCTCTGCAGGCAAAGGAGAGGTCAGAAAACTATTTCATAGGGCTAAGGTCTCGGCCGACTGGGACCTCTACAAGAAAGCCTTCACCAATTATAACAGATTTGAGAAGATCCAAACGAAGGTCATAGAAAGCCTTCTGCTAAGAAATATACAAGCTTCCAGCCTCCACGAGATTACACAAAGCTCTCCAATGGCATTGTCTCTCTCAAGACTCCTGAAGGGTCCTTTACGAAGCTATTAATGAGCGCTCATTTCCCAGGTTCTCAGGTACCTAACCCTGGATTGGCCTTGGAACCTAACATTGAATGAGAGGTAGTACTTGCTCACCGGTCTTACAATAGGAACAAAGGCCTGGCAAACAGGATTTTTACCGCGAGTAAGATTAAGTGGGCCATTGGCACCTTCAATACCTTCAAGGCTGCTGGAAAGGACCACTTACCAATCCTGCTACCACTACTTCAGGGTAGCTTTGCATTGGCCCATATTCCTAGGTGTTGGAGAGAGGCTGGAGTAGTCTTTATCCCTAAATCGGGGAGAAGATCATATAAGGAAGCAAAATCCCTAAAGCCTCTCCTCCTTACTAATGAAAACGATGGAGAAATTTCTAGACAGGCATATTAGAGAGGGTCTTATAGCGTACTCACTTCATCATTGCATCATTGCGCTCCTTTAATCCCTCATGGGACATAGGGCGGAAAGTACTCACTTCACTGCCTGCAATTTGCCTATCGGTCGGGCAGATCTACAAAGACTGCCATTCATGTGCTAGTGATAGATATTGAGAAGTCCCTCAGCGCCAAGGAAATCTCTCTCTGCGCCTTTGCAGACATTGAGGGTGCCTTTGACAACGTTACTTTCAACGCGATCAATGAAGCAGCATTAAAAAAAGGCATTCACCCCCCACTGCGAGGATCGGCATGATGTGGGAGATTCGATAGATAGATTCCCCTTCAGAACAATTAACTTAGCCATGGAAGCGCTATCCACTACCATGCCCATGTGTAGTTACCATGTGGTGAGTCCCTCTCGCACCCAAAAGCTCTGTTTGTCTACCAATAGAAATTGTAGTGTGGAAACAATACGTAAATTAACTTACTACCTAAACTTTATAAATAGCTTTATTTTGGAACAAACTGACTGACTAAAATCGATCAACTAATTGTAAAATGTGTGCTTCTTCAACATCTCTCCAATCTTTGTCACCAGCCTCGCCCAAATTTCCAGCATATTCTAAAAATACAATCATTTAAAAAAAGCAACTCCCACAAGGGATTAAATCCCAATCTACCTCGCATGACGTGGCGAATCGATTTCATAGAAGCTCCACGTAAGTTCAGAATCTGAACAACCCTCTGCTTGATGCTCTCGGATGTAGCACTCACTTCGAGAATAACATAATCGATTAATTGCAAGGTGAACAATCCACCTGACAGCCTCTTGATGTAGTTATTGTCTGCTTCCTCTTCCTCATCAAGGGTTGGGTCCTATGAAGAAAAATACATTAGAATTCAGATTAGTTGGTTAAAGAACTATCTTACTCTTGGTTGTGTATCGATTTCCCGATCTACCGCTTCGACTTTCTCTAAATACTTCAAATGCAGCTCCAGAAGCCTATCTACCTTTTCATGATCATTCTCTGTGAATTTAGAAAGAAGTCTCTGCCGTTGCGACCCTTTACAATTTCTTAACATGCTTGCGATTACTGAAACGACGTGCTCCTCGTGCTCGTCAGAACTTAAAAGCCGTTTTTTATTCCGCTTTGGAGTTTTCATAAAAAGGGGGAAAATTGTTCGTAATCCTAAAATATCTACGAATTTGTTGCAATTTTCCTTTCCATCTGGACCGGACATTGCGTGGTCTAGAACTTTCAGAGATCCATTCCTAGACATTTTCTTTTCCCTAAGCATTAAGTTCATTAGTTGTAAGCCTTCGCCCTTAAGGAATCTCTCTCGATTCTCTTTGGCCATCAAAGCTGAGCACATGCAATTGAAGAGGTTCTCCATGAATTCCTGTTCCTCTGATGATGTGGGATCGTGTCTTTTATAAATAGCCAATTGTTGGAGCAGAGCATCAATACCATCTAGAGACCCAAGCAGAAGTCTATTTTCATTCTCAGTTTGTAAAAGTATCGACAATATTTCACTGCAGTAGAGCTTGTTGATATCAAATGGTGATTTTTGTTTTAATCTCTTCAATATCCACGATATCAAGCCCTGTTCCGCCGCTTCCCGGCACATCTCTGATCTCATTTCTGTTAAATTTTCTATAATAGCTAAAGAATTATGAACTCCATCCGCTTCTTCTCTAATCGTCTCATTTAGCCTTTCCAAATTTTGTACTAGAAGTGCACAAATCTGCTGCTTCCTTAAAGCTTCTATTAAAGTCTCTGTACCTTCTACACTTTCATGTAGGATATCTACATCTGTAAGTTCCTGTATTAAATCCACCACCGCCACGCTAATGTCTGTATTTGGATGGGAAAGAAGTTCCAGAATACTTGGAATCGCATTCAACTCGACCAAAACTGGATACAAATCGGGTACTGTAGCTAACGCCTTCAAATCCTGAATAACCGAATGCAAATCAACTTCGCTTTCCATAAACTTTTCAGGATTTTCTGGGAATTTCATGCGCATTTCTTGATTTTTGAGATTTCTCTTCTCAAACAGGAGAATCAACTTTTTCAATCCGGCTTCGTCCAAGACATCACCTTCGGTTTCTTCAGTTTCTACGAATTTTACAATATTTAGCTTCTCTTCTTCGGACAATTGAAGCTCCTTGATAGGCTGTGGTGTTGCAGGAGCCTTATCGACTTTTTCCGGCTGTGGAGTTTTTTTCTGTTTTTTTGATTTGGAATTTTCTTTATTTTCTCCCGATTCCTTGTACTCCTCCTCGTCTTCTTCATTGGGGCGTTTTGGAGTTTGTTCTGGCTAGAATTTTATTTTACTATGTAATGCGGGTTTTACTTCATACTTTGTTTTTTAACCTTATAAGAAAGAAGTTCTCCGACATCCATCGTGCAAACTCTCGAGTTTTTTAATGTTTCTAGCTTCTAACTACTGACAATTGTGGTCAACTGTCAGTTACTCTTCTTCTTTATGTGTTGATAAAACAATAATCTCACAGCCGATTTGGGTCGTTGTTGAATAATAAATACAAATGGACTTAAATTCTCTGAACACGGAAAGCTTTATATATTTAAAATTTGTTTTAATATGGGTATGTTATTACTTTTATTCAAAAAATCAATGTAAATTTTAATCAATCAAGAATCAGTAGAATCAATTTAAAAAAAATTCAAGCTTCATAAATATTCCGCAATAGACAGTTAAAGCTCATAGAAATAAATTAATTTTAATTCTTTAAGGTAACTATTTCGGATGCTGCAGTGAACCTTCATAGAATTTACGATCAGAGAATATCCTGTTCCCAAAGTTCGCTTGAATTGTTATATGTACATCGGTTAACGGCTTAAATGGCCTAGCCATAATAAGGGTAGAAGTGAGCGGATACAAAGATTTCTTCGTAACTTCAGTGGAACTGGGCACACCAAAAGTCAGCTCCACCAGCTATGTTATAGCAGACAGCAGCGAAAAAGGTAAGTCCCTTTTTAATTACATAAACTCATTTTTAAAATGGCGCTACAGTACTTGTAAGTCTTTACACGTCTTAATAGTTCTCTCAAGTTTGTTGTAAGAAGTTCCTTTTTCCTGAAGTTCTACACACCATTGAAAATTCTGGCTAGCATTCTTGCATAGTGTCCGAGCCATCGTAGTCTACTCAATTTTCTATACATAGTTACAGCTTACAGGACCAAATATTCTTTCCAAAGATTTTGAGCTGCTTTTCTGTGTGCTTGGTCAACTTCCAAGCCTCAAGGCCAAACCTAAATGGGAAGTGAAGTAAAGTTAGATGCCATTGCATATGGATGTATCAGAGTGACCAAAATGGAAGTAAGTGGAAGTTACATCTACTTCAGTGGAAGTAACGTCTACTTCACTTCTGCGTTAGTTTTCATTTAGTTTTGGTCTTCAGATCCATTGCAGAGAACAAGACTGATTCGTCATCATCAGGACTTCCACAGATTATTGTTGATAAGTTTTTCCCGAATTTGCACTTGAATCATCCACAGCATCTTAGGCAACAACAAACTGCAGCTAAGGAAGAGGGTGTTATTTTAGACTCAAAGCGGAATTGGAGGCCTAACTTAGCGAGAGGGAAAACAAGCCCAGCATAGCTTTCTTGCCAGAGCGATTAAGAATGGTGACAGTTGTTTCGATGTCCAAATCCCTATCAGAGCAGAATAGGCAAACTTCCAGCGTTACTCCAGATCAGAGTCGATCCGCTAGAGTTTTCTCCTCCTCGTTAAACCTCCACAAATTTGACTGCCTTTCCGGCGGAACTGATGGCTACCTTTAAGGCCTGTTCCGAAATTCAGAAGCACGGAAAGTCGAGGGCAATGAGAAGGCAGAAGAATTGGACATAAACGAAGCAAATCTCAAACCTCGTTGTTTACCACTTGAGAATGTGTACCATGTTGAAACAAATGAGATATTGAGCTACCTACAAACACATGTCTTAAAGTGGGTATTGGTCGAACACAAACTCAACATACAAACGACCACAAATAATAAATATTTTTTAATGTCGAATTCCAAAATGTCTCAAATATTATTATTCAATATTGTGCACTTACAAGGGCCATTACCAGTTGCGCAACATTTTTCTAAAAAAAGCTTTTTACAAGGGCTTTTAATTATTATATAACATTTGACCTCCTCGGACTCAACGTTGACAGTCCCGCCTAGCTTCAGCAGTGACCTTTAATGCTGAAAATCTAGTACGAGTACCACCAAGTGGCAGAATCTCAGTAAAACATTTATTTTAGTAAACAAAAGTTGTCGCTTAACTCCATGCCAAATAAAGTAAACAATGGCGCGCTGCCAAATGAGTCTGCGGCTCACGCCCCTCGACAGCGGCAATCATCGGAGCTCCTAATTAGTTTTCAAGAAGCCTCTAAACAAAAACGAGAATAACTGACATCAATTACGTAACTGAAATCGCTGAGCGGTTAATGGACCTTCTTGTCCATAATCTCCGATTGGTTCGATAATTAATGCCGACGTCCGCTTATCCCGGTATTTCCGAGGCAATCGCGCAATTGCAGAAGCTGCAGCCGCACGGTGTGGCATGCAGAAATTGAAACCACTTTCTCCGCGTCTTTGAGGGAGCTACCATACTTCCACCTGAGTTGTTTTGCTTTGGAGGCCAAGGTTTGAGGTGTAGATGCAAGGTACAATAGCAATAATAATTGTGACTGGCGGTCAAAGTATGGATTGTGGACATTTAGGGCGGCCCCGGGAGGAATACTTAAGCACTCACTCAGCCCCAAAAACGAAATTATTTTCATTACCCCCCAAATAAATTTCACAGTTTGCATGTGGCTTGGGGGATTTGTGGTCGGGTATTTTCAGTAATTACGCATGCAAACAGCGACGCTGGCTACATTAACCTGGTCACGCGTCGTCGCTTTTATGATCATCATCCTTCGAAACAAATGAATGGTTATGGATTCTCATTGTCGGACCTGATTACCGCTGTTGATAGCTGTCTTGGCGTCGATTCTGAAAGCAAAAGTAGGATCTGACCTCCTTAACTGGATCTTTGTCTCAAGCTTTAAATGTCAACAGATTCATGAATTTTTAATCGTTGAAGACGCGCCTAAAATGCGGAACGCAACTAGGAAAGCCAAAATCACAGGAAAGTCCAGAATCTTCAAGGTCCTACAACGAATTTTGTGAGATTAGTGAAGTTAGTAAAATTAGAGGCTTGCCGAGAAATCTCGGAAACCGCTACTTGCAAAAATGTGCATCATTAAAAACACTTGTGATTTGGTGGTTCCCAGAACCCTGCGACACCGGAAAATGGACAGAAGTTCGATTATGCTTTTATACTACCTATTTGTGATGAAATATTTCATTAACACCTAAACATGAATTCCATCATTGCTATGCTGTTGACGACTATTTTATTCGTTCATGCGCTGAGCGCAGCAGCAGCAAAATGATTTAATCTGTTTGGTCACGCTCAAATACTGCACTGTGATGAATGAAATGGAAAGCGTTTGACCTCTACTCTAGCTTAAGCGGCTGAATTGTTGATTTGGTGTAATAATTTGATCATAGTATGAAGCTAATGTTCATTTATTGATAATAGATTTTCAGAGTTTGTGAACTCTTTATTTGTTTCTAGCTTTTAATGAGGTTTTGGGTTCACAATCAGGCTTGCTACAAGATGTGAGAAACTTGGACAAATTTCCCCAGGCACTAGGTAATAGGGGGCCCCGAAAATAAATTAAAAACAGTAATATAGTTATGAGGGTACTGCACCAGTGACGTGATCGGTTGTGGATGTGGACCTGGTTGTGAGCTTTTGGAAACCTCGCTGTGTATTGGATGAGCTGTCGCTCCGGGTGAGCTTTATTTCTCCAGTTGATCTCGCATAAATTAAATATAATGCTTGTTATTGATAACTCAACTCAACTGTTACCGCTCTATGTCCCATGGGGGATTAAAGGAGCGTAAAGAAGAAGAAGATAGAGAGGACTGCTACATTCCTACGCTGGAGCGTAAGGCGTCTATGGAAGCGCGAAAGGGGCCATCACCAATGAGTTTGAAGAGACGATTTTGCACCTTGTCGAGCCAAGCCAAGGTAGTTTTTGGGGCGCCTGCACAGATATACACGTTGTATTGCAGCCGGGGCCGAATGTAGGATTTGTAGATTGTAGCCAGGGCGACTGACTGGAGGAGGAACTTGCATCTCTTGAGAAATCCAAGGCATTGGGAAGCATTTTTGGCGATTTGGAATATGTGATCATTCCATCGCAGATCCTCCGTTAAAGTTACCACTAAGATGTTGAAAATAGAGTCAGCCGTTAGATTCTCTTTACCCACTGAGATAGGAGGAAGGTTGGTGCAATTTTTGCCAATATCGTGGTTAACAGTCTCTTCTACATCACTCCTGATGGTGGTTTATGTGTGAATTATGGAAATCTGTGGGGTAATCCAGGGGTGGATCAATCAGGCCAGGCCAGATTGATCAGACCAGGCAGGCAGCTATAGGGGAGGAGGTCTTATCTATCTGGTCTGTGTGTTCAATAAATTCGCTGAGTATGCTCACTTGTTCCAATCATCTCTTTTTAATAGGATTAGTAGCAGGTGATGGTCTGAATGGTCACACACTCCAAATAGACTAGATAAACCAGAAAGATAGCTATAGAGGAGGAGAACATATTTGACCCCCAGTGCGAAAACTCACGCGGCGCAAAAGCTCATCGAGGGCACAAACCAGCGCAAAAGCTTACATAAAATAGCGAAGTTCAACTAATCTTACACAGGCTGCACGCACTCACAACCAAGACCACATCTACACCTGAGTTCGCAACCGCTGACGTCACTAGCTCCGGATCCTACTTTAAACCCAAACTCCTCAAATTTATGTGGTGGGCCGGTCCACAAGAACTGCAGCCACTACTTGACCTTATCTGTTGTCTATTTAAAAGTCCTTATATCATCGATCTGCAGGTCAAACTGTTTTTTAAACAACGACCCTGCTTTCGAAGGACATTGATACCGTAGACAGACTAGCACCCTTAATCCGTCATAATCCGTAGACCCATCCATTTTTCCATATCTTTTATAGGGGTCTACGTTACTCTGACGTCATAGTCCAGATTAAGGGTGCTAGTCTGTCTAGGGTATGAGTGACAAAGCTTACAGTTTGGATCTCTCTCGAATCCAAGCCTATGGGTTAGGAGCACCCCACTTCATTTGCCTTTATAATTTGCACTAATGCAAGACATTCTCTGATGATGACATTTTGAATAAGATGATGTTGAATGAACTTACACCATACGCTACTTGCCATTTCGATGTCCGCTTAAAATTTTTAATACCACTCCGCCACCATTCAACTGCCAATAGTGGGCGGCTAGCCTAACTAAATCTAAAAATCATATTCTTATCTTTCATTCTCCGGCCGTGTTCGATTTAGACCATTGCTTCACGGCGCTGGATCGGCTAACTAGCTCCCATCTCTCCTGGCATTTCTTAACCTTAAGTAGTTCTAAAACGGTGCCAGGACATCCACCTTCGATGGCTTGCTCTGATATTTTTTCCTGGTGTCCTGATTCAGATTGCCCAGCTTATCAAGGGCGCAATCCTAAACTAATTTGAACTTGGTCCTATGGAATCTTGTCGCTGGATGCCTACCGTAGATTAAATAATGTTCTTCGAGATCCTCAATACACTCCTCAGCTTGAAAGGCTGCCCAGTCTGTGTATCTATGATTCCAATAAGATATTCAAAGATCATTTAGATTAACCGAAAGTGAATGTGTCTGTGGTCGGAGCACGACGGCTCCTCTAAAACCCACTAGACACTCACGTAGCGAGCCAATGCCCTGCTTGGCGACATGTCCAGCCAGCGTTGGCAGCGTAATGTCTATTACTTCTCGTCTCCTTCCGTTGTTGAAGATTCGTGCCGCGGTTTTATGTCCAGATTAGTTGGTTAAGAGATAATTGAAAATGCGCTCACCCATTTTGTTCACTCAACTGCAACCTCAGGCGTTAAGATAATCATTTGCATCTAGTCGGACTGACCTGATCCACTATCAATACCTCCTTAAGTTCTATGGGGCGTGCAGGTTCCCTAATGCCACCTTCACGGGATGACTTAAATACGATGAAATTTGATGAGTTAATATTCCAGAAGCACTCATCTTAAACAAAACATCTCAGCACAATACTACCCCCGTTAAATTTCATAACTTCACTTCATTATTAAATTCCATCGAAAACGAAATTTCTGTTTGTCTCAGAAATTTCTTTTCGCCACCTTTGTGAATGCATTTTCTTCTCCTCTTCTCGGGCTATTGATGGATAAACATGCCGAGACTCCGAAGTGCCGGCGCGTATATTGGTTTTGGTCAGGGCTTGGCAAAGGCAAAATTTCCATTTGCCAAAGCAAATGGCAAGAGAATATGCAGTACATCACTTGCTGTCCACAAAGGCTTAAGGAAAGATGATAAGCTCCGGCAGTAAAGAAATTGTTTGCCCCAAGTACACGACAATAACTTTCTCCATTATTCAAAGCTCGGATATTTCTGAGAGTATAGAGTTGGGAGTCTGGGGCCTCGTTTATGCAAATATCCGCCGTTCAATTATCGCGCAGATTACGACTTTATGACCAATTCTTAAGCAGCCCATGAATTGGTGCAGTTGTTTCTTTGGGATGTATGTGGACTATCCACCCACCTGCGACATGTTTGCAATGCAAAGGTGATAACAGTTTAATGCGAAGTTAATGCTCGAGTTTATGGCAACATAATTTGATTTTTAGCGTGTGTACGTTTGGGAAATAGAAAGACGATTAAGCATCAGCGATATTGTGGCGGATATCTCAGAGATGTGATTAGCTGTAGCAATTAGTTAGGTGTAGTTTCTTTTACCAGAATTGGTTTCACTCTGCGATGGTACATAGTAGTTTTATGGATTATATCTGACAATTCTCAGCATCCAAATATGACGACTTTAGTTACTTTTGAGTCTTAGGCAAATGTTGACTTAATCACCGCATAATTCCACATCCGCTTCTGCTATGTCCATACTTTACTGGATATTCGGAAAGATCATGTTTGGCAAATAAGCTTCAAAAATTAGCAGATGCAAAACGGACTGCTACTATTTGTATAGGCCAGCGCCATCTAGAATTGTAATTGATTATACAAAGCCTAAAAGAGCGGATATTATTACTACAGCTTTAATATTTTAGAATTTGTGTTCTTTTAGGAATTCGGAAATACTGGCTGCAGAAGCAGTGCTTACTGAAGAAATGTGTCACAAGCGCAGGCTAGTCTTTCTAGCGGCAGAAACACTAAAGGCAAACTAAAGGTATGCGTATGGCTACTTCCAACTCGTCCGATTTATTGTCTTTTACTTCATTGTAGGGTGCTCGGTTCGCATTTCGCAACTCAGGAAAAAATCTAGTTCATAGGTCATAATAGATTATCCAATAGGTGTTTAAGGTTGGCGACTTAGTTACTGATTCTTTTTGGTTATTTAGTTACGCTATTGTTTTGTATGAAATCACCTAGAGCTGTCACGCATTAGCAATTTCCGCTCGCCAATCCAATGTAAGCATTACACCCTCCGGTATACCGGAGAGGTTGGCCGTACAGGTTTGCCTGCGCAAGTCGATCGCATGCCGGTAGCGTGTACGGAGGAGGTCCCATATAGCGGAGCGGGTTTCAGTTCGTTTTGCAATGTCATTAAGTGAACGCTACGTTGCGAGTAGCGACCGCCCGGACAAAAACTAGAGAACAACTAGCGCGATCTGGTACACTGTACGGTGCCTGGGAGCATTACAAAGTCAAGTAAAGAGAAATGAAGCTGTGATGACGAAAAGGGACTCACGACGGGACGGTTCGAATACGAAGAACAAACGAAGTTTTCCCCCAAAATTCAATTCAGTCAACAGATGCTGTATAGTTTTTAATTCCTACGGATCAAGTACCTGAGTTTACTCAGATTAAGCCACTATGGAAACGAGGATTGAGTAATGTTTCGTTAAATCCAAGAAAACTTGACGAAACCAGTCCGTACTGAATTTCCATGCAGTTTACCCTAAGTTTACTCAGATTAAGCCCCCATTGAAACGAGGATTGAGTAATGTTTCGTTAAATCCAAGAAAACTTGACGAAACCAGTCCGTACTGAGTTTCCATACAGTTTACCCTAAGTTTACTCAAATTAAGCCCCCATTGAAACGAGGATTGAGTAATGTTTCGTTAAATCCAAGAAAACTTGACGAAACCAGTCCGTACTGAGTTTCCATGCAGTTTACCCTAAGTTTACTCAGATTAAGCGCCCTTGGAAACGGGGAATGAGTAAAATTTCGTTAAATCCAAGAAAACTCGACGAAACCAGTTTGATTAAGCTGGGTTTTGCATATATGCATGTGTTTCAGTATCTTTTACTGAACATAACGACGCAATGTAAAACTGATTATCTGTAACTTTAACCCAGAACCGCTCATGGAAACACAGTGATGTTCTCATAGCCTCTATTATTCTATTGCTGCGGTTTTGAAGATACTTCCAAACTTTATGACATTATAGGGCTCAGCGCTAGCCACCTCACCAGCGGGCCGAACGTGAGGATTGAACCTACCATGACTGTGCACATACACAGGACCGTCTTTGGCTTGAGCTCCCATCTCTTGCCGAAGCTCTTTTTACAGGCGTAGAAATCTCTCCTCTTCTCGAACACCTGTAATTATATTTATCGCATACTGTTCACATAAGATTTCATTGAATAGCACATTGGAACACCCTTTTACAGTCTGTATATCAGAACTCTTACAATGCCAAAGAAATGAAACAAAAACTCCATTGCTACCATGCTTAGTACTCCCCGAACTTCTTTTAAACATTTTTTGTCTTTCTTCATCTTCGAAACAAATTTGAATTAAAAGTTGCTACCATAAAGATACTATGGCAGACAATTGATTTGTTACATTATTTCCCAATGTTTGGTTGGTTAAAATCCAATGAATCGAGCTATATCCTCCTGCAAAATCGCATAGCATAGGTGTTATTCATGATTAACTGCAAGCGCACTTTTTCTGTTTGACGCTTTAGCTTATTCCCTTTGGCATTTGCATCGGGTTTCATTACTGCCATAAAGTGTTTAACGGCTAACATTAACTGGTCTAGGGTAGAGTTAACGATCCGTTGAGACTTTGCTACTTCTGTATCTTGCCCATGGAAGCGATGTCTTTGCAAGATTACTTTTTAGGGATTAACTATTAATAGAAAATTGTCTATTAATTAAAAATTAGAAATTACTCTCTGAAGAAATCGTGTAACGGAAATAACTAAGTAGAAGATTTTCAAGCAAATTTTCTTTATTTATTTACCTTCCTTCATGACTAAGATAAGACTTGATTGTGTTTAATGAATTACGTACGTTTTAGAAACTCAATTTAGGTTTTGCTCACATTGGTTTCCCATTCGATCTACTTCTTCTTTATATTTGCTTATAATCAAAATACTTAACAAGACGCAGGTGTATCTTCTGGCCCTACCCTAATGCCAATGAATAAAATTTCCAAACCAAATTGCAAATTGCTTCGAAAATATTTCAATTTCTCTCCTCCGATATTTATTGTCATCGCAATCCAACTAATGATCAAAACACACACAGCCCAA
Organism: Thereva unica; assembly: GCA_949987705.1. Classification (NCBI taxonomy): domain Eukaryota; kingdom Metazoa; phylum Arthropoda; class Insecta; order Diptera; family Therevidae; genus Thereva; species Thereva unica. Next base: position 7,332,601 of record OX465283.1, read on the forward strand.
AACCAGCCGAGCGGAGTTTTGAATTTTTTTTTAATTTCATTTCACTAATTTCCACCTGTCTATAATTCCACCATCGCCCATTCGTAATCCCATAGGTAACAAGTTCAGCCGTGCTTCCTTAATCACGCAACTTCCACTCGACTATTCTACCCTACTCAAGCGGATCCCACCGATCCCCGACTATCATCGGTCGCGAGACAGCTCTCCCCGCGGGATTTCTGACATCCCATATAAAAGCGAGGGTAGACAAAATTCTTTATCAGTGTGATTAACTTTCCGTGAGCAGTGGTCGACTTCCACCTGTGCAAGGTGAGCAAAGAAAGTGTGCTTGGTGCTGTGTTCAAATAAAAGGTTTCAAATTCGTGTCTTCAAGAAGAAAAGTTAGATTTTATCTTTAGAAGAAAAGAAAATATAGAAAAGTGAAAATGCGATCTTCTTTTGTTGTTGTGATCTGTTTGTGCAGTGTTTTGGGACTGAGCTTTGGCCAGTTTCCAAATGGAAGAGTTCTGGACACACCAGTGCCAGCTTTATGTGCTCAAAGGGCGATTCATGAAAGGACACCTGATGGAAAAGGGTGAGATTAAAACGGTTTTTTTTAAATGTTTTTGCAACTCTCGCCTCTTCCATAGTTATTTCTTCTCGTGGAGGGACCCTAGTCTGAAAGGCGTTGAAGAGGACTGGCTAGGAGCTAGAAACTTCTGCAGGAAAAGATGCATGGACTCGATCTCTTTAGAGACAAGCAACGAAAACGAATGGATTAAGCAGAGGCTCGTGAATGATAACGTAAGTGAAATTATTTATAAGGGCATTGAAATTATTTTTATTGGGTTATTCGATGATATCTGGGTCTAGCCTTTACTTTATTTACCATTGTTTAAAAAATGCATATAGTAGAAGTGAATTATTCCATCATCATCAATGTCGAAACAACCCGATTTGATTGCTTGCCTGCTTCAGTTTCTACCTCCAGGTTTGCCGATCTCATGCAGCCGTTTTACATTTTCTTATCCCTGCTGCATTAGCGGCTTACTCTACATAATCTAGCCTTTAGCAGGAGCGGAGATGAGCGAAGTTTTACGTGCTAGTTGAGTCTCTATTGCTCTTATTAACTGATTCTCGCAGATCTTATCTTATGAACTATAACGTTCGCTTCTTAATTGATATTGTAAATTAGCTGCTGGTTGCATTGATTTTCTCAATACTCACGAACTTATTCTGAAGCTACTTTAGTTCATCTAGCCATGTTAGCAGCTGTATAGGCCACACAAATAATTAGCGCAGCTGGTCAAGCAAAACTCTTTTTACCGATTTACTTATGATTCTTACACATGATGCCAATGTGTGCGCATCTAGAACACAAATGTGTTAGTTTTCACGCCAAAAATTACTGTTCAAAAAGTTACAACAATTTTCTCTCTGCCTTGTACCCCTCTGTCCTGGAAACCTCTTTTTTAGTGTTGACGTTATGATCCGTGTATGCCGGCCCAATGGATGGGCAGAAGAAACTAAACTATTAGTTCATTTTTGGCCACAGATGTCACTGTTGTCCGATGTGTCCTACATGAAGTTAGCTGAATTTGACCCATTTCGACGATTTGTTTAAAATTAAGTTAGTCGAAATGGAGCAGTGCAAAAAATCGTTGGAAATTGATTAAAATTCATTGGAAAATCCAAAAATTGATAAGTACAAATAATCGCATTGACATAAATCGAATTTAGAAGCTGGTTTTTCAAATTAGGCGTAAACATAAAATATCTTAGTAGTTAATGAACTTGGCCATGAGCCAAATGAATATAATCGGCCATGTGGGGTATATTTGACTGCAGCCCCTTATTAGTCAAACGACCACGACCAGTCATTGACACCACGGAGTTTATACTCCTTGTATAGTCTCGATGGATTTTCGGTTGATTTTGGATATTAATAGATGGTCAAATGTCAGGTCCATATCATCCTCTGAGATAGAAAGAAGATCGGCACAGTTTTTATTTAAAGATTCAGAGTCAGGAGGGGGTTTGCTGTCGTTGTTGAAAGAGTTGGATATGATCTCTTGATCATAAGGCAAAGTCGGGTGTATACTTGTCTTACAATATCGTAGGCTTAAGAATAACGTAGATTTTCATTATCAACGAACCCTTTCAGTACTACAATATGGGGTACCATATCAAAGCTTATCAAAGTACAATGCAACACTAATATTCTTCTTCTTCTTTGATCCATTAGCTGGCGATCCAGGCGGGACGTCCCCGCAACGGAGACGCTGTTGCCGGTGCCGCTTAAGAAAAAGCGGTTTCTTACCTAGTTTCTTCGGTCAATTCGGCAGGTCGACCATCCTCCTCCTTTCACACCCTAGACTTGGGATCAGACGACGGCGTAATATAGACACAAGTAACCACGCCGTTCTTCTCTGCTGGTTGGCCTTGTACTGGTAATGTGAAGCCAAAGCAATGTACCTCGCACTCGTACACGTAGCGAGGAACAGTGCATTACGATTAGTCATCGCTTCTTTGTTTACTACATATCTCGTAGTAGAGTTGACCGGACTTACATGAAGCAGTACATCTGTCTCTTGTCCGATTGTAATTGTTGCTTGTTTTTGTCATTTTGGCATTACAATGACACCTCGCCTCATATGAAGTATGACATTGTACTGGCTTTAAAGAAAAAGGAGGCTCCCTTATAAACTAAATCAACCAACACTATCTCGTAGAACTGACAATGAGTTATCTTGAACTACACTTAATTAAGTTTCCAGGAAAATGCCTAAACATTGCGGCACCTCATTCGTGGCGCCGTGGCGCCTCGGTTAAAAAACCCTGCAGTAGACCATGAAACTAGCCATTTATAATTACAGAAATTATGCCAAACTCGATGGACTCTATTTGTATTAACCCACATTTTTCATTCATGTCTTTTCTTTCCGTCTACCATTTTCACCTTTAATGATAGTTTGCAGATGAACACTCAAGTTAAAATTACATATCTGACGTTTTTCCGTCGCGCCGCTCTTTTTTAAGATTTCATCCAATCAGAAACAATTTGATGTCTCAGAAATTATAGATTATGTAAACTATGTAAGGCCCATTATGTGTTGACGAGAGCGTATGCATCCAAGTTTAATTAAAATTCTTTGGGAACGAGCTTTGGATTCATGCAATGCAGCTTTTGTGTAGTTATGCAGTGTTATGCTTCTATTATGTACTAGTAAGATCCGCACGGCGTTGCCCGTGGTAAATTTCTGGGTCTCTGGTAAAATAAACACACATGAAATATCTTTAAAAAGGTAACCACCCACCAAAAATAAATACATATTAGCAAAAGACTTAGAGAGCCTCAGCCATACGTTAACAAATTGGGTAAATAAGGCTGTTCCGGAATGCAATTGGCAAAATTCGTGCGCTAAACTGCCCCGCAATTTTGAATTTATAAGTTTTGATTATTAATTTGTTATTTGCAAGCTTAAAAACCCCCAGATACCGATTTTCATGGAGATCGGAACAAAATTGGCAAATTCATATTTCGGTGTCCATTTTGAATTTCGGTCATATTTTGGCGGCCATTTTGAATTTCGAAAATTGAGCTTCGAGGTGCATCGTGGGAGACACCCATGGACCTCCGTCCAAAATTTCGATGCGCTGCGAAGACTGGTGCTCCCGCTATAACGCACACATGCACGCATATATGCCTACAGAAATTAATTTAATTATTATAGATTAAACATTCGTTATTTGCTACCTCATAAAACTCCAGATACCGATTGTCATTGGAATCGGAATACAATTGGCAAATTCGTCAGCCATATTGGCGCGGCCATTTTGAATTTATAAGGTCCGATCAAACATTCGTTATTTGCTACCTCAAAAAACCCCAGATATCGATTTTCATTGGAATCGGATCACAATTGGCAAATTCGTCGGCCATATTGGCGCGGCCATTTTGAATTTTTAAGTTTTGACCACAAATTCGTTTTTAGCGACCTTAAGAACCCCTAGATACCCACTTTCATTGAAATCGGAACACAATTTGCAAATTCATATTTTGGTGGCCATTTTGAATTTCGGTCATTTTTCGGCGGCCATTTTGAATTTCGAAAATCGGGCTTCGAGGTGTTACAGGGCAGACCCCAACGGACCTTCGTGCAAAATTTCGAAGCTCTACGATGACTGGTGCGCCCGCTATAGCGCACACATACATACACGCATACAGAAACTTTCTTTTATTAATTAAAGATTATGTATAACAGCCAAGAGGGAAAATCATAACTGCTTTAGACGAAAACGGAAAATAAGCGATTGCACATCACTGCAAAAATAATTCTCCTTTAGCTGAGATTTGAATTATTATTTCGATTTCACACTGGAACCTTACGACCAGCATCCCTGGTACGATCTTCATCTAGGTTCAGTTCCACTATTTCCTTTGTCTTTTCACTTGTATAAATTTGGGTGACAATCGATTCTGCTCGGCGACTTGCCTCCCTTTATTAAATTTCCATAATGTTTTTACATTTTCATTTGATGTTGAACAGTTTACAAAATTTCCACCACCCAGGTCACCCGCAAATGCACAAAACTCTCAATTTTTCCATAGGTCCTCATCAGTTATAGGCCTGAGAGATTCAAGATATCTCCATTATAGATATTCATCGATCGTCGCCTAACATTTCTTGAACATTAACGGAGATATCTCAATTGGTTGAAGTTAGAAATCTTTCTGCCTCCATGGAACCAGTTTATCCTTATTCAAAAACTTTCGTAGGACTTGGCGAGTGATCCCAGTAAATTTCGTTCAATTATCTTAATACTAATCCGTTCAAGCAGGCCAACATCTGCCAAAAGAGGCTCTCTTCCTTGGCTAGGGAGTACAGCATCCCTTTTAGTGCAGGATCACTCTTGGGCTGGCTAAACCATCAGAACAGGCACATCAGGCTTCGAGCAAATATGACAGACAGACACACCAATAGAGAATTCACAAAAGCCGCTGTGTGTGATGAAGAGAGATATCATCATACATTTCCTCCTTATACTCCAGATGGAGTTGTTTAACATTATAAACCAAAACGTGTCATCCTGATAATGTTGTGTAAGGACATCACCAGAATTATGCATATTTACATACAGCTAGATCAGTGTCAACGGATAGTGTTGGGCTCGGGTGGGTAGTCAGACAAACAACCCCCCTCCGAAACTGTTATTTGGTAACAACAACCCTTCCTAAATAGGAAGAAGATTGGTCTCTTCATTGTGAATCGGAAGATGGGCCGACGGTGTACAGAAAAACATATGGTATCCTGGAACCTCTTCTGTCGATCACAATGTATAATCATGTTTAAATCGTGGTTTGGGAACAGATAATTTACTCAGGGCGCTTAATGTACCTGGATGTAATGGTCGACCAGAGGCTTACATTTAAAACATACTTGGAGGGCACGGATAAAGCTTCCGCTATTTCTGCAGCATTTGCTAGAACACTGCCCAACTTGGGGGTCAAACTAATCCGTCGCCTCCTGATGGTGAGGGTGGCTAGCTGAGTCTAGCTTTACGCAGTGCCACTGGGGGCGACAGCGTTGAGAGAGACAGAAACATGCTTGCGTGCGTCGGCAATAGATATTGTAGAAGTGTATGCATTCAAATGCAATCTCAAACATAGTTTGGTGAATAGAAGGATGTAACGCTAAAGTTGGTCTACTTTCAACATTTTTTTCATTACAGTAATCGACATAATCCCACACACCCAACACATAGAATCAATACAAATATATGCACTTGTAGTTTCGATTTTTTGGATATTCGAAAGACAAGACAAAACGCAAGCATGCAACTATCTGTTAGCGGCCGACGAGCCGCACACATGCATGTATGCATGCTTAACAGACTAAAGTTGGAAACAGATAAGTGCGTGCGTACAATGCGTTCGGCTTATGTAGCGACTTTTCGCTGATAAATAGTTGCGTACTTGGGTTCCGCCTAGTATTTTACAAATTACTAAAACATCTAAGCGACCAATACATGCATTTGTTGTGTGTGGTTGTGTTTGGGTATGTAAAACTATGGCGAATGCGGCAAAGCGAAAAATTGGAAGTAAATCAACTTTTACGTTGGAAGTAGACCAACTTTTGCATTGCGTGCGCTCCGTTTACGTAACTACATATATGTCAGTTTCCAGTTCAATGCACGCACTTGTATAATGTCAATCACCGTATGCACCATCGTACGCTTGTATCTGTCTCCAGCTTAAGGGTCTTTCGTGCATGCTGCGAATACAGGACCATATCCAACGATGTGGCGTGCATGCGAGAATTATACCCATAGAGATACTATTAAGAGAAGGCATGCGTCTCTATGATCCAGAATATGTTAGAGCGGAGACACATTCAGTAGCGCTGCAAGTGTGTAACGTAATGGCAAGGCAAGTGAGACGAGTCTGTTAAGAGTCGGTGGACCCTCAGACTTATCCCAAACTTGGATAGATGGGTAACGAGAGAATGTGGGGAAGTGAGTTACGACCTGACGCAGTTCTTGAATGGAAATGTAGGACATAGAAAATATCTCCATCGTTTCGAGAACAATGGCTCAGCGCTATGTCTAGTCATACCAGACAGGTAGTCTAGGAGAACGCAGAGCACGCTTTCTTTTATTGTTTGAGATTGTATGAGCTAGATTAATATTGTTACATAAAGCATCTACTGCCGTATCGAAGAACAAGACAGAGAAACAACAGAACATATTCTTTGCAGCTGTCGGGCTCTGGCCTGGATCACGGGTTGACACCAAGCATACTCCAATATACTTATGTAAAGATGCGTTTATAGCCTTCCAGGCGACAATTGTGCCTCCATTTCGACTCTTCTTCAGAAAATTTCGCTTGGAAATTGTTCTGTGGCTGTCTTTTCACTTTCTAAGTAACTATGTTTCAAAACACAAGTAACTAGGTACTGTTTTATTATATAAAATCAAAGTTCCATCATTTTTTTACTTACAGTTACGATTCTTTTCTAATTGCGTAATAATTACATACCAGCAAAGGCAATAAGCTAAAATACACCTCTAAAATATTTTGAAAACAATTTCTAATTGCTTGACTCGATTTCTTCCATAGCATCTCCCTATTATCCAACGAACTTTACAAATCTTTCTTTCCTACCACCTGAACAGGTAGGAAAAGTTATTTTCATTTAAAAAATTACACCTTGCTCCGGTCATTGACTCGGTTACCCTGATCTTAGCTTCATTGTTAAACTACCCACGTCAGAGGAAGACCCCCAAAAGTAGGAGAAGCAGCGACAAAATTGTTCAGTAGAAAATGCTCCTAACGACTTCGCATCGGTTTCTACACACCGAGTTCGAATTTTTGATTGACGGCACTCTATCAAACCTTCATTGTGTCATAATTTATAACCTTTCAACTGAAAAAAGAGATTAGAAAAAGAAGAGTGAAAAGAAATTACATCAAGGTAAAAAGTGATACCTGCCAACTGCCATCAAACTCTCATTATTGTAGCCTCGTAGCCCCATAGACATCGAATGTGGGGGGCTCCTTATTAAATTGACGTAGGCACGCAGTCGCGGCGATGTGTCAAACTACCTGTAGAAAAAACATTGCTAGTAGCATGTAAGTGAAGGAAGCGACCGCCGAGAGCACGTTAAAATCGAAATTGAATTTTTTCCTCCTTTTGTTATTGGATTACAAAATACGATGATACTACCTGCAGCTTAATGAAAGCGCGGAGAAAGTGAAACTGCAATACTTCGGGCCATTACATACGTGTTCCTGAATCAACATTTTTATTGTCGCATTACCCAAAGCCCCGCCAGGTAGTGGTAATTCGAGATAAAATGTGAAAACCGCGCAATATTGTGCCAGTCGCGCCTTTTCGACGACCGTTGTTTATTAATTTCATTAATTTATTGATTTTCTTCTCAATCTCTGTTTTCTTGCAGGTGAAGTACATCTGGACGAGCGGCAGACTCTGTGACTTCAAGGGGTGTGAACGACCAGACTTGCAGCCAACTTCCATCAACGGATGGTTTTGGACAGCGGTTCTGCAGAAGTTGGCGCCTACCACAGATCGTGCCCAAGGCGACTGGTCACCAACTGGTGGAATTGGACAACCTCAGCCGGATAACCGTGAATTGCAGCAAGGTGGTGCCCCTGAAAACTGTTTGGCAGTTCTTAATCAGTTTTACAATGATGGAGTCAACTGGCATGATGTGGCCTGCCATCACCGGAAGTCGTTCGTGTGCGAGGAGAATGATGCTCTTCTGAAGTATGTCCGGTACACAAATCCCAACCTTAGACTGTAGATTGCTAAAGGATCTAGACCTTAAGGAATTTTTTTTACCAAATATTTGTTGTATTTATGAAAGGACTTGAATTTCTCAGAAGAGATCGCTTCTTTTACCAATCGTACACTTTCGTAGATCTTGATCTAAAAAAGGGATTATTTATGTTATCTCGAAGAAATTTATCTTCGCTTTATTTATTTTATGTTTCTCCTTTAATTATTGCATTTTTTATTGCAAAGTTAATAAAGTTTTTTTAGGAATTAAAAATATTGAGTGTTTTAAATATGATATGATGCCTGAATTGTTAAACCTTTTGTTCAGTTAGAAAATATACAGAATTATAAATCGACTAGAAAATTGCCTAAGAAAGAAAAAAGAAGGGCCAGTAGGAAATACATATTGGCAAAAGCTTATTAAAAGTAGCCATCCATCAGCAGTATAAGGAAGCCGTAGATGTAGAGATGTAGTGCAAAGGGAGAGAGAGTCATACTTTTGTATGAAAGAGCCCAAAAACCCTAGAAATATGTAAAAATATCGATTTGATAAAACGTATAGATTTACGTATTGCTCTCGGCGGCTCCTGGAAAATCCTGGAATGCTGGAAGATATCGCGAAACAGACACAGAAGCCTATACTGACGGTAGTCACTAAGAGAGTAGCCCATAATGGAATTCGAATAGAGTAAGATGTGGTCAAAACGTCGTAACTTGTAACTAAAACGTTAAAGTCGTTAAAGGCAATTTAAAATTTATGGGCGCAGGAGGCCTCAAAGCACGAAAAGTAGACAGACCATTCATTAGAAGAGGTAAAATTAGTGTCTTCACTAAGTACATACGGACAGTCCTATTGATCAAACCGCAAACCTAAGTTTCGATAGTTGCCCGTATGTTTTATGAATGATGAAACTACATAACATTATTGCAGCAGGTCATTTTGGCATTCGGCATTGCATATCTCCTAGATTTCTTACCTTCTCAACCCTGACTAAAGGGATCCTATTTAAAGTGATAATTCAACCTTGGGTATGCCAGGACGAAGTGGATCTATCGAGGAACTACAACCACCAAGTATAACTTTCTGAGAGCGGTTGCTTAAAAAGCTTTGCAAAAGTTTGATAGCAGAAGGAGAAAAATGGATAAGAGAGGAGAGTTTCTGCAAAAGCAGAGAGTGATTGACGCTATCAAAGGCTTTAGACAGCGAGCAATAATAACAAGAGTGATTAGGTAGAGCTCAAGGAAAAATAAAAGAGTTAAACATATGAAAGAACAAATAAGCAATAACATTAAAGAAAAATTCAAAAAAAATATGAACAAACGCGCGATGCAGAGACATTTCATGCAAAAAGCACAAGAGTATGAACGAAACAGAAATGTTCTTTTATTCCCCTCCCTCCCCTCCCGTTTTTTTTATGTGACACACTAGAGACTTAGGGAAGGCCCCTTTGTACTGTCGACGGCTCGAGCCGTTGTCGAAAATCGGCATCCTGAAAACTCAGACTATGGGCAAAGAACTGTCCAATTATTGTTCTCGCCCTGTCCGCTAGCAGATCCGCCGTTTTATTCTCCGAGATGCCAACATGTTATGGTAGCTTAATAAACTCAAATTCAGCCGGCAAGATGGATATGCACCAAAAGAATCGATTCATTATATCCCAGTTACGATTGATGAAAGTAATTCCAATTCCTACCTTGTCTTGAGCTATCGAAGCGTCAGTTAGCCACTATTTGGACTCCAGGACGAAGGGAATTTCTTTTCTCCTTCATAACTGAAGAAATTACTTCCCTAGGAATTTGTTTTTTTGTTCCGAAATTTTAACGAAGAGTGAGATCACAAAGCAGTCCATCTAAGTCGCCCTTCGCCACTTCATTCGGATTGGAGAGTTCAGCTTCTTCCAGTTACATTCTGCTTCTACAGTTCCTTGTGCAGGTCCATCAAAAGAACTTCAGATTACTAACATTGGCAACCCCGCGAAATGGCTGATATTGCCAACATATATGGGGATGTGATGTACCAACATAACAAAACAAAAAAATCGAATGTACGTAGCCCGTGAAATTTGAAAAGTCGTCTCACTTTTTCAACAGGCCTCGTAAGACCTTCACGGCAATATTATATTCGCAACATCGAATATGATTTAAATCTTCCAAGCGCACCCTACAGACAAAGAATCCGTTAGAACAATCTTACACAGTCAGAATTTCCGAACTCTACAGTATCCAAAAGTTCAAGCGCAGGCATCGTTCAACAGTGAGCTACATAAATATACACCGCCTGTATTTTCAAGCATCAAACACCATATAATTATTTTAGTGTGTTTTACGGAGCATAAGAATTATAGTTAAAAATTAAAAAAGCTTTCTACAAAAAAATATTAGCATACTTTTTGGCCACTAATTTTTTGTAAATTTGTTTCTTATCATTACAAAAGTTTTTCGAAAAGGTACAACGCTGTCAAAATTGTCGATAATACAGTGCGCGTCATTTCGTGACGTTTTAATTAGAAAAAGCCACAATTCTGAAAGAAATGTCGAAATTCTTTAATAAAAAGAAATTTCATCATAAATTACATTTAATCGTTGCAATTCTATTAAAAACCCAATAAATGGAATAATATTACATTAATAAATAATATAAATACGGAGAAAAACACGCGTGCATAGTAGTAGAGTGCACAGTGGATTTTTTTTTTGACAATTTTTAATCACTACAGCTTTGCAAAAAATTCCACCGCATATATATAAACCAAAATGACTCGCCGTTGTGTAATTGAAGGTTGCACTTCGAAATCTGGCAGTCCGCAGCATAGAGGGGTAACTTTTCACTCATTTCCATTCGAGTCGAAGACTAGAGACGTTTGGATCGTAAATTGTCGCATAGATCCTGAAAAGAATATAACGAAGCGTGTTCTGGTCTGTTCGCGGCACTTTCGCAGGGCGGATTTCCAACCAATAAAATCAAATAAATACTTGCTCAAAAGTGGGGCAGTTCCAACTATTTTTCCTTGGGGAAAAATTGACAGCGGAGATCGACAAGGTCAGCTTGCAAGCGAGAGGTTTGTATTTGCATTATTTTTATTTTTGTGTTATGCGATGTTGATTTGATTTATTGCTTTTAGTGATTCTTCCTTTACCTTGTCTGAATTGAATAAAGAAGAGCCAATGGAGGCTGAAGATGGTGATTTCCCTGTGGAAGCTGCTCCGACAGGAACCAAACGCGTTTCAACTGATTCGATTACACAGGAAGTTCGTCCAAATAAACTTCCCAAGATGACGTTCGACGTTAAGCATATGACTCAAACGCCCCATTTAGTGGCAGCTCTGAAGGCAGATAATAGCCCATTGATGAGTTCTATAAGTCTCGCTGGCACTTCAACGGCCAGAAAAGTTGATCAAATACTGGCTTTTGTGCCTGGGGCTCGCATAGAAGCGCAAGATTTCGAAGGGGTTTGGCATGCAGCACGAGTAATAGAAGTTGATCACGACGAACGAGAAGTTCTAATAAGGTTTGAGAAATCACCGAAAAATAAAGGAGCAAAGTAAGACGCCTTAGATACTTAAGGGTTTTTAGTTACCTAGTTTTCTTTTTAATTCTAGTGCTGTTGAAGAATGGATTCCAATGAATAGCAGCAGGCTACGGCAAAAGGTGGTTGTAGCAAACACAAAACCTGTCCTAACCTTCGCAATGGGTGAAAAGTGCAATGCACGATGGAATGGCCCTAAACGTTTCCCGGCAACTGTGAATAAAGTTTTGGGAAATGATACATACGAGGTTTTGTTTGACGATGGATACGTGAAAGTAGTAAAAGCATCGCACATGTCTAAAATGAAAAATAGCGGTGATAAATCGGAATCGAAAAATAAAATCAAGCAAGGCAAAAAGACATGGCCACTAATATCCATTAGTTCGCTTAATTTAGGTACATATTCTATAATAAATGTAATTCCATGTAATATAGAATATTCTCTTTTAAAGCCGAACTAAATCTACCAGACATACCTAAAGACGGTGAATGGTGCTGCCATTGGGTAAACGATCAACCAATTGGGCAGGAAGGATTCTTAACTGTCGGTGATCACAGCAAGCCAACTGTAATTGTTGAAGATTGGCGGCTTCCGCCAGATTGGGTGAAGCATATGTATCAACGTTCAAATGTAATTGGAAAATGGGATGTGATACTAGTAAATCCTCAAGGAAAACGATTCAGATCTAAAGCGGATTTAAAACAATTCCTGGAAGAATTGGGTCAAGTTTATAATCCAGATATATACGACTTTAGTATACACAGACGTCGTGCCAAAGATATTGGAGCATATGTGTTTACCAAAGACTATAAGCCACCCAAAGCACAGCCGGCTGAGACACCACCAGTGGCAACATCTACTGTTACATCAATCGATTCTCCACAGCCTGAGCAAGTCAGTCCACCTACGCTTGTTCCTGCGGAAATTGTAACGCAAATTAAGCCGACTGAAGAAGATTTTGGAGTTCCACAAACTTTAGAAGATGGCTATGGTAATTATTATCACCGACATTTCTTGCATTTGGTAACATTATTTGATTTTTTAGTCTTTATCGGCTCCTTAAAAGTTCAAATCATTGACAATTTATTCCGCTGTCCGATGGAGGGATGTAATAAGAACTTCCGAAAAGAGAACCACCTTCAAATTCATATGAAACACTACCACAGAGAAGTTGCAGGGTAAGTAAATTACTTTCGAGGTTCAATTTAGTACACAATCTCTATAAGGAAAGCTCTAGAAAGTGTACAACAGTACATCATCTGATTTTAACCATCTCGGTCTTAAAATACTACTTCTAAACATTTTCTCTGGTCTCTATATAAATCCCAAACACACCACAGCTTTGCTGATGACGGCACTCTGCATTACTCTCACACCGTAGACAATATAAGACAAGCACGTGCAGACCTTGTAAAAGAACGAACAGAACAGAAAAGAATGAATTTTACCAGAATCTTATGCAACCACCAACGATAATGGTAGCAAGCTTATCGACATCGCCAGTACCAAAGAAATTGCGGTAAGCTCGACGCTCTTCTCGCATAAAAAGATCCATAAAATGACCTGGACGTCACAGAATGGAAGGACTAGTAAAATGCTGGAGAGGAATGTTAATGTATACCGGTTTAACTAGTACGTCTGATGCAATTAACTCACTCCGACACAATTGCCCGAGTTAGGGTTCAGAACACTTTTACAGATGCCTTCAAACAGGGGATGGACTGGCTCCTATGCTATTCAACCTAGCCTTGGAAGCAGCCATCAGAAAGACGTCAATTCAGCCAAACTATACGCTGGGAACAAGTCCGCTCAGGTGATCGAGTTTGCCAATGACATCAACATAGTAGGCAGGTCAGTCAAAGCAGTTATGCCGGATTCATCGTTGCGGATGATTCGCGCCGCACTTATGTGCGCGCACACTTTTTGTATGAAAAATTGTACCTTTCTCAATTTTGGGAAATTTTTGGGATTTTTTTTTCTCTCTCAAAAAAAGTTGAACCAACTTCAACTTTTGTGCGGCGGATTTTAAAAATTGTCAAAAAAATCATATGTTTTTGATGAAAATTGTCTGAAAAACTGTCAAATCATACAAAATGTGCGGCACACTATGACTACAACAATGAATCGAAGTTCAGCTGACTCTCTTTTTGGGAAATTTGTGCGACGCGACTCATCCGCAACGATGAATCCGGCATCAAGGAATGCTACTCACAGATTAATGAAGTAGGCTTGGAAATCAATGAGGAAAAATCTAGGTAATGCTGCAGACACGAGTAAATAGAGCAACGATAGGTAGCAACCTAATGATAGATGAACCGTGACGAGTAAAAAACGAAGAGGTAGAAGAAATATAGAGGAGAACTCCACTCGGAAATAAAACCTTTTTCGCACATCGTAAACTGCTGAAAGCTCGAGCCACACATCACAATAAGACACTAATTCGTTCTGTTATATCTTACGGGAGTGAAACATGGACGCTCACGCAAAGGATAGAGGACATGCTAAATTCCTTTGAAAGGGGCATGGAGAATTAGATCTAACAACGAGTTATATCAAATCTATGAAGACGTAGACTTAGTGACGTTCAGACTTCGCTGGGCTGGACACGTCGAGCGCATGCTGGAAGACAGAGCAGCAAAGAAGGTCTTCACTACCCTCATCGCAGGAGAAGGACCCGTAGGCAGCCGAAGAAAATATGGAAGGATGCTTTGTAGCAGATGCGGAGACATTACTCCACACATCGAAAAAACACTTTAGTGTAATTTGATAAAGTACGAAAACGCCTTTGACTGCAGAAATACATCACCCTTGACAACATTTTATAGCTTTTACCAGTGCGACTATATTCCACTAAAATTACTGCCTGCTCGGTTGTATTTCTCCCTCAATACTAGACTAGTCGGCTCGGCTCAATCTTACCATACCGGCCCCGGTTTGGCCACACTACGGCCTAGAACTTCATTTATAAATAAAACATTCGAGTGTGGGATAATTTTGCCGAACCCGAACAACCATATCTTCGTGTTCAAACGTAAGGTTCCTCGACATCTACTCGAGGATCTCAGGCCCCTCTTTAACCTTCGACATGACACGACTGATAGCGCAAATGACAACTCCTAAGCTTGCCTTGAGGCAAATTTGCTGTTTAAAATTTGATCGCGTATCGTCTGCCTTAAATATATATTCCCGGTGAACAATTGCTTTCAATATTGTAAACTAGAACACTTTAAAATTAAAACCCAGAAAATTACAACATTACAACATATTTTCCAGTTCTATAACAATTTTCCTTTATTCACAGAATGTTAGGCGTTTGTCCAAATATGCAGGAACTGGCATGCAAGCAGCGAACAATTGGCCACCCAGTTGAAGAACCCCTACCGAAAAATCATCTTCCAAATGCACAATTCTTCGCGAAACTGCACCAACAAGAGATGCAGGCAAAAACTCATCGTAAGTCCCATTCCACAACACCGACAGTCTCAACTCCGCCACCTCATGCCATCGGCAGCCCGACAAATAGTCTTGTATCAAGCATAATTGAAACAACTCTTCCAACATTAGAGTCGATAAAAGAATCTGAGGAGAATCTTGAAACAGCGCTGTTAGTTGAAGCGGCAGATCGTGATAGTCCCGAGAAAGACATTTCTCTCATTGCTCTAACTGAGACTGTTCCAACATCTCTTCCATCTCCGCCGCCGGCCGAGATGCCGGCGTTAGAGGAAGTAAAGCCTGTGTCCAGTACGCATACTAAACAGAAGAAATCGGGTGATAGTAAAGTGGGAAGGAAGAGTTCCAGACAACGTTTGACCAAGAAATATTTAACTTCAACCACACCGGGTGTGTTGGAAGCCACTTTTCCGGTGTCGGGGGATTTGGAAGAGACTCGGCATTCGTTCAATGCAACTCCCGAAATCAAGACATCGACCAAAAAGTCAAAACCGCAACCAATAGCTGCGGTTATTGCTGCGAGCGACTCAAATCAGGATGCGAACAGCCACACAACAGGTAGCTTCCCTGAAAACAGCCAAAGTCCGAAGTACATCAATGAAAATGGGGAAATCATTAAAATTGTACGAATGAGACAAGAAGAGATCATTAATTGCCTCTGCAACTATGCTGAAGAAGATGGGCTTATGATACAGTGTGAGCTCTGCCTTTGCTGGCAACATGGAATTTGCAATGGCATCGAGAAGGAGAGTCAAGTACCAGAGAAGTACATTTGTTACATCTGCCGTAATCCACAACGTGGAAGAAGCAGCTTGAAGTATGTCCATGACCAGGATTGGATGTATGAAGGGAAACTTCCTGTTGCTAATTATCACTCAGCACCTGCCGGATTAGAGGAGAGATCCGACTTATTGCGAAAGACACACACATTAACTGGAAACTTGTTGGAGATTAAAAGATTTCTGCATAGTCTGAGAGTGAAAATAAACATCGCCGGGAACAAGGATCATCCCAAAATGTATCTTTGGGCCAAAAAGTGGGAATCTTCTCCTGGCAAGGAATTCAAGTCTGAATTGGATGAAAACGTTAAGAATGAAGATGATGATATTAAGCCAGACATTAAGGCTGATGAAGATAACGAGAACTCGAAGATTTCTGAAGATGGAGAGAAAACTGTCAAGGATGAAGACAATATTGACGGCAAGGAGAAAATTTCAGAGTCGTCAATCAAACCGGAAATCAATTTCAATCAGCCAACAATTCCTCAGCCTGAAGCTCCTATCGATTCCATTGAATGCCAGCATCGACTTCTGGAGCACATTCAGCAGCAACAGCAGGGGGTAATGGATAGCTTGCAGGCTGTTGAATCACAAATTACTGGTAAGAAAACATTATAACATAAGGGATTGCTTTTACATTTGTCTTTTTTTTTCAGACATTGAAAATCTTTATAATTGTGGAGATGCTGACATGAGCGACACAAAAGCAAGGGAAACAATTGCAATGCTGATTCAGGATCTTGGAATTATGAAAAGAATATCAACAATTAATTCCGTCTCAAAGACGCTGTATTAATAATATTTTTGGTTTAGTTTTTTTTTTTGCTTTTGTCCCAGACATTTATAAAAATATATTATAAGTTGTATTATGATATTACCTGTAGTTTATTCTTAAATTATTTTTAAATGAACTTCTTAGGTAGATGTTAAAGGCTTCTCATGTCTTATCTAACGAGATAGTGACCTTATGAATTCAAAACGATGACTACTGTTGATAACTTATTAAACAATTTAACCTTCTAGCACATTTATGGTCGATTGTAGCATTCTAACTGATATCCGAACGTTTCGCGGTTATAATCATTGGTTGGACAATCAAGACCCATCCTATCCGATATCATATCCATTTATGCGCCAACCGAGACCAGCCCAGCCCAGAAGGACGAATTGTACGATCAGCTTCAACAAACGCTGGATACGATACCTCGAACCGAATTAATCATTCGAACCGACTGGGAAGGAACAATGGGCAAATTAGGATACGGAGAAATTAACAACAACGGCTTACGCCTGCTTTTATTCGCAGAGTGAAACAATTTAATCATTGGCAACAGCATCTTCCGCCATCCACTCAAACACCACCTGGCGAAATCCATTCGGCAACGACTCGGCGATGTTAGATTACGATACATATGGCTTTCGGATCGTGGCCCCTTGGCGTGGAGAAACGCGATCGTTGTGCCAATTTTGAAGAAAGGCGACAGTTGGGAATGTAAGATTTTCGCGGTATTCGCTTCCTTTCGATCGTTGGCAAAATATTGACGAAAATCACACAACCGAGGCTACAGAAACATCGATAGCAAACGAGTCGGAAAGAACAAGTGGGATTTAGAACACAACGAGGATGCATTGATCAAATATTCGCTTTTCTTCAGCTAATGGAAGGAAGAATTCGAAAACCGAGCATGTGCCAGTTAAAACTATCCAACTTCTCCACTTCTGTTCAACGACGCGATTATGCGTGAAGTATTCGATGGACGACTCGGAATTCGATACGATGACAATTTCGTAACCGGGTTGATGCTCGCCGAAACAACGGACATCTATACATTTCCCGCATCGCCCAAAATCAATGCGAAAAAGACCAAGTGCTCACAACGGGATCATGCCAAAATCCAGAAGCGACAAAATCCAGAAAACTTTTAAAAATCCCGAAACGACAAAATCCAGAAATGACAAAATCCAGAAACGACAAAATCCAGAAACGACAAAATCCTGATTTTGCCGAATTAGCAAAACAAACTTATAATTGAAGTTGGTCTAGAAAAGAATGTCTGTTTCGATTTATGTTATTTATTTATGTTATCAACTTTATTATTTATTAAAAATGTTTCGATTATTATTACCATTATTTTTACTAATAATATTAGAAAAAATCCAGAAAAAATACAGAATAAAAAATCGCGCGATTTTTTATTCTGGATTTTTTCTGGATTTTGTCATTTCTGGATTTTGTCGTTTCTGGATTTTGTCATTTCTGGATTTTGTCGTTTCTGGATTTTGTCATTTCTGGATTTTGTCATTCTGGATTTTGTCATTCTGGATTTTGTCTTTCTGGATTATGACGTATATCCGCTCACAACGATCGGATCAAAATCCAGTGTTCACCTAAGAAAAGAAAATGGCACCGAGGACGGCCAGGTGCATATGAAAACGAACAAATATTACAATCAAAACGAAAGTATGAAGTTAGATTTGTATCAATGAAGTTGAACACAAAAATATTGTGATCTTTAAGTTATTAATTATATTGAATCCCACGAACGTAAAATGAACTCTTTAGAATCAAAAGTAGCAAACATAAATTTATATAATCCAGTCTTCATCTGAGAGTCTTGTATGTATAATTTTAATTTCAATAATATATCAGATAACAATTAGGAGAAAAGTTTCTTTTTTGTATCATTGTCTTTTTTAAACAATTTATTTAAAATCAATTAATTTCCAATTTTAAATAAAATCTGATGGATGAATTTGATTTTATTTACTATGAAGATATTTTTCATGGTAAAAGAAATTCTAACAATAAATAATAATTACAAAATAAACTTTTGTATATGGAATACACAAACACAGACATCTTGACTTTTGTTCTTAATCTCGTTTCTTTCAAATAATCTTTGATTATTATTATTAATATAGCTCCCAAATATAAGACAATGATTTAAAAATGTTGACTGACGTGATTCACTATAAAACAAGCAGATAATCATTTAAATTTTAAGGTTTAAAAGAAAAAATTACAAAATTTACCTTTAATAACATTTAAATAATTTAATTCAGTTTTATTAAGCATTTGGTGACATTTCGAAGTCTACATTTACGTGAACTTCTTGTGCTAACTTAACGATCTTAGCTAAATGCACAACCAAGTTTGCTGCTTCATCTAGATTGTCGCGGGCCAACATTCTTAAGCCAGAGTTTTTAATTAGCTGCCGAGCTTCTGTTACTTTTGTTCCCTGTTAAATATTTCGGTTTAGTTGTAGAAAAATAATAGAATAGGTTTCACGTACTTGTAGCCGGACAACTATTGGCTGTCTCAAATTAAGGTCCTTTGCTGCTGCTATAATACCTTCAGCGATAATGTCACATCGCATAATACCACCAAAAATGTTAACTAGAATAGCATGCACCTTAGGATCGGAAGTGATAATTTTGAAGGCTTCCTAAAATAGTAAATGTAGTTTAATGTCTATAGTGGACTCGATATTAAGTGAACTACTTACTTTTACAGCCTGTGCGGTAGCGCCACCACCAACATCTAAGAAATTGGCTGGATCTCCACCATATAACTTAATAATGTCCATGGTGGCCATGGCTAAACCAGCACCGTTGACCATGCACCCGATTGATCCTGACATTGAAATTGATAAGAGTTAATAATAAAAATACCTGTAAAACACAATTTACCATCCAAGGTGATGTAGTTCAAGTCATATTTCTTAGCTTCCACTTCTCTAGGATCTTCTTGAGTCCAGTCGCGCAGTGCGAAAAGTTCTTTCTGTCTATATTCCGCATTGTCATCGAAACGGAATTTTGCATCAAGTGCAAAGACTACACAAATTTATTGGTATTGTAAAAGGAAGTAAATTAGTATTAGATACACAAATAACGTTATCAGCGAAAATAAACCACACCACATAATGACAGAAAAAAACAACAAAGCCTCGGAATTCAGTTGAAACTGAATTCACGTTGTAGAAGTGATTCAATATTTGCCCTCCGCTCGCTTAATTAATATGTTAAGTCGTGTTTATCACTTTTTTTATAAACAATCAAGCATGCACCTATTAAGCTCGTGTAAGGTCAAAATCTGCTGACCTAACAAATTGCTAGATACGTGACTGGAAATAATGAGATATGTTCGATTGCGATTTTGCAATAAGCTACAACAACAAATTTTACTGTGAATAGTAGAAAAAGAAGCGAATTTTATGGAACGATTAGACCAAATTATGCCACAGGAAGCATTGAGGTGAAGTTTTGAACACATCAAACATATATATTAGGGTGGTCCTTAAATGAGAGTAAACAATTTTTTTCCTTAACCCATGATCTCAAATATTTGAACATCGGAACATGTTCGATTTGGGTTTCATCGAGGTGATCTTCCGATCCGTCCATTGTGAGAACTTTGGTCTTTTCTGCATTGATTTTTAATCGGCGAATGGCGACCTCTTTGCGCCACAAAACAGAGTTTTAAGTCGGTTGGGCTGAGGGTTAGCAACCCGCTCCCATAAAAAAAACCATTTCTACGAATCGGCAAACAAGCCTCGGAACCGGATGGACAATACGACGACGACCTTTGCTTTCCGAACAAGGACACGAATCGGATCATGGAATGTGAGAAAACTGCTGGCTGATGGACGGCTGGATGAAGTCGTCAACGAGATGAATCGATATAAAATCAAGATCACGAGACTCAGCGAGAACAGATGGCCCGACGCGGAGGAACATATGGTGAGTTCTTCTTATTTTCTGGGATAAAGGAAACTGAAAACCGTAGGACTGGCGTTGGCGTAATACTCATCAAAAAAGCCAGGTCCAGTCTCATTAGTTTGACACCAGTTTCAGAGAGGATTATTACCGTGGGTCTGCGTACCATACTAAGAAGTACTACGGTAGTCCAATGCTACGCTCCAACTGGACGCAGACAAAGACATCAAAGACGAGTTCTATATGCGAGGTTTTTCGCTCTATTCCAAGGGGAGACATCATTGTATTAATGGGTGACTTAAACGCACAGATCGGCCATGGCAACATCGACCTTGAACACACAATTGGAAATCAGCGGAAACAACCATCGGTTATGTCCAAAGAAACCAGCCACACTGGATCTCGAACACAACCTGGCAAAACATAGAACGCACAAGGGCCATAAAAAGTAACGTGAACTCTACAAGCGACCCGGACAAACCACCAACACCAACTTGAATTGCGACGAGTAGCAACTCCAAAGATGGAGAGATTACTTCTTCGCCGCCCTGAGTGGTTCATTTGCACAGGAACCTCAAGAAAGTAGCAATAATGCACAGCCCAAACAGAAATAGTAACCGCAATTCATGCAATGGCTAATGGTAAAGCGAACATCGTCGGTTACGAAGTTGTCGTCGTAGTATCGAACTCCACGTCGTCCAACGAATACTTCATATATAATCACAATCACACATAACGTTGAAGAGAAGTGGCGAAGCGACTTCTCTTTATCGGACACCTGTTTGAATCAGGAATTCCTCGAATAAGTCGCTTCGAACACGAACGCTGCTGGTTGAGCCATCGTACGACGCTTGGAGAAGTCGGATGATTTTTAATGGCACGTGTTCGATTTCGAAGGCTCTCCACAAGCTGTTCCAATCGATGCAATTGAAAGCGAATTTCAAGTTGATGAAAACGACGACATTCGTTTGCCGTAGCGAATTCTTTCTTCCATTAGAGAAGCGGCAGAGAGCGCGCATCCTCGTTGTGGTCTCAATCCCGCTTGTCGTTTCCGATGTTTCTGAAGCCTCGCCGATGGGACACGATCCGAATGCCATTATGTGTGTTATGATGACGTTCACCTTTTTTTAGAGAGGACTACCATACCTTGGATTTCTAGGAGAGATTTTTAGCCAGGATTATGTCTAGATATTTAGCCTCCTTGGAGAAGGGAGTTTCTGTGCAATCTACGGAAGGGGCTTTTAAATTTAGCTTCCCAGTATTATTGCAAGGTACAATAACAGTTTTTTGTGTCATCTGCATGGCCTTGTGCTTTGAAATCACTGTTGTTTTGGTCGGAAAGAAGTTCAACAATTACAATTGACCAGAAGATTGGAGAGAACAACCTCTTACAGCCATTATCGTAACCCATTCGGCATTCATCTCACCGGCTACCAGTCTACTCTTGAGAAACGACGTGATTCGTCTCGTAATGGGGAGGTTCATTAATTGCACCTTCATAGCAGGAACACAATGCTCGCCATAAGCCGTGGGCTATGAAAGCTCTATCGCTCTCAAATTTTGCCATCGCTGTCAATCGTAAAACTAAAATTATAATAGAGCGAAGCGATACCGTAGGCGTTGAAAAAAATTTTTTTCCTGTCAAATGAGTTTCAAATTTAAATTGAAACTAATTTAAACTAATATGAAAAAAAAAAGAATGCAACACGTGTATTTTTTTTTATTTTTAAAATAAAGCACCCTCAGACACAACAAAATTTGTCAAAAAGGCACTTTTTTGTCAAAATAATAACGTTTTATTTGTTGACAGCGGTGTTTTTTTGTATGTATGATTTGGTAGAACTGTAAGCGTCAACCAAAAAATAGAAATAGGTTCTAATTTTTTTGGTCGTAGTTATGGTCACATCGCCGATAGTTTCATTTTGTTCGTTCCTAGGTAGATACATGGTGTCTATTATTTGTCAACGATAAGCTTTTATAGCCCACGGCTTATGGTGAGCATTGTGTTCCAGGTATCAATATCTGAAGAAGCATAGAGAGAGAGGGGCCGGAGAGACCTGTCGATATATGTCATTAGCACGTGGATCGCAGGCTTCGTAGATCTGAGTGAGTTCACTGTAAGACCCTCTCTAATATGCTTGACGAAAAGTTCCCCATCGTTTTCAGGAGAAAGAAACAGAGGCTGATTGTGGTCGATAGGATTTTGCTTCCTTGTACGATCTTCCTCCTACTTTGGAATTAAAGACAACCCTAGTCTTTCTCCTGCACAGCGCAAAGATGCCTTGAAATAGTGAGATCTGGTAAGACTTGGTATTTCCCAGCAACACTGAAGGACTTCAATGTGCCAATTCGATTTTACTTGCAGTGAAAATCATGTTTGCCAGGCGTTTGCTCCTATTGTAGGATCGGTTGGCAGATACTACTTCTAATCCAGTGTTAGGTTATAAAGGCATTTCTGGGTCGGAACGCAGGAAATTCGTGCCCATTAGCAGCTACATGATTTCCCTAGTATTATTCTTCTTAAAGAATTCCTCAGTAGCCTAGAGGGAGGCAATGCCATTTGAGTGATCCTTAGATAAGACTTTGTGTAACCTCAAAACTCAAAAAGGCACTTAACATTGATTTGTTACAAGTACAAAGTACATAGATAGATGCTAAGATAATTCAACAACTGAATCAACTAATAGAAATTTATAAAAACGTTAATAATACTAAATTATATCACATACACCAAAACTTACAAGATTATTTAAACTAAGCAATTAATGAAAAAAATACCAACGCCACAAATTCATAGAAAGACTGGGATGGTAGCACGTAAGTTGTGTCAATTGACCTCTTCATACAAAAAGTCAAGATTTTTGTACGAAGAAATCGATTGAAACAACTTTCGTGCCACCACCACCCCTGGTTATTTGCTAAGCAAAAACTAAAGCGATACTAAAACATTACATATATTGGCGAAATGGAAATTCTATCTTACTTACACTTTGCTAAAACGAACGAACATGGAATGAAAAAAGAAATAGAAAAAAACGTTTAACATCAAGATCAAGATGAATTTGATGAAGATATCAAGGCGACAAGACCAAATCAAATATATTTATACTTACATCCTTCAATAGCATCCTCAGCATATGGATTGATTTCAATTAAAAGGGCATCTTTCTTTACGAATAAGTCATACATGTTTAACAGCATTTTGGCTGTGCTATCAGCATGATCGCCAAGACCTACTTTAGTAGCAACTTCTCTTGCTTGTTTTTCTGTTAATCCTACCGAAATATCAATTGGTTCATAAAGGATTGCTTCTGGGTTTTCAGCAGCAACCTCTTCAATGTTTATACCACCTTGTGACGATGCAATAATAGCTGGACCCTGTGAATTTATGTTTGTTATATCTATATGCAAATTGTGGAGGAATAGTTTACATTAAATGATCGCTCCATCATCACTGCAAAATAGAATTCCCTGCGTGGAAATTTCCTTTCGGCCACCATTACCGAATTACAGATTCGTCCAGCTTCTCCGGTTTGTTTGGTAATTAGAAGTTGGTTAACCATTTTGCTTGTCAGCTCTTTGGCTTCTTCGGGACTGCAATATAAATTAATGTATTACAGCCCAAAAAAATTCCCCCGATTGTAAAAGGACCTGTTAACAACGCGTACACCTCCCTTAAGACCATTTTTAAAATGACCCTTGCCTCGACCTCCAGCTAAAACTTGGGCCTTCAAGACGAGATTGTTTGTGTTTAATCTTTTTGCAATGTCTTCAGCTTCTTTTCCCGATTTTGCTACTCCGAACCTAAAATAGTAAAAATAAACAGATTACGACCAAGATATTTGTTTACGATTTAAGCACGCAACACATTTAGAGCAGAGCCTCATAAAGTATCAAATAATGTTTATTGTAGGCAACTATGACCTTTGGAATTTGGTGCTTTAACTATATCAGCACTACCGCTGCAGGCGCTGATTAAATTGGCTTTAATTAGAAATTTTTTCTGTTAGTACTTACTTTGGGGTTGGAATGCCAGCTTCATTAAGAAGGGTATACGAAACATGCTCCTGGACGTTGAGATTACGTCTTTGACCTGCTGATGCCAGACCAAGGAACTAAAAATAAACACAATCATATGTTTCACACCTAAATCTCAAACCAAAGTTATTTCGATAAAGACTAGACAAAGTAGCAAAATTCTGAGCCCATTATATAATAAACTAAGTATTAATTTTGACACTTGTTAACTCAAGTTTTTTTTCATTTACAATTATATCACCACATTTGTGTTTTTTTAACGTAATTAAATATTTTCTGTACGAACTCAAGAACCATGCAAGGTAGAATGTTACGTCAGTCGTGAAATATCGCTTAAATCAATTTTTACACTGTCTTTTCAGCATATTATGCACTTGTGTATTTTAAAATTGTTCTTTTACCTTATGACTAGTTCTTGGTATCAAAACTTCTGCTAAAATCGACGTTTTTGATAGTAAAGAAACCATTTTTCTGCAGCAAAAAACCTTCACTAAATTTTTTTTTAAATCCTACTTCGAACTTGCGATGAGTCAAAGTAGCGCCCCCTAAAAGTCAAAATTTGTATGTATATCAACTTCGGTATTGCAGTTCTAAGTTCTTCACAACAATTCTGTAAAGCTTTGCAAAACGAGAGTTTTAATAAATTCGTTTTTATTTAATAAAAGTTTGTTGTGTAAATTGAATTGAGTACAAAAGAAATGTTAAAATAAGAAAGTCTTCATAAAAATTTTAATTTACAGGGGCAAATGACCAAAATAGAAGTAATCTGCATTTTTGCAATATGTTGTATGAAGTATCACACGCCAACAGAAATACTACATCACAAAAAGGAGTTGTCTCCATAGTTTCCCTGGTATCCACCGTAAAGGATCCCTCAGGAGTCTTCATAGTCCCTTCAAATTGACGAAAAAACCTAGCTACTAGTTTTCTACGAAGGACATAACATTTTCGTTTTGTTTCCCTATCGATAGGCAATTAATAGAAATTTGGTGGCCAAAATTGTTTTTTTTTTTCGATTTTTCGTTTAGTTTCCGCATGTTTTCAGTGAAGTAGCAATGTGCGCACCATAAACAACTATTAGCACAACTCTTCGAAAACATTTTAAGCCCAACGACGTTTCTGTAGGTGCTAATGGCTATGAGCTAATCGAATTCGACAACAAGAGTCGGGTTTTCAAAAAACAAAAAACGATGACGGTACTGTACGAACGTACCGAGGTGCCAACTTCGACTCGGATCACTATCTTGTAGGTATGATGCTCCGAGAGCGCATTGCAATTCTGAAAAGCTTTGTATCCGTTGATTAGTCTCGAATCAACATAGCAATGAAACAACTACGCAATGAAATGGCCAAACACAATTACGGTCATGCGTTAGAAATCGCCCTAAGTCCTGGGGATGAGATGTCGGGCGTCGACGAGAGCTGGACCCACCTTAAAAATACTGTCACTAGTACTGCTGATTCCATCTTAGGCAGAAGTCGTAGAGATCAGAACGACAATGAATGCAAACTGGCAACTGAACGTAAGAATGCTGCGTACAGAGCAACGCAGCAGTCTCAGAGAACACGGGCACAATATAAAGAGCTCATAAAAGTAGAAAAGAGAATTCACAGAAAAAAACCCTCTGTGAACTAGAGCAGTACAGAGAGCGAAGGCCGCACCAGACGCGAAGAGTCCGCAGTATGACGCAACTTACACCACTTTGCACATACTGCAAGGACAAAGAAGGGAATCTGATCACCGATCCTAACGGCATCTTGGAGCGATGGGAAGAGCACTTTCATGAATTGCTAAATAGCTAGATAACTGAAGATTTGGACGCTCCACCAATATATGAGGATAATGCTATGCTGCCGCCACCAAGCTTAGGAGAAGTTAGCAGAGCCATCAGATAGCTCAAAAACAACAAAGCCTCGGGTGTAGACGGCATCCCAGCGGAGCTGGTTAAATATGGAGGGCCTACATTACACCAAGCGATACATGAATTAATTGTACAATATGTGGGCACCCACGGTGTGGGAGTAGGACGTGATGCCAGAAACCTGGAGAAAAGGCATCCTCTGCCAGGTACATAAAAAAGGAAAAAAATATCACAGAGTGCACTAATTATCGCGGTATAACGTTGTTGCGTACCGTGTATAAGATATTCTCCGCTATCCTACAAAACAGGATGGCCCCATACGACAGAAACATCATAGGCCATTACCAGTGTGGCTTCAGCCCAGGCAAATCAAAACCAAACCAGATTTTCACCTTGAGGCAGGCTATGGAAAAATGTCCAGAGTTTCAGAACTCACTTCAACACCTCTTCATAGACTTTAAAGCCGCCTATAAAGCCATGAGATAATTCGGATCCCCAACAATCTGACAAGACTATGTAGGTTGACCATGACCAATGTGACAAGCCTAGTAAAGGTATCCGGAACACTGCCCAGACCAATCAACATCTATAGCACACGCTATCAATATTTCCCTCATCCTTTTTATATTGTCAACCAATACTTTGACATTTGACATCGAAGCGGCGGGTGTGTTTCAAGTTCCATCACAATCAGTCATCAAGCATCAGTGATGGAAAAAAACCTAATCATTGATGGACAATTGTTCGGATCCCACAAAAAATGATGGAAAATGGGACATATGTGATGTTGCAAAGATGGAGTGATTGCAATCATTGATGGAACTTGAAACACACCCGGCTTCTCTTCTCTTCTTGTTCCCCAGAGCTATCGAAAAACTTGCAAAGCTTGCGCACATTTGCTTCGCATGTCTACATTTATGAACTCTGCGCAAACGCATGCTTGCTTTAATGAAACTAATGAAAAAGCAAATATGCGCAAACTGCATTACTGAAAGCACCCAATAGCTATTCGAGCAACGCAATGCATCGCAGCTCCTGAAAATATGTGAAAACGGGAATACCAAGTGAACAACTTTTGAGTGAGTGAAAAAAATTCAGTTGCGTGAAATCGACAATATATAGAAAAAAAAAACAATTTCCCCTTGATACAAATATATTTTCAAGGAATTTTATAATGTATTGTGATGATTATGCGCCATCTGTTTGTCGAGAGGATGAATCAACGATTTTCGGTTGTTGTCTGAATTAAGAATTTATGTACTAAACTAACGAGCTATAAGCGAAGACAACTTCAAGCTGGTCGAAACTAAAAGAAATATAGAACATACCACAAGGAACCAGAAAACGAAGGTTCCAGAAAGTAGACAAAGGTGGAGCTGCCTATATAAAAGCGCCTGGCAGCCGCTATCGAGTCAGTTTTGATTATAAAGGCGACACAAGTGTTCCAAAGTGAAAAGTGGTGATAAAAAGCGATAATTAGAATTGAATAGTGCGAAATATTAAATTTGCTAGTGATTATAGTGAACTCTAGGAATTGTGTTTGTGTTATTAAATTGTGTTTTGTTTCGTAATTAATAAATTTTGTGTGGATAATTAAAAAGTGTATTCCTTAATTAATCCTACGAATCCGTTAAGCCGTAAAAACGTAACAATTGGTGTCAGAAGTGGGATTAATTAAGAGATAAGTGAAATAAGTGAACTTGAACAATAATTGTGACTGGAATTTAAATTTTGTGCGTGAGAAATAAGGACTTATTAATAAAATGGGTCGAAAGTTAGTGGATTTGCGCACTGTGGAGTTGAAAAGAGAATTAAGTAAGCGCTCGTTGTCAACAGTGGGGGCTAAAAATTCCCTAACCGCCCTTCTTCGAGAAGCTATGGTGAACGAAGGCAAGGATCCTGAAACCCACATGTTTGAAGGCGAAGTAGAAGCAGAGCCAGAAGAAGCAACAGTGAGTATGGCAGAACTCTTGAAGGCATTGAAGCTGATGAAGGAGGTGTTAAAGGAAGCACAAGAACATACATCAACCGAGATAAAAGAATCTATGGAAGAACAGAGGAGCCATGTGAAGCAGAAAATCGATTTAATGCTTCTTTCTGTCGATAAAAAGCTAGATGCCATGATGGAAAATGTAAAAAATGATTTGGAAAAATTTAAAATTGATCTTGATATCGTCCGAGTCGACTTAGAAAGGTTAAAACTACATCACACAGCACCAACATCACAGGAATTCATCAAAGGCAGGAAACTGAAGCCTCCAACCTTCGACGGACAAACCCCATGGGCTATTTACAAGATCCAATTGGAAGCAGCAGCAGCTGGTAATTTTTGGACAGCGGAAGAGAAAGCAATTGCCTTAACTTTGTCACTAAGGGGTGCAGCAGCTGAACTATTACTGTCGATACCTACAGAACATCGTAACAGCTACGAGTCCTTGGTACAAGCACTGGAAATGCGTTACGGCAAACAACACATGCAGCCAGTCTACAGAACTCAATTACGAAATAGATTTCAAAGGCCCGGAGAGACGTTGCAGCAACTTTGGGCAGATATCGAGAGGCTAGCGCGTTTGGCATATCCTAATTTCTGTCAAGACTACATTAACGAGATAACAAGAGATACTCTTCTTAACTCGTTTGCCGACCGGGATCTGCAAATGGCAACCAGATTGGCCGGAAAGAAGACTACCCAAGAAGTTTTGGCATATGCTCTGGCATACGAGGCAGCGAAGCAGGCAACAAGGAATACGGTCCACCTCAGGGGAATCAATATGACTGAGAACATTTGCCATCGAGTCAACACCTCGGAAGTACGTCGTCGTCTACGATGCTGGAACTGTGGCGAGCCGGGCCATTTACAAAGGAGTTGCCGAAAGCGAAGGAGAGTGGAATCGCCAGGGAGTAGGAGTGGCTCAACATGCTGTGAAAAATGTGTACAACGGCAGAAAGGCGACCGGAGGGAGTTAGTGGGGAAAATGGAGACCCCTGATGTCATCGTCAACATCACCCAACTGCAGCGTGGCAACAACAGCCTTGTCATCGAGGGGAAAGTTGGTGATGAACAATACACAATTACCGTGGATACAGGTGCTTCAAGATCTGTCATCAGGGCTGATTTGGTCGGTAGAAAGTGGCTGAAAAACGCGGACCAGTACATTCTGAAAATTGTAACAGGAGAACCAGTGAAATTACATGGGGAAACAATGATGGACGTGGTACTCGGCGACATTAAGTTTACACATTCGTTCCTGGTAGCTGACATAGTAGACGAGTGTATTCTTGGTTTGGACTTTATGACAACACACGGAATACTATTGGACCTTGGAGAATTGATGATGAAACACGGCACCAGGGGAATTCCAATGGATACTGCACTGTCCCGGCGACCATGCGAACCAGGTTTTAAGTATCGTTGGCGTATTGAGGAAAAGTGTCAAAAGACTACTGCGGAGCCAAGCATAAAATATGAGGACCAAGGAATTCGAGATGCGCAACGCGACGACCCGGACATTTCTGCGATTTTGTCATGGAAAGAACACAACGAGAAGCCTAAATGGAAAGACATCGCAGAGAGAAGTGAAATCCTGAAGAGCTATTGGGCCCAATGGGATTCGTTGCATATCGAAGGAGGAGTATTGAAGCGCAAATGGGAAACAGCTGATGGTACCTCTCATCGAATGCAGGTGTTAGTCTATTACGTTTAAAATTTCACGTAATTCCCGGCGGTGCTCAGCGTTGGGGTGGGTGATAGATGATTTTCTTATTTGGGCGCCACGTAGTTTTAACGGTCTACGAACCGATTATTATAACAAAAAAACTTGGAGGACAGTTAATTGTAATTTTATTTATAATTTAATATTTAATTCTTGACAAATTTAGTTTAGCTAACCAATAATCAGTTAATTGTAATTTTATTTAATTTAAAACTTCAATAGTCAATATTCTCAATTTATCATAAAGGCTATAAATTCCTACCTGTGCCTTATCCCGATCTTAATCTCCTTCAAATAAACTCGATCTACGGTCCTCGATTTACGGATTTACTCGTTAACACGAACTATCTATAATTAAATTTCTCTTCACCGTTAATATGCACTATACTGTAACTATATCACTTTCTACACTCTACCGTCTCAAAAGAAAACCAAGAGGGACTACTACACAAGGGCCCATGTTTATATAGGGAAATGGCCCCTATTTCCAAAGGTTCCCGCTGTTTACCATACTGTTTCGTACCGTTCCAATGATGCTGGTTGGAATTGGTACGTCGGTTATAATCGGTAAACTTTTGAAATATTATCAATAATATTTTTTTTTTTTTATAAATCTTGGACCTTGGATTTTTGGCGGCCGGGTGCTACTCCTGGGAAAATTCTACGTGCAAGCATAATCTCGCGAACGGCGAAGAAGCCAGACGTATGGTCTGGATATGCTTGCCGGATTTTCCAGGGCTAACCCATTTCTTCAGTTTATTATCCCCTAGAGCACTCCTTGGTAGTTAATATGCCTTCTGGTATTATCATGTAGTCTTGTGCTGTGAAGTTCAGTATATTTATTTTATGCGTGATTGTATTTTCGAGATTAAAATCGGTACGGCTCAATTCACAGGTGAGTTCTATGTGTTTAATTAATACTATTTACTATTTTTTTTTTTTTTTTAACTAGGACTATTTATTAATTTATATCTAATTTTTTTCCTTTTTGGTGATCGCCTACGGCTGCTTCGCTTCTGGTGGTTGGTCCCGGATTTCGAACAAAAAAAGGTCCTGGATTTCCAAAAAAAAAGAGGTCCTGGATTTCCAAAAAAAAAAAGACCTGAAAAGAGAGATCCAGCAGCAGTAAGGTTCCTTAAGGGACGACACACATAGATAAGTATCTATATCATATTATTATATATTAACTATTAACGCCTCTCTATTTTTAGGTCGTAACATACCTCCCCTTCCTTCAAGAGATTTCGAAGAATAGATTCGAAGAAATCTCAAGAGGTATGAACGTTAGCTCTCTCTAAGTGTCAATTTCACTCTATAACCCTAACTATTTACCATCACCCGGCCTTATCCTATTTCTTATCACTACAAGTTAACCACCACCATGTCTTATTCTACTACAAGTTACCACCACCATGTCTTACTCTACTGCTTTAATCCTATAAGCTTATTTATAACTAACTTCTCCTTCAGCCTGGAGTTGACACATCCGAATTCTCGGCTATCTTTAAGTCCTTGGCATGCCAAACTCCAGCATCTTTACCGGTGCGATCTTTTAATTGATAAGTCCACGGAGACAATACTTTTGTTATGGTAAATGGCCCCACGTATTTCGGGGCTAGCTTTGCACTGAAATATTGCGCGGCATCGGACAAAACATAGTTCTTCCGTAAAACTAAGTCATTAACGTAATACCTCTGATCTCTTCTTCTAAGGTTGTAGGTGTTTTTCGTTGCTTCTGCTAATTTACTTAACCTTGCCCTGACGTCTTTCCACACGTCTTGCAGTACCTTCGAACGGACTTCGGGGTTGTCTTCTCCCTGACTCGCCCCATGCGCCTGACCATGTAACACCATTTCCTTGCCGAAGTTAATAAAGTATGGCGTTAACTTCGTGCCCTCGTGTGTTCCAGTTCGAATTGCGCAGCCAATTTTTGCTAGGTATGTGTCCCACGTCCGATGGTTATCGGATACATAGGCGCGCAACATCGACTTAACATTTTGATTCATCCGTTCAGTCGGGTTCGCTTGAGGGTGGTAGAATGCTGTGTAATTGATTGTTACCCCATATTCTGCACAAATTCCCTTAAATTCTTTAGACTTAAACTGCTGCCCGTTATCGCAGACTAGGACCTTAGGTACGCCGAAGATTAAGAATATTGACTCCTCTAAGATGCGGCAAATAGGTGGACCGGTGGCAGAACGTAAAGGGAAAAGCAAGGGAAATTTACTGAAATAATCTACAATGGTTAAAATATATTTATATCCGCGGCTAGATCTTGGTAAGGGGCCGATTAAATCAATACATACGCATTCCCAAGGGCGACTACCGACCACGCGAGTAGACATCAGGCCTGCCGGTTTCTTTCGCTCTGGTTTTGTCGTTTGACACGTCATGCAACGTTTGACATATGAAGCAACATCGCTCTTCATTTTCGGCCAATAAAAACGTTGGGCAATCCGGGCGTAAGTTTTCTTTACCCCCCCATGTCCTGCGGTTGGAACATCATGTGCCTCTAGCAAAGCTTCTTTTCTTTCTGCTTTCGGCAACACTCTTTTCCAGTCAAAATCCTCCTGAGATAACTCTGTGTACTTCGGTCGTATGTGCTTCCAGAGTTTACCGTGCGTGATCTTCCAGTCTGGAAACCGTTCAGGATTCTTCTTTATTTTCTCTGACATACGCTGATACCATGGATCGTCGGTTGTAGAGCCATCCCCTAGTGAATCTATGGCCGGAACTGATCGCGACAAGAGGTCCGGCAACAGGTGTTCCTTGCCTTTCCTATGCACTATGTTAAAATCGTATTGTTGTAATCTAATTGCCCATCGGGCTAGTCGGCCTGTAGGGTCCTTCAAGTTATGGAGCCATACTAAAGATGCATGATCTGTAACAACTGTAAAACTGGTTCCCTCGATATATGGTCGTAGCTTCTCAATGGCCCATAGTACGGCGAGGCATTCGCGTTCCGTGGTAGAATAATTTCTTTCTGCCTTATTCAACGACCTACTTAAATATGCTATTACCTTATCCTGTCCTTCGATGTGTTGCGTGAGCACTGCGCCTAATCCATAACCCGAGGCATCGGTATGGATTACAAAAGGGAGTTCGAAGTTTGGGCAAGTGAGTATGGGTGCGCTTACTAAACAATTTTTCGCTTTCTGAAAGGCTTCCTCACACTGTGGCGACCATACGAACTTAGTTCTTTTCTTCAGCAACGCCGTAATCGGAGCAATTAAAGTAGCGAAATTGGGGACAAATCGACGGTACCATGACACTGCGCCAATGAATTTCCGTACTTCCCTGACCGACTTCGGGGTTGCGATATTTAAAATCCCCTGTACCTTCTCTGGATCGACCTGAAGCCCATTCTCTCCCACCACGTAGCCCAGGTATTTTAGTTCCTCTCTACAGAATTCGCATTTGTCAAAGTTAATAACGAGACCTGCTTCTCCAATTTTCTTTAATACTTCGCTCAGCACCTCCTTGTGTTCCTCGAATGACTGCGTAACAATAATGATGTCGTCCAGGTAAACAAAGACTTTGTCGTCCAGGGGTCCGGACAGCACTTTGTCAATCAAACGTTGCCATGTTGCGGGTGAATTGGTAAGTCCGAAGGGCATCCTGTTAAAATGGAATAGTCCCCGACCAGGAACGGTGAAGGCGGTAAATTGCTTGGACTTTTCTTGCATGGGTACTTGCCAAAAAGCCGACCTTATGTCCAGCGACGATAAGTACTTGGCGTCGCGCAACTTGTCCAAGGTGGCCGAAACGAAGGGTAAGGGGTAGGCGTCCTTCTTCGCTACCTTATTTAGTTTCCTGTAATCGACGCAGAAACGATATTTCCCGTCCTTCTTCTTCGCCAACACGACTGGCGAGGCCCACGCGCTGTTGGAAGGTTCTACCACTCCAGCTTCCAACATCTCTTCCAACTGCTCATTAACTATCTTTTGCATGGCTGGCGATATAGGGTAATAGCGTTGTTTGATGGGAGGCGAATCCGTTTCGATCGCATGTTCCACAACGTTTGTGCATCCCAGCTTCGTCCCCATTTTCTGCTTTGCTTCCTCGATAACCTGCTCTAATTCTTCTTGTTGCCTTTCCGAAAGCCTTGATTTGCTTTCCAAGGCGTGAACTCGGACCTCTGTCTCCTGGTCCTTAAACCACCAGCTGTCATCCTCGAAATCTGTTATAATTTTCATCTCCTTGCAGAAGTCTACCCCCAGAATGATCGTGTGCGGCAACTCCGGAATTATCAACACCTCCTTGATCTTCACTCTCCCTTCCACTGACAGTGGTAGGTCTACTTTTCCTATCACCTCGACTGTCCCTCCATCGGCTACATTAACCACCTTCCTCGGTGTGCTACTGATCTCCACCTTCATTTCCTTTAACTTCTCCCAGCCTGGCCTGCCGATGACAGTTGTTGTCGAACCAGAGTCGAGTAACGCGCAAAATTTCACGCCAAGAATATCTACTGAAAGGTGAGGTCGCGCATCGTTTTCCTTACCGATGAAAACATAATCCACTTTTTCGTGCTGCGCTCCCTCTATAGTCTCCCTTTTAACAGAATGGTCCGGCAGCTGCGGCTTGGTCGGATCTTCGCTAGTTACGGCTCTCTGCGGACTACCCGGCTCGCCGTCTAGGCTCGGGCTCCCTGGTCGTTTCCCGATCCCTGTGTCTGACGCTGCTCCCCCTGAACGGAACGTTGTTCCTCTGCTGGTCTCCGATTGCATCGGTTACAACGCGAGCGGATTGTCCCTGGTGTACCACACCCGAAGCACCTTAGTACCCGACAATTCCTGGCAAAATGCCCTATGCGTCCGCAACGGAAGCACCCCCTCCCGTTTCCGGTCGCACTCGCCCTATTAGGTTGGTCGCGGTTGTCTGCTACCGATAACACTTGATGTTCGACTCCGAGGTACGCTAGGTCTGGCTCCAGTAGAAAGTGGTTGCGTCTTGACGGAGGAGGGATGAAAGCCTCTGCAGAAGATCGTATGGCTTCGAGTTTCCGACCTAATTCGACCATTTCGGTTATCGACTCTATCTCCTTCAACCCCAGTTGGGTCTGGTAAAAGGGATGGACAGTCCTTCGCAAGATTCTAAGTTGTTCCTTCTCTGAAATTGGGTCGTTCAAACGCGCGAACATATTTTTCATTGTAGCCACGTAGATTCCCATTGGCTCGTCCCTTCCTTGCGTCCTCCTGCGAATTTCCTCTAGCAGTCGCTCGTCGTAATCCGGTGGTAGAAATTCCTTCCTCAACTCCCTCACCAAGTCGTTCCATGAGTGCAAGGAACCCTTGTTTGCCCGGTACCAGATTAACGCGCGCCGTAGGTCGTAACAAGTCCCTCGTGCTGGAATAACAGATATTCTTGAGGAGTGTCATAATAGCCCGTCAGGAGAACATTTGGGAGTCAACAAAACTCTGTCAAAAATAAAGGAGAGATTCTATTGGCTTCACATGCGGGAGGATGTTACGAATTGGTGTCGCAAATGCACAGCTTGTGCCGGCAGCAAGGGTCCTCGAGTAAGAGCGAAAGGAGAAATAAGACAACACCACGTTGGAGCCTCAGGTGACAAAATCTCAAGGGAGAATCCTAAGATAGCCAGTGACAGGATGAAAACAAGGTACGACCTCCGAGCAAACTGTAGCGGATTCCAGGAAGGTGACCTCGTTTGGCTGTTCAACCCTCGAAGACGGAAAGGCAAGTCTCCGAAACTTCAGCGTCAGTGGGAGGGGCCCTATAAAATCCTAACACGGATCAACGATGTGGTCTACAGGATTCAACAAGGACCCAAAGCGAAGAAGAAGATTGTGCACATAGACAGGCTGTACCCATATCATCAGCCGGATCCAGGATGGACAACTGTTCGGGACGAACAGTCCTAAGAAGGGGGCAATGTGATGATTATGCGCCATCTGTTTGTCGAGAGGATGAATCAACGATTTTCGGTTGTTGTCTGAATTAAGAATTTATGTACTAAACTAACGAGCTATAAGCGAAGACAACTTCAAGCTGGTCGAAACTAAAAGAAATATAGAACATACCACAAGGAACCAGAAAACGAAGGTTCCAGAAAGTAGACAAAGGTGGAGCTGCCTATATAAAAGCGCCTGGCAGCCGCTATCGAGTCAGTTTTGATTATAAAGGCGATACAAGTGTTCCAAAGTGAAAAGTGGTGATAAAAAGCGATAATTAGAATTGAATAGTGCGAAATATTAAATTTGCTAGTGATTATAGTGAACTCTAGGAATTGTGTTTGTGTTATTAAATTGTGTTTTGTTTCGTAATTAATAAATTTTGTGTGGATAATTAAAAAGTGTATTCCTTAATTAATCCTACGAATCCGTTAAGCCGTAAAAACGTAACAGTATATATTATATTATGCTCATACTGTTTATAATTTGTAATAAAAAATGCATAATTCATACAAGCGGAGAAGGTTATGTGCAAAAAATCCTGCAGGTAACATAACTTACAATTTTTCTCGTTAATACAAACAGAGTATGGTTTAATTAATAATTATATATCATAAGCACAAAAAAACGGATTTTAATTAAATGGACGTTAAAAAAATATAGTTATATATCATATTATTGACATTAAGAATTAATTAGCTAAATTTTTGTGTAAGAATGATGTTACAGTGTCTGACTTCGTTACAATATATTTTTGTATAAATGGAAGTTTTATTTATTTTTTCTTGCCGCAAATGCTTTTGCCTTTTCCGCCGCCGCCGCCGCCACCCTTGTCCATTACTTCGAAACTTACTTTAATGTTCTCTTTTGCAGCCATTACACTAATATTTGCTAATGTTACAACTAGTTTCGCAGCGTCGGATAAACCATCTCGTGCCAGAAGCTTAAGGCCAGATTTAGAAATCAATTCTTTCGCAGGGTTTTCGTTTACACCCTTTAATCTAACAACGACTGGAATCTGAAGATCTAGATCTTTTGCTGCAGCAATGATACCTTCAGCAATAGTATCGCATCGCATAATGCCACCAAAAATATTTACTAGAATAGCATGCACTTTGGGATCGGACGTGATTATTTTAAAAGCTTCCTACAAATTAAAACGTTTCTTTTTATAATTTAAACTAATATACTACATTTACTTACCGTAACAGTTTCTTTTGTTCCACCGCCACCGACATCTAAGAAATTAGCTGGACTACCGCCGTTCAATTGAATAATATCCATTGTAGCCATTGCCAAACCGGCACCATTCACCATACATCCAATTGATCCTTAAAATAAATGAAGTTAGATGCTTGTAATTTGAGGCTTATGAAATAACGTTACCGTCTAATGTGATATAATTGAGATCGAATTTCGCGGCTAGTATTTCCCTGGCATCTTCTTGGCTTTCATCGCGACAATTGAATAGTTCTTCTTGCCTGAATTTTGCATTGTCATCAAACAGTAACTTCGCGTCCAGGGCTCTGACTAGAAAGAAATTATATTTAATACAAAATTATTGCCATTTTACTATTTTAATCCAAAGGCCATATAATAACTCAGTTGCAGGAGGAAGTAATAAGGTCAACTAGAGAGCTGAAGATCTCGGAGAAGACCTTACTTACGCAAAGATACTACATGGATTAATTAACGGCCCTTTTTATGCTTATCTAGCCACCCTAAAGCAGTTTTTGCAGCCCCGTCCCGGCCTTAGAATGCTAGGGGATGGGTCAGCCGTTACACCGTCTACTGATACGGATAGTAGGTGTTGCAAGAGTTATTGGAAATAAGATAGTAATTTGTTTTGGAAGCAATAAATTCGACACGAATCTTGCTTCCCCAATCAAGAATGAATTCAATGTCCCTGTTAATTGAGTCGGACAAATGATCTGACAAATGCTTGCCTGCATTACTTGTAACATGTAAAACTAACAGCGAAGTTGAACAGAAGAAATTATCAGCGAAGCTGCGAAGTGGGTTAAGACGCTTGTTGACGGAAACGGTATGAATGAAGCACCGGATATCTACCCGTCAACAGGAAGCAGAACTAAAAGAAAGCATTAAGATCTGGAGTGAAATAAAGGCTTATTTTAAGATCCTACACTCCCAGGTAGTCATGTTGACCATTATCATCTTATCGAGAGATACTCACATCCACCCGCTATTGCATCTTCAGCATAAGGATTTATCTCAATTAAAAGGGCATCCTTTTCAACAAATAAATCATACATATTTAGCAGCATTTGGCTTGTTTCATCAGCATGTTTTTCGAGGCCCACTTTTTTGGCAACAGCACACGCATCTTCTGGTGTTAATCCAACATTAATATCGATTGGTTGATAGTGTATCGCCTCTGGAGTTTCAGCAGCAACATCTTCAATACTTACGCCACCTTGGGACGAGGCAATGACAATTGGTCCCTTTAAAGAGAATGTTTTTTGTAAATGCTTTGCTTAATTTTAATACAGTTTAAAAATTACATTATACGATCGCTCCATCATTATTGCAAAATAAAATTCTCTACTTTGGAATGCTCTTTCGGCAATCATCACTTTGCTACATGGTTTACCTTCTTCTCCAGTTTGTTTTGTAACTAGAACTTGGCCTATCATTTTGTTTGCAACTTCCCCTGCCTCTTTGGGGCTGGCGAAATGAGGATTATTATATATTGAAGGTGAAGTTATTGAAAAATACCTATTAACAAGTCTTACACCACCTTTAAAGCCATTCTTGAAACGACCCACTCCTCGACCACCAGCCAATACTTGAGCTTTTACAGCTAGAAACTTAGTTCCTAGTTTTGTGGCAATCTCTTCAGCTTCTTTTCCCGATGTTGCTACTCCGAACCTTCACAATGTTTGAAACAAAATTGAGTTAATGAATTTCTTAAGTTCAACTTTAGACTACTCACTTCGGAGTGGGAATGTCCACAGAATTTAATAAAGAATATGAAATATGCTCCTGGACATTAAGATTTCGTCGTGGACCGGCTGACCCCAATCCAAGAAACTAGAGATAGAAAGACTTTTAAAACTCATCCATCAAACCGGTTTTAAGAACAGTGTATATACTTACATTGAAGCTCTTGCGAAGCACCAGATTTCCAGCTGCAACTGATTTTCGTGCAATTAAAGAAACCATGTCGAAAATAATTCTCGGGAGGCAGGAACCGTTTCAAAAAAACTCGTTTGTTTAAATTTTTAATCCAGGTTGATATTGTCCAATGTCTAAATCAAAACCCGAATCCTTTTGTGAATATTATGCACATGAGTTTCTGAAATAATAATGTTTTCAATGTTTGATTAATTGTGATTGAAATTGAGAAAAATAAATTTTAACAATTTCAACTGATTTTAACTTTATTAATTGTACTTCTAATGCAAACAAACAACAACACTTACATTTAATTGATCAACGGTTTTCCACGCTGAGAATTTTGATAAAATATAAAATCTATGAAAAATTGTTGTATTATTGAAAAACTTCAATTTTAATATATGTATGATGTTTTAGTTGTTTTGTTGCACCTCAGTCGGCTGCGAGTACAGAAAAATTATATTTTTATTGAGTTACTAGATCCTTTCGTCACTCGAATAAATCTGGAGCTAGTTAGAAAAGTAATAATTGTTGTATTCTTATAAGAAGCAGGTTATACGAAACCTAGACAATCTTCCGCATGGTGAAAACAAAAATCATCTTCAGCAGCTTAGGGATAACAGCAGAGTGATAAAAACGACGAGACGTGGCATGCCCCAGGAAGAACTCAACTTGCTGCCAGGAAGAAGTCAACTCTCGAAACAGTACAGTGCGACAGGATAAAAATAGTCAGCTATGTGCACCCAATTCACCCAATTCATCACGAGGCGTCTACAAGCTCCTATCAACAGATGTATCCTAAAAATCCGATGGCAAGATAGTATCACAAATGAAAAACTATGGCGTCGTGCCGGCCAAGAAAGGATCGACTACGAAATTAGGCGAAGGAAATGGAATTGTATTGACCACACTATGTAACGCGAAAACGAAAATCCAGTCGAACAGGTCCTTACCGAGAACAATGTGGAGGAGAACTCAATACCTGAACTCTAATAAGCAGAGGCCACAACAACTGGGAGATGCTGGACAGAGCTGAAAGCTGTCGCAAAAAACAGAGCCCGTTCGAGAGTAACTGTTTCTGCCCTATCACCTATGAGGGATTAAAGGGGAATAAGTAAGTAAATTAAGTATGTGGACGAAATAGTGATGAGATGAACTCAGGGTGAATCCGAGTCCAACTACATGTAGACGCGAGTCGAATTAGGTTATTGTCGAGTGAACTCCACTCAGCTCTACCGGGTTGAGTTGAAATTGTGCTTAGTTCGAGTTCGAACTCAGTTCAGTAGTTGAATTTAGTTGACAACAGCATCTCTCGAAAATTCAACTCAACCCCATGATGTATTCGTAGTAATTATGTATTCGTAGTAACTCATGATGTATTCGTAGTAATACTTCTTCTTCTTCTCTTCTTTGATCCGTAAGCTGGCGGTCCGAGCGGAAGCGGGTGCCGCTTTGAAGTTGCCAAGTTTCTTCGGTTCTTCGGATTGACCAATTTTGGTCAATTCGGCAGGTCGACCACTCTCCTACTTTCACACTCTAGGCTTGGGACCAGGCGACGGCGGAGTTAGTGCAAAACCTACCCACGACCATGCAGCCCTCACAGCCCAACTTTACATTTTGGCTTGGTAGGCCCGATCACATTGACCTATCCCAATCAAGACAACTACCGCTCGGACCGCCAGCTAACGGATGAAAGTAGAAGAAGATGGTTTTGCACTGTCGTTTAACAATCTCCTCTGGGCACCGGGCGCACCCAGTAGTATAATGCCTTATTCTGATATGGATGAACCTTACCCTTCCTACCTCCTTCCATGGGGCTGTTGTGGACCAATTAATCTGGAGAGGGCCAAGGCAAGGAGGGCCGAAGTAGAATTGAGAGCACCGTTTTCGAGAACTCCTTCCCATAGCATAAAAGTTGTTAGACATTATTCATAGGAAATTGTCCAAACTTTCCAATTTTGTAAAAAAAAAGTGAAGTTGAAATTTTAGTAAAAAAAAAACAACAAAATTTTGACTTTGACGACTCATAACTCTGGAAGTTGGTGGGTTGAAACCAGGGGTCGTATTCATAAAAACGAAGGATATGCTCCCAAGCATAAGGTAGAAGTATAAGGTT
Source organism: Thereva unica (assembly GCA_949987705.1). Lineage (NCBI taxonomy): Eukaryota > Metazoa > Arthropoda > Insecta > Diptera > Therevidae > Thereva > Thereva unica. The sequence continues at coordinate 7,374,135 of OX465283.1, forward strand.
ATGATTTAAAGTAAAAGGTAGAAGTATAAGCATTTCCTTCTTTCCGTATTCATAATGATTACCTTATACTTGTGAGGATATCCTTAATAATTTGCAAGTAAAAGCATATCCTTTTTTTTATGAATACGACCCCTTGACTTTTACAGTTTGGGTGAGTGGGAGTAGTCTACGTAGATTGGTGCCTTATTCCTGAAAATATCTAATAGGGTTACAAAAATACAGGGTAATATGTAAGTTTCTAACTAAAAAAATTAAAATCGCCCTAGCGATTACCGTTACGTTACGATATTTTTGACAATGTCGAGTACCATTTTCGTGAAGCGATTGTCCTGCCTATATAGTAGAGCTAGGATGCAAGCAGATTTTCGTCATGGACGGTGATACCAGAAAATGTTTGGGTGAACAAATGATGGAAAAAAAACTGTCGTCATTGCGACCCCTTGCCTATAAAACCAGTTTTTGTTTTGATATGATGGTCAAGTGTGCGGAAGGCCTTACTCTGCATCTTACTACCTCGATTGTAGCTTTTGTTACTTGGATTAGGTGTTTTGGAAACCGGAAGCACTCCATAGCTTTAAATAGCTCCTCACGCTTGGCGCTGTCATAGGTTTGCTTGAAGTCTATAGTACAGTACATGTTGAAATCCCATGATTTTTCCAAAAATTTTCTTAAAATGGAAATATGGTTTGTAGTGGACCTACTTGGTCGAAAGCCACATTGATATATCGGCCTTGTAGTTTTCAAGCTATCCCAATAATGCTCTTAACTTATCAGGTTAGTATAGAGTTCGCACGTTCCATGTAAATATTCCGAAATCATTGTCCTATTTCCGGTCCGAGGCTCTGCTGTCGGATTCATAGCAGCTAATATTGCCAGGGAGGATCACTAGTCCTTCGCTGGTAGGCGGGATTATAACGTCCGACTCGCTACTACCGTCGTTGGTTGTTTATCCAGCGGACATCACGTGGAGGTGCCGTTTCGATTGTCACCACCCAATGAGTTCAATAAAGGCAACAATGCAACCGTTCCACTGCCAGCGATGGGTCAAGAAATGTCGAGCTGGGAAACTATAGCTTACAAGATGAGACTCGTCCTAGATGTGTGGAGCTTGATGAAGAGGTTCAAAATATCGTCTATGCAAAAAGGAGGACTGCATAGTGTGGGAGTAAACCAAACGTGCTAGTCTTGTTTTGATAAAAAATATAATCGTGTCGGCAAGATGGGCTTAATTTCAGTGGAATAGTCTCTACGTCAGGAGCAGGAGGAGTAGATGAGTCTATTCATCTGACGGCTAACATAGAGATAATACTTAACATTGGGAACTGGAGAAATTCTTATAAAAGACCAACGCTCGATTTGTACTGTAGCAATGGAGTCTCTGGAACGATTTAGAGCAGAGTCTCTTCGGTTAAATTTAAAGTGAAATTGTTGTCCATAATTGTTTGTTCACAACAAGACATTCCAATTTAAACATGCAATACGTATAAATATTAAAAAACACAAATTTCGACACCGACTCAAAATATTTTTAGCAACAAAACCGGAAACCGTAAGTAAAAATTGATAAAGTCCATTCAATTGCGAATCTCTCCAGATTCCGAATCCGAATTTCTGAATACTGTTCAGTGGAAGCCACAAGTTTGCCACAATTGCAAGCTCATTCATAACTACAGCACCAGCAGCATCATAGTAGAAAATTTTTATTGAGTAAAGTAACACGTGTTTTGAGAAGTTGAAATCAATTTTATATATTTGTAGTGCGATTGAAGATTTTATTAACACAAATGAAAATGACAATAGAAAACGAAAACGAAGAAATCAGCCCGGAAAAATTGAAAATATTAGTTCGAAGCATTTTAATATCGAGATCTAAAGATGGAGCGACCATAGCAGAAATCCGAAGTAAGTTTCATTCATTTTTTGTGTTACGGGACTTTCTTTTTATCATTGAAGATGATTCATAATACTTTTCATTTGTAAATTTGTAGATGATTACCTAAAGATAATAGGAACACCCTTCCCTGCAGTTAAAAATACTGTAGAGTTTCTTCTTTCGATACCAGAAGTTGCATGCTATTGCGATCAGAAAGGTACACTGATTTTTTCAGTTTTGCGATCGGAGCGATCGCAACATATTCTAGACATGGTGAAGAATCAAAAGTCATCACGGCACGATCGTAATAGGTATAGTTCCAACAATGACATAAACAACTGTGAAACAGAATTACATTCATGCCAGGATAACTTGTGCTTTTTTAAGGACAATTATAACTATTTGTAAGTGTTGGTGAAATATAGAAATTAGAACAGTTCGAACATTAAGTCTTTTTAGAAAAGGACAGCATGTGCCTGGGAAAAATACTAACCTTGAAAATTCATTTACAAGCTGGACAAATTCCTCTGAATGCCGTAGTAGTTTGAATTCGTACAACAATGAACTGAGCTACAATGCACACCTTTATGATTATCAGTTACTTGGTGATGACTTCTTTTTATCTATGGCTAAAATGGAATTGAAGTGCAAATTCATACCTGGTAAAAAAATGGGATTATTATTATTCACTAAGGAAATATAATTTTAATCTTACTATATCCACAACAGGTCATCGTGTATATCAGTCAGGACTCTGCGTATCTGGACAAACTCTATCCGACGCTGCACATCGAGTTCTTACTACACCAGCTATCAACAAACGAATCATCGTCAATATCGGATCAGTTGACATTCTAAATGGACATGAGCTCATCGACATTCAGCATGATTTCCTTAAGCTTATGGAAGCATTCGAGCAACGTGGCATCAGTCCTATCATCACGACTCTAGCCCCTCTAGCCAATCTAGGACATCGACCGAATATAAAGGACATTCTCAATTCGTTTAACGAATTCATAAGATTCCACAGTTTTCAGTGGAAAGTCATCGACTTGTGGCCATGCATGGTCAATAAAAGCGGACAAATTTTGTTCGAATGTTATCAAAAGTAAGATTTCATCATATCCAAATGTGACAATTAATATGACATGTGACAATATTAATAATTATAACTCTTTCAGCGGAGCTCGATATGTCACTGGCAGCACTCAGCCGCATGTTTTCTGGAATAAAATTGGACGTGAACGAATATTGAAAGAAATCAAGAAGAACATAGCGCTATAAGTTTCTACTTTTGTATCTGTGTTGTTTTTTTTGTGTTTAATGTTAGTATATGTTATTGTTATTATTAGTTATTTATTGTTATAAGAATGCATTTTGTTTTTATTATCAAGGAATCATTGAAATAGCCGACATGATTCCTTGATGATAAGAATAAGTGTAATCGAATTTCATTTGAAATTTTGTCGGCTTATTTTAAGTGAGATTCGATTAAATGTTAAGTAATAAAATCGCGATTTTATTTCCTTTTTTAGGATAAAATAAATTAAAATTAAAATTCTAAGTACTTTTGTAATATTGTCAGGCAATCAGGTGAGACATCTACTCCCCTAATAAAAAAATATTGTATATAATGTTTTCAAATAAAATTCAAATTGCACATATGACTTTTTTATTTACACTCAATGATTTATTAATAGTAGAACACATCGTACTAGTTTACTATAATAGCCGTTCATAACATACTGTCGCCTGGTCTGGTTGCTCTAGATATATCGAAACCTATCTGCCTTGTTGAGCAAACTCCAGCCTTTCGAATTAGTATCGACTTTGGATTGAGAGTTTTTTTCTAGCCGTTCAATTAAGGTTATATTGGACGTCATCGAATCCAAACCCTACACCATTTCGGCCGATCTTCGTCAGGGGTCAATTCTATCAGCTATACTAAGACCTGTCATGAGAGCAAGCTTGGAAAACGCTTTAGCGAGGCTAGACAAGATGCACAACTGCGTCATCTGATCGGATATGGCACGTTTTACATCTCCATAGACTCATCATCCACCGCAGAAACGTGCCTGCCTTGTCAAATTTTTTCTCTATTAGCATAGCGACGGTTTCACTGAAATGGTCGCCCTTCTGCCTACACGGCACCCTATACGAAGAAAATAGATTGTTGACAGTATAAAGGGACTTTCCTGAGCCTGTAGTCTTCCACATAAAAAAAACGGAAATATTTTAAAACTGCATAGGTCTATTCCCACACACGCTCCGGTCTACCTGCCAGGCATGCCTGTACAGGTAGACCTCTCCGGTGCACCATAGCATGTAGGGCTATCTGGCACCATCCAAAGAGAACCGGGTACACCGAATTGAAATCGTATGGCACACGGATGACACCGTCAAAAGCAGCTGCGAGTGCCGGTATCTGTGACGAAGCTCTAAGGTTAAGCTTGGATACTCCGATTAATGTCTTTCAACCAAACGTGTATGGCCTACAGCTTTGTAATATTGAGATCTTCAGGAGGGCCTGCGGGGATGCGTACAAGGAAGTGATGTCGTCGACTAAGGGTAAGCGGTCCTCAACGATTATCTGCCCTGTAATCATAAAAAGCATCGTACAGACCCTGTACAGACCCAGAAGGGGAACACGGGCAGGCGGCCTGCAGTAGACGTGGATGACGCAGAATCTCAGGGGTAAGGAAGGAAGAAGTTGTATAAGCCACGAATGGCCTGGACGGTATACCGACACAGCAGCGAAGCTGGCAGCCAATTTGCCACCAGGTGGGTTCGCGCGAGTATTCACAGCGTGACTGGGGGGAGGAAGGAGCGTCACAAACTTATGCTTTTACCGAACCCAAGTAAGCCCTGAGGGGACCCGTCGGCCTACAGACCGATATGCCTCCTAAATACTAATGGGCAAGATTTTCGAAAGGGTGATATATAACAGATAGCTCGGAAGTTCGTTAGGGAGGGTGGCTTGTCGGAAAGGCAATTCGGCTTCAGGAAGGCTAGATCGACAACGACGGCTGGATCAATGCTGTCAATATGGTGACTAGACCAGCAAGGGCCGCAATGGATCTGAATGAGAGTTGCGCATTGATAACCCTTGGTGGGAAAAATGCTTTCAACACTACGAGATCGATAATCGAAGTAGTGCTAATCAGCAGGTGGAAAAGCTTGAGACCATAGCGGTGAAAGTAAGTGACTAGTCATTCGCTCTCCCAACCCGCACTTACATATTTGGGAGTGATGATTGATTGAAGGCTCAACTTCGGGGTGCACTTAGCGGATGCGGCGGCAAAAGCTTACACCATCAGCCCATTACCGAGACTACGTCCGATGATGCAGCATGTATCATGGCAGGCACTACCTTAGCAGTGCTCTCAATATTTCACGCTCGCATTTCAGATTTTCGTTTAGTGGGGAGCAAAACTCGTTTTGCCCTTACAGTGTAAGACTTATTCTTGCGCATGACCATCTACTCTTTTGCAAAGCCAAACCTTAAGGCCTCCATTCACACAAAGACCGCTGTCAGACATGGCCCGATGAACGCCACACACTACTCAGTCTGACTGAGGCATGAAGGCAACCCCTGACAGGCCGTGGACTGCAGGTGAACTCATAAAAATGTGTAAATATGTTCCCGGGCTCATCGAAAACTTTACACTGAATAGAAGTTCAGATCTTCAAGCACGGACTAACGATAAATGCCCACACACATAAAGATTTTTGCTAGTTTTCCTGGACTGCAAGTCACGGCCTGGTGAGTGTGTGGTGAAACTTGACCTAAAGGCGAGAAACCTTAGGCCATGGCCTGCCGGCGGCTTGTATGTGAATAGGGGCCTTTACATAAACCCCCATACATTGCAAGATGTTTCACATGTTGTATACATTGGCACACATATAACCAATAACCTGCATATACCTTCGCCGCTTCAGGTTGGACGTTTCACCGTTCTGCCCAGAATTCCTAGACGATGAAGAGGATGCGGAGCATGTGGAAGCATTTGCTGAGTTGCAGCTAAAACTTGAGGACATCTTGGACCATTTATGATAAGGTCGGAGGATATGTCGAAAAAGATGGAAGTGGTGCTAAAGGCCAGAAGCCAAGGACGTAGCCAGGATTTTGCTTCGGGAGGGGTTTTTGTAGGTTAGGTTGAAATGGCACGCTATTGGGCCCATTGTGATGCCATTAGCCATTCTAGTGTTGGAACAAAGTGCAGGCCATTTCAAGCCATTTGGAGCTTTTGATAAAGCGACAGAGTTCAGGGACCCCAGTATTTTGCAGCTCGCTCAATGCATCAAGGAAGGGTGAGCCAAGGAAGGTCCCTCTTTCCTTGCGAGGGCGGGACATGTACAGAGAAGATGGGAGACAGTTTCTTCCTCTTCTTCATTACCACAACATCAGCATAAGTCGTTGTGGGGAAGTCTTAATCTTTCGGCGTGCCGGCCAAAGGGGCAGTGACCGATCAGAGCATTTACTACATGGGTTATCTCCTTTATGTTTAACAAAACTAGAAATTTTGAACGCTTTGCGTCCAAAGTTGGCCAGATTGCATGAAGAGTGCGGAACTCCGTTGCTGTGGTCCATCTCAACCCATCTCGAGCTAAGCTGATTTTCCTCCAAGCTAGTTTGTAGGTCATTCCTATCCGGGTTAAGTGGGGTGTCCTTTCCACTTCGGTTCCCTGTCTAGCAAGCTCATCTGCCCTACGGTTCCCCTAATCCTATTACCTATGTCTAGGAATCCAACAAAGTTTTATATGAAACTGAATGGCAATCTCACACAGAGACCCGCGGCAGTTCAGAACAGTCGTGGATGTTGTGACGGCAGAATGGGTTTTTGTAAGAATCATAATAATGATCTGTGTAAATGAGACCTCCCCTTCCGCCCTATACTTTTTTACTTTTTTTATACACAGTCATCTAGACATTTTTTCCTTTCTTCGGAAATGCAAATTACACACCAATAAACATTGCGCACATATTAATAAGACATTCGCTTATGTATTTTCAAATTTCCGCTTCGAAATGTACCAAGAATGCTACTGCGCATGGAAAATAGCCTTTTGAGAAACCTCATCTTGTTTGGTTCGCGCTATACATAGCTGTCGCCAAACGTATTTCTAAGAAGAAAAAATGCGATTTGAATGGTGTTCTGCCTATCTCAAATTTAGTATACAATTGAAGAAAAACTATTTATTTTTATTTAATTTTTCATGCTTTCTGCGATGTCTTTTTTCATTCGGGGGGGGGGGGGGGGGGTTTGAACCCCCAAAACCCCTCCCCTGGCTACGTCCTTGCCAGAAGCTTAAGCATTAGAAAGTCCAAAGAAAGAGAAAGACAAGAAGTGCAAGGAGAGATAGTGGCTAGGTAGCTAGACGGATCGACTGTTTCGGCTCTGGTGAGGGTTCTCTTTGCCAATCTCTTTGTGCCTTTAGACAGGCGGTCGCATATATTCCCTCGTATACCCTAATCAGCAGGATACTCTCAATCGGGACACTCTTGTTGAAAGGACTTTGAAAACAGCGAAACAGTAGACGGCCTGGGCCAAATAAGGTTCTGACACTCCATTCATTGATCCAGAATCGGAAATAATGAAGGAGGTCCAAACCGGATTTGTTAATTTTTTATCGAGTTACCCTTCTAGCTCAGAAGACGTTCCTTTTTGTGGCGTTCCGCTACGCGGGCAACGTATTATTGGACCGCAGTAGGACAGATGTCTGTACTGATTGTCTTCATTTCCGGGCATTGCATTCTAAGCTATTATAACCTGTAGAGGATCGAACCCAGTAGGTAGAACCCAGTCATTGAACAGGCTACTCTTAGTGACAAATTTCTCAACATGGAGAGCTCAGCAACTTTTCTAAGCGGTAAAAATCTGAGCTGACTTCAATAAGTCCAAAACGAAGGCCGCACTATTGTGGACCTTATACATTATTAAAAGATAGAGAATAAACTCGGGCATAAACGTGGAGAATATAAACAATACTTTCTAGCTTAGTCTGCAATAATAAGCAGATTCTTGATAAGATTTATAATTCTTTCAAAATAAAAAGTTCGCAAAAAATATAACATAAATAAAATATCAACTTTCAATCAAAACTTACACACAATCTCTTTCATCCAGCCAGAAACTCAATTCGGAATCCAGATGAGCATCTGCTAAAGAAAGGCCTCCCCAAATTGAAATGGAATAAAATTAAATTTCCAACTTGATACAAAAATGCTCCACCAAGGCCCCAAGTGTGAAAGCCCCAGACCCAGCAAAATAAAATTCCTCAAAGATAGGCGTCGACGCATTCTACAGGCAAACATCTGCAAGTAAACTAGATGCAAGTAGCTAGAATTTATCATGCACTAATCTCCATACTAGCCATGAAATCTGTTCGTAATGTTTAATTCGAAGCTCGCAAATGAAGTAGTCCGAATCGATCGATATCCAACACTCGCTTTTAGAGACAGTCTGCTGGTCTGCAGTCCGCATGTGGCTATGGCAGGTCCACTTCCACTTGCAAATGGACTGCTTTGTGCTCGTATGTAGCCTCCATTTAAATTTGCATTATCTCGTGTTCGATCCAACTCCCGCCCGATGAACGAGTCTGGATGCTCCGATGAACAGCGATTCATTCCAGTGTCCACACAGTCCGTTTCCATTCCGTAATCAGATTATGTTCACTGTGTGCAGCCAGAAGTCTGTCCAGTTGGGTTCACTCTAGGCATCGGTCTTCGCTGCTGCAGCCTTTCGGTTCCTGTCCCTGTGCAGTTCCTCCTTACCTGAATAATTTATGGTGGAAAAGGCGCGGAAGGTAAAAAGAGAAATCAGAATTCGTACACATGTTCCCCGGTTCCCGCCCGTTCCGCAGGGAAACCCAGCCGCAGGGCCCGAGGCAACGAAAGGTAGTCGCCAGCTGGTTTCTGGATTCTGGGAGTCGCATTCGAGCGCGCGGCTGGAAGCCGTTCCTTTGTCAATACACATGCACTTTTGTTACTACGATTTCGGATTCATTCAACTGGGCGAATGCGTTTCTCTCACTTGCACCCATTGTCTCCAGTCCCGAAAAAAGAAGAGGAAAGGAGGAACAAAACACAGGCGGTGAGATGTGGCTTGTGTGCAGAGTACGGGACGGAGGCGCGCTGTTGTTGCTGCGTTTTTATAGTTTCTTTTGGGTGCCCCATACTGCCAGGGACGGCTTCAGGTTTTTCTTTTCTTATTGTTCCAGAGATGGGGTTGCCCGTTAAGCCGGAGTTGGAGTCGTCTATCTATTTATTCATTACCTCTGCTCCACTCGTCGAATCTTGGCAATTACCTGTCTGTATTGTGTGTTGTCATTGCAGCCGACGAAGCTCCCCATGGCCAAGCACGGCGGCATGCTGCTCCACGGCTGAAGTTGTCCATCGTAGCTTGGTATTGATGTTGATTTTGAACGTTCGGAATGGGAAAGGTGAGGCGAATGTATATAGCGCGGCAGCGGGCATCGCCATTGCTGCCACACTTCACTTCCACACAAAAACATCAAACAGTACAAACCGAGAAGGAACCGGAGACGGAGTCTCTATGAAGCGTTGTTCCGCGATTCTTGTGGCGATTTATTGGTTGCGTTAATGTTGGAAATGACTCGTGAGGAGGAGGAGGAGGTCAGAACGTTGCTATCGCGCCATCAGGCTCGGATAATTGCTGACCTTTCCGGAACGGATCTATTGACAGTTTTAGTGAAGAATTCTGTGATAACATCCTCCCAGGAGGAATTGCTAAAGAGTAGTGCGCCCGCCAGTGATAGTGTTAAGCCAGCAGAAAACAACAGTTCTGGTGATGGTGATGATGGTGGTGTTGTTGTTGTTGTTGATGATGGTGAAAATCTTAATGATCCCTACAGGGAGAAGTGCCTTCGGCTGATTGATCTGATCGCGAAAGATGGATTTGGAAAGTTTAAAGAGTTCTGCTATGCCATCGAAAATGAATGCCCTCAGCTGATCGAGGATTTGATTAATGATCGGCTCAAAAATGGTAGGCTACCCGCTGTTGACGTGCTCTAGACTAAAACTCGTTTTGTAATTTTGCACGCACAGCAGCTTTTTGATATTTTCAATTTTGAAATTGTAGGTTTTAAATGGAGTCAAATTCGGCGGCGACTTGCTTTTGTGTACCCTTGAACTCGATATGGCCATTCCATACGACGAGGCGTAATTCTATACGTTTTCCGCTCAATTTAAATCAGCCACCAATGGACTTATGTGTTTCAATGGATTCGGATGCATAAAGAAGATTAATGTGGCCAAACCAACCATAAAAGACAATCAGTTTCAGTTTTGGTTTGATTGCGACATTCAATGTGCCCCCATATAACAACAACATTGGCCTGTCGAACTTCAAATGCGATAAAGATTGTTGCGATATACACCGGAAGCACATCTATCGAAGAATAACAATTATTTATATTAAAAATGCATTTCCTGGAAGCGATATCTCTGGTCGATGTTCGATTATTCGATTGAAACTAGTGAAATTTCTCAACTTTCTCGAAAAGGAAATGCTTATTACAGGTGCGAGGTTGACGTAATACTTCCGAATGATGGTGGCACGGCCTGTAAAATGCAAATTGGCCACAAAGTAACCGTTTCGTGATTTTTATCTAAAAGTGTGTTTAAAAACTTAATCCACTTGGACTTACGAAGATTTGAGAAGAGATTAACTGGATAACTGGTTTTTTTGTTTTATCAAACACAAATGATTTTATACAAATGAAGTGTAAGAAAACGAGACACAAAACGTCTTGGGGAAGTCGTCGATGATTTGTTGAGGAATAAACTGGTTATCCTCTAGTCTAGTCGCTAGTGTCTTCACAGATTCTGACTGCAGCGAATTTTTAATAGTCCATGACTGAATGTTATAATTATAGACGTTTTTCGGGAGGTCATAATTATATACCTATGACTGTTAAAACTGCTTTTGGTAAATACAATATCCGTCGTCATTTTGTTGTTTAGGTACTATTAACGTCTTGCTTTTGGTTTGTAATGATAACGTTGCAGTTTTGATGATTTTTAATTTAAGTTTTGTTTTTAACTACTAGCCTTGGATTACTGAAATAGGCATCTTTTTTTTTGGTATTATAAGTAAACGCTCGGAGAATTTAGATACGAATTGTTAGATTTTTGCTTTAAATTAAGTGTAAACAAAGCAACAAAAGGTATAAATATGCTTTCTTCTTCTTTAATGGCTCTACAACCAGAATCTGGTCCTGGCCTCTCACAACTATACACTCCACCGGTTCCGATTCTGAGCCAATGTCGTCCAGTTTGGTATCCCTAAGCTCTGAGCATCCTGGTCTACACCCTCCTTCCAGCGGAGTTGGGTCACCCTCGCTGTCGCACCCCATAGATCTTACCACAAAGAACTTTCCGGGCAGGCTCATCTTCACTCAGGCCAACAATCCTCCGAAGTATTTTCCTCTCGAACACGGCTAAGAGGTTTGAGTGCTTTTCGCCAAGCACCCACGTTTCAGAAGTATATGTGAGAGCCGGTAAGACCATCGTCTTATATAGTAAAAGTTTAGACGTTATGGTTAGATGCTTGGATTTAAAGAGCCTTGACAGATTATAGTAGGCTTTGTTGACTTTTAGCAGACGTGCGCGTATTTCTGGTTCCATGCTATTGTCGGCTGCTACTATTGACCCAAGGTAGGTGAATGATTTTACCACTTCAAACTCGTGTTCCTCTACCTTGATTGTGGGACCAATGTTAGGTGTTGTTGTATACGAGGCCACCATGTAGTTTGTTTTGCTTTCGTTAATGTGCAGTCCCAGATTTGCTGCCGCCTGTTCAATCTGAGTGAAAATTCTTGTTCAGCTGTTGTTGTTCTTCCAATGTTGTCAATGTCGTCTACATAAGCCAGTAATTTGGTGGACTTGTGGAGGATTGTGCCCCTTGATGCCACGCCCGAATCTTGGATTACTTTCTGCAACGCCAGGTTGAAAAGGAGGCAGGCCAGACCATCCCCTTGTCGGAGTCCATTGTAGATGTTGATTGGTCTGGAAATGGTTCCGTATGCCTTTACTTGTCTTGTCAAATTGGTCATGGTCAAACTACATAGTATTGTCAGTTTGTTGGGGTTGCCGAATTCTCTCAAGGCGGCTTTGAAGTCTGTGAAGTTTTGAAACTCTAGACATATTCCCATAGCTTCAAGGTGAAAATCTGATCGGTCGTTGATTTGCCTGGGCTGAAGCCACACTGGTATGTTGGCCTATGATGTTTCGGACGTATGGGGCCATTCTGTTTTGTAGGATAGCGGAGAATATATTATACGTGGTGTTCAACAGCGTTATACCGCGATAATTAGTGCAGAGGATGCCTTTTCTCCAATCTTCTGGCATCGTTTCCTGCTCCCATACTTACACAATTAATTCAAGAATCGCTTGGTGTAATGTAGCCCCTACATTTTTAACCAGCTCCACTGGATGTCGTCTGCACACGAGGTCTTGTCGTTTTTGAGCCGGCTGATGGCTCTGCTAACTTCTTCTAAGTTTGGTGGCGGCAGCATAGCATTATCATCAAATATTTGTGGAGCCACTGAGTCCTCAGTTAGCTCGCCAATTATTATGAAAATGCTTTTCCCATCGCACCAAGATGCCTTTAGAGTCGGTGATCAGATTCCCTTCTTTGTAATTTTAGTCTAGTGTTTTAAAATAAATTGAATTTTTGAAAATGTCAAGAGGAAAAAGTTTAATAATGCTGCGGCTTCACCGACCTCAGTTCAATAATGTTGAGTTCAATTCACATAAGTGGCTTCACCTTAGTTCATGTGCAGCTCGTCCTTGAAATTGTTGTTGCTTTTTCGCCAGAAGTAAGAAATGCGAAAGCCCACTAGAATGGCAGTTCACTTTTTCAGTTGACTACTCTCTTTTTAACGAGCTTTTACGTGGAACTTCAGTTAAAGTCCAGTTGGTTTGTTTTATCTTCAGTTGAATACGGGGAAATTGTATGCAAACTGAGGTATTTTAAATTTCAGTTCGTCTCGCATTAATCCACATAAGCCGCGTGCGGGTGGCACTTGCACTCACGTGTCGACGCAGGCGCGTCTCATGTACAGGTGGCCGAGACACTAATTTCGAGTGACAGTGGCGCGAGTGTTTGCAATGATGGAGGAACTAATTGAAGCTGTTCGAAGCGAAAAACGTTTATATGTGCGGCGGGCGATAGAATGGTTTCCACTTTTTCTACGTAATTCTGCTCAGTAAGGCAGAGAAGGTTGACGTTATAAGTTATACGATTCAATTTTTAGGCTATGGCATTCTTGATTTGCATCTGCTGCAAAAGACGGTCGAAATTGGAGAAATGCTCTAGAAAGGGCAAAGGTTCGGACTGCAATGCCATTGGATGGAATGGGATTTGTTACAACGAACGTTCATAGTAAATGTCATTTCATAGAAATGTCAAATTTCCAAATTTTAAAAACGGGCGGAACGGATTGGTTCTGTTTGAGCCTTTAATCGGATCAACATTTTTGTAAGAACTAAAATTGTAGAGAATTTCATTGTCAACGTTTCAGTCAGTCATACGCAATAGCCATACAACCTATAGAAACAGAGAAACAAGGAAAACTTGAGAAAAACGCGATATCTCCGGCGGCCATGTTATTTTTGTGATTCCGAAATTGTTTTCTTAAAATGTCACAAGGAAGCTCTGGACCAATTTTCAGCCATTTTGTATTTTTTCTCCTTAAAATGCTAATTTCCCCGGACTATTTACACTAATTTGCACCGATCACAAACATTTTCAAACCAGTAATACCTGGAACACAATGCTCACCATAAGCCGTGGGCTATAAAAGCTTTTCGTTGACAAATAATAGATACCATGTATCTACCTAGAAACGAACAAAATAAAACTATCGGCGAAGTGACCATAACTACGACCATAAAAATTAGAACCTATTTCTATTTTTTGGTTGACGCTTACAGTTCTACCAAATCATACATACAAAAAAACACCGCTGTCAACAAATAAAACGTTATTATTTTGACAAAAAAGTGCCTTTTTGACAAATTTTGTTGTGTCTGAGGGTGCTTTATTTTAAAAATAAAAAAATACACGTGTTGCATTCTTTTTTTTTGTCATATTAGTTTAAATTAGTTTCAATTTAAATTTGAAACTCATTTGACAGGACATTTTTTTTTCAACGCCTACGGTATCGCTTTGCTCTATTATAATTTTAGTTTTACGATTGACAGCGATGGCAAAATTTGAGAGCGATAGAGCTTTCATAGCCCACGGCTTATGGCGAGCATTGTGTTCCTGCTATAAGTTCGTGTATGCATGAGCAAAAGCATTTTCCCAATACAAACAATTTAAAAGATACCAATCAGAAAAACGTTTCAAACAAAAGAAAAAAACAGAAAAATACTTTACATAAATGCCTGAGAGAGTGACTAACATTGAACCAAGCTGAATTGAACTGAATACCATTTGGTGCTCAAACCAACCGACTAATGACTGCGAGTCGTTACTAAAATTCTCACCATCTTCACCTGAATGAATGATTGTGCAAATTTTAGCATTCCAAGGTAACTTTTGAATTGTTTTATCTCGAATGCACAGAGTAATTAGTTTTTAGATACAGAATTACGAGGAGCTAGACAATATAAATGCGGCAAAAATCTGTTTTGACTAATTATCTGGAATGTGGAATCTGACATATTTGCATTGAATCAGTGATTAGCAGCGGATTCAAGTGTTGCAATGGATATTTCCTCTCATGATTTGTGGTTGTTGTTAAATTCCTTTATAATAAAAAAGGAGTATATTAATAAATAGGCATAAAATCAAGGATAAGGTACTATACAAATCTATTAAATAACTTCAGTTGTCGTTTAAAATGCAAGCTACCATTTCAGAGGACAGATTAAAGGCTTTAAAACGTAAAACTTAGTGTGAATAAAACAAGCGATAGACTAGATGGGCGCATTGAAGCATCGTTACCTATAAAAAGGAAACAATTATTCCCAAAAGAAGGCAGTATTTCAATAGGATGTGTCCATTTATTCACTCATTCACCATTTTCATTTCATCCTTTCAGGGCTTATGAGGCGCCTTAATTAAAAACTTTTCAAACTCTTTTGTTGCTGCATTTGATATCGTCCTTCGCTTAAGGAATTTTAAAAAGACCTGAATAAATGAAAATTAAAAGGTATAATGGCTACGTGTATATGGTGGGTGTTGCAGTAGACCCGTTCTCTGGGATTATCCTTGTTGAAGACAATGCACTTCGTATTACCTGATTTTTCCAGCCAAATTGCATGTCTTGCTTTGAATATGCTAGAAGTGCGACATTATCTGCGAATTTAATATCGTCCAATTGTTCTACAATTTCTAATTTGATTCCTCTTGCTTCTCTATTCCATTTCTTAATTAATTCGTCAAGTACACTTAATGAAGAGTAATGGTGAAAGGGTGCAGCCCTGCTTTACTCCAGTTAAGTTAACTCAACTCAATTCAAGAATCAAGAGTTGACTTATCAACCTGTTATCATATGAAATTATGGTTAAACTTTACTGATGCTGGATTTATGTAAAGCAATTTCTTAGGTCGAAGTGAGTAATTATAATGACTGTATGTTCTTCTTGTTAGAGCGTTTCAATAGATTGCTCACCATTTTCTATGCTTTCTCTAGACGAATGACCGTATATTTTATAGATTGACCGAAAAAGTATTTCTACAATGTCTTCTCCAACGAACATTCTGTTCAATACCCGGGTCATATTGCAAAATATTAAGCCTAACATATTCATTGTTTTATGTAGCTTCCATCTTTTCGTATTACGTCAGTTACTTTCCATTCATCTGCTAAACTATAATATCCCATTCTTCATATGAACGAACTCTTTAAATTGGGAATTTTATAATGAACTTACAAAGAAATTCAATTTCAATTTAGAATTACCAAATCTGCAATCTCTGTACCTCAAGCTGTGCGTGATTTATTATAAACAAATTGTTGCAGTTTACACAATGTTGCTCCCTTTAGGTGTGCACCAAATTATCTCAGCAGAGAGCACAAAATCGAACACTGGAATTGCGTTGTTGATGAGTTTGGCCCATTGGGTAATGGGTGTGGGTGCTCCCATGAATCACCTGAAGTTTTTAAAGGATGCTCTACGTTTTTTTTTTTATTTTTTCGAAAAGTTTCGAGTGAAACATGATGCTCTATTGAAATTTCTTAAGGTCCAAGTTACAGGTTTCTGCATCCATTCGTTTGTTTGCTTTTTTATCTGCAAGATGTTGCACGGATGCACTTCAATATCCTACGGTGCTCCTGGTGGACTATGCCCATGATCAACGTTCATACATAAAAAAATGCGGCACTGCAGTCCCCAAAACAGCAGACTGGAAGAGTGCAGGAGGGTGAGCACTGGCGTGCATTCATGCGTAAGTGGTCTGAAGGAGATTTAAATTGACGGGCCGCTGGTCATTCGGTTCCAGACGACAACAACAGAGTCAGACGAGTGTACGCCATGCCGCGGCAACCAAAAAAGAGTCACAATTAGCCGGAAGTCCACTCCTCTTCATGGGGATCAGTGCCGTTCCTACTAAGCAACCAGCACTATGGGACTCCCCTGCCGTCGTCGTCTATGGGTCGAAGTTTCCATTCCTCAGTCGACCATCTCCGCGTCTTTCGTATTTTCTACGGCTCCTGGTCACCCGGTGTTCAGCTTCTGAAGACACGACGAGCACTTGAATAGTTTCATTTTTTCTCCAGACGGGGCTGGAAGTCGTTTACCTCGATTCCCATGGATTAGAGAAGTTCTAGGCGATTATTTGCTGCGTTCGAAATTACTCTCAAGTAATTTTTTTGGCGGTTGCCAAATTCGAAAATGATTATGGTGGTGATTGCACCACAGACAAAATTGTGCGTTGGAATAATTTTAGGGCCATTTTCGTGTGAAATTTTCATTTCCCTGATGATGTAGCCAGCTTGGTGCCGTCAAGTGAACGGAATCATTAGTAATTACCGCTTCCATTTGCAATGAAAGAATGAACTTTTTGAGAAAATTGCCATTTTGTTTCCAAACATCAACGATTTGGCCTTGTCCTCAATTCTATTTCAGCACATTTCAAGTTTGCCTACAACATGAAAAAAGATGTTAGTGAAACTAAAACGGAAACAAATCTTTCAAACAATGTATTCAAACGTTTCTACTTTGTTGATGCTAACACAAAATCAGTTTTATTGGACAAAATCTTCTGGGAACATTCATTGTCCGCGCATTTTCAGCTGCCGAACTAAAAGAACAAAACCAGAAACCGCTCAATCTGCGAAAGCAAGTGTCCGGAACGAGTTATTTTCAAGACAAATCTCATTTTCAATGCTTCGTTGGTGTCACATACTTTCACCGAAGTCTTGATCCATCCAAATGGAAAACAAAAGAGAATCAACCTTCATGCCAATCACTTCGTCACAATCGTAACACAGCCGAAATCTCATGATGTCATGCTTTTGATCTCGAAGCACGACAGTGAAATGACATAACTTCAGGTCAATTCGGCAAATGGTATTTGTCTACATTGTACGACAATACCGCACAATCCAGAGCGACTGTACTGGGGACAGAATCAAACCAAAATGGAATTAATCCGAAATACGTTCGGCATTACTCACACGCGCCCAATGACTCTGGCTTGGACTGGCTATTTGTTAAAGTCGGGACAAATTCACTTTAATGAATGAATTAAGAGAGGAGCACATTGGTGGGCGCGCTTTTGAAGATCATCGGCAGCCGACGTTCTCTAATTATCGAATTACAATGGACCCGTAATTGCTACTGAAATTGAAAATTGGTCCGGGCCCAATTGAAAGAAATCAAAGATCAATTCGATTTTACGTTTTCTGATTGATGGCAGCGCGCGGGGCGGGGGCATGTTTAGGTTCGGCGAGATGAGTTTTAGTGATCTTGTAATGGGAGATTTTGTGTTCGATGTTGTGTAATTTTTAATTAGATTTTGGGGAGAAAAAAAAACATCTTAGATATTTTCTAAGCTTTTAAAAAAAATTGGAATTAAAAGCATTCACTCAATTTTGTTAATGGTTAGCAGTACTGGCTATAGGCTATACTTATATAACCAATTTGTTGTGAATTGTTATTAGGTTACGCATCATCTGAATGAGGAGCCTACCCATATGGTGAACACTGCGGCCAAGTTAAGCCTATTGTGTACGTATCCCACTTAAGGAACAAACCATCAGCCTTCCGGACAAAACCCTGAAGGTCTTTAGTTGAAGAAGACCGGACTTGACCGGGGCTCAAAAGCTCTCTGATAAACGTTCTTCTTCTAAGCCAGATCAGAGCAGGACATTCACAGAGAACATGTTTGGATGTCTCGTCGCCTTCCTTGCAAAGTCGATCTCTTGAGACAGTCCTAGGTTATGGAGGTGATACTGCAGCCCAACTCTTCCAGTCAGGTTCGCCAACAGCCTTAGGTGGGGCATCACCAGGATGGTGATGGGACTGGGACTGATTGCCAATAGGCTAGGTTTAATCCCTTAACCCACTCTATCAGGGATTTGGAGTTGGACCTTGAGCTACCACAGAAGGGATCTGGGCTTTGGATCGACGTCTCATACCGTTTCCTCACTGTCTGCAGCTTCGACCTGTCTCTAACCCTCGATACCCCAGTGTCCCGCTACCCAGCAGACGAGACATCAAGCTCTGGAGTACGTCAAAACCCCTTGCAACTATTTTGAAAGAAAACTTCCATGTTGAGAGTGCCTTGATGGCAGCTTGCCTGTCAAAAAAGATTTCAATATTGGCGCCTTTCAAACCTTTCTCAAGGTTTATCCAAGCACAGGTCTCAATGGCATGTATTTCAGTCTGAAAAACCGAGGGGCAATTGAGACCTTGGAGATGTTCCATCCAGATGTTCCCATCGGTAAACTAGTGGAGATTTTTTGGATTTCCAGGAAGAATAAGTTCTTTGCAATAATAATCGCTCTGAATTTCCTATGGAACCGCAGTTCATCAGATTGCATCCATCGCGGCTGTGGGATAGGTCCGCATAGCGCCGGAGACATTGACGATCGTCCCGCCAACAATCGACGAAACGATGACGGTTTACTATTCCGATGGTGAGAGATGAGAGGCCGGTGTCGGCTTTATGGTCGATCGACCGGCTGCCAGCAGCGTTATCGTATTCCAAACGATATTCGAGCGTTTGGCGGTTATAACCATAGGTGGAAAGATCAAGACCCATATCGTATCCGTTTATGCGCAAACCGAGACCAGAACGGACGCGAACAAGGTCGAATTTTACGATCAGCTTCAACAGATACCTCGAACCGAATTAATAATTCTCACGGGGGACTTCATTGCACATCCAGGAGCACATCGAACCGGCTGGGAAGGAGCGATAGGCAAATTCGGACACGGCTTACGCCTGCTTTCATTCGCAACGTCAAACAACTTGATCGCTGGCCACAGAATTTTCCGCCATCCACTCAAACACCAACTCACCTGGCGAAATCCATCCGGCAAAGACTCCGACGATGTTAGACTACGTTTTGATCAACGCAAGATTCCGATCAACGCTCAAAGACGTACGTGCAATGCGTGGGTCCGATTGCTGATCGGACCATTATCTTGTTCGAGCGAAATAACAGATGCGATTACAAAGTGCGAAGAAAACGGCGCCACCACCATCCATGAAGAATTCGGCGTGGCTACTGGACCCGGCCATCGGGCGAGAGTTTCAAATGGCATTATCCAACAAATTCGCGTCCTTTTCGTACATTCAACGCGGCGAATTGAATTTCTATTTTCGGTGTAACTAATTTGGGTGTTCGGCCAATAACCCACTTCTCACCAGCATCCCTGGTCCCGAGTGCTGGCGCATCGCCTGCCCCGGATGCAGGAGCATTATTTCATGAATAGTTAGTTCGTATATGCGTGCAGTTTCTTGCCTAGTTTCTTCGGTTTCCCAATTCTGGTCATTTCGGCAGGTCAAACATCCTCCTCCTTTCACACCCTAGACTTGGGACCAGACGCCACTCGGGTTTTCTCATCATTTACAAGAGGCAACAATTTGATCCATGTAATGATCTATTGTAGTTAGTGCAATGTATTTGACAAAATTCAATAAAACTTGAAATTTAAACTTGTGAACTCTGATTCATTTCACACAAGCTTGCATCTTGTAAAGTCTTGATGTTCTCTTTTCCTCTAGATTAGCCATCATACAATATTGTTGTAATTTGAAAGAAAATCTTCACACATTTTTTTACTATTGTAACAATATGCTTAGTTTGTGCAACAATACTCAATAAACCGACGAATATTGAATGCTTAATTTAGCTTTGAAATGACCAAATCAAGGTAATAACTCCTTTAGCTATTCAGTCGATGTGTAAAAAATGACAAGTCCACCAACAGGTGTTTCGTTTCGGTTTGCTCTGAATAGACTCTTTCGCCAAAAGTCGCGCTGCAATAAATCCATCAAACTCCGCCGCATTATACTAACAATCGCCCATTTGTATCAGCCAGTACATATTTTACGCTAGTTCAAACAAAGCGTCAAGACGACATCCACAAAAAACATCGCCATCAAAAAAACGGTTTCATTCATTGTGGAATTAAAATATTTTAATCCAAAAAGACGACGAAAAGTTCGAATATGGCACAAAAAAAACTTGTGGACGTTTAATCCGAAGTGATAACTCCAATGGGCCTTTGACCTTACTCCGGGTGCTTAGTCAATAGTTGTCTGATCCCCGATTGTAAAAATCCATCCACGACGATGGGAACCTCGCTACGACAATTTGTTGGCACTGACGAATGAATTGGAGCACATTCCTTAATACCACTTCCTGCTAATGGGGTTGGTAGGGCATCTGGCTTCCATTCGTCTCGAGGAAGCCAGCTTCTCAGACCCAAAATAGAATCCGGGAATGTGCAACGTGCGCCTCAGTTGGGAGCTGGGCTTTTGTTTATTTGTGCCACACAGCCCCCATTGGGGCTGAGTCTTGAGTTTGGGCTTGGAGAGCTCCGATGAACGAAAGCAGGAAACTGAAATCAATCCCTTAAAAAAACTTCGACATTTTCCAGCAGATTGCATCTAAAGTGCAGCTTTGCCCAAGTACTTGGGTGCGGATTACCTTCCGTGGGAGGGTTGAGTTGCTTCCGTTTTTTTGGGGGAACAGGAATCAGGTGTGCCTTTCTTGAATTGATTTTTGTGAAACTTAGTTTTTTGTTTTGATTTTGGTTGGAAATTACTGTTAAAGATTAGCGACAACGATTTTTATTGATATTGCAGGGTGCTTCATTTGAAGTGTAACCAATTAAAAATACAATTGGTCACGACGATTTTGTTTAATAAACTTTGACAGGTACAAGTGCAACCACGCAACTGAAATCGCTTGCGACGGCAAGGACAGTCCCATGCGACCAGTTGCAAACTAATTTCTAATCGGTCTCGCTCCTGTCGACGTGTGTCGATACTTCCTTACACAGGCAAGGTCACGAAACCGTTGCGAATACAATCGGGATTGCAAATCAGTCGACTCGTGTCCGGAGGACCTTAGTTGGAAAATTAATAGACAGAAGATTGAGAGCAAAGGAAGCAATAAAGGCAGGGATCTGCTGTAAAGAGGGAAGAAAATATAGAAGGAATATTATAAAGATGGGATAAGTTGAAACACGAAGGACTGACTGATCATACCACAGAGTGGAATCGAATCACAGGCCGTGATCGTAGTTGGTCACCAAAACCACTTGTGATCCAATTTCTCCCCCAAAATAATATAGATAGATGGCTCGAGGGATACTTAATCGGACTACATTTTCGGATTATTTTTCGTCCCTCTACCTAGCCTAGAGTTATCTCAGCAAGGGTACGGTTGATTGAAAAGTTGTTCATTAACATCGATTCCTCTGGTAATCGTAAGCAGCTGTTTGAAGGAACACAGTCGGCAGGTGTCTTGTTCAAGAACTTCCATTCTTTTTAGCTGATTCCTAAAACTTGTGTTCTGTGATTAGTGCCAGATATGAATTAGGTTCTGCTTGGGAATATTCTTTGCCTAAATCTTCCCATATAGGCGATCCGAACCGTAGAGCAAGAATCTCCACTTAGTAAACTGAGGTGTATTCACCAGATTCACCAAGTAGGCTAGATTTAAATCCTGCGAGAGAACTTTCGCGCTCGCTCTATCGTCAATTATAGACCTCCCTGTGAAAATATACCAAACTCAGCAGCACTTTTTACTGTGGGGTCATAGTCCACCAGATCACCGAGTCATGTGCTATAGTGAACATCATCTCGATGCATTTAATATCGAATAACCCAAACTCTCTGCGCATCCACCAAGATCTTTAGGGTTAGTTTGATTTAATTTCGCCGCAATATTCTTCGTTGCATCACCCACTAACGAGCACGACTTTGGACACTGCGTCCGTGAAGATCATTTTCTGGAGTTTGCTGACGTCTAATACGCTTTCCATGTTCGACCCTTAGAATAGAGAACATAAGGTACAGAACATAGCGTGCATGTACACTTGTTCGAGGGAAGCAATTGGATTCAAGAGCCTCTTGCTCTAAAAAGAAACAAACAACTATATACACTGTATATCCCAAACAGAGTCGTACCGAAATTCGTTCTTCGTTTGCTCCAAACATTTTCAGGCAAGTGATCTTATCTGGATGTTTGCTGAGGAACGCAATCCCCCTCGGGTTTTGATTAAATATGACACCGCCATTGTGCGGGATATACACAAATACTATGGCAGTGCTGTGCCAAAATGCTTCTCCGATTTCAATTAATTGCGCTTCCTTCTCATTTCTATTCTAAGGTTCGAGCAGAAGTTGGTGTTTTTCCAATTCTCATTTTTCAGCCTATAATTCTCTAGGCCAGTTGGATCTTGTAGCTCATTGCATAGTTGAACGTCCGAAATTTTACATTTTATATCGCACAGGCAAAGGTAGTAAAACCCGTAGACTACTTGAACCGCAATGTTTACGTTAACTTAAAGAGTAAAGGAAGTCTCTAATCTGCTCTCTTTCAATATCAGTTGGAAATTTTAAGTTTATTGAAAATCTGAAAACGCCTGCCAGACGTATTCGTGCCTCTATTCCACATATGAATGTATTTGTACTCGACCATTCCAAACGCGAGTGCCATTGTACCAAGTGGTGCCCCAACTTTGCACTAACCACATCCAATACTGCTTAACCTACGAAATCGAAGGAGAACCGATCTATACCAAAATAATTACCCATTTTCTTTGGCTATGCAAATTCTTAATGCTCCAGTTTTTTTTAGTCTAGAAAATGTGTGAACGTACCGAGTTTCGTTTGGGTATCCCTTGCACATATTGATTCGTACCTGTATTGGGCTGCATGGAAAAGTAGAATTTTTACTCAGGGGTACCGTGCCTGCTTTAGGCTAAGAACGGGCGAGTCGTTTTTTTACTTGGGCATCAAATACTGCAAAACATAAGAATTTTTAAGTTTCGCAATTCTAACTTTTTGTAAATTTCAGAGTGGGTTTTGTATTGTGCTCCTAGTTCTATTTCAAAGTAAAGCTCCAACTTAGCGTAAAGCTCTTTCCAACATTGGAAACACTCCGTAATGGACCATATATTATGTATGACCTTATTCAATTTCAGCGCCTTGTGCACAATATTATTGTCCTTCTCTCTGTCCAAAGAACCCTTTTTTATTTTCTGTGCAGCCAACAAGTTCATCGTCTTTTATGGCATCTTAAAGAGTTTGTATCAATCCCCTAGTGAAGAGTTCACGAGAAAAATGCATTCATTACAATAAACGTATCAAAAACTCACCTGCATTTACCTTAATCATGTCTGTCTATCTCCGCGGCTACAAAGCAATTTCTAAAAGAGTGTCACATTTCTATTAAAGTGAAGAGCTTCTCCGCCTGCTCGCGATTAAAGTGGGAATTGAAGAACAATTCAATTGGTAGAAGGTACAATTCAAACCGTAGCTCCTCCGCGGACCACAATTCGCATCTATGCCGCGGCAATTACGAAAACACCTCCTCTAATCAAAAGCCATTCCATTCCGAACAGTTAACTACGTACCGGCACGCAACTCCTAGATTACAGCCGCGTCATTTTGTAGATTTTCATATGTCTAAGAGTTTCCCCTGCGGTCGCGGCCAGTCAATCTCCAGATAATCATCTGTGTTCTTTCTGTTTTCCTGATGTGTTCTCCTGGCGCGTGAGAACTCGGCTAAATTCTCACAATTGTTCCTCTTCCTTCGTTCGTGTAATTATAATCGTAATTCCATCCTTAAGAAGATATCCCCGACGATGGCAGCGCAGGTCTTCTCCCGGCCGCCACTGTTTCAATCCAGCCCCGTCCAAGTGGATCTCATGCCCAGGTAGGAATCAGGTACGAATCAATCACGTTCCGGTCTGGAATTAAAATCGATGTCTGTGCTCGGGCCTACGACCAGGCAGTGACTCAGCACGCCGGATAAACAGGGCCGATTCGGATCTAAGTCGGATAAAAGTCCGCCAGCGGAGCATGCGTTCCCCGCATTAACTGGATTTCGTAGGTACTTTCGTGCTTCATTACCGGGGATTAGATGGGAGGAATGCGTGTGCATCTAGCGGCTAGAGATGGATTTGTCTCTCGGTTGTTTTTGCCGTCGTCTGCGACTTAAAATAACCCAAGACCCGAGGCCAGGTTCTGCGCCAACTGTGGAAGGAAATGGGATTTTCGGGGTTTTTTGCTGGCTACTGAATTATATCAGATCCACAAGATCAACTCGGGGTTTAGTGCCTTTAACTCTCGGTTACTCTACACGGGCTCGACAAACCGGTTGCCGGAGGTAAGATTTTCGGAGTAATGAGGCAACGCAGAAGCTGGAGTAATGTGGCAATGTGGAAGCCATCAGCTGTGCCATGTGCACCTGGTGGAAGAGCATAAACGTTGTTGGAGCGAACACAAAGGCTGGATTTATGGCAGAGTTGCAGAACAGCTTCCAGATTACAAAACTCGAGTTAATTTTTGCATGAAAGAAAATGGAAAGAATGTTTTTTTTCACAGATGGAGTGAATTAATATTCTCGGAATTATTTTAGGAAGGTTGGGTCCGGAGAAAAGTGGGACAATCAGCAACAAAATGCTGCTAACGTGTAACACTTTGACGTGCTAAATTTGAACGCGGAAACGGAATCTTCTAAGGTTAAGTTTTTGAAGCCATTGTGAAAACGGTTTTCTTTGGAGATTCTGCGAGGTTTGAGTCTAATTTCTTTACCTCTTTGGCTATGTACATACAAAAATGTTGAATCACATCAGTTCTGTTCATTTTGTTTTTTGGTTAAATATTTCAAGATAGAACTTCCCGGA
Organism: Thereva unica; assembly: GCA_949987705.1. Lineage (NCBI taxonomy): Eukaryota > Metazoa > Arthropoda > Insecta > Diptera > Therevidae > Thereva > Thereva unica. The sequence goes on from OX465283.1 coordinate 7,399,361, forward strand.
ACATTTCACAATTTACAAAAAAAATTTAAATGTTGAACTACAAAAAAGATAGAGGCTTAATTTTTTTTTCTTGCAATATAGACGATACCCTCCCCCACCGGGTACCTACACCTTGTTATAGTGGTAGGACTTGCATGCCTCGAGGTAGCATTAGGCGATGGTAAGCTGGAGAACTACGTAGCAAGCCACCGGTAGGGACACTCATGCCGAACAAACTAATTGCGAAGAAACCAGACAAAGCTAGGAACACCCCCTCCGCCCTTCTTCCTCTTTCCCTGCCCCACTTCTAAGCCAAGGTGTGGATAAAGAGTGCTGGTCGAACGAAAATGCAATGGCCTATTGTGTAGCTAGTACCAGCCATGGTAAACCTGCACAAATACCACCTTCAACCTCGTCAGAGGAAAAGTTACTCGCTGGAGGCGTTTATTACGAAGACCACCAATTCGGTGAGTCCGAGCCATAGTACACCCTTTTTGGACAAATCAAATCCTGTAAAACATAGATCAAATGGTATGCGCCGTAGAGCCCGTGCCGGAGAGCCCTTTTCATTCTTGACAAGATTGCTAAGAATGAGAAGGGCGGTACTGTGCATGAGCGAGGTCAGTTTGACAAAATTAAGTTCAAGTCGATTGTTAAGAATAACAACAAACGGTTGGCACTAAACCAAGCCAACTATTCTGAATCGCGGAAGGTACAGAAAAGACCTGAAACCTCTCCTAAAGAGAAAACCGAGGGAGATTCCAAAAGGATATAGGGTCAGCGAGTACAGGTGGATCACAGCTAGGTCCAGAAAGGCTGCTGAGCGAGGTCGTCAGAGATCCCCTACAAGTAGCCTTAATGGACGAGAGGCCGCATCAGCTCCGAAAACTGGGTGGAGGTGGAAGCCAAATTATCGGAGATGGTATTGGACCACAGGCAAATACGTCACTGAGACCTGCGACGAACGGCTCTGGCCTCTCACATCTGCTCTCTCCACCGGTCCCGGTTCTGAGCCAATGTCGTCCAGTTTGGCATCCCTAAGCTCTGAGAGTCTTCGCCCACGCCATCCTTCCAGCGCAGATTGGGTCTCCCTCGCTGTCGCACCCCATAGGTCTTACTCGTAGGAAAATACTAGATCAGCTTTTTCCCCTCTTAGAGCTTCGTCAAAAACTAGAAGAATTTCTGCTTGGGTACTTTGCCATGGCCAACATACATAATTCTCTAATGGTTTTGTAGAATTCTCTTCTGACTGTGCTATCATAGGTGTATAAAGAGATAAAGGAGTGATTTCCATTGCCTACCTCAGACTGAAAAGTTGTTGATTTGCCTAGGATGAAAGCATACTGCTTACTGGGCTATGGTGTTTCTAGCGAGCCTAACCTGTTGTGGTTGATAGCGGAGACGGCCGAGCGCTGTAATATATTAGTTGGTTATGAAAAGCATATACGCCTGTCACACGAGTATGCACACTTCCGCAATAGACATGAAAATATAAAAATGCGCCCGCCAGTATGCACTTCTCTGTTACACATATAAATGTATTCGTAATCCACCATTCCACACACAATTGTCGTTTTCCCCAAACGGTCCCCCAACTAAGTACTAACGAAGTCCAATGATGCTTGACTTACGCAATCGAGCGAGAATCGGCCTACTGAGTATACAAATGGCACGCTTTATGGTCACCAAGATAGTTGCCTGTTTTCTTCGTCCTATACAATTTTTTAAAGCTCCAAATTTGCCCCTTTAGTTTAGGAAAAGTGTGAGCGTAACGTGCTTCGTTTAGACTATTTCGTGTGTCTTTCATTGACACGTGTATGTAGCAGGCTGTATTTGGCAAAATGGGATGGCGTACCGTGCCTATTTCGGGTGCTATCCGGGAGTTTTAACACTGTGCGTGGAGCGTGTCTGTTTGAGACTAAGAACGGTCTTAGTTTTGGGCTGTTAATCTGCGAATGTTATTACGAACCCAGAAGTTAATTCTTTCATATTTCTAGAAGATCTTCTTAACTTCCTTGAAATTGCAGCTCCAAACCCACAACTTTGGGTACAAAATCCACCAGCCATTCACTTGTACATTTATTAACACAGGTGCACTTTATGAGGTCAGCTCTGTCACGTTTATCGAAAGGAATGGGAATGGAGGTGAACAGGCGTCTTCGAGGTTTTTTCTACCTCAGTCAATATGGGATCACAACGTAGAAAAGGTGCGTCTCCTTCATCTTGCATTTAGGGAAGTTAACTGTTAAGACTGTCATGGCCACACCAGCAAGCGTGTCCCGATAGAATGAGCTTTGCGGCTCCTTATCTGGAGATCTTGATCCCTTGGTTATCTCGGCTTGCCTTGCTAGTCCTGGAGGGTAAGGAAGTTAGTAGTGCTACTCCCTTGATCGATTCAGAAAATTTGAACATGGAGACAGCAGGCCGGATCGGTTCATTGGAGATTCTCACGCTCCTAACCACTGTCCTGCCAGTTATTTGGTGCTATACATGGCGAAGCTGAAACCTCTTTGCTGGATGAGGTACCTTCGGGGAGAGCTCTTTTCAGATCTGATCTGATCTGATACTGATTTTTGAACAAATGGTTTCTCTAAAGGTCACAGGAGTATGATTGGAACGAGACATTTTACAACTGGACCCAGAGAAGATCGTTTACGTTAGTGCCGATTTGCCAATTGATGATGCTTCCTTTTTGTTTTCATAGGCTCTAAGGTGTGCCCTTTGCGGCTTTTCTACTACAGTCGTTCTTCCGAGGCCGCAATTGGAGTTAACAGGGCCATCAGGCTCAGCATTTTTTTTATATGGCATGTTCAAGCTCAGGTATCACCCTTTGTACCACTAGTCCATCATGTCGTTCTAGTCATGGTGCAATATAATAGCAGATTGGGAGTTAGAGATCGAAGGCATCATATCCGAAGATTTCCCCATCAGGCTTGCTCATCTCTTTCCATTTGACGCATAAAAACAAACTTGCGTATTCGTCTATAATAACTCCTCTCGAATAACTTGTTTTATCGATGTTCACGCGTCCATTCGACAACGTGTTATCTCTATTCAATCTAAGGTTTCACAAAAATTTGCATGCACCAAAGGTGCGATTGTCAACACTATTGCCAATATTGCTTTCAAAACAATTCTCCAAAAACAGCAATCCTAAACCACTTTTCCGCAAGTTTTTTCTGTTTATTCCACCTTTCAACAGTTTCATAACGCAATCACTCACTTTCAACCAAACTGACAAAAATTTAATTATTTTTATTTGCAGACATTAAGGCCGAGACTCCACCGAAAGAGGCTGAGGAAGACGACGGCAAGGAAGCCAAAGACGAAAATAGCGACAAGTAAGTAAATCTCTCAGCGGCGGCTCCCCCGAGCTATTTCGGAATTGAATCAGTTCTGCGCCGTTTGCGCAATCACTCAATCGCTATTAGCTCAAATTGGTTGGTCGATGGTCGATCTGGCTCGATCGCCGCGCCGGCCTAAGAGCCATTCGCAATTCATTTGTTCCGATCGCGTTCTGCTGGGGGGTAATTAGGCTGCTTAGAGCGGTGCTCTGGTGGCGCTTTCTCCCGTCAGCACTCGAAATTCCCAACCCTGAAGCAGAAACTTTCAATTTTCAATCATGGACGCACAAAAGCGAAAAACCGATCATCAATCCCCGAATCTATTTTCGACCGCTTGAAGTCGATCTTTGCGAAATCCGTGCATTGTGCGCGGCGCCCGAGATGAAAGTCTCTAAATTCGAGAGACTCGATCGATCTCGGACTCCAAGTCGAGTTCCGTAACCGATTAATGAACGGCGCTGATATATGGCCGCGCTACGTAACCGAGGTTAGCCATGTGATCCGCGCAGTTCAGCTGAATCAGGCTGCAATCGGATTGGATTACCGCAGAGCTCCAGTGCTGGTACTTTGCTATTTATTTTATTATTTCGCCGCTGGCGGAGTGGAGTGTCGCGGCGGTTAAACTGTTGAACAAAAAAATTTTGTATTCATGTTGCGTGACGTCGAACGTGTGTAACATGATAAATCGTTGAACTTAGCTCCGCATTGTCTGGCGGACGGGGCCTAAGACGCCAGATATGCCCGATAGGTACGCAGATACGAAGTCCGTAAAAGGACAAATAGATTTGTTTTGAAGTGGCCAGGGATCGGAATAATTATTACAGGTGATCATGAATGTGAAGCGGTCGCTTTTGGGACGTGACTAAACTCTGAGTGGCTTCTTGTTATGCATGATTATATTTTGTAAGGAATTGTTGACATCCAAGGATTGGCTAATTAGTATTTGAGTATTTTGCTACGAGCTCGTTTCTTGTTGTTTTTTAGTGTAACTGCGAGTTATGTAACATGAGTAAGTTGGTTTTAAATGAACATGTTGAGGAGAAAATACCGCGACTTGGGAAGAAATAGGAGGGCACTGTGCTGGGGAGATACAATGTAGCTAGACCTACAAGCTGGTAGACCTACAGAAACCGCACTACACCAAGTGGTGGGAGTAGCCGGACAGGAGCGGAAATGTGACCACCTTATGGACATTGAAAGTGCCTTCGATAAGATAAAGTTCAGTAAACTGAAGTAGCTCTGGGGAGGCATGAGGTCAGTCCCGACCTATGATAGTGAGGTGAATGAAGAACATGCTGGAAAAAGGACAATAAGTGAAGTGACTTGCGGCTTCCAGGTATAGTGAGCGAAGGATAACCACAAGGCGGAGCTCTATCTCCTTTTCTATGGAATATCACTGTGAAATATTTATAACTGGTAGAGGTACTGGTAGCTATTGTCTTCAATAGGAAGATTAAAGATCTGGAGTCTTATTTTCTGGCGCTCTGGAGATCGGAGATGAACGTGACTGAGATGGCTAAATGTCTGGGTGTTTAGCTGGACTTGCGTGTATCATGCTGAAGAAAAAAATGAGGAGTCCGCAGCAGTAGGATCGAAAATGGCACTTCCTCAGTGTAGGGGGGTGTGTGGACTAAGTCATCCTGTCTCACCGAAGTTAGCATGCTGAACAGGCACCATTATGGTGAAGCCGATCATAAAATCACAGTGATATGATCTTGTCGAGCCACAAAAAAAAAACAATTAGGAGGCACTTGGATAGGGTGCAAAGAATGACTCGTCTGACTTATAACCGGTCCCTATAGCACTACAATCACTGCAGCGAGGAAAGTGCGCCTGAATATGCCGAGAACGGACCTTGCTTATCAACTGAGGTGATCATTAAATATAGAGCAGGTAATGGGCTGCTCATTTTTCATGTAAAAGACTACATAACTGCCAACAGCTCTATCATGGAATGCGGTAACGAACAACCACTTCTACTCAGAAAAATAGTAGAGAGGGGGTGATCGAGCAAGAGGTCGCAATCCTCGATCGATCGATCCTCGTTTATTGACAAGGGATGGTATTAGAAAGTTTTGTAAACGTTGCCAGCACTGAAGCATTTGCCTTGCCGTGTAACTTCCGGCAGACCCGTCACATCATCTAGCAGGGCCTGGGGTTAAAATATGATCGGTGGCCCCTTTTATTATTATTATATTATTATGTGAGTATGGGGCCAACCCATATGGTGAACACCGCGACCAAGTATAGGCCAGAAACGAAAAAGACCGCAGCAGGCACCTCAAGGCTCAGAGAGGTGGAGAGATTAGAGGTGTATGCATCAGCCTCCTTTTTGAGAAGGCCCACTCCGTTGAAAGAGTCTTTGGAGAGGAGCTTTTGGAGTCTAGTTGCCTGGGGGGTAGACTCTGCAGGCTCTCGCAATGCTGCCTCTAAGTAGTCTTTTTAGAACGTCTCTCCTCTTGTAAACTGTTAGATTGAACTTGTATTCTTCTCCTAACTTTTCTTCGCATTGGAGCCAATTTGTCGTTCCCCTAGGACACTTTACGGCTCGAAGGAAGAAACAGGGTTGCTGTCATGGCCGGAGGAGATCAGCACCTCAGCTGCAACCATCTTTAATTCACACACTGAGTTGATAGAAGCGGCGAGCAGATCTGATTTCGAGGCCACAAGTCCCACATAGCGGCCGTTCAACTCCAACGTTACGGCAGTTCTTTTGTACGGTTGCGAAACATGGAAAATCACCCAAATTCATCACATGGCGCCTACAAGTTTTCATCAACAGATGCCTGGGTCGTAGCCTAAAAAGAACTATGGCGTCGTTCCGGCCAAGAAAGGATAGACGACCAAATCAGACGAAGGAAATGACTGCGACGCGAAAACGAAAATCTAGCTAAACAAGTCAGTGACTGGAATCCGCAAGGATCCCGTCGAGTCGAAGGCCTAGAACAACGTGGAGGAGAACCCTACTAACAGAGGCCGCAACAACTGGAATAACATGGTCGGAGCTGACATCTGTCGCACGAAACAGAGTTCGCTGGAGAGCAACTGTTTCCGCCCTATGTCCCATGAGGGATTAAAGGAGCATAAAGAAGAAGAAGAAGTCCCTGAAAGTTAGATCGACAATGTTGAACCTGATGTGCACCGGACGTTAAGAAGCTCGGGGTTTTCAAAAATGCGATGCTTACGGCAGATCATCGGTGTCTCACTCCGCGATCACCTTCGAAACGAGACAGTTCGACAAAGATGCGATCAGCAAACACTGATCGAAGAAGAAATGCAAAAAGTCGACTACGGTCGTTTGGACATGTTTGCCGAATGAATCATAACCGCTTGCCACGTAAACTTCTCTGGCGAGACCATTCCGCAGACTGGAGAATCCAGCGATAGGCACCAAAGAAAGACTGGCTAAAGAATATCAAGGGTGACCTAAAGAATCAACGATTATCAGCTACTGAGGCTCGAGCCACGAACCGCCAGCTAACGGATCAAAGAAGACGAAGAGGATGTTTAAGCTGGTCGATAGTGAGCCCTTACACACCAGTTTTGGATTCTGTCAGAAAGTAGTCTGCTAGTGACAAAGGTGGATTTGTTTCCCTATTTTCAAAATCAACATTATTCATAAAAAGAAATTCTAGGAAACGTTCGCCTCTCTCGTTGACATCAGTAATCCCGAAAATAGAGTGATGAACATTTGGATTACAACCGATGTCGAATTGTTAATACTTGTACCTTTTAAACTCCGGGCTTTTTCTTAGCATTTTATTTTAGAGCGCTCCATACTTGGGTTTCAGACCCTGCCTTCTTGACTTTAAGAAAGCAAAGATATGGGGGTTTCAATCTATTTTCGTGGCCCCCTCTGCTTTGGGGCCCTGGGATATTCGACCCAGTCGACTTTGACAACTCATAACTCTGAAAGTGGGTAGGTTGGACCCTTTTCTTTTACACTTTTAGATAGGTGGGAGTAGATTGCTTAGATTGCTACCTTATTCATGAAAATATTTCATTAGGTTACAAAAATACAGGTCGATATGTAGCCCTAGCGGCTAAACTGTTACGACTAAACGAGCTTCATCTTTAAATCTGATCTTGTCTGAGAGAAACTGCACTTTAATTTGATCATTTAAAACGTCCGACGTTTCCTCCTATCTCCTAGATTCATGAGATCTTCGTTTAAGGGCAGCAACACCCCCATAGTATTTAACCACGACAAGATCGTCAGTGAGACCGTTGAATTCTGATTGGAAATATAAATGTACGGTGATTTGGGGTTTTAAACGAACGCAATGACAATTTTCTTTTCGAATATTTTTTTTTTTTTTTTATGTGGCAGTGCTAAGCTCAGGAGTCACCCTTTGTACTACTAGTCCGTCATGTCATTTGTCACGTCATGGTGCAATGTCTAGCAGTAAGCTTAGTACGGGAGGGAGGGAGGAGGAATAGGGTAAGGATTATAAAGGTACGGGGGGGTATTGAAGAAGGTGGTGATGAACCCTGCGTTTGAACTCTTGGATGTTGTAGGAGCTCGGAAATACCGACTGCGAGAGATTATTCCACAGTCGAGTTGTTCTATTTACAAACGAATTCATATCTTGTTGAGTGCGTGAAAGGGGGAGTTGCAGGTGGAGGGAGTGAGACGAGTGGGCTAATCTGGTGTTGCGGGTATAGGATTGCCGTGGAGGCAGGAGAGCGTTTAGCTCGGAGGAACAGTCACTATGATAGTAGCGATAAAATTTGGTCAGTGCTGCTACATTCCTACGGTGGCTCAAGGGGTCGATGGTGGAGCAAGCGGTATCGTCATTAATTAACTTAAGGGCCCTTTTTTGGACCTTATCTAACCATGCTAAGGTGGTTAATGGAGCGCCGCCCCAAACGAGGGAGTTGAATTCGAGAAGGGGCCGAATGTAGGATTTATAAATAACAGCACGGGCCGATGGCTGGAGGAGGAACTTGCACCTTTTAAGAAATCCCAAGCACTGGGATCCTTGTTTTGCGATTTGGAATATGTGGTCATTCCATCGCAAGTCTTTGGATAATGTCACTCCTAGGATGTGTAGGGATGGATCGGCCTTTAGTACCACGTCATCCACTTTCAAGGATGGTGAGGTGTTGATCTTTTTCTTTGAAATAAGACAGTGCTTGGTTTTGTCGGGGTTGAAATCAACACGATTGTTCTTTCCCCACTCTAGAATGAGTTCAATGCAGTTATTAACAGAGATGGACATAATTTCCCGATCATCAAGACAGGATCTGGCATGAGTCTGTCTTGTATCGTAGCTGTACGAGTAACGTAAAGTACCGTCGTCAGCGAAGCTGAGAAGTGGGTTGGAGGGGACTGAAAGTAGGTCATTTATAAAGATGAGAAATAGGGCCGGTGATAAAATTGAACCCTGGGGGACCCCCGCAGAAATGGGGTGAGATTCAGATTTGACGCCATCCAATACTACCTTAATTGAACGGCCGGAAAGGAAACTTTCAACCCACTTATACAGAAGCGAGTCAATTCCAATAGCTTTGAGTTTAGCTAACAAGGCTGAGTGCCATACTCTATCAAAAGCCTTGGAGATATCTAGAGCAACCAGACTAGACTCACCGGATCCATGCAGACTACGGCTGAGGTGTTCGGTAAGGCAAACTAAAAGATCACCAGTGGATCTTTTTTGTCGGAAGCCGTATTGTTTGTCGTTGATAAGTTGGTTGGATTCTAGGTATCCCATTAGCTTTTTGTTAATTATCATCTCCATGGTTTTGGAGAGAATAGAAGTAATTGCTATTGGACGGTAGTTGGAGGGAAGGCTGGAGTTACCTTTTTTCGGTATTGGCTGGACATGGGCAAGTTTCCAGGAGTCTGGGTAAACTCCGGAGGAGTATGATAGAGCAAAAAGTTTGCGCAGAGGTTTAGCCAAAGGTGATGCGCATTGTTTTAAGACGACAGGGGGTATATTATCGGGTCCAGTGCATTTATTGACATCGAGCTCCTTGAGGCACCTGTACACCTCGCGAGTTCTGAAGAAAACCCTGGGCATTAAATGAGCGCTGTGCTCGAGAACTGGGGGTAGCATATCAGTTTGGGGTAAAGAAGAATTGGCAGCAAACAGAGATGCTAATAAATCGGCCTTGGATTTTCTGTCTGTTATCACCTTCTCATCGTGGATGAATGAAGGAGTTGTGGATGAAGTGAAATTCTTCTTGATGGAGCTTACCAAGGACCAGAAGTTCTTGCTACCAGAGGTTGCATTAAGGAGTTTACTTCTCAATTTGTTGTCAAATGAATTTTTGACATTCCTGATGGTGACTTTGCACGAATTTCTCAGTTTTATATACTCTAAACGGAGCGATTCACTCGGGGAGCTCTTGTAAGCTCGAAAGGCGGCTTCTTTGTTTCTGATTGCATTCATACATTCCTGATTAAACCATCTGTTGGGCCTAGCCTTCACAGATTTAGTTGTATGAGGAATAAACAAATGCATTCCTGCCTGTATGATCCTAGAGATACGGATAGCGGCAGCGTTGACGTTTTTGTTTCGGAAACACAGGTTCCAGTCAGTAGATTGGAAAAAATTAATAAGCCCCAGCCAATTGGCCTTCCCATAATGCCATACAGTTCTTTTAACTGGTTTGGGAGGGGTGGGAAATTTGAATGGGAAGCTAGTGCTAACTAAGCAGTGGTCCGAATTGCCGAGAGGTGAATCAACTGTGACGGTATATCGCGCTGGATGGGAAGTAAGGAAAAGATCAAGGAGATATCTTCCTTGACCAGCAGCATCAGGGACTCTTGTGGGAAGATCCACAATTTGATGCAAGTTATTGATGTCTGCAAAGAGCTCGACGTCCTTGCCAGAAGCACTGGTGCCATTTGAGTAAGTCAGCCAGTTTACATTGTGAACATTGAAATCACCCGCAACGATGATTTCACACTCAGGATTGGACGATAAAAATCCCGAGATTTGTTCGGAAATAGTATCAAAAGATAAGGTGGAGGCCTCGTTACTTATGTTAGGGCTTCTGTATAGGAAGCAGAAGAATATGACGTGGCTTTGGAAAATGATTTTAATCCAAAAATAATTAAAATCTGAAGTCGTGCTTGAATTTATTTTATAAAAAGCCACGTCATCCCTAACATAGATGGCGATACCCCTATGGGGGGAGAGATTGTGCACTAAAGTGAACCCCGATACCTGGTAATGACCTAAGTCATTATCGGGTGATATTTGGGTTTCACTTAGTGCGAAGATTGGGGGTTTATATGTTAACAAGTGGCACTCAACAAAAGAAAAGTTCGCATGAAGTCCACGGATGTTACAGAGGTCAAAAACAAAGTTTGACTTGTAACGGGACTTCGGTTGCGCGGGTTCAATCGCCACATTCTTATTGATATTTCCCGGAATTACAACCGTCGCAACCATCAGAGTCAATGAAATCTGCCTGCGTTAAAGTGTTATGCCTTTTGAAACGGGGCAAATTTCATCGACCGACAGATTTTGGGCGCGACACCTGCAGGTCCGTGAATTGAGTGAGGGTAGGGAGCAAAGGGAACTTACTTTGTGTTGTTCGTCGGTCGCTTGTCTTTGGAAGGGTGATGAGGCCTTCGCTTTACACTGCGCGCGTATATTTCTTTTATGTTGTTGTTGTTGTTTTTTATTTTTTTGTGGACGCTGTTTTCACTTTCAAACACAAAAAAAATTTGGATTTTTTTTTTTTTAACGCGGCGTGTTTTAGGGACCGGATCAGCACACGTCCGAACACTTTGCTATCCACGGCCAAACTGATTATACTTTCGTGGTGGGATTTGAGACTGCTCTGCCCATGGAAAAAGCGATTTTGAGTTTCCCAATTGTTTTGGCGCACGCCAATAATACGGCCACGAACTTTTTGTGCCAATGTCCGGCGTTGGCAAAATATAGGCTGCTATCATGGGACTTTATTGCTTGGAGGACATTATGGGCCTGCCCTTGACTCGATAATTTTGCATCTTGATAAATTAAAACTGGTGGAAGTGGGATTATAACCGATTATTGTGGTGGTCGCTGGAAGTTGCCCTGAAAGGGATGAGCTAAAATGATCGGACTTCCAAGCCAAGATGTCTGTCTACTTGCTCATATACACAATTAGAAGAAGCAACAGAAGCTATGGACTTCGTCTAGTCGGCTAAAGCTTCAAATCAATTTCAGCTCGCCAGGGGACCCGGTTCAATCCTACGCCAGGGCACTTTTTGAAAAAGCGAAAAATTCAAAATTCATCGACCGTTAAAAATGATATAAAAACAATAAATAGCGGAATGATGTCATCATCAACATCTAAAACTCCCACGCGAAGATGACACCCAAGAGATAACACACCTGCACAGGTAAGTCATCTCAAGGTCATCCAACCTACAATAAATCCTTTAAACTTCAAAATTTATTTCCCACGGCCCCCGTTGTGTCACGCTTATGAAGCCCGGTACCTATCATCTCGAACTAGATCCCCCACAAGAACCCACCCAAGACCTCCACCACAGAAGTTCAACTAATTTCCCACAGGCACTAAAGCTCTCCCAAGACACAACCCCACAACAGGCGGCGCACACTCACATTCCAGACCACAACTGCAATAGCTATACTACTCATAACGTGACTATCGTTTAAGTACTTGAACAGCGAGCCAAAAGTGTAGCGCACTGGAGATCTGTATTATCTCTAGGGCGTCTTGGTCTACTTACAACGAACGAAAAACAACCACGAAGAACCAGACCACGAAGATTACGGCAATCATCACCATATATGGCTCATAGGATACCACGATGCCTAGTTAGGTATCTCACACAAAGTCTGACGGCGTAGCTTCGAGAAGATGAATGAGAAAGACCCACTCATTCACTTGCTGTATAAATACCTGATTCGTGACAAAACCAAGCAGCGCACACTACGCAGCTACAGCTGGAAGACTTAAAACATCTCCATCTACATCTCCATGGTGGGATACTGCTAAGCTTTCTTAACTTCACAGGATGGCTCACAAATCAATCTATAGAGTTATAGCTTAACAGAGACGATATTTTCATTTGACACACTTGACGATCTATCGGAAGTACACACTGTCCAATCGCCTTGAGGACTACATACTGGCACTTCAACCCAGCCTCTCAATGAACGTTTCTACCATATTTGTCGACTGGTTGTTGAAGTCATCGAACGTGTATTTTTAAACTAAAAGTTTCTACCTCTCTAAGTTATTAGCATAGATATAGATTAGGGGCGATTTATAGGCGCCGATATCTCCGTCTCCGTATCAGCCCCAAGCACCTCAAAATTAAAACTTCTCACCGGAAATTCCGTGGTTATTTTCGAAAATTTTAACATTCTACGAAATTCTAAGATGGAAATTCTCGGGATTCCACAACAATTTTACAATTTCACGAGAGGCCTTCAACAGTTCTATTTCCCCGCAGATGATTCACGCGAGTAAACCGAACTGATTTATCTGATAAGTTGTGAGCGCGCAGCTCCCTCCCTTCCCAAACTCAATAACCGATAAATTTTCTAAACAAGCCTTTTCCCGCCTTCAGCCCAATTTCACCGGGCTTTCCCCTGCCACTTTCCGATATGTGTGATAGCTATGATAGCTGTGGGAAATGGAAATAAATTACACTCAGACCGCATTGCCGCCCGCATTGTGCGCGCGGAGGATGCCACCTCCTGCACTATCGCGCCGTTTAACCGTATTGACTGATACCGTCATAGCCTCATTAGACCCAAGTCGTCAAGATCCGCTGCAGTGCCCTGGCCGATCGTAAAATCAAGTCGCAGCAACTAGGGGTCGTGTCGTCACGTACGAACTCCTTGGCCTCTGGTCAAATCCATCGAGAACACTTGTCGGCCATAATTCGAATGTCACCCAAATTCGAGAGCGTGTGCCGCACGCTATTTCGACTCGGACGTGGGCTAATCTGTGCGAGAGATAAAACAAACTCCGGCGGGATGATAGGCAGAAAATGATCCTCGGCCGCGCGGTGATGTCACGTGTTGATGTTGTTGCTGTTGTGTCTCGCCGATCGCTCTGTTGATATTTTCATCATCCGAAATGATATTTTTAGTTTTCCGCGAAATATCGTGGCCGACATACGATTACGATCCAAGCCGCTGCAAGGTGTTCGGCTAATTAGAGTTCGTTGGGTTTTTTTGGATCTGGACTGATCCTCGCGAGTCCGTTTCAGCTTCTGTGCGATCGGTTTTAGTGCGACTATAAAGTTCGATCGGTTACAGTTAAGGATAAACGCACGACGCGAGTGAGATCCTTGTGAAGTTAAATGAATAGTGGCGACGAACTAGTGAGAATAAAATGTGATTGTGAATTATAAATAGCGTCCCTCTGTCTGCCATCAGCTGTGTTGGTTCTCTCGCGTTTTGGTTTATTAAATATTTTTAGTATGTGATACATTTAACGAGGTTATTTATATCGAGCGTTTTCTTGAGAAGCGAGCTCTGGCATTCCCAGTGATTCTTTTTGATGTTTTAAGAAGTTTAATATTTACTAGACACTTAGAGAGAAAAATAAGATCTGGCACTTAAACAAGATCTTTTGTCTTCATTCTGCCAAGATCGATATCAAATTTTGTTTGTCAAATATTTGTCGCTAGAATCGGGAGAATATTCAGCCAGATCATTGAATTTGATAATCCGAAAGTTGCTACTATGTAGTTTTAAGTTTTAGCGTTGTTCTTTTACATGTTGCTTGCACTTTTGCGTAAATCTCCGGATTTCGGTATGTTTCAACAAAGTTTCATCGTGCGATCGACTGTCTGACTAGGAGTCTAACAAGGGTAAAACAATCGAGAATTCCTAGTTCTTCAAGGTGCCTGTTGTCAATCCCAAACCAATTTTGATTTGGTCCTACAGGACTTTATCGCTCTTATAACCCCCTAGCTATCAAAGAGATTATATAACTCCGTAAAGACACTGTTTGAATTTTTTATAGGCACATGCCAGTATAGAATACAACTCTACTGCTAAGTTACCCAAGCCTTAACGTATTGCTCGATCCCTGCAGCCACAACTGCGTCTGTCTTGAAGTTGTTCGTATGCTATACCAGTTTACCCCAGGGTATCTTAGGGAGAACCCATGGCGGCCTGCTCTACGAAACATATCGTTCCATCCCTATCTGCATCTCTCTTGGATCTGTCCTCTTACCATATGATTACACCCTAAGGTATTTTATGGAGAACCCAGGGTACCCTATTTTGCGGGAACATACGAAACGGGCTAATACTATGAGATCTTCACCGGCAAGATATCTAATAGTCAACCTTATTCTCGTTGTCCAGTGACTTCACAGATGTCACTTTGTCCCCTGGAATCTAGATCGACCAACGTCGTATTCTAATTGTCCGCAAAGTGGCGTGTGAAGTGACATTTTCCTCGATACGTTTGTAGGTATCGACAGTTTCATTCTACCGCGTCCGTGGTAGTTCTCTCCAACGAGAATACCCCCTAATATTCCCGCATCTCTTAATAAACCTACCAATTGTAGACTGTTCTCATTAAAGACCATCGCTTAGGTGACCATTCTTTTTCAGCATCAGGGCATAGCTTATGTCGAATTTATCTACATCAAGATGGAGCCGATAGTTTGACCTGGGGCAATTTTTTTTGAGATTTTTAGATATTAATACCCGGACCCTAAAAGCAGTCACAAGTCACAACGCAATTACAAGTGTGTCTTCAGCTTGAGGCAATTTGGTACTCTAATTTTGCCAGCACTATTTCGACAATATCCCCAAACGGCTGCTAAGAATACCAAAACAGCTGATAGTCCCAAAAAGGTTCTCTCAATGACACGAAGGAGCTTGTGACTTATGACTAGTCACAATTTAGAAAAGCGGAGTAAAAATACGCATTTAGTGTAAATACGATAATCTGTGCTTGATTGCGTTAGAATTATTCAGAAAAACATAATTTGCCTAATTAATTATTAACTTGTGGAGACTAGTTAAAACTACTAAGAACGTAGCCTAGAATCGAGGGACTAGTATGCGAGGTGGTACTGTAGCGTTAGCACAACTGCAATAAATATTTTTGTGTAGGATTTAGCCATATTTTAGTGTAGAAGCATTTTTTACTTGATTTAATCCAGTTTTTTTTTCACAATTTCGCTTTGTTTCTTACGGGGAAAAAAATTATAGTGTGCGCCAAAACAATGGGGAAACTCAAAATAGCTAGTAGTGAGAGTCTCTAGTGGCGCAGTGAGAATCTCACATCCTCACCACGAAAGTAGATTCGAAAATAAAAGTGCGCAACGTTTAAAAACCCAAATCACTCACTCATTTCAATAACAATTTGATCAGTCTCAATTGCCGCCTGCGTGTAAAATTCCCAATTGTTTTGGCGCACATTATACGTGATATTTGCCGAGACCCCCCTTTCTAGGCCACGTTTGTGTGAAATTCGGCTCGAACGATGCGGCTGTCGATGCCACTTTCTTTTCCTCAACCAATGATCCCAAATATTTGAACATCGAAACCTGTCCGATTTGGGCTCCATCGAGATGAACACTGGCGGACGGACGGATCGAAAGTCCGTTGTGAGCACGTTGGTCTTTTCCGCATTGATTTTTAACCCGTATGACCCGACAATGCCGAAAATGGTGTATAAGATGTCCGCTTCGTCGATGAACATCAAGCCGATTACGAAGTTGTTGTCGTCGTATCGAACTCTGAGTCGTCCATCGAATGCTTCACCCATAATCGCGTAGATCACGACGTTGAAGAGAAGTGGCGAAGCGACCTCTCCTGTCGGACACCAATTTGAATCGGGAATTCATTGGAATAGGCGCTTCGAATACGAACGCTACTGATTTAACCATCGTACGACGCTTGGAGAAGTTGGATGATTTTCAATAGCACGTGTTCGGTTTCCAAGGCTCTCCACAAACTGTTCCAATCGATGCAATCGAAAGCGGGTTTGAAGCCGATGAAAACGACGACAGTTCGTTTTGCCGCAATAAATTCTTTCTTCCATTAGCTGAACCGTTAGGGCAAGGATAACCGAAAAGAAGTTAGAGCTCCATGGGGATACCGGAACTCCACACTCGTCTGTTTTTCCCAAAAGAACGAAGGACAGCGCAGCACCTAGGAACTCAGGAGACTCCAAGGAGTGGACCCATCCTAATGCTCCAGTGAAGACAAAATCTGCAAGAAATTTTACAACTCTGACCTTTTGACTTTTCTGACCTTTACCTACAACTTTGACCTTTTGATATTTCGACCAAAATGCATAGTTTCTCCTCAAAATAGAGAAGAGAGGAAAATTTGAGCGGATTATACCCAAATTTTCAATTTTCCTAAATGTCGCCGTGGATCGCCATAACATCAGTTACAAAGTTTTATACTTTGGACATTTTTGATTTGACTTTTTTCCCAACTAAACTACCTCGAATTATTATCACATGAAAGTATCATGAAACATTCTCGTTCCCAACTTTTCCCATTCGTAAATCAAACAACATTCTTCTCAATTTCCAAAAGGGGAACTTGAGCCCATATCATATTTTTATCTCAAAAATTCATCAATAAATTCTCCACATTCAAAAATCAATACACAAATTCCCCGAAGCTAGACCTAGGAACGCGCAGCACTTCGTATCATTCTTCCCTCTAAAAATGTCCTCAAGGTACCCCGTCGAAGTCCATCCATCCCGGTGTTCTATACCCTGCATCCGATTGATCCCTCCACTCCAATCTCACACTGCCGCGCCTGATGAGCCTCATTAACTGATAAACGCAGCTTGATGGTAGTAAATAACGTCGTGTTCAGGAAATAAATTTTATCTAAACGTTCCCAAGTTCGGCGCTTTCTGTGCGTTAACTGAGAAATTAGAGTGAGAGCAAAAACATGGACTACCAGCCGCACAACTTCACGTGCTACCCGGTGCCGGAGTGCAGAACGGATGACGAGAGCAGTGGCAGTTCCTCAAATGATGATGAGAATGGAATTGGTTCGCCTCCTATAATGAGGGGCCCTCTAGGCACCTACCATTCGCTCGGCGGGTCCCAGCCCCCACAACTGGGTTATTTTGTGCCGCTGTCGCCGTACTGCTACTTCAGTCCGCCGGTCCAGAGGAGGAGAATCAGGTAAGATGTAGTCTGTACTTATGATGATGACGATGACGAGGAAGTGCACCCATTCAAGTGCAAGAAGTATGGTCGGGATGTCATTGGCACTTCTTTGACATCTTGTGGTCACAATCGCACGTCACAATTTCTAAAATCATCCGACCCGGTGGTTGAGGAACTCCGCCTGGGAGAGTTTTCTCCGCTGGTTTTGCGGTTTCGGGGCGCTAGAGATTTCGTGGGAAGTCTATGACCTTATCTTCAATGATTGCTGAAAAGTCATCGCGGAACGATGATGTTTTGTTTAATTGAGGTTAATTTTATGTTAATGCAAAAACTCGGGGCTGATTAGAGTACGTTTTTTGTCTTTTAAAGTATGCATGCCTGAACTTTTGGAGTGTTCACTCATTATCGTAATTGTAATGGGAGCTGATTCCATAATCTTGTGTAGTAGTAAAAGCCTGCTTTCATTCTGTAATATTTGAACGTGAATCAAGTCGAAAGTTAGTTTCAGATGTTGCACAAACCGAAGCAACATTATTTTGTGCCTCAACTATTGTTACGAGTGATCTCAGTACTTTACCACTAATTCAAACTCTGGTTACTTAAAGACAAAGAATAACCACCACGCAACTTCATGATTTAATATTCCTCCGACTTCGATCGTCCCACTCAAACCATACCTCAATCTTTTAAATCACTCTATGGTAACTAATTTCCATCTCCAAGCCATTAGCCTAATTGATATATGTCTAGTGTTGAACAATGTTGAATCCATACGGCAGATTCCGCTCGGTTCCATAAAGAATTACAGGAGCGACCTTAGGATGGCTGTCGTCATCATTTACGGCTTGGAATAGGGGATGATCTAAAATATGTTAATCCGGGTTAACAGAAAGAATGCGCTCAGCCATTGGATGTTGATGCCTTAAGAAGTTATGTAAGGGTTTGGAATAGGAAACAAGAATAGGGTTTTATCACTATTGCAGCACATTCCAGGAGTCTCTGATTCTGTTCCTTTTGGGTATGGTAACAGTCATAAGGTAACCGAGGTATGGGATCAACAATTTTATCTATGAAGTAATCGATTTAAGGATCATATTTAAAATTAGGGAAACGTTTATTATCACATGGATGCGATCTTGTTCGGGAATTCTTTTTTTGGTTTTTAACTGTAGCTAGTTGATTAATTGCGTGATTATTAAACGCATATTTTTTAACGGTCTATTATGTAACTTCAGGATACCATTTCGGAGAGCCAGACCTGTTTATTACTATTACCTGCGCTCTGAAATATTCAGAAACCACATAGCTCTTGACCCAAGGCCAAAAATCTCAAAAAATCACACGATTGACACGACTTTGTAGCAAAGGGTGAAGTATATGATGAAGCTCCTCACAAATAGTTGCATCTTTGACCTTGCCTTGGTGTTACATGTGCTCAGTTTAATAGTAAAAATCCAGAACTCCCTGCAGTTCAACGAGCACTTTCTAAGGTCAATCCTCCAGACCGCTTATCCCTTGGAAGCTACGAGTCATAGGACTACCCCAGACCGTCATTCGCTGAGCCTTTCTTGGAACATCTTCGGCCGTGACAAGGTAAAATAGACAGTGGCTGCTCGCGACTTTCATATTAGGTGCGAGTTTGGCTCTCAGAAACCTGGATCCTCACACGATTGAGTGGATAAATGCCATGCTTGTGGATCGTGACATTTCTTCTACCATATATCCTAGTAGGGAAGTCGCCATGAAGGAGGCTCAATCTCTTCCTCGCTGTAGCCTCACAGTCGCCCAGCAAGTGCTCCTCAGTTTCGGGAGCTGCCCGCTACAGAAAGGTTCCAGACCGACAAGTGGGGAGTTTGTCCCTAGTCTAGCCAGGCTGATCTTGGTCCGGAATCCACATCAACGTAACATTGCTGCCCTGCTGAAGCATTTCAGAGATAGGAGACAATCCAGGGCAGGCTTTGATGGCACCCTGTGAGGTAACAATAGCTGCGTTCCTTTTCTACTATTTAGTACTTGTGAGCAGAGCAGAAAAGGAACGCAAAATTTTCTGATTTGAGTAAAATCTCACTTGAAATTTTTGACGTTACTTTAAACTTTACAAATAAAAAATTCTTAAAAGAAGAATTTGTGACACAATGGAGAAATTAATGCGATAATTTCTAAAGTAAAACGAAAGATAATAATTTTTGATAATTATACGACTGAAGTTTTATTTATGGACGTTTTTATATGAGTAAATCAGCTCGACACAAATAAAAGCCATCTAGCGGGTAATGGAGTAAGTGAAAATAATTCACAATAGACTCGAAATGGCCGCTTTCCCTCTAGCGGATTTCAAGTGTGTAATTGCAAGTGCTATCTACTCGTTTATAAGAGCAAGTGTAGTTGCTAGTACGCAAGTGTAAAAAATAGTAAAAATTAGCAGAAAAGGAACGCAGCTAATGTTAGAGCTATTTGGAGCTCTATTAAAAAAAACAAGTCTGAGCACACACCTGGATGGCGAGTACCTCACCCTGAAAAACAGCAGGGGCCCGTTTTTATATTACGCTTTTTCGTAAAATCGGCGTACAATTTTCATTTTTACATTTTGTTGTCCATATAATACGAAAACTTAACGAATTTTCGTAAATTAACGAACAGTGCCTTACGCCTCCTATATATTGTTCGTAATTTGCCAAACGTCACAATAATTGATTTTAATTATTGGGAGTGAACAAAAAATTGTTTTTTTTAAACATGGAAGACATGCAAAAAGAAATGGAACAATCTAATCCTTTGAAAAAAAGGATTAGAAAGGAGCCGGCAAACGGAGAACAAAAAAATATTTTAGTCGAGTTTATGGAGATGAACAACAACTTAGCGCGAGGGACTTTATCCCAAGGTATCAATGGGAAGCAAAAAGTTAAAGCTACTTGGGACTCCTTGACAAACAAATTAAATAGTGCGGGTCCACCAGCTAAAACAATTACGGAATGGAAATTAGTAGGTTTAATATTTATGTTTTTATTATTTTTAAAGTTGCTTAACTAAGGGGTCACTTTTTGGTTCCGACCTTTCACCCATAACAACCATTAAACTATGGCTAAACATTTAATAAATGAATTTTAATATAGGTTTGGAAAGATATGAAATACAACGTGAAAAGAAAACTTTCCCATAATAAGAAGGTGCATAACAAAACTGGTGGTGGAGCAGGGAATGAAATAATATTATCAAAACAAGAAGAATCGGTGATTGAATCGGCTGGGTTGGCGGGAGTTGTGACTGGGTTACAAAACGTGCAAACATTCGGTGTTTCTCGGGAAAATGTAAACCAAAACATAGATGCTTGCTTACAAGAATTATTAGAAGTAACTGATGATGACGATGATAGTTGTAAGGAAAATAAAAGCAAAAGTCCATCATGTAGTTCACCACATAATCTTAGACAAGACAGCTTCGATTTATCCTCGGCCAAGAAAAAATTCTGTCGATTACCAAGAGTTATTGATCCAACGGAAAGTACATCTCTGATAAGAGAGGAGTTGAACGAGCAAAAAAAATTTTACAAAGAATTGTTGGAGAAATTGGAAGAAAAAAATATAATAGACAAAGATAAAGTCAAAATATCGAAAGAAAATTTAGAAGAATATAAGCGTTTTAACTCGGAAGTCTTAAATAAATTGGAGGAAGCAAATTTGACGGCGAAAGAGCAGTTGCAAATGGCTAGAGAGGAGAGTTTTGAGGCGATGAAATACAGAAAAAGAAAAATAGAACTGAGAATGGTTGAAGTTAATACGGCGCTTGGCACTTAAGCTTTATTTGCAGAGTTTTTGAATAATTTTTTTTGGGAAAAGCCCTATGAATGCGGCATTAAGTTTACACATGATACATGATTTATGTGAATAAACGATTCTTTTCATAAATAAATTTTATATCAACATATTTTTTAAATTATTCCGATTTTTTTCCCCTTCTTTTTTTATGGCAGATTTTTCTAGGTACTGAATATTCTCTTGTAAAATCCCTTCTCCAGTTTGCGTATTTCTAGCTAGCGCATCTGCTATTAATCTGTCGGCATCTGCATATTGGACTTTGAATTTTTTTGCTATATTGTGCAAGGCTGCACAAACATTGGCAATTTTCCCTAATTTTTCTGGGGCATACCTGGGAGTTCTTTCTTCCAATAAGATTCGCCACACACCTAAATTAATATTTCTGTAATATTTGTCAATGACACAGCATTTAGGTTACCTTTATAAAGACCTATGCATCTTTCGACAATGCTTCTTGCCGATCCATGAATCAGGTTAAAGTTATGTTCCGAATCGTCGGAAGGACTTCGATAGGGAGTTAAAAGCCACGGTTGTATTGGGTAACCACTATCACCTATTTCGGTAATGTTCAATGAGTATTTATCTTTAGAAATATTTGATTTACTCTACCCAAAAGCCAGCAATGTCTATTTTGTTTATATAAACTCTCATAAAATAATCTATCCTGAGATTCTTCCCAAACGAATGTATCATGGGCTGCTCCTCCGTACCGTGCATTTATTCCATTTATTTCCATTTGATGGTTGCAAATCTAAACAGAAGACATGTGAGTACTTTTTTTGTTTTGGATAACATAAACATCTACATACAATCATAACATTCAAACTGTGTTTATGTTTCCGTGAAAAATACATATGCTCGTTTAGTTTTGGCTTCAGTAAGAATAGATGGGTTCCATCTATGCATCCAATGACTAGTTACACTTAAAATATATTAGAAACATGGAATAAATTGTTTTAACAGAAATACCTCCAGGTAACCCGTATTTTGAATAGAACCACTCTTTAGTTTCTTGTATATTTGCATTTGTTGTGATGAAAAGCGGACATAACTTGCTCTCAATTTTATTTAATATTTCTTGTAATATGATTGAAACCATGCTTTTTGATAACGGACAAGTAAAATCATTTCCGGCCGTATTTTGGTACCCACCAGAAGATAGAACAATTAAAGTAACAGCAAGTCTTAGCACAGGTGGGATGTATGTTATTCGTAGACCAGAAGAAAGATGTATTTTTGCAAGTACGAACAGAAAAGCCTCTTTCGATAATCGAAAACGCTGAACAAAACTAAAAACTTAAATTTATTAAAGATTCTACATAAAAACAATAATCATTCCTTACTCCTTATTTGGCATATCTAAAGGATTTGATATATCCCTTAGTTTTCGTTTCAAGATATTATATTTTTGCTGCTGAGTTCTTTCGCCTCCTCTACATTGCTCATAAACTAAAATATGGCGCCAAATAGACATTTTTAGCAATTTGGATAAATTCCCAAAATCTTGCACTAATTTCAAACAAATTTGACAGTTAACACCCGTCTCGTTGCTAAGCGCTATAAATATTAGCCATAAGCTAATAGCCGCCGCTGTAATATGCTTACGAACATTGTTGATTTTACGAACTTGATTTGTTCGTAATATGTGAACCACTATTAAAAATTATCGTTATTTTATTTTTCGTTTTACGAATTTTAAGTTTACGAATAAGCGTATTATAAAAACTGGCCCCAGGGGTAGTGCCCAGATCCATTAACGCCCAACCCTACTCCTTTATCGGTTTTGGTACCCTCCGTATACCAAAAGCCTGTGCTTCCTCTAAAGAGGAGCCTGCCTTGTTGCCACTCTGGCCTACTTCGAATAATCGTCGTAAGCAGTTTGTCAAAGTCAAGAGTATCAGGGTTAGTTTCGGACAATGATCTCATCGGTTCTAGGTTTAGCTCCTTGAGGATCGATTAATGATCCATAAGGCATAAAGGTGAATAGCTCCCGTAGACGCAGTGTCCCCGCCAGAGCCTCCTTTTTCACCAATAGGTGGAGCGGTGGAAGATTCAGAAGGGCCTCCATAGCCGCAGTCGGGCAGGTGCTCTTAGCCTCTTAGTTAGTATTTGCACCTTGGCAGCTTAATCACAACACACTTTTGTTTGGTCTTGGCCCACCATGCGATGGATGCATACGTGACCATGGGCTTTATGATCGTCGTATATAGCCAAAACATCAACTTCCGTTTTCTCGGATTTTCCTATATAATGACGGCAAATGTGGAGAGGTTTATTGCCTTGGTAGTTGCTCTCTCAATCTGAGGTTTCCAGGAGAGCTTTTGATCCAGGATTATGCCTAGCTATTTGGCTGCATTCGAAAATTCAGCCGGCTGCGCAGAATTGGCAGTATCGCAGCAACGGCTGCAGGATTTATATACCTGGCTGCAGCGGTTTTGATTTTTTGAATGATGTGCTGCTATTTCTGCGCAGTTGGCTGAATTTTCGAATGCAGCCTTTAGCCTCCTTTGGGAAAGGAAAACCATTTCTTTACCATCCAAATAGGGAGCTTTTAAATTTAGCTTAGTAAATGGTACGATGAAAATGTTTGCGGGTTAATACCCAAGCTCTTGCTCCGACACCAGCTATGCACATATGACAGAGCGGCTTGCATGAGGCCTGAAACGGTGCCATCATGACAGCCGCTAATCGTTATGACGACATCGTTTGCCATAAGAGAGGTGATAGGACGCCCCCTTGAGGACAGTCATTAGCAGCTATTACTGTAATCGATTCACCATACATCTCAGCAGTTATCAATTTGCTGCTGAGAGGCGACGTGATCCACCTTGCAGTGGGGGAGATATGCCTCCATTGAGTGGGGTAAGACCCTCTCCAATATGCCAGTCTAGAACCTTCTCCATAGTTTTCAAGAGGAAGAAAGAGAAGCTGAGATGTCGATAGGGTTTTGCTTTCGAATACGATCTCCCCGATTTACGGATAAAGGCTACCCTAGCCTCTCTCCAACACCTCGGAATATGGGTCAGAGCAAAGCTACTCCGAAATAGTGTTAGCAGGATTTGAAAGTTCTCTTCCAAGCTTCTCTGAAGGAGAGCCGGCAAGATGTGGTTCTTTCCAGCAGCTTTGAAAGACTTGAAGGTGCCAATGGCCCGCTCAAGAGTCTTGAAAGAGGCAATGCCATTAGAGTGAACGTTACAGCAGTTTTTGTAAACTCGTGGAGGGCGGAAGCTTGTCTATTTCTTCGTAGAAGGCTTCGCTTGGATCTTCTCAAATCTTTGTTATAATTGGTGAGAGCTTTCTTGTAGAGGTCCCAGTTGCCCGACACCTTAGCCCTATTAAATGGTTTTCTGAATTCTCTCCTTTGCCTGCAGAGATTATTGTTCCACCACGAAAAGTTTCGGTTATTTGTGTTGGATGGTGGGACGTTAGTCCTTGCCCCAGCCACCTGCAATATTGAGATGGTGGATCTCCGCGTTACTGGACAACAGTGCAGTGTTCATTATATTCGCATTGGAGCTTACCTCTCCCATTTCCGGAGCAAGTTCCAACCCAGGACAGACTTCAAAAATCTATGAGTGTGGCTGCTTTCGGTATCGTCAAATGATCGTCAATTAACTGCGTCGGCTGCAAAAATGACTGATGCCGTTTGCAGAAGTGACTAGTTTTACTGCGAATTTGATGATTTCGACCACCTGACATTAAAATGATTGCAAGATGGCAGTGCGAATGTGCATTGCCGTACGTTTGGCAATAGTCAATTTGCATTTCCGAACTCTTGATTATCATCAATTGCAATACCGAACGAATGACTATCGTCTACTGCTCTGCAAATGACGTTTCCGAACGCAGCCTGTATTTAACGGAAGGGTAATCATCCATAATGGTGCTTCCAGTTGGATACTTAAATCTACTGTGGACAACAGGAGTTCGGTCCGGCAATTCAACGCACACGTGAATGACAATCAAACACATTTTTCTATGACCCATGAAAAATTGGACGAGTTTAGTTGGGAAGTTTTAATTCAATCTGTTTGGTTTTCTTTTGTATGATATCTTCATTTTTTGTTCCTCAGTATTAGTTCGAAGAGTTGCCCCTTGTGTCAACGAAATAGCTTGCTGAAAATTGTACAATTCGTCCGCTTGCTCCATCAGCAATTTGAAGGCTTTGAAGAATTCGAATGATTGAAAATCCCAAGCTGTCAAGGATATCTAATTTTAATTCATTCACATTATCAATAAATTACTTAAATCCATAAATATATTAATCGTTACTAAATATAAAGCAAGTCCGAATAAATTAACTATTTTTTAACTTTTTTCGTTTTAGAGACAAAAGCGAAGAACGATCTCGTCGCTCAACAAGCTACAGTGGATCAATCACATCAGTTCCCGTAGCAGCACCCAGAAGGACATCGCTACTGACCTCAGCTCCGTCACCATCACCGCCAATCATCATACAAGCGTCACCGTCCCCAGTACCACCGAAATATCTGCAAACAACCACCACAAATATCAATGCAAACCCCGATTCAACGCAAAGCAACATTTACCAAAGCCCGTCAACGGTGTCCAGTAACTACTCATCCTTATTTTGTCATGCCAGCTCAACGTCTAGTCCAGCTGCAACGCGTAAGAGAGAGAAGCTGCTGCATAGATTTAGTGACGCCGCTACTCTTGGCCGGAGGTTGAAGAAGAAGAAGAACACGAACAGAGCTTGTCGATCCATGACGGAGACAATCGAGATGTTGGCTGATCCGGTTGTTGAGGACGATATCTTCGTAAGTGATTATCTAGGACTAAACAGACTTTTTGACTTCCTCTTAGGCTTGACTGGAGCTGGAGGTAAAGGCTGCACGTCCTTTGCCTTATATCTATTCGCCACTGAAAACATAGATTGCAGCAGCTCCTTCGCCTCTAGGTAAACGAACAAACTTCCATCCTTTAACTGCTTGGAGTTGGTCACGTCTTGCAGAACATCACCATCCGGTGATATGAAGAGCACCCTTGGCACGTACTTAATACCCCTGTCCGGAGCGTACTTCGAACTTAGTTCAATCTCGTCTTCGTTCACCTGAACAAAGATGAAGTCCTTGTTCATAATGCGGATCTGCTCGTTGCTTGTGATTTCTTTCGACAGAAGATGACAAAATTCACACCAAGGCCTGTAGACAACCACCATCAATGGCTTCCTTATCTTTCTAGCCTTAGCCAAAGCTGTGCCCAAGTTCGTTTCCCAGTCGTTTGCGAATGTGTCCATGTGCCGTTGTGGGGCTCTCTGAAGGACTGCGGTCGGCATTCTTAGTCTCTGTAGTGGCGTCGATAACTTACCGAATTGTCGAACTAATTTTGGTAAATTTAACATTTTAAAGTTTTTATTTTTTACACTAGAAATTTTCAGCAGTTGTTAGTTTTCGAATATCGCCAAAGTTTTTGATAGGAATTTGTTTCTAAAAGAAAAGTCAAGGATTACTTGTTTCCGTATCTTTTGTAGGTCGAAAACATTTTTTTGGGATTTTGTACAGTAGATTGTGGTATGTGGAACAAGACTAGAGCTCAATGGAGATCCTTCTTTTGTATTGCCGATCGTTATGTTATTTTGGTCATCTCAAGTATGCGGAAGGCTCGATAGTAGAAACAGAGAGAACACTTGCATTGAAGACCTATAGCGTTTTCGCAAGCTATTCCCATATCAGTGCTAATGGCAAAGGCGTTGAACTATAGCAATGTGCTGTTTAACACGTTATAGTATAGGAAACGGAAGACAGCAAAGGGGGCTTTTTTGAAAAGATTTGGGGTGAAAGTTAAGATATTTTTACCCTATACCGTTTTACTCTACTAAAACTAAGATGCAAGATGCAATTAACACCAAGGTTTATTAAAATATACATGACTTACAAGATTTCAAAAGTTGGAGAGGCTGCAGCCTGAGCTGTAGGCTTACGGTTTGCAATATGCGATCATCCCATCGCAGGTCCTCAGTTAATTTTGTCCCTAGGACGTTAGGAAATGGATTAGCCGTTTGATACCGGCCGTCCATTGAGCAGGTCATCCGTTGACAAGCGGACAAGCGAGATTATTAGATTATTAGTAGAGATTAGACAGAATTTCGTTTTAGGTGTGTTAAATTCAAGATAATTCTTGCTTGGAGAAGGAATTCCGGGGCAGAGAAACTACCTTGATTGAAAGGAAACACTCAATCCAGCTCTTTCAAATTGAGGCGATCCAGTTTAGTCAGTAGTACACTGTATCATAGTTTATCAAAAGCCTTAGATATATTTAGAGAAACCCCGACAGACTCACCAAAACGTTGAATAGTCCGGTTGAGGTGCTTTACACATACAATAAAGTGGCTAGTCGATTTCTTCAGTCTAAATGGGTACTGCTTGTCGTCCAATATTAGGTTAGATTCTAAATATTCCATAAACTTTTTAATAATTGTTCTCTACATGATTTTAGGCTGTTGCTAATGGTGCATAGTTCGAACGATATGGGAAATTAGTGTTCCTAGGTAGTGGTCTGAAATAATCCGGAAGTCTATTCAGAAATAGGATCAGATGCTACTAAAGTGGAGGTTTTCCTGCTGATATTGGGCCTTATGTATAGAAAGCAGATGACTATGGCTTTGAAGGAATACGGAGTGGGTGGAAAGTACTCGAGTTAGTACTCATGAGAAGAATCGAAGGGAAACTACTCAATGAGTATTTTTTACTCGTTCAAAAGTACTCCATTCCTTGAGAATCGATGAGTACTTGTTTTGAGATTTCTGCAAACTACCTTAGTGCAAGGAATACTCGATTTCGGCTGGGACACATAACAAATACTTAAAACCAACCGCAACGCACCCCACACCAAGTCGTGCATCGGCAAAAATCATCTTCAAAACGGAGTGGGGTGCTACAAACTGTTTCGTTCTAACTTGGTTCAGGATCCCATCTTGTCCCCATGCCGAACCCATTGGGTGAGTGGGTGGTAGGAGTTGCCGAGCCACTATTGTATCGGTAGATATACTGTGAGCGAGTGTTTTTTCGAAGCTCCTCGCGGAAGGAAGAGTGGCCATGTCTGATTTGCAATTCGTTGACGATTACAAAAATGCCGAGTACCGATGTTTCTTCAGGTTGTCTTGATGTGCAGGCGCTTGATATACAGCCAGAAAAAGCGTGTCGCTGGCCTTTTCAAAATGCTCAAGTTATGTTGAGGGATCTGTGACTATTGATGAAATTTCATGGGTGAGGCCAGGATTTGCTGTGAAGAGCTTAGCGATTCGCACTTTGTTTTTTCCATATATCGCCGAGGTGATGTCGCATTCGGAGAAGTTATGTAGAAGGAGAATCGTATTGGCGAATGGAAGCTGCTGAGGATGCGGCACCGAAAAAAATTTGGTCTTCTCGCGGCTTGGCTTTATGAAGTAAATGTTGAGAGATGGTGGTGCCAATCCAATGAGAAGAACTATCAAGTACACATCCTCCCCAACTATTGCTACCATTGGATTTCAGTAGCTTTATCCAAACTCCACCTCACAATAGTGCCATCAGCATCCCCTGTAGGCACAGTTGTTTCAGTCTCTACTGCTGCCATTTTCTCCATCAGCAAGTGAATCTGAAAGTAGACTTTTGGTGATTTAATTAGCACGAAAATGCCCCTGTTGAACTGATCCATTAAAGTTGCTTTCAACCGAAGTTTTTGTTCGCCCTGTTCACTTCTCCTCTGCTGGTTTGGTGTTCATATCTCTGTATCCATCAAAAACCACCGAAATATTTCTGTATATAGGAAATGTACCGATGGCAAATTGAAGAAATGTAAGAGGGGTCTTTCACTTCATGCGGAGAAGGAAACCACCTTCTTCCATATTTGTGTTTTGGGATAGATCGGGCGTTAGGTTGTCCTCGGAACCAAGTGAAATGGAGTTAATTCATATATCAAAAGCTCTGCAACATCTTTGTCGCACTTTTTTGCTATGACACTTCTTTGGAGGGTTTACAGTAACTGTCTCACCAATGATATTAATGGTACAACTCATACTGGTTAGTGACAAAACCACATTCTTCGTAGACTGCTTCATAGCACCAAATTTGTTGCCAATGAAACTTTGCATAGTTTGGGAGTTTGCCAGGATGTCCATTGATAGCGACATGAGCAAATTCAACTTTGGAATCGTGAATCTTAGGTGGATCTCCTTTGGGGTTTATTGAAAACAACATCGTTGGCGAGTTGTTGTAGCAGTTGTTCAACCACTGTTTACGTACCGCTGGCTCAATCTGGGTGAAAGCAATTTTTTGAGTACTGGAGTTGCTTCAATGATGTTGTCTACGTAAGGTAGTATATGTTGAATTATGGAGGATTGCTCTTTTGCTAGAACACGATCATCTCGAACACTTTCTACAATACCAGGTTGAAGAGGAGAAAAGACAGATTGCCGCCTTGTTGGAGTCCATTATAAATGTTGATTGGTCTGGATATCTTTGGATATAATCTTTATCAGCCTTGTCTGATTAAACATGGTACACCTACATAGAGTGCCAGTTTATTTAGGATGCCGAATGGTTTCATGGCTGTCTAGAGTTCTACTATCGGACGGACTATCAAAGTCTTGGTGTTCTTAAGGAAGTGTAACATTGTTTCATAATTCCATCATCTTCGTCAGGGTAAGAATCTGGTTCGTTGTTGACTAACTGAGATGAAGCCTCACTGATTTTGTCTTACAAGAAACTGGTGACAAGAAGCTGGCGGAGGTCAGGGCTCGAATTGGGCTGTAGCGCCATCGAAGAAGAAGAATTGTCTTACGGCGTTTTTAGTATATGAGGCTTCACTATTTTGAGGGATATTGTCTTACAGTATTAAACAACGTTATGCCATTATAATTGTATATCTCCTTTTTTACGTCCAAGGCACAAAATTTCTGTTTACTGAGGCAACGTTGGAGACTCTTCTCTCTACCACTCAACTTTAAGATGGAGGAATCCGCCATGAACGCTGTGTTGTAAACAATTGGCTACCTGGGCACTGGTCTTTGGTGGGGACATTCTACGAGTAAAATTGTCAGAGATTCCAGAGATGGAGAGATGTATGCTCGTAAAGATCTGAAAACTGATCTGATACTGGCATGCGCTCATGAAAACTTAAAAAAGGAAAGGGGTTTTTGGCTTCTCTGTTAGCCCAGCGGTAATAAAGGCGATTAGGTCCCGTAGGACCAAGTCTAAATTAGTTTGAGACTGCCAATGGCACAGGGCTTTGGTGTACTGGCCGTTCTCAGGCAAGTTACTCTTGTTAGGGTCCCAGATCATCGGGACTTCAAAGGCAATGAAGGGGCAAATGCTGTGGATAGACAGGGCTCTGACTGATATTGTATTACGGAAGTGGGTGTTGGGACACGCATTGGTTTTCTAAAGAGGGGCCTTGTCGATCGGTCTTTGATGCAACACACCCAACTATGGAGATCCACGTCTGGAGTAGCCAACTCTAAGCTATTTTTTTCTGTGCCCTTTCTTTCTTAACTTGACTAAGGAATAATCCACTTATGGAGGATCGAAGGGTAGAAAAGGCGGGAAGTCTTTGCTTTGAGGAGGATAAGTCTGTTCTACATGTTCTATGTATGTTAGTTATTTGACAAGTCCTGCTCGAACAGTCAAGTCTAATCGACGGGTCACCATCATGAACCTGTTCAATCAGTCTGGCCCACAAATAGGAGGTGTGTAGAAAAATAATAATAATAATAATAATAATAATAATAAATTTATTGGCAAGGTACACAAGATCATACATCTTTTAGAGTACATTTTAAAACAGGTAATCTAACTTAAATATAAATAAATGTAGTGAGTGGGATAAAGAGAACGGGATAATTAATAGGTACAGAAGAGGATATGAAAATAAGTGGATAGAAAATCTAAGAAAAAGAAGAGGAGGAAGAAAGAAAAAGAGATGCTTGCCTTCTGAAAGCCGTGGCTGAGCTCATTCTTTGAATCACACAGGGAAGATTGTTCCAAAGTCGAAACGAATGCACAAAGAAGGAGCGACTACCAATTAACGAACAATGAGCTGGAATGAGAAATTTGGTTGAGCGCAAGGATCGAAGAGGACAGAGGAAGT
The DNA here is from genome assembly GCA_949987705.1 of Thereva unica. NCBI lineage: Eukaryota > Metazoa > Arthropoda > Insecta > Diptera > Therevidae > Thereva > Thereva unica. The sequence goes on from OX465283.1 coordinate 7,430,675, forward strand.
CGAAAAGGTAGGAAGGGCTTTTAGAGGACAGAATCTTATTTAAAAGAACTAAAGCCATGACATCAATAAAACGAAAGAGGTCACAACCTAGCAAGGAATTTTGTATACTCGACACATGATCTGACCTTCGCATATGAAAAATGTATCTTAAGCAATCATTGAAAGCTACTTTAAGGCGCTGTCGGCAGGCTGAATCTAAGGAAATATATACAAGGGAACCAAAGAGGAAATGTGGTACGATGAGGGATTTAACAAGCTTGAGCCGAACAGCGGTCGACAGAAGACTACCATAAAGCCAAAGCTTTCGCAGTGTCCCATAAATCTTGGAAAGCATAAGTGAGACTTGATTACAGCAAGATAATTTGGAATTAATGACAATGCCAAGATTATTAACACGCTCAAGAATAGGGAGGGGAATACCATTAAGTAGAACAGGTGGAATGCTGTCAGGGGACTGAAAACGACGGCTAAGCAGAAGTACTTGAGATTTTTTAGGATTTAGTTTAAGGAAGTTGATAGAACTCCATTCACTTATTTGGGATAAGGAACTATTAAGTTGAGAAATACAGGATTCAATCTGATTCGGAGGACATGAGGTGTATAGTTGGAGATCATCAGCATACAGGTGGAAGGAGCAGTGACGGATTATAGAGGGAAGGTCATTAATATACAAAGAGAAAAGGAGAGGGCCAAGAATTGAGCCTTGCGGTACTCCCAAGGGCACGGGGAGGAAAGAGGATAAAGAGCTATTATGGCGAACACATTGAAGCCTATTGGTAAGAAGGGAAGAGATAAGCCGAGTAGCAGAAGATGAAAAGTGGTAGCGCTGACTAAGTTTGGAAAGTAAAACTGAGTGCACCACAGAATCGAAAGCCTTAGAAAAATCAAGAAGGACCAATATCGCAAAGTCACCCAGGTCGAGCGCAGAACGAAGATCAGTAGTCAGTTAATAGGCCAAACCAAGTGGCTGTGGTACTTTTGAACCCAATACCTCACCAAAAGAAAAATAAGAAGCCCTCTATATCTGACCAGCTTTTCGACAGGGATGTCTGCACTCGACTTCCCGAAAAAGCTATCTGCTTCAAAAATGCTCAAATGTAAGCATCACGTCTTGATGCTTTTTGCAAATAACAGTTTTTTTGTATATTTTTCCCATTATCTTTCAGGCAAAGACTCTGACGTTTCGTACTATTAGTATTATGAATTGCATCTTCCAATTGATCGTAGCTTAACTAACATCAAAAACAAAGTTCAAACCGTTTCAACCTCTCACCAGTGCTAAAAACAAGAAGCCCCCTAAAACACTTTTTTCATCGTAAGCCCATTAATCCCTTAAGATTTTAACACCCACCCACCATATAGTAGTAAAAAAATCCTCCAATTTGGGTCAACAAATTGTCCCAACTCGTAGCTGACTCTCGTATTACATCAACTTTCCCTTGTCACTCGCCGCCGTAATGTAATCACACATTCTTCTACAATGCGCCTTCATCAATCCCCGATCTTTTGTGTCTGTTTGATTTCTCAGTGGAAAGCATTCGCAATTTTAAATGCAGTTATCAGACTTCTTCCCCTAGATAAGAACTCCCAGATACTGTGTAAATACTCCCCTATGCTGGATAAATTTATCTATGTTTGTTTGGTTTTTTTGTTGTTGTTGTTGTATTCTTTCTACATTTGTGTAGATGTATGCGATTCTTTTCGAACTACCCATGAAAGTTTCCCCAATAAATTTCCTGAATTAGTTTCAAGTCAAACTTCCGCGGTTCGGGATTGCTTCCATCTTTTTTTTACAATTTTTTTTTTTGTTTTTTTGAAAATATATAGGACTTTGTAGAATTTACATAGATTCGTGTAAACTTTGCTTAGTGACTTGAATTAATTAGAAAATTAAGATTAAGTCTCTTTTGATCATTTAACAGTAAGAAAATAAATTATTTATGCTGTGAGGAAACCTAGAAAAAATGTTTAAATTGGATTAGGAAAAGCCTTCCACTTCCACCAGCGGAATTTTCAAAGTTTATCGATTTTTTCGAGTGTGTGTGCGCATAATTTTTTAACGGTTGCTTCTTCAGTGCTTCATATAGTTCCCGCGGGAAGCTGTGCTTTTCTATTAGTCTTAATATTTTATTTATAACAAATTAAATTTGTTTATTAAAAGTTGTAACGAAAAATTGAGAGAAACTAGTGAACCGCAGTATCGCAAATAAAACATCGCATTGTATACTTTTCGGCTGTGTAAATAATGAACAACAAAAAATGCGCCTAAAGTGCTCGTCTCGTAAGAAAAGTTTCAAAGCGAAATCGAAGTCTTCAGCGACTTCTCAAGGATCACGGCGCAGTTCATCTCGTCTTTTACGCAATCCTTACTCAACAATCCTGCACCGACATGGACTAATCTATCCCGAAGACTATCAGCATCCTTACAAATACGTACCCAGAGACTATTTCTCATTCGTTCCGAATGACTCGAACATAGCAGCATCAGCAGCAGCAGATCATCGCTTTTATCAGCAGCAGCCGAACGATCTTGCTGGAAGTAAAGCTCATGTGGCTGGTGAATATCTTAGCAAGAATTACGCCTCCCAATTGAGGAATCCCTATGGAATCGAACAATCTGCCAATCAGGCATATTGGCTCCAGAAATATTTCGATTCAGAATCTAGAAGACCAAGGCGCAGCAGCCTCAGCAATCGTGGATACATAAGAAACGTTGATGATCTGCTAGGTGGAGATCGTGGAACTGCCATTGTTAAAGGTGTGCAGGCACATCGTCGAAGGCGTAGGGTATGTAATTTATGTGTAATTAGCATTCCTTATAGAATAGCGCGTCTTACTTATTTCGTATGCAGCCTCCGTAATGCTCTACTTTCGAGGTGATCTTTACCATCACCATCGTATATTGCAACTTTCTATGCTGTTCACGTTTTATAACCTAGAAAAAATCGAGATCTTCATAAATTAAACGCGACCTTGTTTTACTTACTTTTACACCTGTGATAAGAATACGAACTACCTCGTATCAATTCTCCTAACTCGATCGTTTCGTCCCAAATCTCATGCAACAACAATGGAAAATCTGCTACTTGTTACCATATATGGAATTTCTGACAGGAAGTTGACTCATCATCGCCGCCAAGGAACATAAACTCCATTAGGATTTTGATTCCTCTTTAATATTTTAATAAAAACAAAACGTTCAAAGAAATCACAATAATAATAAAAAACGACTTAAGCTCACTTCGAGGCGCGCAGGTGCAAAAGCCTCAACAAGATTCAGTCCATTCCTTCTTAAATCAGATTCCACATCGCTTTTTTTTAAGTATGTTCGAAATTATCGCGATTCCACAGGCCTCGAGCAGATTTAAAATGGTTTGTGTGTTTCTGCCATTTCGCTACATCGCCTTGGTTTTTTTTTTTTATTTTTTAGCATAAAGAGTTTTGTTTAAGATTATGATAAAAAAAAGTTGTTCTTATATTGGTTTAAGAAATGGATTTTATGCTGTGTATTAACATTGATTTTTATTTTGAAGCTCTTTTATTGATTTTTGTTGATAAAAAAGTCTGGTTTTGTGAGAGAAGAAGGTTTTACTTGGGCAGTGATTGTGTATTATTGCGAAAGATTGCAGGTTGGTGGAGAATGGTTTCAGATGTATTAAGTAATTAAAGAACTTGAGAAATATTCTTGGTATTAAGCCAGTTGATGAAGTCGCTGTCTTATAGTTAAACGATTTATTAAAGTCTAATGGTGACAAGTAATGCGATTAAAGAAAAAACGCCCAGTGATCTACAGAGAAGGCTTTATGTTCCATAATCAGACAGAAATTCATTGTCAATTGTTTTCTTTATTTTTATTAATCCCCTGTTGCAGTCGTCACTTGTTTCTCTTCTACCCTTCACAGTCCTTACACCTCAGATTTTCAATTAGGCTAGTCCCGAGAAACAACGAGGCCTTGATCCTCGCTATTGCGAGACAGTAACAGGGAACGTAAAGGCAAAGACCAAGCCTACAGGTTGTGTTCGCTACACTTCTCATCCAGTTCTTTACAGATTAAAATTTATGGCGTAGCGTCTGGTAATCGACCCAACAAGTGTCCAGTCCCGCTACAATGGGGGATAGGATAACTGAGACGAATTGCCCTGGGCCCCATGTCAGAGGAGGTCCCAAAAATGATTTGAGAGCCAAAAAGTTAAGACCTTATGTCCTTGCCCTCTAAACATCAAGCAGGCCGTAGCCTAAGACTTGTTTCGTTCTAGGCTGCACTACAGTTACTTAGTAATAGTACTACACTAGTGGTAAATTGACTACCTAGTACCAAAGCGTGACCCTTAGCCGAAGTCTTTTCATTTATACAAAAAAAAAAAGGTTCGACCGAATGATATGAATTTTTTTACAGTTCATATTTTCGTTAATACGCTTCGATCGGCACCTCAACGAATTTGGTATAATATTGTTTTCGCGAGATAGCGTGCAGGTATAAAAATCACATACCTCGTTCAAACGAAAAAAAAAACCGCTCGGCCGAATTTTACGAAAATCTTTTCAGATTATTACTTCGGTTACCGATCGACACCTCAAAGAATTCGGTATCATCGATGGTTCGCACGTTCGCACTTAACATTCGTCCGCTCATCTTCTGCAACAGGCACGCACGCACAAGTTCAAATCGCTTGTATGATACTCAAACGAGGCATAGTACGCTTACACCTTTACTAGACTAAAAGGAGCAAAATTTGGGCTTTAAAAAGTTGTGAAGAACGAAGAAAACGGCCAATTTTCTTGGTGGCCATAAAGATTTTCAATATCATACTCAGTAGAACGGTTCTCGGTCAATTGCGTTGATCAAGCAGCATTGGAGGTGCTTAGTACTTAGTAGGGGGACTGCATGGGGAAACTACATTTGCGTTTGGAATGGTCGATTAGAAATCATTCATATCTATCTGTATACGTCTGGCTGACGCATTATTTAATTTTTATGTCTGTAGCGGAAGCGTGTATACCCGTATCCGCTATGCTTGCTAGAGGCGGGCGCATGAATGCTTTTAAGAAAATTAACCAACTAAGTTTAGGTAATAATGGTACTCTATTTTGCCTAACAAGTTAAACCTGTCCTTGAACGTGCCTTTCACGAGAGTTTTGCCGATTCTCGAATATCATCTATTCCACCTGCCACCAGCTCATCTTGATAGCATTAAAGGCTTACCGTGTAGTGAATCTCAGCTTGGAGAGTTAATAACGACTTCATCATAAAAGTAAGGAAATTCTTAGGTTTAGTGCAGTTGTTCATGCATCGTTAGAGGGTCTTCAAAATACTTCAACGCCCAGTTTGCCACGAAAGGTTGCAGACGTTTTATCTATGAGTCTGAGAACGAAAGTATTTTTGCTGTATTCTACACGGGAACTACGGTTACAGCACTGCAATAGCCAGTCAACCATTCCCGATATAGTGCCGATATTTAAAGAGTTGAGCCGAGCTTATACGAGGCAGTACATTTGTCCCTTACATCATGGTAAATTGTAGTGAGACGTAAATTTTTTTAAATGTCCCGGTTCAAAAATAATGTCGTACTGTTATATGAGTGTGTATCAAGATAAATGAGGCGGGGTGTGTTTGTAAATACGTAGTCAAACAGATACGTCCCCTCCTCCGAAACTGTTATTTGGTAACAACTTTTGTTAAAAAGGAAAGAAGGTAGTTCACTTCATTATGAATCGGGGGTTGATAGTGTACAGAACAACATAGGGTGTTCTGGGACCTGTCCTGTGGATCACAATGTATTATGCTGTACGCCTCGATGAGATCGAACTATGTGCGAACGAAGCTATCTCAGTTATTTAAAAACGCGGCCTGAAAGCGCTGTCTGCTGTTTGGTGAACACAACCTGGAAAACAAGTATCCGTAAGAATCAATATATGGGAACAGATCATTGACTCACAACTCGCGTTCAGGCCCCTGGGAGTGATGACCGACCAGAGGCTTAATTTTATCACTTGGAGGACATGGCGGGTAAAGCTTCTGCTATTTGTGCAGCATTTCCAAGAAAACTGCCCAAAGTGAGGACTTCAACTAATCCGTCGCCTCTTGATGGTGAGAGTGGTTTGCTCAGTCTAGCTTTACGTAGTGCCAGTGTAGCCAGCAGCATTGAGCAAGAGGGCTATCAACAAAAAATGGAGGACCGCATACAGATAGAGAAAGGTACATGCAAGCGTGCAGTACGTGCGGTATATGCGACGTATTTTCGCTGACAAACACTTGCGTGCGGGTTCCGTCTATTCTTTTACAAATTGATTGCTATGTCCTAGAACCATCACTAACGTATGCGGCGTGCGTGGGAATTGTACCCATAGAAGATATTGGCGAGAGAAGACATGCGTCACTAAGATCCAAAATATGTTAGAGGGAAGAAAAATTCAGTGCGGCGGCAGTTGACGCGCTGTGAGACTTATCCCAAACGTATATGGGTTACGAGGGAGTGTGGGGAAGTAAGTTTTTTTTTAAGTGGAAGACTAAAGGCTCAGAAAAGCCCTTTATACTGTCGATGATCTATTACGATCTCACGCAGTTCTTGAAGGGAAATAGAACATATAGGAAATACCTCGATCGTTTCGAGCACGATGGTTTAGGTATTCAGAATAACACAGAGCAAGCCTTCTTATATTTTGTGAGTTTCAGCTAATATGAGCCGAAATCAGAGACATTCTTCATATCACACGCTCACCACCACCACCTGCGAAGTACCTCGGATGCTGAACATGAGATTCACGCCCCCTTTCTTCATTTTTGATTTTTAGGCTTTGCGTTGGGTGCTCCTTCTATTACATTCGTTCACCTTCTTTCCACCAAGCTTGACTATCCAGACTCCATATAGAGTTACCAGCGTGATCAGTCAAGATCGTAGTATGAGATCGGTTGTGAGCAGCATATTCGAGTATCGGTGATCAGGTAACACATCTCTCCCCATTTTGACGCCAATATTCTTACGTAAAGGGTTTTCACCAGTTTAGTCAAAAATCAGTGCCCTTCAGCGCCAGCGTCCTCGGCATTTAAACGGGGTTGCCAGATATTGTTAATTGATTGTAAATAATTGTTAGAGAGAGGATCTTTTGATCAAGTGGTTCGATCGAATTTTCTTCCTGTTTATATTTTATAATGCTCTGATACCTCGACAATGTTTACTGCAGTAAATTGAGTAGTAGTTATGAATCTCTCGGATAGAGTCTGAGTGTTTAAATGCCTCTTCACAGATGTCAGGTTTAGGTAGATTTTACTTTTAACAGATCTCTCAATTTTGATAAGAATCGTCCATTAGCAGCCTCCCCCATAATCTCACTAACCATAAATAAACTTAAGCTGTGAATAAAAATAAATTAAACTTTCTTACTTACTTTTTACTTCATTATAAATAAATGATTGTCCAGAAAAACCAGCGAAATTTTCGCAACTGCAATCGTCTAATTTTGGACAAAGCGCTATCTCAAAAATGCAGTCACCTACAAAACCCCTTTACCACCACAGCCCCTCAAACTTTAAACGTGCAGCACAAACGCAAACGTCTTCCACGTATAAATCCCCAGGTAACCAATCCAGGTAAATATAATGAAAAGCAGTCGACAGGTAGTTTTTACACGAACACATGCGCGCAATTATGTTGAGAAGCAAAAAAAACAACGAAATAAAAAATGGCAAAAACTTTTTAAGAGAATTCAGGTCTGTCCACATTTAAAGCGACTTCTGCAATTGCCACGCTCCTCGTCGGGGTCCCCACAACTCGGGTGTTGTGCCTGTAGCCTGGACCTAATATTCCGTACCGTACCGTAACAAAATTGAACGAATCTGAGCTCAGTTACGGCATTTTGACAGATGCCCTAAATGAAAACGTAAAGTGGCAAGTGACAAGTGCAAAATGGATAGCATAAACAAAGATTTAAGAGATTTATTTGCATTATTTAAGCTGTAGAAGCATTACAAACAGATTAGAAGTGATCAGAGGGAAAGAAGGAATAAAAATCGCGCAATAAATAAAATGAGAAACATCCACGGATATTACCGTGTAACATTTCTAAAAATCAAAAAATTGGATTCAGGACAATTCTATTATTATAATATTTTTATTATAATATTAATTATAATATTTCAAGTCATTTACTGCTCCAATTTTTAAAAAAATTGTTAAAATGTGAACAAGTTTTTTAAATAGCTAACGGATGCTAAGGTTTCGTGCCATTCTTACGGCACCATTACGGACCATTCGAGAATTTAACGAACATTCGGCAAGTTTATTAAGTCAATTTAGGTCGGTGCCATATGAACACTTATGTTCGTAGGTTACGGCACTTACGGTTACGGTACGGTACGGAATATTAGGTCAGGGCTTGTGACTTGTGCACCTTTTTCAGGCGTTCCCCTCTCCTTAATCTTTAAGACGGTTCGTAACACCACTACCACCACAACGGTGGTATCTCGTTCGGGTTTCGGAGTGTCTTTCTTCTTCTGTCCACAGCGACAGCGGTTTGGAATCCGTCTCGTGTCGCCAGCACCAGTTTGCATTTTTCTTGGAGTCGGGCGTCCATTTCAGAGTTTTCTCGCCATTCGGGTTACACGTTGCCGTCGCGCTGCTCGATTCGGACCCAAGACTTTTGAATCTCTACACGAAAATCGTCTTCAATCCTGTGGAATGTAGTGAAAAAGGATTTATTAATTTGTGCTAAAATAGATTTGAGTCGTTGCGTTGTGGAACACACGGTTTTCAAAGTGCGCTAAGCAAATTTCGAATAGTTGAGGCCTCAACCTCGGGCCACACATTCCTGAGGATCGTGCCATAGCCTTTTTACGATCGCGCCCAACACACGTTCAAGGCTGCGCTCAGCTTCTTAAATCGAGGAATTTCTTACGCGAGTGCGGTTCAGTGACATGTCGCTGGTGGAAAATCAGAATTACATACCTGCCTCTACCTGAATAGCAGTGATTTTAGTAAATTTTTTCTATAGAATCTGTGCCGTATTTATTTTTTTGTTGTTTGCTTCTTACCTGTGCCGTTTAAGTTGAAGCGACAACCTGTTGCGTTGCCATATTTCGAGTTGCCTTAAAGATCGCGATCGCGGTTATGTAAATGCGGTCCTACGATCGAATGCTTGTCGTCGCGGCTATATGGTGATAAACGAGTGAGAATTCAAGAGATCAGTTAGTGATAAAACATAATGTGATAAAAATACAGATCGCTGCGACGAGAACAGAAGAATACACCCAAGAGAAGACAACAAGCAGGCATTTATAATGGATATGATCGGATCACCTTCAACCCTAATGCAGATCCCCAACAACCATTTTCGGAGCGAGCCACAGGTATATGATCGTGCGTAGCCCCCTAGGACCGGATTTGTAAGATCGCCTCTTTCTGGGGCTCAATTAAAAAAATGCCGAGGTGATAATTGGCCATCAAAGAAAAGTGAAATTCCACAGTCGCCACGGACGACGGGAAGCACGTTTGTGTGCTATTTTCTGTTTACTTTTACTCTACCTAATGGGGAAGGTGGTGGCTGGTCCAGCGCGCTAATAGAGACCAGCTTTTAAGTAACTTGATCGAAACCAGTAGCCAGTGGCTCGCGATTTTTACCTTGCGTCTTGGGTCTTTAATCGCCGTCGCTCTCTGGCTGCGATCATGGCGCGATCTCTTTCTACCTTGCTTGTAGTGACGTCCTGCATCTACTTTTGTAGCCGTTTCTTGTTGTTGTTTTTATTCTACCTTTTCTGTGTTGTTTGTTCCTTTTTGCTTCTCGAGTTAGAGATTTTTCTTTCAAGACAAAAACCGGTTATGGAACCGTGTTAGAAGCAACAACAACGACATTTCTTGCGGCTCCGGTTAAAATATTTACAGTGGATTGCAAAATTTTCACGTATTTTAAAGTTATAATTGCTGATCTATAGCCAAAGTAGAGAGAGTACTGGATAAAGTAATCTTACTTTTAACATTAATAGATGGGGAACGGGTTCAGAAAAAAGACCTGCGTTTAACTATTGCATTGCGGAAATGAATATGAACGGTTTTAAAGAGAATTCATAAACTCAACGGTGTGTTTGTACGTTTGGTCTATTGTCTGCAAATTGTTTTTGATTTTAATAACACAGTGCAAAATATATAATTACAAGAGATAATGCTGTGTAAGGAGTGTATCTATAATTGTTGATCAGTGAAACTTATTTGCTAGGTTTTTATTGCAAGATTAGGTAGTGGTACTATGAGATAGTTTTATTGCAGATCGCTTCAAATCAGAATCGTCTGATTCCATTCAGTAGACCTCGAAAAATACTACTAAATAGGAAATATGGGCCCAGATTGATAACTACGTCATACAGCACTTACTTCCGTCGCCAAAGATATATCGGAATCAAATACCCTGCATTTGGAAGCCTTTTCTTACAGAACTTCGGGAAGGTTTGGACTCTTAAAATGGGATATATGGGGTGCGCCATCTAGACCTTCGATATTTAAACATTGAATAGCTCTGACATTTTTTAGCCGATTTTGACAAATGAGCAAGATTCATTACCAAAAGAGCAAGATTCTACCATTTATTTCAAATCAGTTTTTGAACACAATGCCGATTAAGTGACCTCCTCCATACGGTACCCAAAAAGCAACTCTTTTTCGGGCATTCTGCAAAATATTGGCTAGCATTTTAGGGAGTTATAGCAACTGAAACCTCTATGTTAGCCTTGAGTTCGTCATTGGTCTTCGGCGTGCTGGCATAAACTTTACTTTTTAACTAACCCAACAGAAAAAAATCTGGTGCCGTTAAATCTCTGGAGAACCAATCACCATTTTTTCGACACAAAGTACGCACGTACAATTTTCACAATTCAACGATTGTTTTCAATGTAAATCGCTTCAATTTCAACGAGCTCTTTCGTTGTGTACTCATAGCTTAAATTGTACTGAATAACGTTTCAGAATGACATTTCTCAAAATTGGCTAAAAAATGGATAATGTTGAAACATCAAACGTCTAGATGGATAATTGGAGGATAAAACTGACCTCAATTCGCCCAACTGGACTCGAACTGAAGTTAAACGTAAAGCTTGCTCATATAGCTATGTATGCTGTTCCTAAGTACGGCGGTCAAGAAAATGTTCCCCATATAAAGTGTATGTAAAAAACGCCTAAGTAATCGGTCAAGAAATGCTATAGGAATTTTTGCTCAAGAAATTTCTGTACCTAGTACGCTGTTCGCTCAAGAAAAATGCTAGTACTATTCTGACACATAGATGGATCCTTTTCCTAAGGCGGTTAAGAAAAAATTGGAAAGACCATTTTTTCTTGACCGAAATTGACGGAAAGTAGATTTGGCGTTTTCACTAACGTGATTATTATTTGAAGTGATTATTTTAGTGTGCTATGATGTCAAATGTCAATTTTGAACACGGAAAAAAATCATCGCATTACTTGTCGAAATTTTCTGTACCGGGGTCAAGAAATAATAAGAACATTTTTCTTGACCGCCGTACTTAGGAACAGCATACTTAGCTTAAGAGAGTAATCAATTGCAATAAGGGAATGCCATTCCAATCAACTTTTGCATTTCTAACTTGTGGCAAAAAACTACGCACTGAACATAGCCGCAGGTGTCGCGGTTTGCAGAAAATAAATGAGCCATAACATCGGAAAAGGTCTCCTAATTCCTAATGCAGAGCCACCTGTTAGTGAGTTTAACTAGCGATGTATTACCAATAGTATTCCGTTCGAACTGCGTACTCACAAAACAAAAAATACAGTGAAAAATCGGGTGAACGGAATTCCATGCATCTTTTTACGTGTATTTTATATGGCGAATGAAATTCCGTTCGAGCTCCATGCTAGACTTAACGTATATACTCATATAGATGAAAATGGGAAAATGTCAAATGTACAGTTGTACAGTTGTATATTGACAAATCGCTGTACCTACAATTGCACTTAATGTTTAAGTATATTGTCTTTAACTTTGTATGAAGTTTATGTATTGATTCGAATAAAACTGTTTGAAGTTTAAAGTACATATTTTGACAGTTCAAAAATGGCGCGAAATTGATGACACTTCTTGTTGAAAATCCCTTTAGTTGTATGTTCAAGCAATGTGGCTCCAAACAACGTTCACAATACTCCTTATTATCGCCTTTCGAGGTTCATAGACATCTACTCACGCACCCTCCAGACCCCTAACCTATCCCTTCTCCTCTATCCTTCAAAGCAAGCTTACTACTAGAGACTGGCCATGACTCGAACGACATGACAAACTAGTAGTACAAAGGGTAATTCCTAAGCTTGACTTTACCACATAAAAAAAAAAAAAAGATTTGTGCAGAAATCGTGTAAAACAGACTCGTCCTTTTTGGCAAAGAGCCTACCTACTGGGTCCTTTGTCTTTGTCTGGCCAGGGCGTCCCCCTTTCCATTGCTTTCGAAGCTTTGGTGACCGATTGAGAATACCCCAGGGTGCTTTAGCAGTCCCAACATTCTTCGGATTTTACCCTACGAGGCAGGGGGTCGTTCTTAGGAAAGAATTTGATCATCCTTTTTATCCCCTTTTAACAAAAAAGTCAAATATTATACCAACAACACATACAAACTCACTCCTAGTTCTCATTTATCATGATTTAAAACTTCAAAAATAAAGCAAGACACGTTTATTCTATCTACAATAAATTAGTGTCGAGGAATCGCCACAGTTCTAAGGAAATCGACAAATAGAGAAACAATGTAACAATTTAGTAAATACGTGTCTATTCTGTTGAAATCATTCACCGGTAACGTTTTTCTGATAATTGTGAAATATAGAAAAACAGTAAACAGAAATGAACAAATATTTCAATCACTATGAAAACAGTTTCAACATCGAGACGACTAGTAATAACTTAATAACGATTAACAACTATGGTTTAAACATTTAGAAAAATCTAATCCATTTCCACTGTTTAAAATTCTATAGAAACGTTTAAGCTACATATAACAATCACAATAATTACAGCTGTATAATTTTTAGTTGTCTGCTTTAATAGGCCGCCTCGTCTTTTCTTCTAGTAGAATATAAATGCCAATAGTCGCATAAAATTCCATATATGCGTTTAACCCAAACATGACTATGGACAGACATTTTAAATTGCGTACGTTCTTTATTAGATATTGTTCAGCATGTTGCTCATTTCACTTTATGGATTTATTTTATGAATAGCGCGTGTCCTAAAAGTACGTGTAGGCGTTTGTGACATATTAAACATGGCAGGTCGACGTTTATGTCATTTGGACACATGTAACATGAATCATCGAGCGTTTCACAGCTCCAAACTGATTCGATTCCGAACTGATATCATTTCCAGGTTAGATTTTAATTTCTTTGGATGTCCGCTTTACGTTATCCTTCCATCGCTGGTTTGATCTACCTCGCTATAACTCGTCGTTTTTTTGTAGGGGAATCACCCTCTATACTACTAGTCCGTCATGTCGTTCGAGTCATGGTGCAATGTATAGTAGTATGCTTGATCTGAAGGATAGAATAGAAAGGATATGTTAGGGGTCTGGAGGGTGCATGAGTAGATGCCGATGAACCTTGCGTTATATAGTCTCCGAAATCGTCTATCTTCCTTTCACGTAGGAGGTAACATTGAATGCAATGTCGGACAAGAAGCTGTTGTCAGAAAAATAGTAGACAGAGAAAAGTGAAAGTCTCTCTGAACTAGGTAGACTCGAGAAAAGCTAACTACTTTCTTGTTCATAATTTTCCAGTAACACTAGAATATAAACTGTCCACAGTATTCAGAACGAATTAATTTTATATTCCAACTAACGCCAAAGGCGGACTTCACAGATAGTAAACAAATGTCACTTCAACCTACTAATTAGAACTAAACCTGCGTATATGAGGCGAAATATCAACTCGACCCAGGTAGGAGAGCTAAGTTGAGTTGAGTAGACCCAATGTCAACTTGACCTTCGTTTATGACTAGGTTGAACCTGGGTTGAGTCTGGGTTGAGCCTAGTCATAAAGGGGATAAGGGTTCTCCAACTCCAAAGGATGGCTTAGACATCCGCCAAATTCAGTAACCAAAGGATTAATCTTAGGTACAAAACGGCCCGCCAAAGCGCCAATTTTGTGCCTCCTGTTGAACTGAAGAAGAGCTTGCAACTAACCTAACCCATAAATGCTTGCTAAATGGAAGCCCTTCAGAGGAGAATGGTTTAAGCCAATAGTTTCAATCATTTTCACTTAAAAGAGTCAATCTAGCTCAATTTCAATCGCATTTTTGGAACGAAACCAAATTGACCGAGCCAAAAACAATTAATTTCGCGGCTTTAAAGAAAAGTAATTGTTTCAGCATTTCGAGAAGTAATTCAATTAGTTCCGCGGCAGGAGTGATATGAGAAAAATTAAATTTCCAGTGACTCTGGAGTTTGGCACGCTTTCTGCACCCAAACAAAAGTTTTGAAAGTCACGAATGGCGTTTTCCTCGGAGACGATTTTATAACTGCGGCGTGCACACAACGTCCAGCGGCGACTTTTCCTCCATGGAAAACAAACAGGAAAAAAACAATGCGGAAAACGATTTTCCGTATTAAGCCCTGGAAACTTTTCCTCGTGTTGCCTTTAGATTAAACATGGAGAAAAACCGCCGAGGAATGCGTATCGATGACTAAGAAAACTTTTTACCTTTTGTGTGTTTTTGGCCTTGTTGCCATTTTCTTTTACTTTCGAGTTTATTTCCATCGCGCCAAGAACGATTTCGAGGGGAAAGTGGGACTTGAAGGAGTGCTGCCGCTCCGCTGCTGGCTGCTATATTGGAAAGATGCGAAAAATGTGTTTCGAATACGAAATGAATCCGTGCAGATATGTATATACCGACGTGAATATGAATAATGGACAGACACAATCTGTTATTGCCATTATGACGGTGGCGTGCCCATGGCGAAATGTATGGTTTCAGTGATAAAAACACTGACGTGATTTTTGAACGACATTAGAGATTTCAGATATGGTTATGGGATGGCTTAAGTCTGTCTGGAAGGACCTATCTGGGGAATAGATGAGATTGCGAGTTGATAGCGGGTTCTAAGGCTTCTCAAAGTGATGTTGAATTTTGTAGACAATGTGAGTTTTATTTTAAATTTGTTTTCTATTTGCTTTATACAAGGAGTTTTTGACTTAGTGGCGAATCCTTTAACCCTAGATAGCTAACCTCCGTCGAATCGACGGGCATCGCTAAGTAAAATCGCTGTCTCTTTTAAACGGTGGATTTAATTGTTTCAGCTCAGCTAGCCAACTCAGTCGTCGCACAGTGGGACCAAATCCAAAAAAGCTGGCCAAAAGTCAAAAAGTGCATTAAATGATCTCAAATTTTACACTCGGGGGTTTTCGGGGTCGCTGATGACGAATCCGGTGTCGAAATTTCGATTTTCAAAATGGCGGACTCAATATGGTTAACATAACCCCTCCAAATAGTCAAAAACTTTAGTAAATGATACCAAAACATCTCACTTAGGGGTTTTCGGGGTCGCTGATGACGAATCCAGTGTCGAAATTTCGATTTTCAAAATGGCGGACTCAATATGGTTAACATAACCCCTCCAAATAGTCAAAACCCGGTTCTAACCCCCCCCCCCATTTGACCGGCGGCCAAATAGGGGGGGGGGGGTTAGAATCCCGAAAACTCAGATTTAAGCTCACACTGACCCCCTACACATCCCAAAAATAAAACCTTGTCCCGCATTTTTGCAATATTGAAGTACCATTTCCATGGGCTAGTGCTGGACGTATGTGACCCCTTAAAACACGGAGGGGCAATTTTGGGCAGCGGATTTTTTTTGGAGGTGAAGGAATACACCTTTACCAACAACGCCCAGCAAGTTTTACAGTGGAGCAGAGTGGAGCAATATTACTTTTTGTCCAATATATATCGCATTCTTACAATCCTAATTCATAAAAAGCACGTGTAATAGATGCTTACTGTGTATTATATACTTGCTTAATGGGTATAGTGCAATTTTTTTTATACTCTACATACCTTCCAAAGAAAATTCCACTTTACACGACCACGATTGCTTGGTTACTTAATTTTTTATAGCGTTTTGAAAACGTTAACCTTTTTTCACAATATAAACGTTTAAAAATAAGCAAAAAGAGTAAAGTAGCAACTACAATTTCTCAGTCCGTAGAAAAAAATCTAACCTTCCGTGACTGATTGCTCACTATTGGAAGTGTCCTCGAATCATCCCCCCCAAAAAAAACCGCAATCTATAAACTTTTTTTTTAGACTTTTGGCCAGCTTTTTTGGATTTGGTCCCACTGTGCGTCGTTGAGGTCGCTGCAGTGGCAAACACATTGAGCAAGTAAGTGTTATAGTTTTTGAGATACTTAAGCTTTGTCCGTCGTCGTCCGTCGTTCGTCGTCGAATTTTGTTCTTAAAGGGTATGAAAAAAAAATTGTTTGTTTTTCAGAGGTCTTAAAAATGTTACTGGAATTTTTGAATAATTAAATAAAGTACAACTAAAAATACCCATCTTTATTGAAAAATCTTTTAATAACCAGTAATGTTAGGTACCAGGTGCGTGCAGTTTATATTTTATATAAAAAAATACTTTTTGAAATACACGTCGTTTCGACGGATGGTTAGCTTAAACGGTGTACGCCAGAAGGTTAGCTATCTAGGGTTAAGGGGTGTTTCTTGGATAGATTTGCAGAAAAAAATTGTTCTAGAGAGGGACTATGACACTATCTACGAAGATGCAGGGTGTTTACGAAATGACATTTGAAATTTTTTTTATTTTACTTAAACTTTAATAACTCCTATAGATCGTAGAGCAACATAATTAGGCTCGTTTTTAGGTAAATGTGTATTCTTTTATTGATATAATGAACATCATCAACATCTACTCAAACACCCTCACCCACCATTTGGCCAAGTGCTTGTGGGTTAACAATCGACGAAGGGCGCATAATTGACGACACTTCAAATCAAGTCGCTCCATTGTACGATGAACAAAACCCCAAGAAAGACAGGACATCTATCAAGTTGCGAGAAACATATACCGAGTTTCCATGGGAGTCGAGTTGAGTTGAGGTTGAGTTGAAATGACACTTCAACTCAACGACTCAACTCTATGCGTTTCCATGGATGACTTTTCTGCCTGTATACAGACAGCTGAATGTGTACTTGTATTAAGCAAGCAGCTGTTTTTAAATTTGACATAATATTTTTTCCATCTATTAATTTTATAATAGATTTTTCTTTAAAAACATTTATTAAATATAAAGTTTCTTCAGACGTCCAAGCCAGGCGCGACATTTTGACTTTTTTAACTTTTGACAATCCCGTTTGTAGTTGTGTGCGTGAACTCTGTTCAATCTACCTATTTTCGTTGAGTTGAGCAGAGTTGAAAATCTTTAACGAAAACTCTTGACTGCGACTGTTTCCATGGAGTTCAACTCGGGTTCAACTCTGGTTGAACTCTCATGGAAACTCAGTAATAGCAAAGAAATACTGACAAGCCGATTTGAATGGGCGAGAGGAATGTCGCAGGCCTCACAGCACTAATCACGATGTACCTGAGATCGGGACATGATGGTAGAGTTCATTTGAGCGCGGAACGCATTTTTCGTAATTTCCCTTTTATGAGATAATTGATTGCTAGAGACGTGTCTTGTAGGAAATTTAATTCAATTTCACGTAGGATAAGGGTTTTTGTTAATAACGTGCATATTTTTCGAGAGTTGTAGGGATGAGACTTACATTTTCGCAAAAAGGGCCACAAAATCACTGTTTTTCAGCGCCAGCGTTTAACGCCAAAACCGTCAGGCATAAAATGCATTTTGAAGGAAATGTTGTCATCTTGAATTTTGTATTTAGTGGGCATTTTCGACAAACGTATAAATTTCGAAAAATAGGCGAAAAACTGAAAAAAAAAGTGGGGAAATTTTAAGGTTTAAGATTTGCGCTTTTGGTTGTGAATCCGACTTCCTACAAGGCAGCAAACTTAAAATTCAGATTCAGCACCACAAAAAAACATTTAAAACCGCTGAGAATAAAACTACATCAATTCTGTATACGGTGTAAAACCATTATCTTAACCCCACTTCTAGATTTAATCTGAGATAATCTAGGTTGATGTTTATGGTAAAATAACGATTATAGATTATCCTTATTGACGCTGATGGCTCTGAGAGAAATAAAAGCCGCAGTATCTCAAGTGGGCCTATTAGGGTCAATCTTTAATATGGCTCGCTTGGTCATGAATAATGAGAAAATCGTCACTTTTGTAGATGATACAGGCCCATGTGGTTAAAGTCGAATCGTCACGACACGACAAGTCGTTTGTGTTGAAGAAACTGACGTTTCAGTCGAATTAAGACTTTCAGCGCAGGGGCCTAGGGTGGAAATTCTAAGTTGGATTTAACCCCCTGTACTGAATGAAAGTCATGATACGACTTAAACGTCACTTGATTCAACTCAAACGACTTGTCGTGTCGTGACGACTCGACTTTCTCAGCACAGAGTCCACAGAATTGTTGCTTGGCACTTTCATAATTACGATCGTCATCAGTATCTAAAGACATAAAATGATTAAAATTCCATCCAAGTACGACAATCGTTCAAAAAAGCAACAAAATGTCATTAAAATAATTTGATAGACAATCTTCATAGGCAGATTAAACGTACCAATAAAATCTTTTATGTTCATAATATCAGTCATAATAACTACTATTATAGGCTAATTTAAACTATGGTAGCTCAGGATTACTAGTCAGCCTTATTCTCGTTGTCGAGTGACGTGACAGATGTGTCGCTTCGACCTTAAATTAGTATTTCCATTGTCAATCTAACGGATTTCTGGCAAGCAAATCGACGAATTCCGTATTTAATTGTCGCAAGGTGGCGTGTGAAGTGACGTTTTCCTCGATGCGTACGCAGGCATCGACAGTTTCATTCCATCGTGTCCCTCGTAGTCACGTCACTCGCCGTCGAGAATACCATCTAATATATTAATTAATATGATGTAGTTTAAAGACAAAACAAAATTATGGCTTGTTTAATTAACAAGACTAATTTCAATAAGGGGTTGGCTTTATAGTGGGTACAGATCCCACACGTTATCAAGTGCAAAACCTTATGTAGTATCGCCTTGAGAAGATTTTCCAGCAACATCACAACAAATTACACTAAAACGCCATTACCAATTCAACTAATTTTATTTTCAAATGCTGATATTCAAATCTGAAAATCATCACTGTGGTTACCTGTCCTCGGCGGTTACCTTAATCATCCTCGACTCTATTGAGTCTTTAGTAAACTTTTTAGTGTTATTTCCTTCACCCAATTTCCCCCGCTCAAAAGAAATACGCCATAAAATAAATTTCCCACAAAATTCATGAATGATTCTGTGCCCATTTTGTTTCTCCACGAAATTCATCTGGCGTCGTCGGATGAATGATAAAAATAAATAAATAAATAAATAAATCCGCGGAGAGAAGTGAAAATCACTCAACGAAAGTTTCTCGCCTCATTTCTCGACGGCATTTAAATCTTTCGTGAACCAGTTTCTGCCCGTCCGACGCTAGTAAACGACTTTTTTGCTTCTCTCTTCGCGCTGTCCTACTTTTCACTATTTGTCAACACAATTTCTTATCATTCAGGTATGTGAATAGAGGAATATGTCGCCTTTGAAACAGGTGTTTCATTGTGTACAGTGCGCCCGGCTGTATTAAGTGGATTCTGAACAAAAGAGGCACACCCATGTGACAAGTTCTATTTTCAAGTGACGACGACGGCGGCGACAAGTCGTCAAGTATTTGCATAAAACTTGCTTTTGATTATTTACGTCGTTTACGATTTTTCTCGGGTCGAGTCGAGTTACGTGACTTTCCCACCAACAAAATTCCTTAATGGAGTATAAACAAATGTGGCTCGGCCAGAGGCAGGCCACTTAGCTGCTGCTCGTCAGCTAAAATTAAACGTAAACAAGTTATTATCGGATAACGCAACCAACAACTGCCACACGAGTGTCGTTATCCAATCCGCTGATAAATTCCTAACTACGTTTGGCGCGGAGCGCTCTGCTTGTAAACACCGCGCGGTAGGAACTGGAATGGATTCGTTCTCTTCAATAACACACACGCAAGTACAAAAAATCGCACAAATTTTTCGTCGATTTCATCACGATCGACTGCAATTACTTTTTTGCTGGTTGCTATGTTCACGGTTCACTAGTGTTCATTCAGTTCATTCAGGTGCGCTTGAGAGCGGAACACCTACGATCACCTCCTCAGGCAATCCCCTGCCGCTGCAGGTGGTTGAGCTTGCTTGACTCATGATTGGTAATCGCTGTTCTCTAAGAATTCTTTTCGTTTTCTTTTGGGCAATGCGAAGGAATGTTTTCGACGACGTCCGGGGGAGAGCTAACTCAAGGATGACTCGGTGACGGACAGAGTTCTTTGTTAAATGCTGGAGTTAAAGGCATAAATCGTAAAGGGATTGGAATGCCAGGTATGTCCGGTTTCGGTATCTGAGATGCATCATGGACTTACTACCTGAAATGCCTGTTTTTCTCCTCCCAAAAAACACCTTATTAAAAGGTACACGGCGACTCTTAACGAACTAGTTAAATTCACCTCGACAATTATGTACATAATTTGCGCAAACTTCGGAGTGGTTTGTCGTTAAGAACTGTGGGATTAGCAGCCGTAATCGCTTCATTAAATTCGAGTAATTGAGTGGTCGTGTGAAATGGGAACTTCATCTGTAGCCAAAGTTGTAAATTGAAAACGTGAGTGTAATATTAAATGCAATTGACCAAATCGATTTGGAGCTTATGCAGATAGAACTACTGGTAATTACGACTAGTTACGTAATTTCGCATCGGATTAGGTTTCACTCGTTTAATTTTAATGAATTATTTCAACAAACGATAAGATATGTATGAAATGAAAATTTCAAACGCAGTCAGTCGTGCTGCAAGGATAAATAACATTAGAGCCAACTACTGTTTGTTTTGTGGTTAAGGAAGGAAAAATAACGAATCGAAAGAATAGTTGTTGTTAAAGCTCATCAAATTAATCGTCCGGTCTTACAACGCAACGGTTTGAGCACTCCTCCATCATAATCCACGAAAAGCTATTAGTATAGTTTCAACAGTTTAGGTAATGGGATTACTTCTTTCCCTGACATACTTCTTCGGGGTTTATCCTAATGTTTAGACAATCGCGAAAAAGAATAAAACATATTGAATCCAACGAACTATTGGTCGACAAGCATGCGACATAGACAAATAGACGAAAAAATCTAATGGAAATCTTTTTGTATGTTTGGTTTTATTACCCTTTT
The DNA here is from genome assembly GCA_949987705.1 of Thereva unica. Taxonomy (NCBI): domain Eukaryota; kingdom Metazoa; phylum Arthropoda; class Insecta; order Diptera; family Therevidae; genus Thereva; species Thereva unica. The sequence goes on from OX465283.1 coordinate 7,452,018, forward strand.
ATTACCTCCGATAATAATCATGTTTTGTTAGAAATTTAATCCTATATCAATAATTAAAGCTCTTCTAGTTCCAATTATTGAATTTCTAAGTTTTTGCATAATTCTAGGGAAATGTGATGAAATTTCTTAGAAAATATAGATAATATCGGAGGTAATAAAAAGGTAATAAAACCAAATATCATAAAAATCAATTGATAGGTACGATAAATGTAAAGACAAATTAAAAATTCCCTCATTTGTTGAAAATTACAATAAGTCTACACTTGATGTGGTTCACGCGATTCCCTAAATCTCACAGCAAAGCAATTACGGATATCGTTGGATCTCCACGTAAGGCAGTGGTTTCCAAACTTTATGATACTGCGCTCCCCTGTTACAAAAAAAAACCCTTAAGCACCCCAATAAAGTAATGTAAATTTGTATACTATACGGGGGCGCCATCTAGACCTTCGGTATTTCAACATTGAATAACTCCGACATTTTTTAGCCGATTTTGACAAATGAACAAGAATTATTTAGAATATTCTCTACCATTTAAATGGCCACCTCCATTCGATACCCAAAACTAAATTTTGTTCGGAAATCCTGCATAACATTGGCCAGCATTTCGGGCATTATATGTTGTTAGAGCTACTTCGGCTCGTATTCTAGCTTTGAGTTCGTCAATGGTCTTCGAATTGCTGGCATAAAAAAAAAAACACTCCCGCCACAGGCATGAACGAAATCGCCTGTATGGCTTTAAAAAATTTTATAGGACAAAGAAAATGGGCAATTATCGTGGTGACCATAAAGGGTGCCAATAGCATACTCAGTAGAACAGTTCTCGGCCGATTGCGTAGGTCAAGCAGCATTAGACGTCGTTAGTGCTTAGCTGGGGGACTGCTTGGTAAAATAAACACTCGCCTTTGAAATAATCTATGCCGAGGCGGGCGTATTTATTTAATTATTTGTTCGCTATGCGTGCTAGTTTCATGCCGTTGCTAGGCAACGATCAGACCAAAGTCAAACAGTATTGGGCGCAGGTACTACTTTCGAACTATCTATGTAAGTAAGTACTAACGCTTTGCAACACCCCGTATCGTCAACATCTCTGTTTAGCGGAACGAAACGAGACTCGCAAAAGGTGGTCCGATTCGGCAACCTTCAAAATTGTCTATTATTATTATTATTATTAAGTCAGGCCTTTATATTGCAGCCCTTCAGACAACTCAAACAAAAAACAGCCTGCAACCGCCGGACCTTTTCTTAATCCATCAAGCCTATGACCCTTGCATACCTACACCTACTTCAAATCAAACAAACAAACTGAAGAAATAAGATCGGAATTTCAGATAATTTTTTTCCGTAATGATATCTAACATTAAAGGCGGCGCTCAGCTACTTCTAACCTTGCCAAACACTTTAAAAGTGTCAAGAGTGTTTATCAGGCAAATCAATGGCCATACAAGTCAATTTGTTATGCATGTCGCACTTCTAAATTTCATGAACCGATGTTAAAACAAATCGTTTCTACCTATAAAGCCTATATGCAAATCACCAGCAGCAGCACAGAGCACTTAATGTACGCCCGAAGAATCTTAAATGTTTTATTTTTTCCTATCTTTTGATAGATTCGCTTTGTATGCAAATAGAATGGCCGTGTGCACCTCTGATTTTATTATTGGAAAACGTGCAATTATTCATTGTGCTATTAAAGTAATAAATTGCAACTCTCTCATATTTCCCTGTCATTCTAAATAATAATTGGAGAAGCTATTCACCGCACATTCCGCTTTTGTCGCTTTTGTCGTTTTTGTCATTCCTAAACAATCCTCGTTACAACTACAATTACGCCAGATGCATTGTTTGTTTCTCTAAACGCGGTGCCGTGCATAAAGCCCATTTTATATTTCACCGATTGACTCTGAAAGGCGCGCAGACATTAAAGCAGCGCTAGCGTTCCAGTGCTACTTGTGCTCCTCATTTAATTTTTAATGACACGGAACACACTCTGTCGGCCTCCCCCACAACTACAACCTTCGCGCCGCATTTAAGAGAGGCCGTGCCGAATTTCAAAACATCTGCTGCCTACTTAAAGAAATCCAAAACACTTAAAACATTACGAGAAGCCAGACGTTCAAGTCTTGGGAGTAATTTAAGGAGAGAGGAAACGGAAGCATGATGAAAAACGACTCTTAGGACTTTCGGATATAAATAATAAAAACATTCCTCCAATATGGGACTACAGTCCTGCACTATGCCTTCCAGTGTAACACGGCATCAAACATGCTTTTGTGCATCCACACTAAAATAAATTAAAATTTGGGTTTCGCAAACATCTTCGCGAACCTAACCCATAACATAAGAACTAAGATCTAGGGCGTTCCTAGCTCTCTCATCTAACACAGCGACTCCTTTCCCTTGGGACTTCAATAACTGATCAAAAATTCCACCATAAAATGCAGCTGAGCATAAAAGAATTCTGTTAGGGCTGAAATGAAGTTATTAAAGTGGACTTATGGAAGGTATACATCAATATAGTCCCGCTATATAGACACACCACATCTGCACGAAATGGAATCTTTTATGCGAAGTAATTCGCAACAAAATAAAAGGGGTTCGACTAGGTCACTGCAACTGTGTGTTTCATCTGGCACGCAAAGGTGAGGGGCTGGCAGAGTGTAGGGGTCAGAAGTCTTTTCAGGGATCTATTTAAAATTCTGAGACTCCACTAGGGAAAAGTATGAAATTGTAAATAAATCCATCCTGATGAGTGGATGTCGTTCTGGTTTGCACGTTCGCTTTATATATGTGCAACAGTGAAGCACGTAAAAATTGAACAGTTGTGTTATATAATATTTTACATGTCCTTAGCTTATATGTTTCTGGAATCAGACTCGCCCGTTCTTAGCCTGAAACAGTCACGCACAATGTCAAAATGCCTACATGGTACCGAAAACGCCACAGTACGCCTGAGTAAAAATAGGACTTGCCCGCGCTTTAGCATGCAACAGGCACGGACAGAATTGAGTAACAATTCGAGTTCTCTACAGGCATAAACGGAATAGTCCAAACGAAGCACGGTACGCTCACATGTTCGGGAGCAATATTGGAGCTTTAAAAAGGGTGCATTAATCAAATTCAGTAAATTGGTTCTCGTTCAATTGTGTAGGTCAAGCAGCATTGGATGTGGTTAGTATTTAGTTGGAGGACCGCTTTGTACAGCGACACTCGTGTTTAGAATGGTCGATTACAAATACATTCATATCTGTAACAGAGGCGTTCATACCTCTGGTAGGCACCTTTGCGCATTACGCGTGCTTTAACTCTGTATGTAAGCTACATAAGTATTTGTAGTCTGTCGCAGCCGAAAATCGAGTAAGGCGAGAAACACAATTGGAGCTTTTCTGCCAGCTTGAGCTTTTCGCATATGGAGCACCAGGCATCTGCTCACAATACCAGCTTCAGATTTTCGGTCAGCCGAAATGCCAGCGCGAGCTTTACGAAATTTAAAATTTTGAGCTGGCTGCTGTCATTATCTTCTTCTTGATCTGCAAAAGTTAATTTTTTAGGATTGTGTTGTCATTTAAAATAGAAAAAAAGCTAATAGAACTCGTGAAAGAGAGGTCCTTACGCCTAAAGAAATTGCTAATACTATGAATAAACTTTAATACTTTGTTTGACAATTCCGAAGGAAACCAAGCTGTTAATTGACAAGCCCCAATTGGGCCTTTGCCGACCTTTTAGGTAGCGCGAACATTACAAGCCAGCCGAAAAGTTGGCAGAAAAGCACCAATTGTGTTTCTCGCCTAATGCATACGCTAAGGCAGTTCCCAGAAATGTCAAAAAAAGTACTCATTGATTCCCAAGGAATCGAATACTTTTGTACGAGTAAAAAGTATTTACTAGTATTTAAGTATTTACTTAATTCTGTATTTCATTCTTAATTTTCTTCTTCTTTTATTTTTGCTTTAATTTTATTTTAAATTTAGTTTTAATGTAATTGTAATTTAATTTAATTGTAATTTTTAAATCTAATTTTAAGTTTTTTCCTTTGTAAATCCTTTCTGTTTTTGTAATTCCTGTATGTACTCTAAAAGATGTGAATCTTGTGTACTGTCCAAAAATAAATTATTATTATTATTATTATTCGATTCTACTCATGAATATTTAATCGAGCACTATCCGCCGATTCCGTATCATAGGGTGGGTGCACTACGCAGCATAAGCGAAAAAATACGAATACTTACTTAGAGCATAAGCGAAAAAATACGAATACTGCTAAAACCATCTTGAAAAGCACAGACTACAATTTTAATAACTGTGACCGTATTTCTAGTTCCATGTTCTTGTCGGTTGTATTTATCCAAGCTTGGTGAAGGATCGTTCTATACTATCTTAATTTTGAGACCATCATAAAACCGTTTCGCAGATGGTTTACTTCTATACAGCTACTGCTATCAGCATAAGCCTTCGATGGATTTGCTATCTCGCCTGATTTTCGAAAACCTTCTCCAAAACCATGTTGAAAAAGAAGCCCAGATCGCCCCTTGCCGAAGTCCATTCTAAATTTTGATTGGTTTGAAGAGTACTCCGGTTTCTTCACTTACCAAGTCACATAATTGTTTCAAGAGATATCGAGTCCTCTCATGGTCTTGCCCAGTTCTATTCTGACTATGCTCTCATAGGTGGCCTCTTAGTCTAAGAAAAAGAAGAACTATTGGATTGAATTTTGAAACCCACATTTTTCCTTCGGCATGGCAACAATATCCATTTTTTACTGTACAAGATGATCTTTTCCAGTCTTCTAGCATCTTTTTCTGCTCGAAAACTTGCCCGATCACGTCATGATTCGCTTGATGTGGTGTAAGCCCTCTATATATTACCTTCTCCTCAGAGATGTCGTCTACATCTGAAGCCTTGTTGTTTTGAGACAGTTTATGGGTTTGCTAACATCACCTAAGCTTGATAGCATTACCGTAGAATCATCATTAGATATTGGTGGAGCCTTCAAATTATATAAGAACTAGTCGCATAATTTCAAGATGTCTTTTGTCGAATAGATCAGATTAGTGATGCGATTACCGATTGCAATAAGTGGACCATGCTGTGCATCGCATTTACAAGATCCTATTTTTTCAGGCTTGCATTTTCTCTTGTAAACAGTTTTGTATTTCCTGCTGAACTTTTTGTTTTCTTCTTTCTCTATGAGACTGCTGCATCACTGGAACTTAGGATTCTTACGCTTATAAGCCAGCAGGCATGCATTAAGAATCATTCACAGTCAGGATATTCGAACATACACCTATGACGTACATACAACTTTCTTTTATTAATATAGATAAAGTCTCTTCTGACATCCAAGCGAGGCGCGATATTTTCATTTTTTGTACCTTTGTCAGTGTGGCGCGTGAACTCAACCTACCTATTTCCATTGAATTGAGCAGATGTGAATTTTTTTTAAAGAAAACTCTTAACTGTGTCTGTTTCCATAATTTATAACTCGGTTTCAACTCTGGTTGAACTCTCATGGAAACTCAGTACATGACGGTAGATAAATAATTTTACGTCGGTCTCCGTTGGTATGCATACGGGCAGTAAACGCACTTAAACAAACCCATTTGCAAGACCCGGCTTAATCCAACATGCTTCGTGGAGTTTTCTTGGATTTAACGAAACTTTACTCAACTCTCGTTTGCATGAACGCTTACTCTGAATTAACCCACGATAAACTCTGCATGGAAACTCAGTAATTGATCATGTTCGGATACACGCACATAATTATACTTACACGATTTTGTGTTATTGACGTTTTGCATAGTAGGAGGCAGATATTTTCAACTAATGAAGATTTGAAATCAAAATCAGTTGCGCTCGTGTGTGGACAAAGGTTTCAGTTTGGTTGCAAACTGGTTATGCACACATGATTATTGTGAAACTGGTTTGAAACTGGTATTGCAAATCAGTCGACTTGTGTGCGAAGAGCGTTAATCTATTTTTATTAATACTTTCACGTAATTAAGCTTTAAGCTCTAATGATAATTAACTTAATTTTTTAGGACAGAAGAATAATTTTACGTTAATCCTCAGACAGTAAAAACTCGAAGCGTATATCAGACTTCAATTTATTTCCAATAATGATATGAATACTACTGCGACGGAGTCACTCTGCAGTATCTTAAACTACGGTCAACAAATGGGTTTTACAATTTTGGTCACAAGTAATCCAAAATTAACCATTAATGAAATAACAGTGTAAAACAATTTTAAACCAATTAGTGAAAGAAACGGAATGGAAATTTGGACACCTCATGAATTATCAGTTGATAAGAAAGATTAAAATCACAACAGACACGAACTTGCTTTTCATGGCATTGTTCTCCAAAAGGAAAAAAATCAATCCCAAATCAGTATGACTTTAAAAAAAGTTAACTAGAATTTTGGGTAACTTAAACTCACTTCACCTCAGATAGAGATCAGTAATCTTACGCTAGCATGGTTTACTGCCCGCATCGTACAGGTGGCATCAGGTATCCCTAAACAAATTGGCGAAATATACTATTGCAGGGTACGGTCATGTGACTTGGATTTTATAGAAATCAAGTACCAATATCTATTCTCAACGTTGGTAAACATTGCAAGAGGAGCTTGAAGATCGACAAATATTCAAAGTCATAAATAACCCTTCAGCAAGGGACAATACAGTATATTCGTGAAAAATTTTGTGAGTTCTAGGGAAGGAATTTCGTTGCTGAAATAATCCATTGGTAACCAAAATGTTTGAGATCTAAATCGATTACTCTGTGCTAAGTGACAAACCCATATTTGAATCTTCCAATGTTAAATGAATGACGGAATATTTTACAACTTATACAATCAATTCTTTTTACATATTTATGGAAGATTTTAAGCAACAATTACTCAGAAAATTACTCATTCTTTAACTTTCCCCTATCACCATTGCAAATAAACAACTCGACTTACAAGTTCTGCATCTTTAAACTTTAAACACTTTTTATTTAAATCACGAACATGACAATTTTTTCTGATTTCGACTGTTTAGTATCTCGCGAGGAAATTCCATCATAATCTTAAACCATCTTCCAGATGAATGACGGTGCGACGTCACAAAGGAGCATGTCGGCATAATCGTCGCACATCACAGAACTGTTCTGCTCGAAGCTAATTTGCTCGTATCGTACAAGAACTGGCGACCTGAGTCTCTTTGTATATTAGCTGAAATCTAGGGAATCTGTCTTATATAGATTTTGTGCTCATATAGTCATAAAAGCGCACTCATCACCAAATTCCCAAGTGCCCCAGTCTCAAGATCAGAGCCTAAAAACTCCGAATCTCGAGATATACAAAGTGCGATCTGTCCAACAACACTGTCGTTGAAGCTTTCCTCTCCACATCCAAGCATGAATCTCATTTCCCATCCAGTCTTAAAACTGGTCTCGGATGAGATGCACTTCTGTTCGTCGCGTTGTATCTTAATTTGTGTGTACTTGGTAGTATTATGCACGTCTGGACAAGAAGACATGCACGGACACGGATAATATATACTTAAGAAATGAAGATTAAGTTTTAAAAATCAACAATAACGACACAATCCCGATTTAGAATCTAGTGAAGTGCTTGAAACTTAAGAAAGTGAATTGTTTAAGAGCGGTCCAGCCTGGACGGTCTGGAGACAGACGAGATACGCGCCGAGTGTGTATGTACGGTGCGATCCGAAGCCGGTCATTAAGAAGTCCGCGATGTTATCAAATCGAATTATGGTGCTCCCTGCTGGTCGTAATTTAGTTTGATTACGTCCATTCGATGCAAATCTGAGAGGATGTGCACCCATCTACGTTTCTGAAATCTTCAAGCCGAGTTATGAAATTTCAAAATTTTCGCCTTAATAACCTCCGGGTAAGAAGAAACCAAGTCACTATAGGTACTGTTGAATGGAGTCTTTCTTAACTCTTAACTATACAGAGTCAGAGTCAGATCCGTCGCTGGGAGTTCAATGAAAACGTTTCGATACTATCGTATTAATTCGATATGTGTTTCACCTACGCGTTTGTTTTATGGTCATAAACGAACTGAGTGGGCACTAGACTATAATATAAGCGCGCTCCAACAGACCACGATTCCCAGCTGATAACATTTCCGATGCCCTTTGTGTATAGCTGTTTAAGATTGTGTCTTTAATATTTTTGTATAATCATTCATCAACTTTCTTTTTTCTCTTTTAGGGTGACAGAACGTCATGGGAATACCATACAGTTTCAGTAACCAGAGTTCCTGGTTATGGATTTGGTATTGCAGTTTCCGGTGGACGTGATAATCCCCACTTTGCCAACGGTGATCCATCAATAGCAGTCAGTGATGTCCTAAAAGGTGGTCCAGCTGAAGATCGTCTCCAGTAAGTTACTTGATTTGTGCTTCAATCCAATTTTTGTTCTTCTTTGCAGCTTTTAAGTCAGCAGATTTCATTTTTCAAAAGATGCTTTTAGTTGAAGACCGTGAGTCACTTGTTAACAATCTTTCGATGATGTAAAAATCAAATAAAAGAACACGAAAATATGCAAACGAAGCGCAAAAAGTTGCTAAACATGTCTTGTTGACGGTGAGAGGTCGAGAGCATGCCGCATATTTTAAGTGATTGTTTATTTTTATTGTCTAGTGCTGTCGTGTGGTTGGAGTTATTATTATATTTCGTTTTAATTTTTCATGGTTTTTAAAAGCCGAATAACCAGTAATATCCGGACATTCATGCTACAAAGCAGATAAGGATACAAGCAGAATACCTTTCGCTCTAGAGACGGCTTTCGTTCTTTATTGTATGGCATAGGTGTACAGAGTTCCATACAGAATGCAGAAACAGAGCGTGTGCTTCCTCTTACCACTATCGTAGTAGATGAGTGAAATAAAATAGCATTAAATATTGCTCTAATCGACCACCTACAAACTTTCCAACGATATTTATAAAAAAAATATTAAACGAAGCTGGAAAATCTTGAATCATTAAGAAGTGATAACGATGGTACAATCATTTTATTGTGAGAAAGATAATAAAGCACTGTGACCACACGCCACTAGAAATTATCTGTGGTCTATACTTATTCTTCTTCTTATGCTGCTTTAACCCCTCGTGGGACTTTGGTCGGAAATAGTTGCCCTCCAGCGGACACGGCTTCGTATGACAGAACTCGGCTCCATCTAGCGTCTCCCAGTTATTGCTAATAAAGTTCCCCTCCACATTGTTCTCGGTCTTCCAGCTCGACGGATTCCTTGCAGGTTCAAGTCTAGGACCTGTTTGGCTAGATTCTCGTTTTCGCATCGCAAGGTGGAGCCGATCCAATTCCATTTCCTTCGCCTGATTTCTTTGTCTATCTTTTCTTGGCCGGCACGCCACCATAGCTCTTAATTTTGGAATTCTATCTTGCCAGCGAATTTTTTGGATACGACGCAGGCACTTGTTGATTAGAACTTGTAGGTGTCTTGTGATGAATTGGGTGACTTTCCATGTTTCGCAACCATACGAAAGAATTGCCTTAACGTTGGAGTTGAACAGCCGCATCGTACCGATAACTTTTTTTCACTGATGCTTCCGATGCCGCACTGAAGTCGCTGTCACGTCACGGATAAGTGTGGATCGACCTTAAGTGCACAACATCATAATTCATTTATTTCGTCTAATAGTGTTGGCTATGAAGGAATCTTTCCTCGCGTTCTTCAAATCGTTAAAACCATCACGCATATTCTTAATTATTGCCTGACAATTTTCCAAGTTCCTTTATATTGAAAAAAAAAGCCATAGTTACTCCCACTCCCATACCTCTTGTTGATTTGTCAAACTTTCACCCTATTCTTCCCTTTCTCGCTAATGTCTTTGAGAAAATTATATTAACTCAAGTCTTGCGGTATCTTGATTCTTATATTTTTTTTTCTAAACTCCAATCTGGCTTCCGTAAGTCGTTCCGTTGCGAAACTGCTCTATGAAGGTAACAAGTGATTCTTTATTCTGCCCTTGACCAAAGATATATTGCAATACTAGTTCTTCTGAATATCTCCAAAGCATTCGACTTTGTCGTTCACTAGCATCTGTTTCATAAACTTAGTCTACGGTATCACTTTTCTTCTTCTTCTGTCCGTCTTTTATGTTATCGTTTCGCTAATAGATCTCAGTACGTTCGGCATAATATTGTTACATCTTATTTTCATGTATATGATGAGCTCCAGCTGTATACATATCTTTTGTCCTCCTAATGAGATTGAATTCTGGGTCTCGAAACTCAATAGCACCTTGTCTCAGATAAACGAATGGAGTTCTAGTAATTTCCTTAAATTAAATCCAATTAAACCGCAAGTACTTTTCTTTAGTCGACGCTCGCTGTCTCCAAATGGGTCTCCTTTTCTTTTACTTTAACATTCCTCTTCGAATCGTTGACTGTGCCAAAAACTTTGGCATTGTCAATTCCAAATTCTCCCGCTGCCATCATGTTTTATTGTTGCTCTCTAATGATTCAATGATTGGCAAAAATGCATTTAAAGCATTAAAAGAAATATTGGCACAACCACCAGTGTGTTCAACACTAGAAGCGCATAAAAAGATTGATGTTGGTGCTAGTAAGGACGAATTCGGTGCTATTGTCTTGCAACGGGATAACGACGATCAACAGTTGCATTCAGTGCAATACACGAGTCTTAAGAAAAACCCAGCCGGAAAACGCTTTCACGCTTCCGGGCTAGAAGTATTCGCCATAGTGCACGTCCTAAAGAAGTGGAGAGCTTACGTTCTGCGTTCTTAATTAGGAAAACCTACTTTATTCCTGAAGTGATGACTCCATCTATCTAATGGCGCTACAGCCCAAAATCTTTCTCTAGGGCATTTCTGCAAGTTTGTTGGGCTCTTTCAGCTTGTCTCCAGTTTCGGATGTTAGACATTGCTGTCAGCAGTCACAGAGCCTATCCATCTCCTCCTGCGTCTACCTTATAATCTATTTCCCGAAATTTCTGATACCATAAGCCTTTTTGGAATGCGATTTTCCTCCATCCGCATTACGCGTGGCGGGCAAGTCTTAGTCCGTTAATTTTAATTAAAGTGAAGTGACGACTAAAGTATTCCAGTTAGTTAAAAGATTCAAACAAAATCTTAATGGCAGAAAGTAAGGCCGGAAAATAGGAAGGATAAAAAAGGATCGTCCTTTTCAGACATTCCATATGGAGCATATAGGTCCCATGAAAGTGACCAAGAAAAGATACAACCACAATTGTACCCCACTAAGAGCATGTCAAGCGTGGAGGTTGTCGACTGGTTGAGGAAGCTGACTGCTAGTTTTGGTAATCCAAGAAGGATCATATCGAACCGAGGAACAGATATTACAGCCAATCTGTTTTAAAACTACTGCATAGAAGAAGGCATATCACATTCGTTTATCACTACTGGAGTTCTGAAGTGAAATGGCCAGGTTGAAAGGATAAATCGCATCTTAATACCGGTCCTAACTGCGGAGCCAAACGCGTGGTACAAGCATGTTGATCGAGTTCAACAAATACAAATAATACCCCAACAAGGAGTTCTCGTCCTTTCGTATTTTAACTGGAATGGAAATGAAGGAAGAATTATTACCGGCTTTCACGCCTTTATAAGGGACGACAATTAAAATTAACTCCAGAACGTGCACGAAATGGTACGACGAGAACCCAAACAAAATATTACTAAGATTCAACAGGAGAATAGAAGACGAAGCAATAAGAAGCGTAAGGTTTCAAGTGTTTACAAGGAGGGAGCCTTGGTTGCAGTGAAGAGAACACAATTTAGCCCAGGGTTGCATATTAAACTTAAATTTTTGGTACCTTGCCGTTTGGTGAAATGGCAGAATCACGACCGTTTTGAATTGGAAAAGATAGGTGACCCACAAGGGGCCCAGAATAACTACAGCCGCGGCGGATGGCTTTAAAGTATGGGACTAATTATTCGGGGCGAATGATACGTCAGAATGGCCGAAAGTGGCCACAGTAGATAATGGACAGACGGCTTTACAGTTGTCGCATATTGTTAGCTAGCTAGCCACTTACTTATTTCTATCTAATACCAATACTGTTCTATAGTTAATCGTTAACAGGATTGTTCTGATATCTTTAGTTTTATTAATTTATCTTCAATTTGTTGTAAATCAGTATCCAAATAAACATTTAAACATTTTTAATTACAGAGTAAACGATCGAATCATATCTGTAAACGGTGTTAGTCTCGAAAATGTTGAATATGCAACAGCAGTTCAAGTACTTCGTGATAGCGGCAATACCGTTACACTGGTAGTAAAAAGACGTGTACCTAATCCAATTATTCCATCGATCCATCAGCACTCTCATAGTTTAAGTTCAGCTGGATTAGCAGGCGGTGGACCAATAATAAATACGCCAACAGCAGGTGTAGGTCCTCCTGTTGTGCCGCCACCACTTACAGCACCTGCCCAACCAATTAAAGTAGTTCTAACAAAAGCTAGTAAAAAGGAGGATTTCGGTATAGTTCTAGGATGCCGCCTCTTTATTAAGGTAAATATTTTTTTTGGATTTTAGAATAATTTCTTTGAATTTTTATGCTATTTGTAGGAAATCTCATCTAAAGCACGAGACCAACTCACTGCCAACGGATATTCATTACAAGAAGGAGACATAGTCACAAGGATACACAATACAAACTGCAATGATTCAATGAGCATGAAAGAAGCGAAGAAGATCATCGATGGATGTAAAGAACGCCTTAATCTAGTGGTACTAAGAGATATTACAAATCAGCCTTCAAGCGTCAACAATACCTTAAATAACTCCGGAGTGCAATCGAATGTCTATTCGCATGCACAGCAAGTATCCGGATGCAGTAATAACATAGAAGATCCATATTTGAGTGGTGGAGCAAATTATTCATCGCAAAATCTCTACGTTCAGCCACCAACAAGAGGCGGGAGTGTTCCAGCTCTGGGGGATGAGAAAAGTAATTTGACGCCAAGGGGTAGGTCTCGTGGTCCTTTAATGGATGTATCGTTATCGCAATTAGACAGACCAAGCACACCGCCAAATGCGACACCACGTAGACCAGATGAGCCTCCTCGTCCACCGCCGCCTAGAGGTGAAGATTTTTACAGTTCTAGAAGGCAGTTGTACGAAGATGATCCTTTGCAACGTTCACGACAATCAGCAGAGCCTCGGTTTATATCGTTCCAGAAGGAAGGTAGTGTGGGAATCCGTTTGACTGGTGGCAATGAAGCTGGTATATTTGTGACTGCCGTCCAGCCCGGAAGTCCTGCATCGCTGCAGGGATTAACTCCTGGTGATAAAATATTAAAGGTGAATGATATGGACATGCACGGTGTAACAAGGGAAGAGGCTGTTCTGTTTCTATTGAGTTTACAAGACCGCATTGATCTTATAGTGCAGCATTGCAAGGAGGAGTATGAGGAAGCCGTGGCGAACCAGCGGGGAGACTCGTTTCATATAAAAACTCACTTCCATTGTGAGAATCCTTCAAAGGGCGAGATGGCGTTTAAAGCAGGAGATGTGTTCAGAGTGATTGATACTTTGCATAATGGTGTTGTTGGATCATGGCAGGTGCTAAAAATTGGTCGGGGTCATCAAGAGATGCAGAGAGGTGTTATACCGAATAAATCAAGAGCGGAGGAACTAGCGACCGCACAATTTAATGCTACAAAGAAAGAAATGAACGCTTCTGAATCGCGAGGCAATTTCTTTAGGAGGCGAAGGTAGGACACAATTTTACTGTTAATCTATTTATTAATCTTCCATATTATCCAACAGATCAACTCATCGCAGATCCAAAAGCCTATCACGTGAAAATTGGGATGATGTTGTCTTTTCCGATTCAATATCAAAATTCCCAGCCTATGAACGGGTCGTCCTCCGACATCCAGGCTTTGTTCGACCAGTTGTCTTATTCGGACCAGTTTCTGATATAGCTCGTGAAAAATTGACCAAAGATTTCCCAGATAAATTCACTGCGCCTTTACAAGATGATGATAAATCAAATTCAAAATGCAAAATTGTTCGTTTGTCAAACATACGTGATATTATGGATCGTGGAAAACATGCCCTGTTAGACATAACTCCAAATGCCGTTGATCGTCTCAATTATGCTCAATTCTATCCTGTTGTTATATTCTTGAAAACGGACACTAAACACGTTATCAAACAGCTACGGCAAGGCGTTCCTAAGTCGGCGCATAAAAGCTCAAAGAAACTTTTAGAACAATGTCAGAAATTGGAGAGAGTCTGGTCGCATATTTTCAGCACAACAATCGCTCTAAATGAGACGGATTCATGGTATAGAAAGTTAAGAGAAGCCATCGATCTACAACAGAGCGGAGCTGTGTGGATGTCGGAATCAAAGGTATGTTAGAAATCTTGATCCAATTTAGCATCTATCTCTTGCACTTTACGATTGAAACTATATTTTTTTATTATCGGTTTTTGGTACTTTCTAAATTTGCACATTATTTCTATGGGAGTATTCTATGTATATATAATAACTGGAATGGTTAAGCGATAAGAGATAGATAGAAAATACAAACTTTGTTGATTTACAAATTTCTGCATTGATTTTGAATTTTGGAACGTTTTTACTGATCGCAGCAGATGATATGTCATGCTCTTAATGTTAAAAATATTTAGTTATATTTCGTTTACACTATTATTTTGCAAGTTTGTTATCGTAATAGGGCATGTTAAGCATGAAATATAATTGTACACGCTTCATATAAGGTTCTCTTAGATTTACATATAGTACATACATAGTTACATATTAAAAAAACAACAGGATAAACTTATCTGAAATTTCTAGCATTAATTCTTGCAACACAAAACTTGAGGAAACTACTTTTCTATAAGACTAAATACCTTTTACCTTATTCTTAAATGCCACTGCAGCCCTTGTAAGGCTTTTGATATCTCTTCTTGTTCTTAGTTCGTCTCTACGTGTTCTTAGTTCTCTACATGAATGGTAACTCAGGGCGCAGTTTTCGGTACTCAAGTATCTACAAGCATCCTGACGTCAGCCAACAAGTGTCTTGACATCCTGTCCGCGCCCACAATTCCTTAGTCATGTGAAGAGATGGCAATTAAGTCAACAAGTGTCCTGACATCAGGCCAAATAGGTCGATTTTGCCCCCGCTGTCTTCTTCGATGGCTCTACAGCCCAATTCGAGCGTTGGCCCCCACCAGCTTTTTCTAAGAGACGGCCCTCTGCTCCGCAGCTTGCCTCCAGTTTCTGGTATTGAGCAGTTTTGTGCAGCAGCGTTAACACTGTCCTTCCACCTTGAGCGTGGTTTGTCAACTATGGTCTTTTGCGATCTGCTAGTAGATGAGTGGCAGCACAAAAGTCATTTCAAGTCATCTGTTTCGAGTTTTCAATTGAATATTTCCACTTAAAACTCGAGTTTAAACCATTTCTGTGCTGCTACCTCAAGGCTTTTTGGGTATCCTTGAGTCATTCATTCTTTGGGCATGACTGGCTCAATTTGTACGCAGAAGCTTGGCATGTGCTGAAAGTTGACATTTTTTGTTTTAGTAATACAATTCGTGATTTGGCCCGTTTATGACTAGGTTGAAAAGTTGAGTCAAGTTTGAGTTCAAATTTCGACCATCGTATATGATGTCGAGATGAGTTCACTTTGGGGTTGAAATAGAGTTAACCTGAAATCAAAACATAACCTCAAATTTTGGTGTGAAATTCTCATGTATAGATACGTTTAACTTCGTAAGGAATTCATATATACCTGTGCCAGCAATAATACCGAACACGAAACTAACCCCGAAGGCAGACTTCACAAATGGTAAAGAAACATTTAAACACAATTACAACTCGACCCGCATAAATGATGCCAAATTACAAGTCGAGTTGGGTTGGGTGGATCCAGTTTCAACTCGACGCCTTTTTATGAATGGGTTGAACGTGGGTTGAACCTAGTCCTAAACGGAGTATTTGTAACTTATACTCCATGCATTGTCTTCAATGATTGGATCATCGATCGGAGAACCTTCCATTCAAATATATTCTTACCTGCCGATTTTTGGGAGATACTCCATGCTTCCGTTTATGTCATCGGTATATCCTGCCAACTGTTGTGATTTGTTATGTAGGTTTGCGTTCGTGTCAATTCCTGTTCTATAAATACTAAATAGCATGGGTGCCAACTAGAGGAGTCGATCCCGGGATCCCGTCCCTATTCCAGTCCCGAAAAATTCGAGATTACATTTCACAAATCCGGGATTTTCGGGATTCGGATTCAATTTCTCGTGCTCCTCGTCGTTCTTCATGTATATTTTTTAATTTTCGTTTCTGACCGTCGTTCGTCATACCATTCACTGGCTCTGCCTGTGAGTTTGTAACCTGCAGTTTCCTCCGTGACATCTGACAGAAACATCTTCAATCTTATCCATTTTCCATCGACTGTATCCTCATTATTTATGTTTGGACCTATCCTTTCTCCTAGGGTTACCTGCTATCTCTCCAATACAGTCTGTTCTTGGATGCGATCAACGTCGAATTTCTTTGGTTAGTTGTTTCTTTTTACTGGAGTGGACAGCCGACATCTGAATCTTACTTTCGCAACTCTACAGGATTTTACTTAGAAATTTTACTGGAAGCTGCCCGTCTGACTATGAGTATATGGTCTATTTGATTGCAGTATCTTTCGCTGGGAGATATTGCCATTTTTGTTTGTGAATGTCCTTTCTTGGGAAATATGTTGAACTGACGATCAAATTTTTCTTCAATCGATGACACGTTGTTCTTATTATTTGATGTTTCCTGGAGACTTTCCTTTCCAATGGTCGGTCTGTGAGGTCTCTCTTCCAATTTTGGCGTTCTTCATTCTAGGACTTCTTTACCAGGATGTTTGGTGCTAGAGGTGCCTCGGTCATTGCCTCTCGTTTCGCCCTATATTTGCCGAATCGCACACAATAAAAGAATACGTAGTGTAATAGCATAATGGCGCGACCATTTATTGGGCGCCACTTATGCGCGGTGTTACCCCCCTTAGCCATAAGCCCTGAAGAGAATGGCCAAGGAGCCAACACCATACATAAGAAATAACAGAAAATCCGGAACTCCTACGCCGGCCACACGGAGTTGTCTAGCTCGCCGGAGGGGTCGTGGGGTGTGTGGCCGGGGCTTACCGCGGTTGGTTCACCACTTACCTGTGTCTGTGCAACTTTGACTTCCGTCCATCATTCTCCGGTCATCGCCCGAGCCGCGTCAACCCTGAAAAGAAATGATCCCCCCCTCAACCATTCCACCAAAAAAAAATTTAATGCATGGTCATTCTATTAACTATAAACATTTAATCAACAGAATAACAATTACAAGGAATAACTATCAATCACGACAATAACTTATAAATCCGTGCCCATTATCAAAATTCAATGAGCAAAGTCAACAATATTAAGGTTCGTTCTTATAGTTACATAGATATGATCTCAAGATAAAAAGAAAACTCACAGTATTGGCCAATAAGGTGATTACAATCAATAGCATCACTTAACGAAAAAAACACATTTCCCGTAACCAACAAAGAACCAAATATTTCTGACAAGGGCAACACAAATTCACAAATAATTATCAAGAATATTATGAATATTATAGATATAATACTAACTACTATTAAAGTTATGGTTTTAGTAATAAATTTAATGAATTAAAGCAAGAAAAGTATGTGTATATTAAATTAAAATATAAAATATGTTCAATATGAGTTGACACATTAGTCAAAAACCCGAAGAGTTATATTTTAAACAAAACAACACAAAAAAATCAACTTGTGGTCCAGCCGCTAATCTTGACGGATAATGTTATCTTCAAAAGGGGTGAGAAGGCTATTTTCAATCTGTCCCAACAGCACCAGATTAAAAATCAGTTTTACACATCTTCAACTTCTCCAACTGGAGGGTGAACGAAAGCCTGACATCTCTTTGAAGGGAGCAATAATCCCCTCACTTCAGGAAAGAAAACCTCGTGCTTGCTTTTCTGCTGCCTTACCGTGTTCCAACAATATGAAAATAGGGATCCAGGGTTTCCGTCACGGAAAACAAAAAAGCCGGAACATGCCTTTCTTATCAAAGGATATTGCTTCTTACAGATGACAGTCTAAGAAAAGTCCAATTCAGGTCCAGACCTCTCGCTCTCAATTTTAGGAACAGCGAAACGACTCTCGTTCCAGCTTCTAAAAAATACTAGCCAGTTTTCAAAAACAACACAACTCCGGGCACAAACTAGGAAAGACCAGGAAACTTTTCCACTAGCCTTTTTTTGTAAAAGAAAAACAATTATAAACAGACCGATCTCGGATCCAAAATTCACAAAAAAACCAGGAAGTTCTCTCACTGACTCCGACTCGACTTGCTTTTTTTCCAAAAATTTTTCGACTCCCTTCATTTATTATTTTTTTTCCTCGCCTATCCTTTTTAAAATTTTCCTTTTCCTCCCAAGTAATTTTACAGTAAATTTCCCCTTGCCTACAGGGTGATTTCCACCTAAATTCCCCAATCAAAATAAATTTTCCGACCGACCGTTACATACCCTCGGGTCCACAAGGCCGACTCGCGAGGCAGTGAGGAGCCGAAAATAACGGACGGTTTTTTTTTTGTGCCGTAGGTCTAATATGTTGGCGCCAATGTGGGACTCGACTCACGACCTGAGAATAGGAGTCTCATGTTCTAGTGAGCTAGCCGGGCATACGTGAACTAGTTGATAATATACGAACCGAGTGAAAAGCTAACTATAATTTAGGTTCATGCTTGCAACCGTAAGTTGCGATGGCCAGTCTGAAAAATCTCCCGGAGAAATATTTGGAGTTGCGAATAACAGGCGGAAGACAATACCACATTGTCCCCCGACGGATATCAACAAGTCTCCAAACATTCTCACACAAACTCCGGGTGCTTTCGCTCCACCGGGCCAGTCTCCAGCAATACCACATTGCCTTCGACTCCCCCCGGTGAAACGATAGTCAAACTGTCTGCTGAGAGATATTCTCCAGACTGACCGAAGAGGAAGGACAGTGTGAGGAGTGTATACAAACCTGTTGACCGTTGGACAGTCTGCAGGTTCCCTCGGAAGAATATCTGGAAGGACAAGGATCCGGCTGAAGGCAATTCCATATTGTCCCCTTCCGGCTCCTCTAATCTTTCAGAAATTCTCGCCTGAACCAGTTTCCCCTCGCACCCTGGAGTCCAACTCACGCAATCCCACATTGCATGGAGTTCCCCAGTAGGACGACAGGCAACTAATTCGCCGAGGGAAACCTACGCCTGACCAAAAATCAAAAGGTGAAGAGGAAACCTTGAGGAAATCAACGACGTAGGTCCTTGCCGTGATATACACCTATGATTTTACCGGCCAAATCCTCCAGCTCGTACAAGCTGGTTCCAATTTTTTTACGTATCCGAGCTTTCAGAAACCGGGGTGCCAATTTGGCACTAAAACGACCCGCTCGGTTACTCACCCAGAAGGTTCTCCGGTAAACCTCATCTCCGGGACGAAAACTGCCCACACGACACCGCAAGTTGTATTGGGTTTTATGTCTGACGTGTGCGGCGGCTAAATTAACAGCAATCCGCTCACGAAGCAGCTGCATTTTATCCGTCAATGGTAGAAAAGCTATGTCACCCTCCTGTAAAACGTTCAGTTTCTTCAGGACTGGATATGCTGATCCGTGCAGGATCATATGGCTACCAAACAGGGCCTGATACGGGGACATGCCGATCGCCTCGTGGTGGGTACTACGAAGAGCACATTCAATGGACGACAGATGTCTATCCCACTCACGATGATCCTCCTTTAAGTACGCCCTAATGGCGGTTAGGATGGATCTATTCACCCGCTCGGAAGCGTTAGGGTGAGGCGAATATACAGCGGTGCGCACATGGTGCACGCCATAATCCTGTAGTAATTTAGCAAACTCCTTGGAGGTGAATTGCCGACCATTGTCGGAGAAGACCGTTTCAGGAACTCCAAAGGTATGGAAGATAGTTTGCTCGAGAAACTTGACGGACACCGCCGTGGTCTCAGCGGACACGGGGTGCAGGAAGACAAACTTAGTGAAAGCATCCAATACAACAAATACTGCCGTGTGGCCTTTCTTCGACCTGGGATAAGGACCTAAGAAATCGACGTATAAAAATTGGAACGGCCTCGACGCATCCATAGGGTTTCCCATAGGTGGTCGAAGTACTGAGCTGGGGGCTTTGGTGGTTTTGCAGACATCACACTTGGCGATGAATTCTCGAACTTGTTTTGCCATACCTGGCCAAAAGTACTTGCATCGCAATCGGGTTAGGGTTTTCCCTACTCCACCATGCGAGGCTTGGGGTGGCGAATGAGAAGACTCCACGAGAGAAGCGGTCAATTCCATCGGAATCCACAACTTCCATGTCAGGTCGTCAACAATCGGGTTTCCAGTACGTGGTGATGTACGCTTGAAAACGTACCCATCTTCAACTCGCAGGTCTGGTAGCTGCGGTGAGGCTTGCCTGAGGCTATCACCCAGACGAAGATATTCAGGGGACTTGAAAGACGGGGCATTTAAGTCCACGTCGAAGCACAGGGACAATTCGTCAACGCAATCCATGCGTGACAAGGCATCGGGAACCACATTGTGGGTGCCTTTACGATGTTCGATTGTAAAGTCGAACCCCTGAAGCTTAAGACTCCACCGGGCTAAACGGCCGTTAAGCTCCTTCTGGCCCATGAGCCATTTTAGACTTGCATGGTCAGTAATGACCGTGAAAGTCTGTCCCTCAACATACGCTCTAAACTTCTTTATACTCAGCACGGCTGCGTAGCATTCGAGCTCAGTAATGGTGTAGTTCCGTTGTGCTCCGTTCAATTTCTTGGACATATAAGCAATCGGATGTTCTCCTCCATCCATGTCCTTTTGAAAAAGCACACTACCTACACCAGTCCTGCTGGCATCGCACTGAATATAGAAAGGCTTAGAAAAATCTGGAGTGACTAAAAGAGGAGCTTCCGTCATCAGCTTTTTCAAGGTCTCGAACGCTTGCTGGGCCTCATCAGTCCAACTAAAAGATTTAGACTTCAAACAATCCGTGATTGGAGAAGCCACGCTAGCATAATTGGGTATAAAACGCTGATACCATCCGGTCATTCCCAAGAACCTCCGGGTCTGCTTATGAGACTTCGGAGTTGGGAAGTCCATGATGGCCGTCACCTTATTAGGATCGGTTTTCAGAGTCCCATCACCGATTATGAAGCCGAGATACTTCACTTCAGTCACGCAAAATTTGCTTTTAGATAAATTGATGGTTAACCCAGCACGACGGAGACAGCTGGCGACTTCGTCCAGAAGCTTTAGGTGGGAGTCAAAGTCAGGTGAAACTATGAGCAGGTCGTCCAGATAGACAAAAACGTTTTCACGTAAATGGCCCGGGATGGCTTTATCCATCAAGCGACACATGCGCTGTGGGGCGTTACATAAGCCGAAAGGCATGACTGTGAACTGGTACAGTGGACGACCAGGGACAGTGAAAGCTGTCCGCTCTCGCGACTTCTTCTCTAAAGGGATTTGCCAGAAGGCGTCCTTCAGGTCTAGACTCGTGATGAACTTGGTGTCCTGAAGACGACCAAGAAGACCATCAATGTGCGGAAGAGGATAGGCGTCTTTGATAGTGACACTGTTCACCTTGCGAGAGTCAAGGCACAGGCGGACCTTACCTGGTTTACGAACCAACACCACTGGAGAATTCCAGGGACTATTTGATGGCTCAATCACCCCCAGCGACAGCATCCTGTCTAACTCACCATACATCAGCTGTTGTACAGCGGGTGAGACTGGATAATGCCTCTGTTTAATAGGAACTGAGTCACCAGTGTCGATAATGTGTTCCTCCAGGTTAGTCTTTCCCAGTCCGAAGACATCAAAAGAGGGAAATCTGGTCTTGACGCGTTCCAACCGTTCGCATTGCGTGGACGTTAAGTCGTGCATTTTTGCAGACACGGATGGAGCGTTTATCTCGCCGACTATTTGGGGAGCGAGGCCGAAAAGGTTCCAAAAATCCATCCCTAGGTACAGTCTCTGGCTGAGACTGGGCACCACATAGATGGTTATATCACGGGTCCTTCCTCCAAAGGATATCGGAACTCGAATATAACCGCAAAGTCTCTGCGGAGCCCCGTCAGCAGTATGCACTACAGAGCGCAAAGTGTAGACTGTCACTTCGGGATGATTAGCTAGAAACGCTTCGGCATTTCTTCCCAAACAGCTAACAGTGGCACCACTGTCCAACAACCCAACCACTTCCTCGTTAGCTATGAGGACCTTCGTAAACAGACGAGGATCTGACGAATCAGAGATGAAGGCAGAAACAATTTTCTGCAAACATTGTCGCTTCTCCTTAGCTCGTACTCTAATTTGGGGAGGGGTGCGCTTGGAAGTGAGGGAGTCCACGAAAGGTGGCTCCGAAAAGATGCGCGAACGAGCGGAGATATATCTCTTCCAACGGGAAAGGAATGAAAGTTTAACCTCCTCAGAGGGAAAAACAGGAAGAGCATCAGTTGACGTAAAGTCGCTGATGGTAATCATATCAGGTGTATATAAGGAATGTGTAGGGAAAACGGGCGAGCTTAGCTCGGGCGCGGACTCCCGTACGGTCTCGCACCCCCGCTCCGGTTTCCCTGACAGGTAGGGCATACTGGAGTCACGACTCCTGGCTTGCCACACTTGTAGCAAAATAGGCCACGAGTCTCAGATGGGCAGTCCATAAATGGATGACCCGGTTGCTGGCAATTCCAACATCGGAGCGATCGTGGATTACTCAGGAACCGACGCGGCGCCGTCATCTCGTCTATCTCTGGGGCAGTCATGTCCGTTGTTACGGGGTTCGTCGCGTAATTAACCTCATGAACTTGTCGGTCGGGTCTACGTTCCAATCGCTTTTGCTTTTGCCAGCGTTCGACTTTAATACAAGTCTCACGCAACTGTGGCATACTGGTGAAGCTGTGACCGATTACGGCTGACCCCAAGGCGAAATTTAGGTTTCGGGTTACTATCCCGATCAAGCTTGTTTCCGACATGGGATTATCCATTCGGTTGTGCAGGGATAACATCTGAGCAGTGAAATCATCGAAAGACAGATTGTGTTGTTTACAATCCATCATTTGCAATATTAGTTCCTCATCCGACTCGCGACTCCGGAAATAGCGAATGAACTGGGCTTTAACTGTTTCCCAGTCAGGATCTAAAAATTGGCGCCGAAACTGCGACCAGTACCAGTCGGTGGCTCGCCCAGACAACAAGGAAGAAAAATGTCGGCAGACTTCTGATTGCTGGACTCCATCATCGCGAGCCTTCAGCTCCACCCGGAACAGAAACTCCTCCGCCGACAACATTTTGTCCTCGCCGGAGAACTTTAGGTTCCAGAAGGTAACTGGAGACTTGCGATGCTGGGTCCCGGGCAAAAATTCTAACCTGCCGACCGCAGATGGGGACGCCTCGGGGGTGGACTGCTGATCCCTGGGTACCCCAAGGCTCATAGGGACCTCAGCAGGGCGCTGCTGGATTAGCAGGGTGTCTAGAACTTGTCGCAACTGAGCAACTTGCTCCTCCAGCGAAGGAGTAGGATTGGGGAAGGTGGGTGAGTCCCCCTGGCCGGCTTCGGTTCCGTTAGGGAGATTGCCTCCACCAGAAGTGGTACCTGCAGTCCTTCCACTTCTGAGTTCCATAGTCTAACCTCACGATATAATCAACACCAAAGCAAACGCTAACAAGTGAGCACAAGGTTGCAGTAAACAAATCAAATAGATTCAAATAGAGGCTGATAAGATTGTAAGATTGCGTATGTATCCCAAAAGAAAACCAAAATCAACAGCAATTAGTATAACAACAAGTGCCTAATAATAAATCAAATAAATTTTTATATTATGTGAGTGTACCTAGAAAGCAAAATTAACGCCGATTAGTGTGTAGCGACAGAACAATAAAAGTGTATTGGTGTATATATAAGTTAGTATAGGTGCGTAATTATATGATATGCTTTAATTCAATCTAAGTGAGGAATGGTTGAGGCGGACAACAATTCCCTCAGGGCTCCCGCATGTCGATGGCCTCGATGGCAGTTGGTGAAAACTATGAAGCATAGTCATCACCAGGTGTCATCCAGGTCGCCGACCCAGCTTCAGGTCTGCCCCGAACGAAGGACGGAAACAAAAAGTCAAAGGGCATAGTCACGAAAGGGAAACTTCTTCAGAAATAAAAAAATTTTGGGGAATCCGCTGTTCAATCACAACTGAGCTACCTTTCGGAAAATCAATCAGTTGGGATGAACAGACGAAAAAAAATAGACGCAGGACATAAACAAAAAAATAGAATTTAAAAATCTGGATGGACCTTCAGAAGGAACAAGGGGCGCAGTGGCAGGCGTTAACACGCCTGTTACCAAAGACGGTTAAGCCCTTGCCCCAACTTCAACTTCCACCAGGAAAATTAAAAAAGGATCCTGTTCAAAGACCGACGCAGTGGCAGGCGGTATCACGCCTGATACCAGAGTCGCCGACCCCAGAAACAGGACAAGGATGAACCCCTACTACACCTGCACGCATAGCCAAGCGAACACCGCTTGTTAGCAAGCCGTGCAGGTCAGCATGGTTCGAAGCTACTCCAAAACGAAGAAGTTACCGCATAAGAAAAAGGGTAGGCCTAAAAGCGAAGACAAATAAAAATTCACATAGAATTTAGACACGGATGCTGAAAAAAAAATCGACAAGACAGACAAGGACTAAGGCTTCGCGGTACTACCTTAGCCCACAGCGAGCGCTGGGTAACAGTGGTGAACCATAGACGAAAAATCAAACGTTGTCCGTGAAGGCACAAGTGGTATTAAACCAAAAAAAATTTAAACTTCAGGGTCCGTGTAGGACAGTCAACGGGCTTTAAAAGCTGCGTTGGGCGCCATTTATGTAATAGCATAATGGCGCGACCCACGTTGGGCGCCATTTATGTAATAGCATAATGGCGCGACCATTTATTGGGCGCCACTTATGCGCGGTGTTACCCCCCTTAGCCATAAGCCCTGAAGAGAATGGCCAAGGAGCCAACACCATACATAAGAAATAACAGAAAATCCGGAACTCCTACGCCGGCCACACGGAGTTGTCTAGCTCGCCGGAGGGGTCGTGGGGTGTGTGGCCGGGGCTTACCGCGGTTGGTTCACCACTTACCTGTGTCTGTGCAACTTTGACTTCCGTCCATCATTCTCCGGTCATCGCCCGAGCCGCGTCAACCCTGAAAAGAAATGATCCCCCCCTCAACCATTCCACCAAAAAAAAATTTAATGCATGGTCATTCTATTAACTATAAACATTTAATCAACAGAATAACAATTACAAGGAATAACTATCAATCACGACAATAACTTATAAATCCGTGCCCATTATCAAAATTCAATGAGCAAAGTCTGCGTTATCCTGGATATCTGAGCATGCCGGGAACAGTAGGGAGTCACTGCGCTCTAAATGATGTAGGTATTTCCTAAATCCTCCAGCTAAACGAATTTCGTGAGGTCGTCATTCACTTCCTCATGGTCCTTCATTTTGTGGTCAGCAAGCCTCAGACCACGGCTCTCATGCCACGATTTCTCGCAGATCACTTCGTTCGGGAATGTATTTGATCTTATCTAGGCGTCGTCCTACGATCACTTCTCCCATTTCACTCGGGAACCCGATCGTATTTGCTCCTCAACACAATAATAATGTCATTATTATACATTGTGATCTACAGGAGAGGGCACAGAACAGATCCCTGCGAAACTTCGCATGTTGTTCTGTACGACGTCGACGTCTTCCGATTCACAATTAAGTGACCACCTTCTTTCCTTTCCAGCTAAAATACCAAATAAAGAGTTTTGGAGTGTGCTGTGTTTGTTTGACCCATCTGGACCCAATACGATCCGCTAGCACTAGTTGAAGTCTTTGCATCGAATTCTGATTGTCACGAAGCTGACTTAATGATTCTGTAGCAACAATTGTTTTCCGAGGAGCGTTTCCTTATATGTTAATGTGTCCCCTCAGGCATGGGTTGTCTAGGTATAGGTCTTGTCACTACGTTACGGATTAGTTTTTTAACTTCTGCCAATACCGCTTCCCTCCGCCCTCTCTTCTTTGTACATTCTGTTGTACATTCTTGTGATCGCCAAGATATCCTGGCAGAGTTTTTACTTTTATAAGTTAGAAATAATACCGTCTTTTGGCATACTCATATAACAAATATTACACAGCTATTATTTGGCTTCAGTACTAGAAACGTCTTTACAAAGAAAAACATTAAGATGAGCTAAAGACATTCATCAAGTTTGAACAAGTTTCTTTAGTTTAAGCTTCTAAACAAATACTTCTCCAATAAATCAACAAAGTTTGTTATACACTTGAAAAAAATTAATGATAAAAACCATTATATTTTAGTTCCAATAAATTCGTAGCTTAAATACTTCAATTTAGCTTATATGGTGATGGTAATATAACAAAAAAAAAACTGTACATTAATTATAGCTTCCTGAAATCCCGTCTGAAATAATAATGCCACCTTATATAGCCCCTCCTTGTAATCTCCCATGTTGTCGACCCATATACTCCACATCACTTCCTCGTTATCCAATGCGTAGTCTAATACCGCTAACGCGATCCATAACACCCCCAAGACCACCATCTGTTAAGCTACCGCCCCCGCCACCAGCGCCATCAGATATACCGATGAGTTATCAAACTATTCCGATCATAAAAAGTTCATCATCACTACCAGGAGGTTTAGGAATACCGAGTATGATGAGAATGAGTCTCCCGCCGGAAGTTCAGTATCATAGAACATCACAGCCGAATTTGCTTCAGACTTTTGGAAAAAGGGAGAGTTCTTCGATTTCGAATTTGAATACACCATTAACGTCGTCGAGTAATTCAAATCCGGGAGAACAGAAGGCGGAGAGGAAGTCGACGCCGTATTACTACAATGATCTGCTGACATCTTCTTCTGTGTTTGATTCGAACTTAAATCTTCAGTATCCCGGGGATAATAATGAGAATGAAAAAGAAAAGCTAGTAGATGATTTTCAATTTATCGATTGCAACGACAGCTCTAGTGGCGGGGCACACATAAGCAGCGCCAGCAACTCATCGAAAAACAAGCGAAGAAGCCGCAGATCAGATCACAACAGCGGAGGTAGTGGTGGTGGAGTAATTAATGATAATATTTTTAATGAAAATGGATTTACACCAATACCAGCATGTCGTAATCTAGCAAACGTTAATGCATGATTAAATACTAACAATATAATCATAGAAGCATGCCATTTGTATCCTTAATACATATTGTAAACAAACTAACACTAATATCAGCTTCACACCCAAAAACGCAATTTCATTACTTTTTCACGTTTTTATCTTTTATTTGTTTGTTGCTTGCCAAAAATGTTGTCCTTAGATATTCGAAAAATTTCGAAAGAACTTAGAATATTCTCTATCATAAAATTTCTCTTCCTATCCATAAAAGTGTAAGTGTTCTAACTGAGTGTTTTTTTGTGTTTTTTTTTCTTTTATATTACATCATGGTCATTTCCCCCGCTTGTGCTCCATAACTGATACATTAAAAAAATCTATCCTGCATATATACATACATATAAATTCCCGATTTGTTATCATTTTGGATATATTGCATATCCTTGAATTATACAACAACAAAAAAAAAAATAAATAAAATTCCCACATCCTCTTGTGCTTTTTTGCTGTCCATGAAAACAGCCCGTAGAATCTCTGTCCGATGATTTCCTTTTCCCTATGACCACATCCCGTTTATCGTATGCATCAAGTCCTGAATCAGATTTGGAGCTAAGTCCTGGCCCGTCAGCATCATTATCTCTTGGAAATTTACCGCAATTGGTTAAATCGAGCTCAGATCCATCGATTGCAACTAACCAGGATAACTTGGATAGGGATAGGGACATTGGTGAAGGATTACCGCCTCCATATACGGTAAGAGGATTACTTTTATATATATAATATTGGAAGTGTCTTAGCGGACGCAGAGTCGACGACAGATTTGACGAGAGTCGACCGATTTGACGACAGAGTATCGCAAAAATGTCCATAACTGCCGAGGAAGTAGAAATCGCGAAAACACACTCTGTCGTCAACTCGGTCGACTCTGCCGTCAACTCTGTCGTCGACTCTCGTTGGTTCTACGTCCGATAAGACACTTCCTACAATATTTATGCCAAAAAAATTAACAAACATTATATACATATACTATAAATATATAAAGCCGTTATCTCCAATCTCGCTTCTAACTGGCCTTTTTTTATTTTTCCTAGTTCTTTATAAATCTCTAAATAATAAACATTATTAATAATTACTCATGATTATGTCTACAGCACCCTTATGATCAAGCAAATATTCCACATAATCGTCGACCAACCATGGATAACAAATATAGCTTTGTACCAGGAAATCCCACTCAAACAAATACTACAGATATCAGTACCGCCCGTCCACAGTCGATCTATGGAGTTCACGCACCTGATTTACCGCCACGTATTGATCGTGCATCTAAACCCCCCGGTGGTCAACCAATTGTCAATCCACCTGGAACAAATCCACAACAAAGAAATAGTGGTGGAACATTTGGCAGATCAGCACAAGAACGACTATTTGGAAAACAATCAACAGAAGATGGTCAAGAAGATTATGTTACACGTCCAAATATGGATTCGATAGAACGCCAACAAAATTCTCTAGATCGGTCACGACCACCACCTGCTAATGCAATGGGTAGCCCAGCGAAAACTGCTAATGCACTTCCAACACAAAATGGATCGTACGATAGTGTATCAAGTTACGATTCGTATAATACGACACAACTATCTGTTCAAAATATTCGACTGGGACCGAATGCACCCGACGATCTAAAGTCAGTACCAACGGCAAAGTATGTTTTGCGTAAATTTTTTTGTCCCCAAAAATATCTTGATGACAGTGGAAAAAGGTTTAAATTATTCATTTTTCTTTTATAAATTTATAGCGGACGGCCACCGCCACCAGCAACAGTGGGACCAAACACTCCGGAGTATAGAGCTGTGCATGAACATCATTCTAGAGGATTCTCGGGGCCTAATGATTTGAATAGACAGAATAGTCCTGGTCGGCCACCTTATCATGATGTGAATTCACCCAGAAATATTGGTAATTTTATAATTGTGGTTAATAATAGAATTTAGCTTAAGATATTGCTCGACTATTGGTACATTTATTATCTCTTTAATTAAGCTCTTTGCATAAACTTGGGTAAAAAATAATTCTGTTATAATTTATACTACTACCAAATAAATACTGAAAATTGATTTTTTAAAAAGCCCGCTTAAAAGGATTGTCGAAATTCTAAGTTGGCACAACTGTCCCCTAGACTCACGCGGAGTTGGAGTTTCACCCGTTCTTAGCGTCAAAATGCCTATATGCCATCCAAAATAGGCACGGCACGCCTGAGTAAAAATTCTACTTTTCCAAATGCAGCCCACTACAGATTCGAACCAATAAAATTCGCAAGGAATAGTGCAAACGAAACACGGTATGTTCACACTTTTCCTAGACTAAAGCAAAACTGGAGCTTTGGACTGGAGATATTGTATAGGACGAAGTAAATGGGCGATTATTTTGGTGACCGTAAAGGTCAATAGATCGGTTCTCGTTCGTTTGCGTAGGTTAAGCAGCATTAGTCATGGTTAGTACTCAATTGGTGGACCGCTTGGTACAATGGGACTCGCGTTTGGAATGGACGGTTGGAACAAAGGCGTGCATACGTCTAGCGGGTGCATTTCTAGATTTTAATGCTATAGCGGGAGCGTGCATACCAGTGTTCCAGGCGCATTTGTTCGCTATGTTAGTTCTGGTGCGTTTACAGGGTGTATTGCTGAAAGTAACAAAGTGCATCGCACGCCGCTAAGGCGTTTTGAAATTTTTTTGTTAGAGGTTTACATATCAGCTTGGACTATTTCCTATGGACAATGTCCGGACAACTTTTATGCTACGGCCTTTACTTTTGAAGTTATAAGCAATTGTAATGCTAAAATTGACTCTATTTCAATGGTGGAGCAGGCGATCAATTAATTTAAGTGTCCTTTTTTGCACCTTATCTAATTATTCCAAGGTGGTTATCGAAGCGCCGCCCCAAACGAGGGATTTGTCCTCGAGAAGAGGCCGAATGTAGAATTTATATATAACAGCCGATGGCTGGAGGAGGAACTTCCATCTCTTAAGAAATCCCAAGCAGTGGGATGCTTGTTTGGCGATTTGGAATATGTGCTCATTCCATCGCAAGTATTTGGCTAATATCACGCCCAAGGTGTGTAGATATGGTCGGCCATTAGTTCAACTTCACCCACTGGGGTTAAATTCAACACGATTTTTGCTTCCCAACTCTAGAATGAGCTGAATGTCGTTATTAAATGAGTTGGACATTAGTTCACGGTCATCAAGACAGGGTCTGTCTTGTATCGAAGTTGTAAGAGTAACGCAAGGTCGTCAGGGAAAAGTGGGTTGGAGGGGATTGAAAGTAAGTCATTTTAGATAAGACATAGGGGCGGTGATAAAATTGACCCCTGGGGGACTCCCGCAATGATGGGTGAGATTCAGATTTGACGCCATCCAATACTACCCCCGCGTATACAGAAGAAGTAGTCATTTCCAATAGCTATAAGTTTAGCTAACAGGGCTGAGTGCCATACTCTATCAAAAGCCTTGGAGATATCCAAAGCAAGCAGGCTAGATTCACCAGATCCATGCAAACTTCGATTGAAGTGTTCTGTAAGGCAAACTAAAAGATCGTCAGTGGATCTTTTTTGTCGGGAGCCATACTGTTTAACGTTTATAAGTCGGTTGGATTCTAGATATCCCATAACCTTTTTATTGATTATAGTCTCCATGGTTTTGGAGAGAACAGAAGTAATTGCTATTGGGCGGTAGTTGGAGGGAAGGCTAGGGCAAAAAGTTTGCGCAGAGGTTTAGCCAAAGGTGAGGCGCATTGTTTTAAAACGATAGGGGGGGAGTATATTATCGGGTCCAGTGGATTTGTTGGCATCGAGGCACCTATACACCTCGCGAATTTTGAAGAAAACCCTGTCCATTAAATGAGTGTTCTGAGAACTGGGGGCAGTTTCGGATAAAGAAGAATTTGAGGCAAACAGAGATGCTAATAAATCGACCTTGGATTTGTTGTCTGTTATCACCTTCTCATTGTGGATGAATGAAGGAGTTGTGGATGTAGTGAAATTCTTCTTGATGGAACTTACCAAGAACTAGAAGTTTTTGCTACCAGAGGTTGCATTAAGGAAATTACTTCCCAGCTTGCTGTCAAATGAAGTGTCCTTATGGTGACTTTACAGGAATTTCTTAGTTTTATATACTCTCGGGGAGCTCTTGTACGCTCGGTAGGCCGCTACTTGCTTTCTGATTGCATTCATACACTCCCGATTAACCCATCTGTTGGCCCTAGCCTTCACAGATTTAGTAAGAGACGAACAAATATTTCCATCAAAACAAAAATACGCCTTTACCGAACGTTGATCCTTCCGATTCTTCTTTATGGATCTGAAACGTGGACACTGCTCAAACTAGACGTTAAGAAGCTCGAGGTCTTTCAAATGCGATGCTTGAGGCAGATTCTCAGTGTCTCACTACGCGGTCGCCTTCGAAACGAGACAGTCAGACAAAGATGCGATCAGCAGACACTGATCGAAGAAGAAATGCAAAAACGTCGACTACGGTGGTTTGGACATGTTTGCCGAATGGATGACGACCGCTTGCCACGTAAACTTCTCTGGCGAGACCATTCCGCAGACTGAAGAATCCAGCGATCGGCCACCGAAGGAAACCTGGCATCTATACCCAATACTTTCTTGACTGAATATATAATGTATATCGAAAACTAAACAACAAGAAAACTTCTTAAATAAAGTAAATATCTAACAAATTTATTAATTTCATATAATTTCAGATCCCCGAGGGCCACCAAATCCTGGATTAAACATACCACAACGGCCAACAAATTTAGGAATCGAAAATAGTCCAAGAAAACAAGTTGTTGTCGAAACAAAAACCGATTATGGCAAATACAGGTAAAATATCTACTATACCGCTTCAGCAATAACATTGGATATATAACATTGGCTTTACTTACTTATAATTAAAACAGGCAGCGTCTTCAGCTGCAAAACCTTATCCGTTATCAGTCCCAACAAAATTTATACCTTAAGCGACATTTCCCCGAATCCACATATTACTTAAAACCAATCTTTCATACCATTTCAAAATACGACACCCTTGTGTAAGGAAACACCCCTATTTTAATTTGCATTTTGCTCTAAAATGAAATTGGCATTTATTTTGTTGTTTTTATTTTTGTTTTGTTATTTTGTTTGTTTTTGTTATTATTATCATTACCTCATCTTCCACATTAGCCGGAATAACTCAGCATCGCAGGCCGATTATAGTAAAATACCAAAAAGTCCGCATATAGCAGCAGCCCCAGCACCAGGAGCTAATAATGGTAATGCAAGTAATAGCAATGGCGGAGCACCGTTTAAGCCAGTTCCACCACCAAAACCGAAGAATTATCGTCCACCAATGCAAGGGCAAATGAATTGGGACAATGGGGTGAGATTATATAAAGAAAATATAAGAGAAAAAATAATTATTAAATTAATTTTTAAGGAATCATCATCACCACGGTCGCCCAATGGATTTTTCTATCCTCCAACTCCATCTCATTATCATCATTCCCAAGGAACTTCAGGATCACCTCATAATCCCGGTGGTCCAGGATCGCAACCACCGATACATGCTTATGGCCATTACAATAGTGAGCAACAGCCTCCTTATCCGCCATCGAATGGATATAATGGTGGAGGTAATAATCCCTATGCTGGACAGTATATACATCGCGGTCATCCTCCACCGATTGGTAAGAATCAATGAAATGCAAATCAAAACAGCCTCAAATAAACCTTTACATGTTGTGTTTTAGGAAATCTCCCACATCATTCCTCGGAACGTCAACGTCATGCCATAGATTTAGCTGGTAGTCGAGAGCAACGTGGATCAGCATTTGAACTATACCGTAAGCCACAAATTGGAGCATCTGGGCACCATCACAATATGAGGTAGGTTATTATACTATTTACAATTTTGAAAATATTTTTATGTTTACATTCCAAAATCCGCTTCTCCCCACCCCCAAAAAATGCTTCCTGCATGTTTCCTACTTTTTCTTTTAAAATCTCGAATTGATTTTTATTTATTTTTTTATATTCAAAACGAAAAGAAAAATTTGTTTATTATCGGATTGCGCAGGCCATTGCACTAACTATTACATGCGCACAACACTCAAATCTTGCTTTACCCCCTTTATATATTTTTTGTTTTTCTTAAAGACAAATTTACTTTGTTTGCTACTTGTTGACTAACATACTTTTGCTGGGGTTATATATTTTTTGTGTTTTAATATAATTTTTTTTTTGTTTTATCGTAAGATGATTTGTGGTTAACAACATTTTTTTTTAATTATTGGGAAATATTTATCAGAATTTTTTTCATAATAAATTCGAATTTTTTAATTTAGCGAAAAATGTTAATAAATAAAAGAAGATGAAGCATCTTAAAAAACAGGAATAGAGAAAAAAAGTTCATTTCTTAGGCGTTTAATTTCAAATCTTCATTGAAGCGATAACCCCATATTGAAGTGCAACAAAGCCTTGGCGCTTACGTCTTATAAACTTCTTACTATGGTTTCTATGTCAGAGTTAACAGAAGTTACGTCTACTTCATTTCTACTTCGCTTTTACTTTACTTTTGATTTAGTATAGTTCTTCGAGTTGAGACTCATAGGTAGGTGAAGGGCTGTCTCCAGTGCGACCGCAGTTCCAATTAGCGCTTGGTGCGCCGTTTTGTTGCACAACTCGTGTACCTTGATTGTGGAGTGGTTGTTTGGTCGGGTGTGACGGATGCTTAAAGCCATCCTGTGAAATTTGGGAAACTTAACAGTGATCTGATCTCCAGTGTGGAGATCTCTTTTAAGTCTTCCAAAACGTAACTGCCTAGAGTGCGCTGCCTGGCTTTAGCTAAAATTGGGCTACTAACCATTTCGGTCTCTAAGCACTGAAGAGAGACTCTGTGCTTGGCTTGGTAGTCGGCTTTTTCGTTCCCCTCTATGTTCCTATGATCGAGAACACAGACGAAAGTCAGGTTGTGCGTTCTACCAAGCCTATCTAGCTCAGCTCTACATCGCTCCACTAACTTCGAGCGCATCATTACTGAATCCCGAGTTTTTATAGAAGCTTGGCTGTATATGAAAATTCCAATACGACATCCTTGGGCAGGTTCTATTTTCATTATCTCCAGGCCTTCAGGATCGCCAGCACTTCAGCTTGAAAGACACTAGCGTGCACCGGGAGGTCCCAGGACAGTCATCTTAACCCCTGCTCCAACACCCTCTGAAGTCCGTCGTCGTCGTCGGTAAATATTCGTACATCGAACTTTCGCATGACATCCCCGTTTCTCCACTTTCTTCTTGAGGGCAGTTCTACGGCGAAGGCCTTACCAAAGATCAATCTAGAGAGAAGGTAGTCTGTGGTTGTAGCGACTATACCCTCAGGTAGCAAATTCAAAATATTGCAATGTCCGTAGGGCTTAGGGTAGGGTTTGTCGGTTTGCCGTTTGAAAACCGGTTTTTAAAAGAAAATTATGCAATTCGAAAACCGGGTTTTTTCAGTAACAAAAAACTGGTTTAAGTTTTAACATAAGACTTCTTCACCTTATATCCCAGCTTAACCGGCCGATGCGATAGTTAGAGCAAATTAGTGTACTGAAACTGAACTTCAATTTTAGCCTCAGTTCCCATACATTTTCACAACTTGAACTCAGGAAAAATCAAGCCTGAGTTCGCCCAACAGAACATGAAATTGAAGTTGAAAGTAAAAGCTCGCCTAAAATAGTGTAATCAATTGGAATAATGGAATGTCATTCCACTGAGCTTTTGCGTTTTTAACTTCTGGGGGAAAAGCAACAACAATTTCAACCACGAACTAAACAGCCTCATTTTTAAGAAATCTGGACCGATGAATAAACCACTCCCAACCTTTGTCTGGATGAAATGGCAACTCTGGAACTTCTTTGGGTTGCTCTTTAGCCTAAATACAGCAACTTTGTAAATTGACGTAGCCATTAAACCAAAAATGGGGCCTTATCACTGAACACAAATTTGGTTGAAAACAGTGGATCGATTTTCGTAATACAACTGAATACTTTATTGATGCTGTGCAGGGCTGTCTTTCGGTGGGGAAATGTCAAAGAGTACTGAACAAAAATACCATAACAGTTTGACACAACTCACGCGTGATCTGTCTTAAAATCCCAGCTTAAAAAAGTACCTCTAAATGTATCATCCGTTATGTCTTGTTTTTCGTATTTAAAAACTCTTGGAAAAGTTAAAATTCGAAAACTGGCTTTTTAAAAAGTCGGGTTTTGTATAAACCCTAGTTTAGAGGTCCAGGCCCCAAATTCCCTCAATCTGAGAGCACTACACGTGGCTAGATGTTTGATATTTTCAGCAGGAAAACTTGCCTTACAGAAAATAGTTGCTCTTTTATTGATCCATTTATTCTAAATTCAGATTGCTATTCACTAATTGCTGCTTCTGCATAGAATTCCATTGTGGATTTAATTAATTTTTGCCATTGATGAGAGATATGCCTTTATAGTTTGTACAGTTGAATTTGTCAGCTTTCTTGTTTATTGGACAGTTAATGCTTTAGTCCCAATCTTCGGGCATTTATTCGTTTCTCCTTTTGCAGCAGTAGTTCGTGTATAGCAGCTCGCTAAAAAATTCCTTCCTTCAAGCGATTTTTATGGGCGCATTCGTCCCAAATTTTAATTTTGCATGTTTTAAGGACTGTGGCAATACGGGAGATTTTGCTGATGTTACAAGTAGGCGTTTCTATCTGGTTCAAATTCAATAGGAGCTTGGTTGCTGAATGCAGGCCTGCATATTGTCCACCTACTCCAGGAACGGAAAAGACCCTCTGCCCTCCGAACGAAATCGAGAAGGTCTTTAGTGACCGGACTTGAGCGGGGCTCATAAGCTCTCTGATAAACGTTCTTATTATAAGCCAGATCAGAGCAGGACATTCACCGAACACAAGTGTGAAACTCTTTTCGCCTTCCATGCAGAGTCGGCACTTTTTTTCTTCTGAGGCAGTCCTAGGTTGTGGAGCTGATACCGTAGCCATGTATGGCCAGTAAAATATCCCACCAACAGACTAAGGTTGGAATGCATCCCCAATTGAAGGCTCTAAAGAGACGGACAAGATCATGATCTTATGAATGAGTGCGGGAAAATGCTATCTCTTCCGGGTTGAAAAGAGGTAAATGCTCATTTAACCTTGACTCGGTCGAAGTGGAATAAGCGGTGTGGAAGATTAATCCTGAAAAGTGCTCGTAGTAGGAACCTCAAGGTTCAGAGAGGTGGAAATATTAGAGATGGAGAGGTTAGAGGTGTATGAATCACCATTCTTTTTGAGAAGGCCCACTCCGTTGAAGGACACTTGGAGAGGAGCTTTTGAAGTCTAGTTGCCTGTCGTAGAGTCTGTACGCTCTCAGAATGCTGCCTCTAGGTAGTCTTTTTGGAACGTCTGAACTCTTATTGTAACCTGTTAGGGTCAATCTGCATTCTTCTCTCAGCATGTTGCATCCTATTGAACAATCTCCTAACTTTCCTTCGCATTGCAGTTAGTCTGTCGTTCCACTGGCTGGGAGGAAGAAACAGTGTTGCTGTCATGGTAGGAGGTTATGCCTTTGATACACAATTTCTTGCCAATCGGGTGAGCGAGCACAGTCAGACAAACTTTCACTTAAAACTTTAATGATAACCTTCTGTTAATATTTAAAATATGTAACTTTTGGGATTAAAGAAAATGTAAAAAATTAACCACAAACCATCTTCGAATATCTTCAATTACTATTGTAGAGGGCTAAAGTTAAAATCTCTGGGGGTATCGAAAAGCGATTGTCTTGCTTTTATAAAAATTTTATTAGAAGCCTTGAATAAATGTATTTTGGTGGCAGGCAAAATGAGCGAGTGTGTGTGCGTGTGTGTGTGTATTTATTTCCTCTTTTTTCAAAACAAAAAAAAGTCCAAAACTAAATACACAATCAGTTAGTGCATGTGTCTCTATGTTTTCTATTTAATTCTTTATAACCAAAATAAAAGAAACAAAAAAAATCTTAAATTCAATAAATCTCCAAAATGCAGCGACATGGAGCCTTACGACCGATACTATTATCAAACTCCACAGCATCGATCTATGATATACGCAAATGAAATGAACGAACGAAACTATCGTCACTTTTACGCTGTTAATGAGACGCCTCCACCCCTACCTCCGCCGTTACCACCACCAAAAACTAAAAAAAAATCAGTTCTAAAGTCGCCATTAGCTGCTTTAAAGAATGCATTTATCAAAACCACCCGTCCATTGAGAAGAATGAACAGCATGGTAGAGCCGGAACGGAAGATTAAGCCATGTTTGCGGCGGCAGCATTCAATGACCGAACGAAACGTGTCGAGGGTTCATTATCCTGAAGAATATACTCATCATCCCTTTCAAATTCCTATTCAGCATCGTAATGTCCGACATGAGCCGTTCTATCCTCAGGATATGAATAGTACTTATCAGAACTTAGAGACTGAAGATATTTACGGAAATTGTGGCCGAAGAGATCAGCAGCAAGAGTTTGATGATCTCTATGCCAATCGTGCGCTTATTGATCTCGAGAGGCGGCAAGCTGAAGTAAGAGCTGGTGGTCGACGCATTATAAGAAGACATAGTATGGCCGACAGGTCTTCAAATCGCCCGATGATGCTACCGTCGCCCAATTATGAACCAGAGGATATCTACCAAAGCAGGCAAGGATCATTTCTAATACAGCCAAGGCGAGCTCCAGGCTCAGCTGTTATGATGAGACGGCGCTTCTATCCTGAGCATCCAGATGAACCGATTTATCAATCTCGTAGGGAAATGCACCGAAGTCACCTTTATCAATCACGTCGAGAAATGCAAGAACGCATAGCACAAGGTAAAAAAGAAATGGAGCGAGAATTCAGTCCACAAAGTAGCAGTCAATCGACTGAAGAACGTGACGACAGATCAGACAGAGATTCAATGTACCAATCAAGACGCGAAGTAAAAGAAAATGGACTAAGAACTAGATCTCAGCTGAGGGAACAAATCTACCAAACTAGACAAAACGCCATGGAGTCCATGGCAGAACCAATTTATGTATCTAAGAGAGAAGTCGTCAAGCATGCGCCTATTTATGAATCAAGAGAAGAGTGTGTGATGTTTTCAAGAGAAAACGAAACCGACGAAAAGAAAGAAGAAAAGTCTGATTCTATGGAAGATACACTAACAGATTCTAAACATTCCGATCTACAAAGATCTGATGAAACCGTAATCGAAAATCCTTTGGCAACTGCAAAAAAAGAAGATCCTGATGAAGTTGAACCATCTTCATCTTCCGGAACAGACGTTCCATCTACACCACGTTCATTGCGAACACCGTTCCACATATCTAATATCATAAAACGAACAGCACCTCCTCCAGTAACAATTGCATCTAGTCGAACTTCAATTGAAACACACT
The DNA here is from genome assembly GCA_949987705.1 of Thereva unica. Taxonomy (NCBI): domain Eukaryota; kingdom Metazoa; phylum Arthropoda; class Insecta; order Diptera; family Therevidae; genus Thereva; species Thereva unica. The sequence continues at coordinate 7,490,749 of OX465283.1, forward strand.
ATACATCTCAAGCTAGCTTACCTGTAGGACCACCTAACGCTACTAGTACACCTTACGATAGTGAACTATCCTTGCCTGTTGGTGGTCCATTAGCGGCGGCATCAACCTCCCAATTTCCATCTGTACCACGAGAACCGTCAACGACAAAAGGTGTTTTTGATGAAACTGGTGGAACACTTTGTGATACCTTGTGGAACGTTGCCCTGCATATACCACCGGGAGCGATACCGCCAGGTGTTAAACAAGAAATATATTTCACCGTTAGTGATCCGCGTATGAGTGAGACAGTTGGAGGACCACCGTTGGACATGGAAAACGGTTTGTGTGCTTTTTATTTATTGTTTTTATTTTTATCTTTTACATTTTCTGCCTTTTTTTATATTCTTTCACCAAACTTTCCACATATTTTGTTTTATTTCAAATTGTTGAAGTGCGTGTGAGTTTGTTTGTGGATTGCTTTTTTGTTTGTTAGTTTAGTCTTTACTAATTTCATAAATGTCTTCTTTTTTTGTGGTCATGGTTATGTTGGGCATGTTGTGTTTGGTTTATTTCAGATATTAAAAAGTAAAATAATAATTAAGGACTATGTCTAATATAAAAAAGTACAAATTGAGTGTTGATATTTAAACAAAATATAATAACTGCCATATAAACAGTTTCTATAATAACCACATAGAGTAAGGCCTTTTGATTTGTATTTACATTTTATATTTTCACTTATTTTTACTTCTAATATGAAATTTAACGATTTAAATTAACAATAAAAGCAAACTTCTTCAAAAGAAATAAGTAACAAACTTTTTGAAAACGTTTTGAAACCTTAAGTGTTTTTTCCGTCTTGTTACTCTCTTTGTATACAGTCTGCCTTAATTCTGGAAGGAACATTTTCTTCACATTATGCCAAGGAAAATCTTTAGAAAATACATATATGAAAGTTGTTGGTTAATCCAGCAACCTTAACTCTATGATAAAATTTTGGATTGAGTTTTAAAACTCTAGACATTTTTCTATCGCCTATCTCTGAATGAAAATCTGATCGGTTATGGATTTGTTTGGAATGAAGTGATCTTAGTGGAGCTTCCAATTGTTCAGTTAGCTCATCATTTAACAATTCATCAAATTGCTTTTACCAGCGTTCCAAGATACGATTAGGATCGACAATCAAATTACCTTTTTTGTCCTTGCAGAAAGCGCAATGTAGCATGAATCGATTGGCAAGAATCGTCCGTCATTGTGGCCGCGCCATTTTGAATCGATAAGTTTTGATCAAAAATTCGTTATTTGCGTCCTTAAAAATCCCCAGATACCGATTTGCACTGGAATCAAAATACAATTGGCAAATTCGCCGGCCATATTGGCGCGGCCATTTTGAATTTATAAGCTTTAAAAACCTGTAGATACCCAGTTTCATTTGAATCGAAGCACAAAATTAAATTAAAGTATATTTAGGCTTTTTGAATTTTGGCCATATTTGCTCGGCCATTTTGAATTTCGAAAAGCGGGCTTCCATGCCAAATTTCTCTGCTCTGTGATGACGAAGCTCTCCGTTGTTAGGAGTGGCTTGTGGCCTATGTTCTTTCCTTTAATATAAGTAGCACATGGTTAAAATTTCATTAAGATCGATTGCACGGTGTAGAAGCTTATACGGAACATACATACATACATGCATACACACATTCATTTTTATAGATTGCCGGAGTGATTCAGGAACGGGGACTTCAAATTTTATATTGAATGATGTCGCAGTGGACTTTCCAGCAGCGGACTACTGGGAGCAGCAAACAAACTCCTTGAGCAGCAAGGACGAGTTTCCTTAGTATCGTAACAAGTCGCCTAATTCGTCATCATTTGACTGGGCCTCTGCGAATTTCTTGAGATCTATTGTCTCTGTTGTTACATTTGTTTCTTCAATTCTGAATAATAGATCTTGGCCGATGTAGTCAAGCTCTCGAAGTTGACGTGGTAATGTTTTTTTTTGGAATTTTGTTTAAGAGTGGTCCGTAAATATACTAAATTCTCGTCTTTCCAAAAGATGCCTGAAATGTTTCCTCCTTTATGCATCGCCAGAACTTCTCTGTCAAACATGCTGTAACACTTTTTAGTGGTTATGAGCTTCCGAGAAAGATACCTAAAGACGTTACAACTCCATGCACTATTGCACCATGGCGTTATATTTTGAGTCGACGTGAACAATTAGTGAGCCGGTTGGATTCCTTGCCTCTTTTTTCTGTTCTTGTCTTCTTCTTGCAATGGCGCTACAACACAACTCAAGCCCTTGGCCTCCTCGAATATTTCCCTATAGTCTTCTCGATTTCTGGCCGAAGTTCTCCAGTTGATGTGTGGAGTCTCCGCATCCTTCCATCTTTTCCTCGGCTTTCTTAAATCTCTGAGTAGCATTCCTTCTGACTGACCTGCCTACTATGTTGAAGTCATCGGCATACCCAATAACCGGGAGCGTTTTTGTTTACCAAGTGTAGTTTCGCTGAATTGACCTCTTTCTGATGACTGCTTCCAAATCTATTTTGATTAGCATAGACGCCAGTCCATCCTCCTGTTTGAGCCCCAGACGGTATCTGTAAGAGTGTTCTGAACTTTTACTCGGGCATTTGTGTCGAGGTGAGTTAATTGTATCAGACGTAGAACTTTAACTGGTATACCTAATTCGAGTAGGATCTGACGTAGCTTCTTTCTCTGGACAGAATCTTACGCCTGCTTGAAATCCACAAAGATCTGGTATACGTTAACATTCCTCTCCCATGGCGTTGAAGTCGCCCACCATCATTTTTATAACATTAGAGGGTATATGGTCGAATATCCTCATAAAATTCAAGTAAAATTCGTCCTTTTCTTCTTTGGGTTTTTCTTCCGTTGGGGCATGTACGTTAATTATGGAGATGTTGCGAAATTTTGTCTTGATTCGCAGCGTGCTTTGGGGCTTTAGAGATTTATGTACTACAAAAGCTACTCCGAATTGACGAGTCCCTATTGTGCTTCCACTTGAAAAGATGGTATGACTTCTAACATCACTTTCGTCTTTGTTGGTCCACCTTGTTTCTTGCAATGCTGCAATTTTTACCTTGTACCCTTCTAATTCCAAGACTAGTGATCTTAGAGCTCCTGCTCTGTTCATTGTCCTTGTGTTCCATGTAGCCAAATCCATATTTCGTCGCTTGAGTCTTAGTCGTGTGATCAATCCGGTCCGAGGCTTTCTTAAAGGCTTCGTAACAGTATATTTTCCCAGGATCAGCTCGTTAGCCTGGAGCCCAACAAGTAGGTTAAGTTTTTACGCGCCGAACACTCACGTTCGCCCTTTCACCTTTGCTGTGGGTAACTCCAACACGGGATATCGAGGTAGATTTTTGTTATAGGTAGAACACTTCGCTGTATTGTGCCTCCATAACAATTATAGTGGGTTCGGCCATCTTTTTTCAAGGATTAATCTTGATTTTCATCTGCTGGTCATTGCTTTATTCATACAAGTTTTACATATTAAGTTATGAAACCTTTTGTACAAATAATTATCTGCTCTTCTTCTTATTTCAGTTGTGATGCCATCACAATTCGGTGCATTTCCACTTTATTATACATCTACTTCATTTTGAAATACAAACTACAAATTGATTGAAGGAATATTTCACATTTCTCACTTTTGTAAATCAGAAGTATGACTGCTGCCTACTGTTACATAAGCAGTGACCAATATTCTAATTAAAGGATCGATGTTCACTCAAACTTTTCATTTCTATAATGGCTTCTACTATATTTATCTGAAAACTTAAAATGCGCACAAAAGCACTGATTTCGTAAAATATCTCTATCAGCAAATGATTATTCTCTTATATTTACTTTAGAGCATGATAATAGAAAAATAGTGCACTATTGCCAATAATTATAATATTATATTTACGTCTTGAATAAACTTATCCTCAACAAAACATAATTAAAAAGTTGATGCAAAAAAAATAATGCACGATTTGTAGTGTTTTTTAATACACTTGTGATTCATGCAAATTTTTGTTTTGTTAAATTCAAAGAAAAATTAAATATCTTTATTTCACAGGTGAAACAATGCTCTCACCCTTAGTGATGTGTGGTCCGCAGGGTCTTGAATTTTTGGTTCCAGTTACTCTTAACATTCCTCACTGTGCCGGAAGAACCGTCTCACTTGGACTCGCCCTTAAGGCTACCGATAGCGAGAAGAATCTTCAAACAAATTGGGACAACATCGATCTTCCAACCAATGCAGCCGCTCACACAGTCTCTGTGAAAGTTGATCATTTCTAAATTACAAAATTACTCTCCATAACACTATTATTGTACATAAACAACAATCAAGCGTGTATTCTAAGGATAATCTTAAATATAATCATAAATTTTAGTGCCTTTTTTTTGGGGAAACAATTTTTTGGCATATGAACGTTTTTTACGTTTCTTATTAAAAAAAAAAAGTAAAGTTAGTTTAAACTTAATAAGTAATTTCACTATTTTCGATGTATATAGTTATTTTAAAATATTGATAGGTTTTTACTTTAGCAGGATATTGTAAAAAAAACAACATATAAACCATATTTTAGTCTGGTTAGTCTTAATTACTTAGTTTATTAAAACATTTGAACAAATTTCTGTTTTATCAAAATATTCTAGTTAAAAAATTATACATTTCAGTTTAAGCCATTTATTTTGTCGATAAACTTAAATAAATAAAATTATATAATATAATTGTGTCTATGAAATTAATTATTCACCTTTCCTATGTTTCAATACGCAATGTCCATAATAGTTGTCAAACTTTATAGTCCTGGAAGTAGTAATGAATGTTCTACGAATTACTGCCCAGATACCATTTTGGGAAGGTCTATAAGAGAGTATCCAACAAAATTCTAGTCATTTGGGTCAAAGCGATTGTGTTCCTTAGCTATTAATGACTGAAGCTTTGGTGTAAGAACACTGCTTTCTGATGGACGGCTGGATGAAGTCCTCAACGAGATAAACCAGAATAAAATCAAAGCCAATGGGACTCAGCGAGAGCAGATGGCACGATGCCGGGGAACACATCTGCCCAAATAGTGAGCCCTTCTTATATTCTGATCGAAACGAAACTAAAAGCCGTAGGACTGGCCGAAATATTAACCAAAGAAGCCAGGTCACCAGTTTGTGAGAGTAATAATTACCGTGCGCTTGCATACCAAACTAAGAACTACTACGATAGTCCAATGCTAAGCTTCAATTGAAGACGCAAAAGATGGCATCAAAGACGAGTTATATATGCAACTGAATGACGGCTTTCGATCGATTTCGAGGGGAGATATCATTGTATGTATTAATGGATGACTTAAACGCATAGATCGGCCCCGACAACACGAGCCTTGAGAACTCAATTGGAATCAAGGCCTAAGCCAAGTTACTAATAAGAATGGTGAGTTTTTACTGACTTCTGTAGCTTTTGTCACTTTTGTCACAAAAAGATGCACAAGGAGACCTGAGAATTGCCTGATGGTAGAACGAGAAACCAGATAGTTGGAGAACTATTCTGGAGGATGTCAGGAAGTTTAGAGGAGCAAACCCTGGAAGTGCCCACCATTTGCAACTATTCACCTCAAAATCGCAGCAATCAGCAACGTCCAATGCAATGCCATAAACCGTAGACGAGTTAACGTAGACTTTCTGGGCGACAGCATTAAAAGACGAGATTTTGCTGGAAAACCACAACAAACCTTAAGCCAGCAAAGAGTTTCTGACGAAAATAATATTGAGACTAAAGTCTCGTAGCAGATGCTGTACAGTCAATACTGAACCTTTCTGGAGGATTGGACGGAAGGTATCATAGTCAAAATACCAAAAAAAGGGGACCCATCAATATATGCTAACTGGAGAGGCATCTGTCTATTATCCACTGGGGGTGAAATCTTGTCCCACATTTTGTTATCAAGGATAAGATAGGTAGTAAACCGAACGCTTAGAAGAGAGCACTCTGGATTCATAAAGGCCCGCTCATGTATAGATTATATTAACACTTTGAGAATCATAGTGGTGCAGTCTACTGAATTACAATCCCCCCATTACCTTGCTTTCCTAGACTATGAGAAAGCGTTCGACTCGGTTAATATGAGCTGTATATGGCAGGCACACAGGCAGAATTAATAAAAGCCCTATGCAACAATTCCAAATGTAGAGTTCTTCACAATGGAAAATTGTCCGACAGCTTTGAGGTGAGTTCAGGAGTACGAAAAGGATGCCTACTTTCGCCTTTACTATTTCTTATAGTAATAAACGACATCCTTGTCAGCGCTCTAGATAGTAGAACAGGCGGCAATGGGGTTTGCTAGACCGCCTTAAGGATCTCGGCAACGCGGATGATATCTGTTTGCTCGCCCACAGACACCAGGACCTCAAAAACATGTTGAACAATTTGGGAACAAGCAGGCTTAAGGTTGAATCCGAATAAAACAAAAGAAATGCGGATAAATGTAAACACCATTGAACGGCACGGCTATGAATAACCTTGACGTTGAATTGGTAGATAAATTCTGTTACTTCGGTATCATAATAACTGAAAATGGCGGGTTTCAGTTTCAGTTCCAGAATAAATAAAGTACGAAGATGGATGCCTGTTTTGCATACGTAGTTCAACGGAGTTCTCAATTGACATCAAATTGCGGCTGTTCAATTCCAACGTTAAGGCAATCACAAATGAAGAACTATGATGACGTGTCATCCAAGAAAGGAAAGACTACTAAATCTGGCAAAGGAAATGGAATTGGATTGGCCACTTAAGTCAAACAGGCGGGAGCTCGTCGAGCTGGAAGACCGAGAATAACACTATGGAGAACTCTATTATCAGACTTTAACAACTGAGAGATCCTGGATGGAACTAAAAGCTGTCGCACAAAACAGAGTCCGCTGGAGGGCAATTGTTTCCGCGCTTAACGGGAAATAATAAGGGCAGGAATAAGACATTTCATAGGCTTAAGTTCGAGTCAAGTCTTCACCAAGCGGAACGTACCTTGTTCATCTCGTAGTCTGGTCGTACCAGCATTGCAGCCTTTGTCGGCTGGTTAGCAGGATTAATTAACACTGCGATTATGCTATCTCCCGCCAATGTTACCGTAAGATGAATTTTCAGAGTAGTAAAATTTGAAAAAAGAAATAGTATTTTTTTTTCTTTTTTGATTTAAAGTCAATTTTAAAATATTAACACTACGAAAATTCTTGGTTTTGGATAGTGTTTGGCGAAAAAAGCCAAACAGTAGAATCATTGCGCACAACATATACAAAACATCTTTACTTGCTACCAAAACTTTGGCCATTGCTGAATGTTTCGCAGTGTTGCATGTCGGTTTTTGAGTCGTTTGAAGGTTTAACGGCAATTTCAACTTCGGCATCCTTTTAGCAACGTGGCCGGTATCCCAGAAGAAGCAACTGCTACAGCAATTTCGGATTTCGAACGAACAGTGGCCAAAATCAACGACATGACGAATGTCTTCCAAGTTCCATCGGGCGCATCGAGGAAAAATATGCCAGCATTTCAATCATATATTTCCTTCTTTAACATCTGTTGGGTGTTCAACAATGGTACATTAGCTCGAACCAATTAGTTCAATGCATCTCGATCGTATTCACGTTCACGTTCCAATCCTAGATTGAAAGCGTCGTTCATTCGACGATTTGGCGTTGGTACTCCTAACTTTACTAACAAACTCCTGCACATGAGGTAACATATGTCTTCGATCAAAAGAAGAACGCACATCCGGATGATCAGTAACCCCATCGCCTTGATTCCGACGTTGAAATTTCTTCGATGAAGCGGCATCTGAGAGTAGAGCAACGTTCGTGCAAACGGATCGCTTTGGCATATCGAAAAGAAACTGGTCAAAGTTGTCGCTGGAGGTGTTTCAGCAAGTTGAGCAACATTCTAGGCGTTTAAATAAACTAGTAACTTGGGCACAGCCGGCTGCTTAAAAAATTGAAGTTACACAACATCCACATCCAAGCTCCTGCCTCCTCCTTTTCATGCAGCCCCCAGACTCCCTTTAACCGAACCTTTGCTTTGTTACCGTTCGAGCTTACTACTAGACATTGCATCATGGGAGTATAGAAGTAACGCCCAAATGTAGACGTTCACATAAAATGGAATCATCTTATGGTGCTTCGAAAGCCGTGGGAATAGAACAGAAATTCTTATCTAATAAAGGTATCTAGGAACTTACTGTGTTTCCAAAATCCATGCAGGTATCTATCTCTACCACTATCTCTGTTGTATGATTATTGTTTATTAATAAATACTAAATATTTAGATAATTCAATATAAGACAGACAACCTTGCAATCCATTTCCTGTGAAACTATCTCAAAAATCGTTCTTCTACATTATTCAACCATGAATGCAAAGATGGCAGCACCATCATCAAAACTTTAACTGAAATTTATAATTTTAGGTATAAATCTTAGATTTATACCAAAAATATATTTTGACGTATTATAATATTGACAGTCCCCTTATTTGTGCCTTTTGAGACGGTGAATTATAGTTATTTTTCCACAAAACAATTAAAAAACTAAAATACGCAGAGCTAGAGCAACAGAGTTACCGGCATGAGCTCTCGAAAACGCAGCGGTTCGGGCTCTTCGAAGCGCCCCAAGGAAAAAGTTGTTTACATATACGAACTTTTCTTCCATGGCGAAGACCCAACAAATCAAAATCCAGAATTTTGGAATGAATTTTTCCTTTTACAGCCGAATGTTGAATGCCTCGAGAATGAAATAATTAAATTAAGCGTTGAGCAGCTGCTGTCTGTTAAGTCCAACATTAATGAGATCTTTTCAAAATGCATCGAAATGTTGGATTCGAGTAAGTGGTTGTCCGCAACAATATGTTTGGCTGTAATATAAATATTCTGTTTTATTTAGCACACCCTAAGAGACTCTGCAACAGCCTTCAGACACTTTGTGCATTATTCCATTCGATTTTTAGAAAGTCAGCTGCAGAGCCCACGTTTGATGTAATTAGGACAATTTTCGAATTTGAGCAGATGGACGAGAAGATGAAATTGCTGTTGACGCAATGTAATAATATTTTGTTAGGTATGGCGATTATTTCCAGGGAAAAGTCATGTTTGCATTACTGCATGCCTCTTGCAGGTGAAGTTACAGAGAATTCAAGGTTTATGTGTCTTAAACTTCTGTTAATTATCGTAACTGGAACTGATAACGTGAGCCAGAACATATTAGTGGAATATCTTATGATACACAGCTTATTCGACGCCTTTGTTAGCCTATTAAGAGATCCTAGCCTTCGTGCCCAGCATGGACACGATATTGTTATTCTCCTTACTGTTCTAGTCAAGTATCGCAAGGTCGCGAATCCCTACATTGTGCAGCTATCAATTTTAGCTGATGAATTAGCTTTAAATGGGTAAGCATTGCTGTTACAGACTGCCTTGTTATTAATCACGCACTATTCAAGTTACGGTCAAATGATATCTTCAACACTAATCGATTTTTGCCGGCAATATATGCAGACGTTATCAAATGTCCAGTCATCATCGTGGTTTTCTTCGTTATCGAATATAGTTGGGAATATGTTTGTATCGGATGAAGGATGCGAGCGTGTCCAGCAGATAAAAGCGAACAACGCACTTCTGCTTGCCCTGTATGAGGCTGTTCACCTCAATAGGAATTTTATTACTACTTTAGCGCATACGCAGGCCGAAACAAGTGCTCCACCATCGCCAAGCAATACTTTAAATGCAAATCAACCTGTGCCAGATTTATCCAATGCTCCAATTATTGATATCACACAATATCCCACGAATTTACTAGTCGCTGTTTTTCAATATTGGTAAATTAATTATATCTACTCTAATACCTCATAAAATGACGATCTTTATTCCAGTTCAATTGTGATGCAAGACAACAAAAACGAATCGAGCATAGCAAATCTAAAGCTCTGCTTTCTTATACTGACTTGCATATCCGAGGACCAATATGCGAACTCAATGATGCACGACAATAATTTGACTTTTAAAGTGATGCTGCACAGAGCTCAGATGAGGCATAGAAAACTGAATATCGATAGGCTGGGAAAGTCACAGCCTTTAGCAGCTACATTGTTAGATTTACTAGTCGAGTTTATAGTTTCACACTTGATGAAGAAATTCCCGATGGAGCTTTATCTTTTATGTATTGGAGTTATACACCGAATATTGTGTTATCAGAAGCGCTGCAGGGTACGCCTGAACTATCCATGGAAGGAGTTGTGGGCGGCATTGATTAGTCTACTAAGGTTTTTAGTTACCCAGGAACAAAATTTAGTGAAGAAATGCAACATATTTTATCTGTCACTGCAGGTAATTTTATTTATATTTTTCAATAATAATTTGAGAGAATTCGTTCTGTTAGCGGGACCTTTTCCTTCGAAATTTTCGTGGACCACGTCTGCCCAGTGAAAATAAGTTTGATTAATCTGATATCTTCAAGACTTGATAGAGAAGGGGCCCTGCTCTGCTCTTCTTCTTGTTCTTTGTTTGCGAAGTGTTTTGCAAGCACTGCGACCTATTTTGTATATTCCAGCATCCCGTCATTAAAAATTCGAAGTTAAGGCTTTGGATATAGCCTAAAAGCAAGTCATCCCAAACTTTACGCACCAGCCTCTAAACGCTATCGATCTGTGGAGGAACCAAGCACGCACAATCTTGTTCCAAAAAAAATTCAAGACGCACGGAACCAAAGCGATATCCTAACAAAACGGAACAGGCTAACAGGGCCACAATGCAAGTTATTCTGCTATTAAACGAAGAAAACCTGGATCAGCTAGCAAAAGAAAAATACGCCCTGAACTACGGCTTCTAAAAGATCGAGCTGAAGGTCTAAACAACCGTCATGGAAAGCTTAGTGAACCAAGTGGCCTGCATCAAGGCTTCAAGCGAAGAAGCCGAAAACATTTAAACCGATGGTGGAACCCCAGCTTGGAGCTAAGTTGAGCCATCGACAGACTCCGAGCTGGGCAAAGCTATTGGTAACATGCCATGACATATAACACGACTCGCCAACTCCTCAATTCGGACATCGACGAGGGCATCTCCTGCGATGAAGAAGCGGAGGTGGCTGTCGTTGAAGCAAACCTGGAAAATGGTGCAAGTGATTCAGATAAACCTGCACCATCAGGCAAAGTTGATGTTGCCCTAGTCCAATAGCCATGGATCGCTGGTGACAGGATCTGTGCCTTAAGGACACCTAAATTTAATTTCTTTTATACCAATGGCAAGGAAAACCCCAGAACAGGGTTTTGGCCAAAAATAATATAAGAACCTTTCTTCTCCTTAAGTGTCGGAGACCTTACTGTGGTAGATCTAAAGTTTAAACAGAAGAAACTAATCTTTCTAACTAGCTCACGACGATGCGGGCTCTGTACCTCCTATGGCTTTTCAAGACCTGGTAATATACCACGGTCCTGGTTATGGGAGGTGATGCAAATGCACACCATAGACATTGGGGCAGCACAGACACCAATGATCAAGGTGATTTTATTTTTAACTACCTAGTAAACACCAAGCCTACTATTTGTAACAAAGGTAATGATCCCACCTTTGTTCTCAAAAACGGAGTAGAAGTGCCAAAAGTATCGCGCCTATTCTCTTGGCCTATTGCACTACACCCCTATACCTCATATTTGTAGGCTAGACCACTGAAAAAAGTTCAGCAGGCTGCCTAGTGGTGTGTTGCTTAACTGTTCAAACTTTCCTGGTTCTCGATCGGTGTCCTGTCTATGGCCTGTTCGGAAGGAGTTCACGAAAGCGGGCTCGGGTTTACTCCATAGATTGACGAATTCCATTCCGGCTCTACTTGATTTGGCCCTTTTGTAGGTCCAGAAACTTTGGGCAGAACGGCGACTGTCTACGTCTGCTTGTTGGCTTTGCGCGTTCCTTTTGCCTTGGCCCTATTAGCTTAATTGGTCCACAAAAGTCGCCCATGATGGGGAAGGTCCATTTCAATGCAAACCTACTTACTAGCTTGCAGCCCTCGACACAATAACTTAACATCTTGGCTTGGTGGGCCCGTTCACATTCGTTCCGGACAGCTTCCAGTACGTTAGTCCAATGTCTCCTCTTAGTTTTTCTATAATAGGGAAAGATAAACTCTTCAATCTTATTTACAGCAGGTGCATCACGTTCAAGTGTTACTTCATTATTCCTTTTCAGGTAGTAAATATCTTCAATCTTTTTATCACATACGGGGACACCTTCCTCGCAACGACAAACAGCTATGATGAACTCTACTATGAACTGAATCGAGAGGAAAAAGTGTTCAGTGAAATTCAGGCAATGGGTAACACCTCATCCCTTGTTAAAACAAATCCTATCTCAACTTTTGATTCGTTTTTAGTACTGCGATACACAGCAATGCCAGAATGTGAATACAAAGAAGATGTCCTGAAGCTGATGAGCTCGCTGGGGAATATTTTAGCAATAATTAAGCATTTTCAAAATAAAATCAAAGATTGGCTCCTCGAGCAAGGACTGTCGACGCCCACCGAGGAGCAAATCCTCGCTGTTGTACGAAAGAATTACGATTTAACATTAAAGCTTCAAGACTCTTTAGATAATTACGAAAGATATTCAGAATCGCCACGGCATACAGCATTTTTTACAAATATGGTTAGGGATGTTGTTATGGACACAAGAAAAAATATCTACGGCTATGTGAAGGAGGCTCATTCTATTTTACATGAGCAGGATCTGTTAATTGCACAGTGAGGGAAATAGTTGTTTTTGTTTGTTTTTTGGTATTTTATTCTCAATTAAAGCAGAATTCAAATAAATTATTTCCTTTTACGCGTTTTAAATTCATTATTTAATCCTGACGAAAAGTGTGATGTCCGTTAACGGAGAAATTATATTTAATAGAAGAAGAAATGATTAAAGAAAACTCAAAGTTCATATATTAAAATTTTCGTTGTTAAACCGACTTATGCCTATCTAAAAAGAAATATGTTTAAATATAAATATAAAACATTGCGTATATATTTGAACTTTAAAAGATGCATTTTGTACACATCATTCTAAATTATTATTTGCATCCAAATAAATATAATTTAGATTTTTAAAAAAACAAGTTGTTTGTAATTTTTTAATGGAGGGGAGAGTTTTTTAGCATTCATGTTTCAGGTAAGAATATTCAATTTTCTGCCACAGATTCACAATTGTATAGGGAAGTCTCCATCAAGGGTTATTGACATGGCGAGAAATCTGTAGCCGATACGCCGTATTCTACTCATTGACAACAAATGCCAGTATACTCCAAGAAGGAATCGATCAATCTTCGAATTCAGTGCACATGCACACTGCCCAGCTTCCGCGGCCCAACTAAATTCTACTTTCATCAGAAAAATCAATCTCCTGTTAATATTTCTCCATCTAAACAATAAGAAGAAGTTGTCTGGGGTGGCATCCCTAAGCTCTGAGCGTTCTGGTCTACGCGAAGGTTGGGTCTCCCTCGTTCTCGCACCCCGTAGGTCTTACCGCAGAGAACTTTCACCCATACGAGCTAAATGCCCTGCCCACCGGAGCCTACCGAGCTTTATTTTCTTCACAACATCTATTTCGCGATAGCGCTCGTAGATCTCGTCGTTGTAGAGTCTCCGGAATCGCCCTTCCTCACATAAGAGGCCAACAATCCTCCGAAGTATGCTCCTCTCGAACACGGTTAAGAGGTTTGAGTACTTTTTGCCAAGCACCCAAGTTTCAGATGCATATGATGAACACCGGTAAGTCCATCGTCTTATATAGTAAAAGTTTAAACGTTGTGGTTAGATGCTTGAATTTAAAGAGCCTTGACAGAGTATAGTAGGCTTTGTTCGCCTTTAGCAGTCGTGCTCGTATTTCTGGTTCTATGCTATTGTCGGCAGCTTCTATTGACCCAAGATAGGTAAATGATTTTACCACTTGATTGTGGGACCAATGTTAGGTGTTCTTGTAGTCGAGGCCACCATGTACTTTGTTTTGCTATCCGTAATGTGCAGTCCCCGATTTCCTGCCGCTTGCTCAATCTGAGTGAAAGCTTCTTGTACAGCTGTTGTTGTTCTTCCAATGATGTCAATGCCGTCTGCGAAAGCCAGTATTTGGGTGGACTTGTGTAGGATTGTACCCCTTGATTGTCACGCCCGAATCTCGGATCACTTTCTCCAACGCCAGGTTGAAAAGGACGCAGGCCAGACCGCCCCCTTTTCGGAGTCCATTATAGATGTTGATTGGTCTGGACAGTGTTCCGGATACCTTTACTTGGCTTGTCACATTGGTCATGGTTAACCTACACATTCTTGTCAGTTTGTTAGGGATGCCGAATTCTCTCATGGCTTTGTAGCGTTCTACTCTGGCTATGCTATCATAGGCACACAAAACAATTACCAACTGGAACGAAGTGTGATAACAAACCTAAAATGTGTGCCCCAAAGTGAATTATGCAATGAAATGTATTAACAAATATAAATATGCTACCTCCAAAGAATTCAGTTGTTAACCATATCATCCATATCACGTTATGGTTCTAAATTACTCATAGCTAAATCTCAAATGCTATCTTAGCACGAACACTAGCGCTTCCTTCAAAGTGATTTTTCTCCTTCTGATTGTCGTCCGAAGGGTTAAATCAATTCAACTACCTAGACTTGAACCAATTTCCTTAATACTATGTTTTTCTGACTAACACACCACAAAATATTAATATATTTTTTAAAACCTTTTATTAACATAAGAATGAACAATTTTTATTCAAAATCCAAATATCACTTTACTGAAGCCTGATTGAAGTTCCTCCAGGGCATTCACCCTTCGCCTTTTCTCTGTATTCTAAAAAGAGATTTAGTATTAAAAAACATCTAATATTAAGATCACATTAAGAGTAAACTATACTTACTAGCTGAACCATGCTCGCAGTTATAGTTATCTAGAACGCATTTACTTCCAAATGAAAGATCTGCTCCAGTTCCAGATTCAGGAGTTGCGCAAAGAGGATCGTAATTGAAAGGGCAAGCCTTAGCACAATCTGATGGTTTGGCCGGTGCAGCTACAGCCACCGCAATGAAAAAGAGAACTAAAAAGATCAAAGAAAATAATTTATTAAAAATGAATTGGTTTCGAAAGTGCATTCAGGTAAGTATATAAAAATTGTCTTTGTCATGTCATGAATTTGCTCAAAAGCAATAGTTTATACCGTGGAGACTATACTTGGAGGGTTACCATTCCTGCAAGCACTGCTCATCCGAGATTGCTCAAGGTGGCATTTCTTGCTATGGTGTCTGTGGAGGTATCTTTCACCCTGACGGCCTGAATGGTCGAGTCAAATGCAGGTCCTCAGCTCCGAGAGGATCAACTTGCAACGAATATTCCGACATCAAACCCTGCCATGTTCGAAGGTTGATGAAGGGTATCTCTAAAGTGATTGTGACTGAACATGCAAATGTTCTAAATCAATTAATCTCCCTTTCGGTTAAGGTCTCACATTTTCAAGCGTAGGCGGACGATATCCAATCCGTGAATGTCCCAACGAACTCGGGCTCTCTAGTGACAAAATTCCACGAACTTTCATCTCGAGTTTCTACGGTCTTGGATGCCGACGATGACCTGCGCTTAGCGTTTCTAAACCCTGGTGCTGCTTTTTCCACCTCAAAGGAAACCCCGGTCCCCTATTTCCTATCTTAAATGACATCAAAAGGTGTACGATGCGTGTCAAGGCTGAAGTCGAGTCACCATCGCTCTCAGTTACTCAAAATTGTACAGCCCTGAAATCAATATTTGAAAGATTAAATGCACTCTGGCTGCTGCTTTGGCGGTTGGAAATGTCGTGGGCACGGCTACAATACCTGACGAGGTATTTTCAAACGAGACTGCCTCTGGGCTGGCTCCTGACCACTCTAAAACTTGTGAAGAGCATCGAAAACGCAGACGCAATCGTTGAATCACGAACTCCGCCCTCTCACTTCCAATGGGCTCTAGCCCTATCCCAGAGCCGGAAGTGGCATCAACCAGTTCTAATAGTATCGATGGACCCTCGGTCACTGGGAATACGGGGTCTTCGGTGACCTACGTTAACTTGGTAACAGTTCCTAAGCCACAAAGTATTTCCATTTCGCGTTTCTCCCCTGAAACTACGGCCGAGGTAATTAAAGAATACTTAAGGGGAAAATCAGTCAATTCCGAAACTGTCTCCTCTCGGAAAATCAGTAACGCTTCCAAACCGGTCGCGTCTTTTGTTCTAACTACATCGCATAATTCCGCTGAAAAGCTTTTGGATCACATGTTCTGGCCACCCGGTGCTTTCTCAAAGTGTTTTGTTACCCGCCCACGTGTGCATCGTACTCCCGACACTCGACAGGTTCCGATTTGGAATATGTGCTCATTCCATCACAAGTCTTTGGCTAATGTAACGGTTGAGATGTGCCGCGATGGGTTTGCCTTAGTTCTACTTCACCCACTGACACGGATGGAGAGGTTTTGCGCTTTTTATTGGAAATAAGACAGAACTTGGGGCCAGTTCGTGTATGTCGAAAACGAAAATTTTCTTTCGTCTCGGGTTCGCGTAAGTCGAAAAAATTGAAAATTTTCGCCTGAAGCCGACGAAAGGCACTCGAAAGATCTTGGGTTATCGAGTTTTTGCATTAGGACACGAACAATTTTCTTTCGACTTACGCGAACGCTAAAATTTTCGTCGCCAAAATTTTTCGACTTCAATTTTTTTTCGTTCGACTATCGTCGTTCGCCATACACGAACCCGCCCCTGGTTTTAGTGGGGTTGAGTTCGACACGATTCTTGCGGCCCCAATCTAGAATGAATTTAATGTCTTTATTAATAGAGTTGGACGAAAGCTCGTGATTATCAAAATGGAATCTGGCACGTGCTTGTCTTGCATTTTCGAAGTCGTAAGAGTAACGTAGGGTAATCAGCGTAATCAGCGAAGCTGGTTGGAGAAGATAGAAAGAAGTTCATTTATTAAGATAAGAAATGGAGCAGGTGACAAATTTGACCCCAGGGAACCCCCGCAGAGATTGGGTGGGGTTAGGATTTGACGCCATCCAATACTACCTCCATTGAACGGCCGGAAAGAAAACTCTATCCAGTTCTGTAGAAATGAGTCAACACTAATAGCTTTGAGTTTAGCTAGCAAGGCTGAGTGTCATACTCTATCAAAAGCCTTGGAGATATCTAGTGCAACCAGACCAAACTTACCAAATCGGTGCAAACTTTGGTCGAGGTGTTCTGTATGTGTTTTGGCTTGTACCGGTTTGGACTCAAAAGTCAGACAAAAGGGGTAATGAGTTTAGTCAGTAAAATCTGACACTACCATCGACCTTGAGGTGTCTTCCGTCCTAGGCATGCGCCTTACAGGCGGTCAACACACATCTCCCAGCTACTGGCCACATAGGGGTCTGGAATTCATTGGGTCGAAACCAACTATCGATGGTGGACCTACCAGTTTGGTTAAGAGGGCTCTAGACTAAAGGACCCTGATGAAATACTTCGTAGTCCACACGTGGCGACCAGGAAGGATGTTAGTTAGTGTTTGGCTTGATTTCTGGGCACTGCATCCTTAACTACCATCTATGGAGGATCAGTAGAGCAGAGGATCCAACCTGTAAACTTTGTCTCGAGAAGTATGAGACTCCTTTTCACGTTGTCTGTCACTGTCTCGCGTTAACGGGAAGCTCGTAGTTTGGCACAACCTTGCTCGTATAAGCTAGTGTAAACAACAAACCTCTAGTTTGGACTTTGAAGATCCAATTTGTAATTTAGCATCAGGCTTAAACATTTTACCAGTATTTTATTAAATGAGTGAATATCATCCGACTTAGGATTTCTGGGTATTTCTACAACACACTAAGAAAAAACCCCGCAATGTTATCTAAATTCAAAGTTCATCATGCAATCGTATTGTATTAAGCTAAAATATATTCGGGGTTATCAAACATAAGTATTCCTAGAAAGTGAAACGTTTCCAAAACAAAATTAAATGAAATCGAAAGCAAAAAACCCGTGCTGAAATAACAAGTATTACTTTTCCAGTTCGACGGGTATTTCGCCTGAAATGTAACAATCGAAATTTTCAATTTAAACCAATTAGCCAATTTCATCCAATTTAATAATTGCTACAAGTTGTTTGTACCGGAAACCTGAATATCAAATTGAAAAGAATGACACCATAATAAAATCACATGAATATTTGCAAATCACTTCCGATTTGGTATAGTCACAAAATGCCGAAACCTTGAACGATTAAAAACGCACAAATCCACTTTTTGCCGGACTGCTGCACCTGAAGACATATTGTCCGACAGCTTTCTACTTTTTACGTTGCACATGCAATTAAGAAGAGATCTAATAAATAATTTACCACATCCAAGCACAGCGAGACGCATCTTGATTTTGTCCAATGAAATATAAATTGCACTAATTCGACCAACCGGTTTTCAGCTCTGATCGCGTTTGACGAATCTCTGGATTACACTAGCCAGCCTGCCGATCCGATGCTGCTTTTATATTACGCATATATGAGCGACCTGTGAGATCACCTCTGTGCTGTGATAGCGTAACAATACACGTCGATGGAGTCCAGTGTTTAGCGCAGGTTGTATGTAAATAAGAATCCACAAATCGAGTGCTCTTTTCAGAGCTTTAATGAATGCTGGCCTAGACGCAGCTCTACATGAAAATTTGTTTCTTTTATCCTCGTCGCTTGGAGCTAGTCATCGGGTTGATGGCGGGTTTATTTAGTCTTATTAGTAGAATCGTTTCCGTACAACTTACTCTTACGCTTCTGTTAATAATGCAAAATCCCCAAAAGGCATGAGAGTGTTTACAATGATCAAGTGCTAAGAGGTAGTATGTACGACACAAAAAACATCTATCAGCGAGCGACTTCTGCGGCTACGGGATTCTTGGAACTCGCAATTTCAAAAGCACTCATTTGACCTTAATGGAGTTTCAGCGGGCGTTTCGTTAAATTCGTTTGCGCGAAAAAAACGTAAATTTTGATATATTTTTTGTTCTGCGGAATCTTCATTATGCGCCAGTGAAAATGGATTTAATTAGGCACAAACAAAACAAAAAATATTTTCCCGAATTTCATGAAATTTAATTAGTTGGCTTGACTGATTCTATTTAGATGGCATTAGCGAATTTGTATTTCCTGTTTTTGAAAGCCAATACTTTTTTCATAAATTAAATTTAAGCTAGATGAGAAGAGATGAGGTAATATTGATCCTATAATCAAATTAGATATGTGCATGAATTGGAAGTAGGGCAATCCTTAAGTTGCTTCGACTCAGCAAAAGCAGACGATAACAGTAGGCAGACGAAAATGGATGCTCTGTTGCTGAAACACAAAAACCCTATTATAGTATGTCAAGGTTCTTAAAATGTACAATGACTCCTAAAATGCTGGTGTATAAGATGATGGTATTACCAGTATTCGTATATGGAACCGAGACTTGGAGGCTGAGCAAAATCACTCTGATCTATTAATCGTGTTCGAGAGGAAGATTCTACAAAGAATTGCTGGCCCTATATGTCAGGAAGGGCGATTTGGAAAACTGCAATCACGAGATCTACAAGCTTATCATCTTCTTCTCCTTGCTATCGCTATGCAAACGACAGGATAGAGGTAGTCGTTTAAGCGTTCGATATTGTAATCCTGGTATCTAGAAGGTTCCTCTCCACAGTGGGTGGATTCTTTAAAGGTAAGTACCTAGTTCAACCACTGTGGGCAATTCGTTATCCCGGAAATAAAAATAATTTCTCCGCAAATCTTCTTAACTGTGAACCCGTTCTACCTCGAAAAATCAAACAACTAAAATATAAGATCTTCAAGCTGGTTATGCTGACAAAATATGAATGGCTGTTTCTAAATTCCAAAGCAGACATCTGCAGGTGGAATAATCTTACGTTGTGAGCTTGGAAGGATAGGTTAAGCAATAGATCTAATATAAGTAAGTTGGTTACTATCACTAAAAATAAGCCAAATAAAGAACCTAGTTCTAGTACTAACATTAAAACTAACACCACCTCGTTCTCAGCTCCTTGCTTAAACGCTACACCAACTTCATCCTCTGCTAACCCTATCTCTAATAATAATAACTATCAAAACTACCATAAACTACATGCCAACTTCATCCTCTACTGCCCCGCTCTAACACCAATAATAATCGAAGCTTAAAAACTAATCCTGCTACTAACTATAGTGCTAATAGAATCACTACTACACCCAGAACATCCTCCAACGTCCTTACACCAAAAAATAACGGTAATCCAAAGATTACTCATCCTAATTTTTCACGCAGCCACATTTTCATCGGCGGTCGTTCCTTTCCGGATGTCAGCGAGGCCCTTACAAGCAGTCAATCTCCACCAAACACGCAGCCTACCTTCGGTAGAAACACACTACCGGCCGTTCTTTTGACAGCCGAATCAACAACCCCATAATCAACAGCCTACAGCATTCACAGCCTCACGAAATAACTTTAAATCATCTTACAGTAAGCATTTTGAAAAGGAGACGCTGTTAACAAGATGACTGCCTTGAGGTACCCCGGATTTTGCTATGAACGTACGTGAGATTAATCCAGTTACTTTTACGCTTTTAGTACCATATTGATTACAATGTCAAGTCCTGAAGTACATCTTGTTCACTGAGAAAGCGGTACAGTCGGGAAATCCGATAAATATAGTAGTGGCGAGTAAAGAGGAATTCCATACGAACTCAACTTAGCACTCCCACTCGAGGCCTCTATGCTGAAAGTCACAATTCGTTGAAACGTCTCTTTCTTCACCTCAAACCACTTATCACGGATCACGGCTCGATTTGAGCACAGGGGAATTGATGTTGGCTGTGTCTGCAAGAACACGTAACACTGGTCCCACAATGATAGTAGAGGAGGGCAGATGGAATTTAAATTAGTCAAAATTTTAACCTATCTTGGGCCGATAGTAGCAGCCGCAGCCTACACTAGTATTACTTTAACAGCAGCAGATCCGATTTTACAAGTTAATCTAGGTCTACAATGGCATTCTTTCATTTCGAGTCCTTACACGGAGATAAATGTGTGCGTACCAATTTCAAAAACAAGAAAGAAAGAGTAAGCTTCTAATCCGTACGATGGCCAGCAGTGTTCGTATTCAAAGCGACTTATCCGAGTAGTTCCCGATTCAAACGGCTGTCCGACAGGGAGACGTCGATTCGCCACTGGTCGACGCGATTATGCGTGAAGCATTCAATGGACGACTCGGAGTTTGATTCGACAACTTCGTAACCGACTTAATGTTCGCCGACGATAGCGTCGTCTTCGTCGATATGGATGCAAAAGCAACGGACATCTTATACGACATTTCCCACATCGCCCAGTCAGTGTTCACAACGGACGGATCGAAAGCCATTGTTCACCTCGATAGAACCCAAATCGAACAGGTTCCGATATTCAAATATTTGTGATCATTGTTTGATGAAAAGAAAGGGGTATCGGTCAGGCAACAGTAACATTCGCCTCGTTAAGTGGTGTATATAGAAACGAACAAATATTACCATCAAAATGAAAGTACGCCTTTACCGAACGTTGATCCTCCCGATTCTTCTTTATGGATCGGATACATGGACACGTGATCAACAAGCTCAAATGCAATGCTTGAGGCAGATTCTCGGTGTCTCGCTCCGCGATCGCCTTCGAAACGAGACAGACAAAGATGAGATCACCAGACATAGATCAAAGAAATACAGAAAAGTCGACTACTGTGGTTTAGACATGTTTGCCGAATGGATGATAATCGCTCGCGACGTAAACTGGCGAGACCGTCTAGCAGACTGGAGAATACATCGATCAGCCCCAAAGAAAATCTGGCTAACGAATATCGAGGGCGACTAAAAGAATCAACTATTATCATTTATCGAGGCTCGAGACGTCGTCAAAGAGTCAAGAATGGAAACGAACCGTGAATGAAGTTCGAAACCCAGCGGCACCGATTGCAGCGTATTCGTTGCCGGAACGTTCCGCTTGGACCGCCAGCAAACGGATCAAAGAAGACATATGCATCCGAAGTTTAGGTGCTAAGAAAAAAACTCTGAAACCTCTTAGTCGTCTTCGAGGGGAAATCCCAGTCGGGAAGGAAAGAACTGCCACAACCTACTCGCGATATTTTTTAGTCCACCTACTCCCAACCATTGCTATCGTGACTTTGACATCGGGCATGGAGAAAAAAATCGCTGGAGTGTATCCTGAAACGAGTTGGAGGAAGCGGGAATGTAAAGAGAGAAGAAGAAAGAAGGAAAGTTATGAAGGTGGGAAAGTGGAAAAAGCGAACGAACGAAGGGCTGGCCGGGATTCGAACCCGGGACCTCTGGGATGGTAGGTAGTATACGACGAAAGCTGGGTGAGGTACGACAAGCAGGGTCTATGGATGTGGCAGCGAGGGAGACCCACTCTCAACTGGATGACATTGGGTTAGAAACGAGACCGGTGGGGAAAAAAATTGCTAGAGGCCAGGACCCGATCCCGGTTATAGAGATGGTAAAGAAGATGGCGAACTTACAATTTCTTTACTTTAGCGGTCCATGGCGTACGACTCATTCGGAGAATGCATTCTCGCCCGTATAAATATATCTATCTGGTGATGAGAGAGCGACTGAGTTGGAGATAAGATAAACTATGGAGTGATATTAGAGCCTTCTGAAAACTCTATAAAAATTCATCTATTACTATAAAATGCAAAATAGATTAGGAATAAATATATGTCCTTGAACTTACCCATATTCACCCTGGAGTCGATGACGCTTTTATTTAGGATAAATATAGTAACTATTGTTTGTTCAATAAAACCATTAGAGTACATTTGAATTTTTTATTGGTAAGCAAGTAAAACTATTTTACAAGGCAGGCCTACGTTATGCCAAACAAAAACGCCTACCGCTTAAAGAGTATAACATTTATAAATCACAATGAAAATAATTTGTAGTAGCAGTATATCGTATTCCTAGAAAATTCATATCACCCTTGCACATTATACCCACAAGATACTCAACCAATCATCTACAACAAAATAACAATTTACTGCGCTTGTGATTTCTTCTGCTTGTAATCAGCCAGGGCTGCTTTAATTGCATCCTCTGCCAGCATGGAGCAATGCAACTTCACTGGGGGCAACTTCAGTTCCTTTGCAATATCGGTATTCTTCAACTTGCCAGCCTCATCAAGAGTCTTCCCCTTGACCCATTCAGTTGCCAAAGAACTGGATGCAATTGCAGAGCCGCAGCCGAATGTTTTGAATTTCGCATCAATGATTTTTCCATTATCGTCGACTTTTATTTGCAATTTCATGACATCACCGCATGCCGGGGCTCCAACTAGTCCTGTGCCAACGTTTTTATCTTTTTTATCCAAAGATCCAACATTTCGGGGGTTTTCATAGTGCTCCACAACCTAAAAAAATGATTGAGAATAGAAAACAAGTTGCAAACACGGCGTTATCAGCTTTAGAAATCAAGATCTAAATTTGGACTGTAAACAATCTTCGAGAATAATTCATTGCATAATAAGAATATTTCCCGTCATGGGGTGAAGTTACCCTCGTCACAACATTAAATTAGCTCCTTAATAATATATATAAGCGTTTCTTCGATCAATAATTTGAAATTTCACAACATTACAACATTTTATTGGAAAAAAAAAACTCACATTTTCGTGATAGAGTGCAGCAGGGACGCTCTGCGTCCTCCTTATTTGCTGCTGAAGTAATCTGGTGACTCTGGTTAGAGACATTTTCGCTAAATTCTTCTGTTTTTAAATTAAACTTCTGCAATTTAAAGCTTTTGCGTTGTTACAAATCTCGCCTGAAATGGGTGCCGCAAAACTTACGATTGGCCGCCGAATACAGAATGAGCAGTCGACCAAAATATTCGAAAACGTCAAAGTTTAGCACACGAAACAGCTGATAAATTGTTCGAGTGCTAAAGTTGTTTTTATTAATGCTGTTTTCTAATTTTAAAAGGCAGAGGTTGTTGTTTTGGATGAGAGAATATTTTGTCGAGTTTTCGAAATTATATTTCAGTATAGTGAAAAGTTCTGTAACGGATGTAATTTGTGTAAAATTGGCAAAATTTTGTTCTTATTCTGATCACTCATTTATTTATTTAGCCAAAAAAGGCAAACAATTGCTACTGAAAAAGTGGCGTCCTGTGAAATAATAAAAACGTTTTAAAAAGGAACGTATGGTTTAATTTAATAAACTGACAATTTAAGCTCATTGAAGTAGTAGTAAGTTTTATGATAGTAGGGATCTAGGTTTTCTTTTTCAGGATGAATTATTTGTCGAAGGGGAGAAACACATTTTATCATTATTGAAACCCATTGGTTAGATTAGGTGTAGCATGTAGGGCTGCCACCAATGCAACTGGAGACCCAATTGACGCTTTGGTGGCCATTTTGATACTAAACGCCGCGCCGTACAACTTAAGGTTAGGTGGTTATTTAAATCCATTCTCTGAAGTTTAAAAATTTATCAGTGCTCTGACCTCTAATCTGGAGATCTCCTTTAAGTTTTCCAAGAGCTACCCCGCATCGTTTAACAGGAAAGATGGAAAGAGAGCCCCGGTCAGGCTGGCTATGCGACTGAAGGCCCAATTAGTGCTTTGACGTTCTGTTTTTATGCCGCTACTTCGTGTACATAGCCGGATATAAAGGGGGCAAGCTGGCCATTGAAATTTATATACTTGTTTCAGTTTAGCCAGTCAACCAGTCTGCAACGGTAACATGAAACTAGATCGGAAGCCGCTAGTTTCCCTGTCGGAAGCATTTAAAAGGCTTTTCGCTATGGCTGAGACGTGTGCGAACGAAATTGGCCCAGAAATTCCAGCCCGCAGAATTATCGGCCTCTAAAGAAATAGATTTAATATTCGGACGCTGTCTGTTAAAGAATACTAACGCCTTTTAAATACATAAATAATCCTTTTATAGATTATTAAATAAATGAAATGTCCTCCAGGTTCCTTAGCACTCAGCTGCAAAGAATCGAAACAGTTACAAAAGTTGCCAAAGTGACCAAAAATAGAAGACGTTTTGCAAGGTGCTGAAGTGTATAAAGGAATGTTTTCTAGCTGTGGAGAAAGAACTAAAGATTTGGCAAGAAATGAGATACAAAAAACCAAAATGTACAGCAGATGCATACGAAAGAGCAACGAACCTGACAAATATTAGAACTCTGTTTCAATTGTTGTGAACGTTTCCTGCAACTAACAGCACTGCCGAGCGATCTTTCCCACCTAACGCCGACATATATATCATATCTTCCCCGTAGGATGACAGAATCTATATTAATAAAAGAAAATTTATGTATGCGTTTAGGTTAGCGCACCAGCCATCGCAGAGCTTCGAAATTTTGCACGAAGGACAGTGGGGTCTCCCATAAGGCAACCGATTTTCGAAACTCAAAATGGCCGCCGAAATATGACCGATATTCAAAATGGCCACCCAAATATGAATTTGCCTAATTTAACCAAATAGGGTAGCAAATAACGAATTTATGATCAGAACTTATCAATTGAAAATGGCCGCGCCAATATGGCGGACGGATTTTTCCAATTGTATTCCGAATGCAATGAAAATCGGTATTTGGTTAGCAAAAGTTAAAAATAACGAATTTATTATCAAAACTTATAAATTCAAAATTTTGCCAAGCCACAGTCTGAAATGTAAGAAATTTCTTATAGTCCAAGGAAATTACGGAGGCAAAACTCCAAAATGGCTAAAAATTGGTTCATAGCTTCCTTGTGACTTTTTAAGAAAACAATTTCGGAATCACAAAAAAAACATGACCGCTGGAGCTATCGCGTTTTTCGCGAGTTATCCTTGTATCTGGGTTTCTAAAGGTCCTTCAAACCTTGTGCGAGGGCCCGAAATGTCGACAATGAAATTTACTACAACTGAATGTTGACCCGATTAACCATTTGAAAGTTATTGAAGGTCAAAGTATTCAAAAATCACTTTTTGGTCGTGGCAGACATCGTAGAAACGCCTCCCGAGCGTCGTCGTCGTTGATGTACCAAATTCTTTATACCGGAGCTAAGTAGCTATGCTGGCTCCAACAACAGAATCCATTTACAGCAGGATGGGACCAGAGCACATACTACTAGGGTCTAAGCAGAGAAACTAAAGAGCATTTTACTGGAAAAATCAACAAGTCGCTTTGATGACATCGTCTGGATCAGCAGATCTAACCTCCTGGATCAGCAGACCTAACCCCATGCTATTTTTTCCCTGCGGGGATACGGCAATTCACTATCAACATTAAGGTCCACATAGGAAAATGTCAAACGCGAAATCGTAGGTATCAATCCAGTTCTCTTCCAGCGAGTCTTCGTCGACATGAGGTCAATATTCCAAGAACGTCTGCTGCAAAATGGACGCCATTTAAGCGTAGTTATTATTAGAACATAAAATACGCATTATTTTACTGTAAGATACTAAATAAATAATTTTTATTTCATTTATATTTGAGTTTTTATTATCAGTTGAAATGTAAAATCTGCGGCGGACAACTTAATACCATTTAAAGAGGACTAATGATGCAATGAAAGAAGACACGTTCGACGGTATACAAATGATGAGCATACAGAACTGGAAGGAAATCTGATAGAGATCTGATTTGGACAAACATGATTAGGATCGCCAGGCTCATAGTGGGCTATATTGTTGTAGGAAGGAAAAGAATAGGTATATTTGCCAAATATAATTTACAGCATTTAAACTATTTCAAGCAGTTCCTGATCATTTACATTTGTATTTTTCAATAAATTTGGTCTTCTTCCTTTAGGTTTTCACACTTAAGTACAATTTAAAGGTTAAATTCTCTCTTGCGTTTCCAAAAACCAAATAACATTTCTTCGAACGGCAATATGACTCAAGAATCAACCATTGATAAATAAGTAGCTCAAATGCAAAGAGGACATTTACTACTATCTATACTTTATTCGCAAATTCACAGATTATTTTTCAAAAATAACCTTGAAATTTGGTTTATCAAAACACTCTCAAATAATGTATTACGTCAAAATATAAACCTCTAGACTTTCATAGTTGGACTGTATGTATATTATACGTCCAGATAGTGTGCCAGTTTTTCTGAAAATCTATTGACTAAGTCCATTACAATACTTACAAAAGCGCCACCAAAAATCACATATTCTGTCTCTAATTCATGATTTCCATTTAATTTTTTTTAATTATGTAAACAAATCGTTGAAAAAGACATCTTGGTATTGTAATCGAAACCAGAGTGGCTGGAGCGATAGCCTAGTGACCCAGAAGTTCCTATTAGAGAAGACATTGGCAGTATTTTTAAATCCGTTTCGAATCGTTGTGATCAGGTGGGGCTAGAACTGATTATCTCGATCCTATTTTTTTGCCCCTATTCATATCAGTTGGAAGTACATAAAAGACGAATCTTCTATCTTTAATCGACAGTTTCACTCGAGATCTGGAATATTTAAAACGTTATTTTACTGTTACAATTAATCGGTATTGGATAAGAGCATAAATATGTCTAAGGACATAGAATGGTCTATTTTTACTATTTTAGGTAAGATGCAGTGATTTACCTGTGATTCTAGTTGAAAAGTGTGGATCAAGTTCAAAATCAAGTGATGATCTGAATACCCCTTCCTAAACTCCCTGCCAACGATATGTGCTCCATAATAAGTTCTTAAGATAGTTCGTTTAGCTAGAAAAGTGAAATGCGTGTTATATAAGTTTTTCCTTTAGTGATTATCAATTGTGCTATGATATTTTTTGCTGTATAACACAGTCACCATAATGGAGATAAAGTCGAAGGCTGAAAAATATTTGGCCTATGTATAGTCTGTTATTCTGATACTGTTAAGCACGTGCTCTATTAAAAATTCATTATGCGATATGAATTGAATTAGATGATATTTATAAATAGCCTATGCAGTGATTTTAAACTACGTCTGGAATATGGCTTTAAGGTCATCGTTGATAGTGGAAATAATAAATGAATGGAAGCCGGTGTTTTGTGCATTATAGAGGTGCAGAGATTATTTAACAGTCAACTAGCAACTAAACGCCGTCGTTGTAACGCCTTTTAATAAAAAAAAATTATGTGTGAATAGTCCGGGATGAGAAAAGGGTATAATGAAACAAAGAAGAAATCTGCAAAACATGATTTTGGGACTTTTTTTAAAATTCGAGATTTAGTACCACCTATCGGAAAAATGTTGTACTAAGTGCACAACAGACATATAGCCAATCATATTCAGAATACGTCTTGTACGCGTAGATTTTGACGATTCCAGGCACCTAGGTACAGGGTGCCAACTGTGCCGAACTTGTCCCATTGTGACCTCAAAATTTGTTTACCAAAAAAAACTCTAAAAATTTTGCAAAATTGACACTCACTGTGAAGCACAAAAATGCACAATTTGGCGCCCCAAAAAAATCAAATAAATGCATTTTGGCTTGGAACGAACATTGGCAACATTGGCCTCGAATCCCAGATCCGGCGGATCGGAAGTGAGTGCAGAAATGACACTTTGCGATTCTTGAAATTGAGACTTGCGACACTTGAAATTCTCAGTCGCAGAATCAAATCCATCAAGAAAAGTGGTAAAATTATTCCTGGAAAATGCTATTTAACGTACTGACCAATGTTCTAGGGCTGATCGTAAAGGATAAACAAAGTAAGAATTTGTTTTTCTAATTGAATGAGTAAGCGAAGACTTAAGGCTCAAACAGAACCAATCTGTGCCTTCCTTTTTTGAAATGTAAAATTTTCAACTTTTAAAAACGGTCGGAACGGATTGGTTCTGTTTAAGCCTTTATCCTTTAATGTTATTTGGATCAAGTTCTAACTTTAATAACGCTAACTATAACATATATTTCTATAACACTTTTCGATCAGCACTAAAACAATTGACGTTATAAGCCAACACATTGGTCACTATGAAGTTAAATAGCATTTTCCATGATAAAAATTATTTTAACACTTTTCTTAAATAAAGCAAGAAAATCACTTAACTGTCTGCTAACCGAATCCATCCAAGCTGAATTTATTTCTAGACTTTGACGTTTCTCATTTATCAAAAGAAAGGCGAAAGTCAAGTTGTTTCCATATACTAGCTGGAGTAATAAAAACTTTACATTCAAAATTATTTTTTACTTTTTAGTTCATTTTAAAATAAAAGCGTCCAGAACCGACCCATTGAGTATATGGAAACAAGGCAAAAAGAAAAAGTAAAGCTTTGTATGAGCTAAACTAAAGCTTTATGCATCGGCTTCACAGATCTCAGTTCAATATGTTTTAGTTCAATCCACCTAAGTGGCTTCACCGGCTGAAGTCTAGTTCATATTCAGTTCGTGCTTGAAATTGTTGTAACTTTTTCGCCAAAAATCAGAAATACAAAAGCCCACTGGAATGGCATTCTACTATTCCAGTTGATTACTCTCTTTTTAGTGAGGTCTTGCGTTCAACTTCAACTCGCGACCAGTTGGGCGAACTGAAGTTTGTTTATTCTTAGTGGAATATGTGGAAATTGTATGCGAGCGAACTGAGGTTATTTTAAAGTTCAGTTCGCCAATTTGCTTGCTGTTCTTGTAACGGCCGGCGAAGCCGTCATATTAGGGTACTTCTTTAAAGCTTTTCAAAAAGATTTCCGAATACATAAGGCAGATATTGCACCAATTAATGCTTGCCTACTGGAGCCATTGCTTATGGCAAGCAATCAAGCTGATAAGGCATACCTCACTTCAGTATCGCGGAAACTCTTTCGGCATGCATGCCCCTTATTTGCTATATGGGGTTCTCATGTGAAGCCTAAGAGGACATTCCTCTTTCGGCATGCCCCTGAAGCAATCCCCTTTTTGGTAGTGGTAGTCTCCTTTTGGGATACTATGATAGGTCCTCTTTCGACTTTTCCTTGTTCTTCCATACGGTCGAAGTATTCTACAGATTCTGGTGTTAAAAACCAGGCTTAATTCTTGTTCTATCTGACCATCCAGAAGGCCGTTGCCAATAACATTAAGCAGTGGATTCTATGCATTTTGAAAATCACAGAATAAAGGTATTCTATGCGGATGACATCGTAATCCTAGTATCCGGAATGTTTCTCCCCATAATCAGTGAGCTCTTAGAAAGTTTAGCGCGTGGTCCAACCGGTACGGCCACCATTAACCTGAAAAGGACAGAATGGATAATTTTCACTAGCCCAACAAAAATTTCGGATTCTAGCCTACCTTCAATTAATGTACGAACTTGCACACGGATCTTCACAGATCTTCATTCGTTCTCCTCCTATCCGATGAGGGTTACTCTAAATCTATTCGGAGGCAATAGCGCCACCACTTGAAGGTCGTATTAGGAGATTGGAAGTGAGAGGTGGAAGGCGTGATATCCTTGAGAAGTTTCGAATCTTAAAATAGAAGAATTGATCCTTTATTAGAATATGACAGCCTGGGATTAGTTATTCCTAGCATCCTAAACTTACGTAAATGTTTCTTCTCGAATGAAGTTACAAAACAGCGCCAATTGTGATCTAGTCCTCGATTCTTCGGCTCTACCTATCACCATCTTGGAAAGAGAACTATTAACTATTATAATGATAACAAGGCAGCTCCCACTAGCTTATCGAAAATTGGCTTAATAAATGAAATAACATAAATAAATAATATTCGCTCACTTAGGCACTGTGGATTTATAATTTTATAACTTTTGCAGCGATCTTAATCTGTTTTCTGGGAAAAAGCCAATCGCTCAATGAAACAATCAGTGATGAAAAATGCGATGATACAGAAGAAACGTTCATATGTGCAATGCCCCGAAACGGAACCGACCCCAAGACTTTCGCTAGTCGATGCGCTCTAGCTACGTACAACTGCCAGCACAAACATGGCTTACGTAAGTATTTCTGTACTTTAAGCGAATTTGTTTTATTATAATTAATTTCATCATCAGAATACATTTATCGAAGTGACGGACCATGCCCTAACACGGATCCCCAGAAGCAATGTCCAAGACCGTGTGTACCGCCACATTATCCAGTTTGCGGTAGCTTGAAAGGATTTGGCCCGCACATCACTTTTCGTAGCTTATGCGAATTAGAAAATTATAATTGTGAGAATGAAAATGCTAGTATGTTCTTCCCCAGCTCAAGAGATGTTTTGTTGTGAATTATGTTTTATCTTTCCATTTTACAGAGTATAAGATCGTCTTTAATGGTCGATGTGAGGATATAAACTGCATTAAGCCATGTGCAGTTGACGATAATCCCATTTGCGGTGCTACGGTAAGTGGCACTGGAGAGATGCAAACGTTTAAGAATTTTTGCGAGATGAGAAATTATAACTGTAATCATAGAGATAAAGGTAGACTGTTTCTTTCTTTAATAACTTTAACAATCAATGTTTTTCTTATAGAATACGGTATTGTAAACTTAGGACCATGCCCTGCTCAACCTATAATTACACCCCCTCCGCCACCATCTGCTTCGTTACAATGTGGAGAGTGTGATCCAGAACAAAAGCCGGTTTGTGGAAGGCTGCCAAGTACAGGAGCTGGAAGAACTTTTGAAAATCGATGCCAGCTTGAGCGGTTTAATTGTTTGCATAACAGCGGTAGTAGAATTCGGATGATGATACTTTTTTCTTTAGATTGACACAAAAAATCTCTATTTCAGATTATAAGTACACCCAGGACGGAAACTGTGAACAACCTTGCAATGATGAGTGCTCTAGGGAATATGATCCAATTTGCGCTAGATCATTGCTTGGCGATAAGCCGCCGCAGACATTTAACAATCTCTGTTTACTTAATTATTATAATTGTCAAGCAGGTGTTTCAGGATGTAAGTATGTTTGATTGTATCTTTAGCTTTGAATTAAGAATTTTTTTATCTGCATCTAAATAGACACCCTGGTCTGGGCCTTTAGAGCTAGCTTCAATTGGTGATACATTCCAACCACTTGGAGGCTTGAGTCATGGTGATTTTTATCTCCAAACCGGGCAACGCAGGTCTCTAGTGCTACATATATCGTATAGACCTACCAGCTTAACCTCTTTTCTCTTGAAAAGGTTGGAAATCTGCTGGCTCTTCACATGAGGTGCAAGCTGGAGCTCTGCGCTCCTCCACATAGCTCTCCGTTCGATTACTGAAAGGGCCTATGAATGAACCCAAATAAGTAGGTCCTTGTACCCTTCTGTGGCATCTCATGCTGGACTTCCAAGTCTCTGATGGAGAACTGGGTTTATGAAGTGAGCCTAATCTTTTGTCATCTGGTAGTAGAAACAGGGCTTTTTTGGTATCCTTGAGGCATCCATCCGCAAACGCAGTAGCTTGACATGTGTTGAAAGTTTACACTCTTTGTATAATTCGCGATTGTTGTTGATTGGGTCGTATACCCTTCGAAGACCCTTCCTCTCAAATATATCCCTTGATACTCCATGCTTCACACTAATACGTAGCTACCGTACTTATGATAGATTTGTAGATTCTTAGTTTGGTTTTTCTGTGGATGTCTCTGGATTGCATTACCGGCAGTAGTATGTATGTTTTGTATGTTCTGTTTGCGGTCTTTATTCTTCTTTGTACGTCTATCGTATCATCCCAGCAGGCAAAATGAGCTCACAAAACCAGAAATTTGTCTTACAACTCACAATGAGCTAAATATGAGGAAAATACGACATCCCAAATGCCAAAAAAAATTAAATCAGTTGTGAGAAAATAATGAGATCATAATGAGAGGAAAGTGAGAAAGAAACCGAAATTGAATGTCCCACTTAATGTGGGACTAATTATGAGCAATTCGTTTGATAACAATTTTTAAGACTATTATCGTCATTCCCAATTTGACTTTTTCAAGCAAAAGACTGAAATTGTTAGTGAAGTTTGTACCCGCGGTATCCTATGCTGGACAAAAAATTGCTACAAAAATAAAAAAGAAGTGGAAAGTTCACCAGAGAGAAGCGGAAATATACAAGAATGGCATTCGAAACTTCTCAAGCTGGTCAAGCCTCTTCTAGTAGTACTGCTTCAAGTTTTTTTAAAATGGGAACAGCGGAATCATCGAATTTTCGGATGAGGAAGAATCAAATCGAATGAGAAATGAAGTTGATAATTTGGGCGACTTATCTGAATAATTTGACGATAATGATGATATTAATATATTAGAGTTGGAGATGCAATCGCGGGAATTGGAAGTTGGGCTAACAAATATGGTATCGGTAGAAATGGAATAACTGATTTAGGTACTTAGTGTTCTGAACAAACTACTTCCCAGTAAATTTCCAACTGAAGGAGGAACCGTTCTGATGACATCAAAATCAGTAGATGTGACGAACATCGATGAAGAATGCAAATATTGGCAGCAAGTTGTTACAGTTTGCCTTAAGAAGGCATTTTAAAATTTACAAAAAGATAATAGCATTTTGTTAAACATTAATGTCGATGGTTTGCCAATTTTTAATAGCTCAACTGAGCAATTTTGGCCAATACTTGCGAATGTCGAAGGGATTATAAAGGAACCTTTCGTGAATTTACAACGGTTCACAGTGGACGATATTCGGTATTATAGGGTAATCGAGCTCGCTGATCACGAATTTAATATCAAAAACTGATAATTCAAAATGGCGAATCCAATATGGCGGACATTATTTTTAAAACATTGTAGAAATAAACTCAAAACTTGTATCTAATGTTTTTGGGCATGCCGATTACGAATTTGATGTCAAAATTTGGAAATTCAAAATGGCGGAACCAATATGGCGGACATAATTTTTCAAAATTGCTCAAAACTTGTATTTATATGATTTTGAGCATGCTGAATACGAATTTGATACTTGAATTCGAAAATTTTAAGAACAGGAACTTGAGTGACTCCCTTTACAAGATATGTAGGTTCAAAATACGACCAAAATGCTAAAATATTGGAATTTTTCTGAAAAAACGAAAAACATTGGGATTTAGATCACATTTTTAATTACATATCTTGTAAACGATGTCATTCACTTAATATCATATAAAAGAATACACATTTACCTAAAAGACGAACCGAATTACGTTGCTCTACGAGAATTAGTCTAGGAATTATTAAAGTTTAAGTAAATATTAAAAAAATACATTTTTTTCTTTCGTAAACACCCTGTACCTTAGTGGATAGTGGGGATAGCCCCCTCTCTAGAACAATTTTTTTTTCTCCAAAACCATCTAAAAATCACGCCTGAAAATATTAGCCACGTAGTCCAACAGAGGATTTATTGAATGTCTGATGACCGATACAAATTGCGTATTAGGTCATGTAAACAAATTCATGAACGGTGATTCTTTGTAGATAATCACATTATCTACAAACTTTGTAAACAATATTTTAGGATGGGACTTGCTGTTTAAGAGATATTAGCCAAAAACGGAATTTTCTGTTTTTAGCAGCAGCGAACAACCAATATTCCGAAACTTTTTTAACATATTCTACTCACGAAAAACTTTTTTTTTTTAGAAAAAGTTTCGTGAGTTAACATTTAGTTAGAGGTCTGCATTCGCATTGTGATTTGACGACTGAACTAATATTTATAGGTATATATATCCGTGACTTTGAATTTCCTAATTTTGACATCAGATACGTAATCGGCATGCTCAAAAACATATATGTAGATACAAGTTTTGAACTTATTTCTACAAATTTTCAAAAATTATGTCCGCCATATTGGATCCGTTTTGAATTTTAAAATTTTGACATCAAATTCGTCATCAGCGACCTCGATAACATAATACCACAAAATTTCGTGAAAATTTAACAATATGGAGAATTTTCCCGCACTTTTATAGACATTTCATCAAAAATAAAATGTAGCAGCCGTAACTGCATTATGTGGTTTACTAAGAGAGTTGCGGCTAGTAGCTGGATTTTCTTTTTTAATCCTGAAGTAAATATAACTTATTTTATAAAAAAATACTTCACTTAGTGGTATTCCGTGGAACTCATAACTTATCTCTTAATTTCGATTAATTTTTATAAATTTTTCTCGTTATTATACATAATTATTGTTTATTTCAATAACAAATATTAACACGTCGCTTAACAAGTCATGAAGCATTTAAAATTTAGTACATACCTGGAGAAACATTCTCCATTTTCAATATTTCGAATCTGTATTGTCGTTATAATTTTATGCAAGTTTCAATTTGCACTACGTTTTTTAAGCACAAAGCCGAACGCTTTACAAATAAACAATGACCAAGTTCGACCTGCTGTGCAGCTTCAAGGAAAAACAATTAACCGTTTCTACTGCCGGGATTTAATAGTGCCAACAATACTGTAGTCAAACCAAAAGATGGAAATCCCTAAATCGAAACTTTTATTTTCGGACTTTTGTCCACGTTTTAGGCAATTCGTCCCACTGTGCGGTTATAAGAAAACCTCCATCGTTAGGTATTTATTTAGACAAATCTCACAATGAGCTCATATTTAGCTCATATTATATTTGTCATTTATATACACTCTTACGGCGGCGTATACACAGTAGTCTCAATAGCGCAGTTGGTAGAATGTTGGCTTCATGTTCCAGTGACCCAGGTTCGAATCTCGTATAAGGCAATCGAAAAAAAAAATATTCTCAAATCATGAGTAAAATATGAAAATATATAATAATATAAAATTATATGAATATAAAAAATAGTAGAAAAAGACAGGAACAAAAAAAAAATTAATGTGAAAATAGTAATTTTGTTTTTTAACATTTCTCAGTACTTTTTTTCTGCTCAGTGAGCTCAATATGAGAACATTTTGAGATAGCATTTAGCTCTTGATTTACTTCATATTGACCTCATATTTAGTTCAGAAACATGCGCCAATTAACTCACTATTTCCTCATATGTATCTCATAAATTACTATTTGAGACTTTAAACGAAAAAATTGCCAATCGCAAATAGATCATATTTAGCTCAATATGAGCTATAATGTCTGCTGGGATTGTTGTCTTCGCTGACTGTGGACCCCAGGTAGGTAAATTCGTTTACCCGTTCGAAGTTATTTTCCCCCCTGGTGGTGCTGGGTACAGTTTAGGAGTGTGTTTATAAATAGAACAACGCGATTGAGGAACTGCCTTCCGCAGTCGATGTTTCTGAACTCATCTAACATTTCAGAGTTCAAACGCAAGGTCCATCGACATCTACTCACGCACCCTCCAGACCCCTAAAATATCCTTTTTCAACTATCCTTCAAATCAAGCTTACTACTGGACATTGCACCATGACTCGAACGACATGACAGACTAGTGGTACAAATGGTGATTCCTAAGCTTGGTACAATTCTCTGGCGTTACAGTTGACAAGATGCTAGTAGGTTCGGTGATGGAAATCTCATTGAATCTTGAATTTGATAGTAGAGCCATTAAACCTGGTTCTGTTCCACTACCCTATGCAAGTTACCATGGGTCTAGCCCGTAAATTACCATGGGTGTTATTATGGCCATGCATATCCAATACATTGTTTTTAGACGTATCGAGTATTTGGATCAATCGGCTCTGCGCCAGGTACACAGGGATTTGCGTATCCTGGTGATCCATATATTGGTTCAAATGGAGTTCGTTAATAAGGAGCAAGATCGTGGCACAATAGACCAAATCAAATTGGTCACAGTGCCCGTTAAGGCGCCCCTAGAGAAGAAAAATGAATGGGGCAAGATCGCCAACACAATTCTTTCGCTTGTCTCTGCCCTTTCTTGCTGCAGGATTAGATTATGAAACGCCGTGTCAATGGACTTCCTCCTGGCACGAATGCTGTGAGAAAGAGATTTAGAAATGGTGCTGTTAGTAACAGAAATTGAAATATTTTACCTATTTTTTATTATACCGAAAGATTTATTTTTATTAATTCAAAATTGCCCTTTTTCAGCTGGCGATATATTTGAATTATTTTATATTGGAAGATGTCAAATTGAAGCTGCAACGACAACTCCACCCAATATGCTCCCTCCACCTCCTTTACCTCCTTTATGCCCTCTACAATGTAACATGACCTATGCACCAATTTGTGCGGCATCACAGGAAAATCATGAAATAAAAAGAACATTTTCCAGCGATTGTGAACTTTACAATCATAACTGCTTATTCAAGCACGACAGTAAGTATCTAAAATACATTCAAATCAATTTTTGCTTAAGTAATTTTTTCCCTGTATTTTTAGTCTATTACTTAATTGAAAACAAAACCTGCACGGACACCAATACATGCGTTCAAACTTGTCCGGATACTCCACAAATTTTGTGCGCTTCACCCAAAAATCAACTGGGACCAAATGTCGAATTCAGGAATCGCTGCTACTTAAACAACTACAACTGCATACATTCATACTCACGTAAATTAATTTGTTATATGTTTTGTAGCTGAAGTTTTGATATTCAAGTTTGTTTTTAGAGTATGACTTCTTCCATAATGGATCTTGTGCATCTACGCCTACCCAACCCCCACCAACTCGGCGTCCACCACCAAGTACAACACCACTTCCATGCAGAAGGACCTGTAGCAAGGACTATGCTCCAATATGCGCCGAATCTAAACGAAACAGAAACCAAGTCACATTTCAGAATCATTGTGAAATGAGCAATTACAATTGTGATTCGACTCCTGATGATGGTAAAAACAAAATTTCATTAAAGAACTAGTGACAACCAAAATTTTTCTTACAGCCTTCGAGTTCATTCATGGTGGGCAATGTGAGCCAGAAGTTGTCCCAAGACCACCAGTAGAACCCGAACAAATGTGCCCTAAAATTTGCGGCGACGAATATGCTCCTGTTTGTGCATCGTACAGCTGGGGCCTCGGAATGAAGACAACTTTCCGCAATCGTTGTCTTTTGGACAATTACAATTGTGACCGGTCTCTTTTCAGTAATTTATTTGAATATAGTAACAATAGTTTGGTAATTAAATTGGTTCCTTCCGCAGATTACGAACTTTTGTATGAAGGAGAATGTAAGGCAGACGTTTTCCCTGAGCCACCAAGTCTTCCTATTTTAGATTGTAGAACACTTCAATGTACTGCAGAATATAAGCCAGTTTGCGCAATAAGATACTTTAAGTCAGGAGAAAGGCGGACGTTTGTTAACCGCTGCATAATGAATAGACACAACTGTGATCGTATTGATAATCGTTAGTATCTAGTTCAAATAGTTCGCTCGTTAATAGCCATGTTCATTGTCATATTTCACTAGGAGGAACAATCATCATCATTGCGCTCCTTTAATCCCTCATGGGACATAGGGCGGAAACAGTTGCCCTCCAGCGGACTCTGTTTTGCGCGACAGCTCTCAGCTCCGACCAGGATCTCCCAGTTGTTGCGGCTTCTGCTAGTAGGGTTCTCCTCCACGTTGTTCTAGGTCGTCCTACTCGACGGGATCCTTGCGGATTCCAGTCAAGGGCCTGTTTGGCTAGATTTTCGTTTTCGCGTCGCAAGGTGTGGCCTACCCAATTCCATTTCCTTCGCCTGATTTGGTCGTCTATCCTTTCTTGGCCGGCACGGCGCCATAGTTCTTCGTTTGAAATTCTATCTTGCCAGCGGATTTTTAGGATACGACGAAGGCATCTGTTGATGAAGACTTGTAGGCGCCCTGTGATGAATTGGGTGACTTTCCATGTTTCGCAACCGTACAAAAGTACTGCCTTCACGTTGGAGTTGAACAGCCGCAATTTGGTGTTAGTTGAGATCTCCGTTGATCTCCATATGCGGAACAGGCATGCATATGCGCCTCGTGCTTTATTTATTCTGGAACTGACATCTTCTTCTGCACCGCCATTTTCGGTAATAATACTACCGAGGTAGCAGAATTTATTTACCAGTTCCACGTCACGGTTATTCAGCGCTGTTCGTTCAATGGTGTTTGCATTTATCCGCATTTCTTTAGTTTTAGTCGGATTTAGCCTTAAGCCTGCTGGACTACTTTCTGTTGCCAAATTGTTTAACATGTTTTTGAGGTCCTGGTGTCTGTGGGCCAGCAAACAGATATCATCTGCGCAGTCGAGATCGTTAAGGCGGTCCAACAAACCCCATTGTATGCCGCCTGTTCTACTATCTAGAGCGCCGACAATGATGTCATTTATTACTATAAGAAGTAGTAAAGGCGAGAGTAGGCATCCTTGTCGTACTCCTGAGCTCACCTCGAAGCTGTCGGATAATTTTCCATTATGGAGAACTCTGCATTTGGAATTGTTATATAGGGCTTTTATCAATTCTATTATTTTATCAGGCAGTCCACGTCGCCGTAGTGCCTGCCATATAAAGCTCCTATTGACCGAGTCGAACGCTTTCTCATAATCTACGAAAGCAAGGTAAAGGGGGGATCGGAATTCAGTAGACTGCTCCACTATAATTCGTAAGGTGTTGATATGATCAATACATGAGCGGCCCTTCCTGAATCCGGCCTGCTGCCTCCTAAGCGTTCGGTCTACTGCCTCACTTATCCTAGATAGTAATATGTGGGACAAAATTTTGCCCACAGTAGATAGTAAACAGATGCCTCTCCAGTTGTCGCATATTGTTAGGTCCCCCTTTTTTGGTATTTTGACTATGATAAGGAGGAGGAACAAACTTCATAATTATTATTTTGAAAATTAGATAAACCGTAGGTGATATTTTCGGATTTTGACATAATGTGATCGATAGTTTCGCTCGTTATACTATCGACCTTCATGCCTTTTTAAGCATGATATTGGTGCAATGTCTGACAGAAAGACCTAGTCACAAGGAAGTAAATTAGGAAGAAGAATGGCAAATGCCCCTTTCGTAGGTGGCCTCCAAAGAACACCGCGACAAATAATGCCCTAAGCCAATCACGTACACTTATGCTTTACAGGATAAATTATTTACTTACCGTCGTTCTAGATTCTGAGCCGGTTCATCCAGATTGCGAGCTGGCGCTGCCTGAATGGTTTAGACCTATCACTTTAGGCCTACCCTAAATGAAAAGTAACGCAGAAGTGAAGTAGAAGTGAAGTAGGCATAATTTTTCTCAAAATTCACATGTAAACCAAAATAAAAAGCTCATAAGAAGTGTAGCAAGTAAACACCCTTACTTTCTTAACTTTTGTTTACTTCTTGTGCGGTTCTTACCGCACGCTTACTTCTCTAAATGACTTTTCGAAATTTTTCGAAATTTAACTTCTACATCACTTCTATTTAGGTCACTCTCATACATTCATATGCAATGGGACGTAACTTTACCTCACTTCACTTCCCATTTAGGGTAGGCCTAATTAATTAATATCCTTTTTCCTTTTGAAAACGATGAAAAAGCTGCTGGGCCTTTGCATCAGGTGCAACCTGGAACTCTCTCTTTCTCTTCACAGCACTCAGTTCGCTTCGCAACAAAGGTTACTTTACACCACTTGGTCAGCGAAGTCGGAAAAGTCCTCTTCGTTAAGAAAAATTCCTTGCGTGCGTTTCTTGACATCGAGGTTGCTTTTAATGTCACTGACTATGATTCTATTTCTAGAGCATTGGCTCTCCAAATACCTGGATCGCCACACAATTGAGTCGATGAGTGTTTATAGGGCGTGACATTTGTTTTACCCTGAGTGACTCCATCATTAGCGCCAAGGATATCAAGGACTGCCCTGAAGGTGGAGTTCTGTAGCTGTTGCTCCGGACACTTGTTACACCTGTTAAAAATAAATATAAAATACAAATAAATACAGATTGCAACAAATTGCTTGACCTCTCCATTTCTGCGTATCTATCCCACAATTCCGATGGAAGCAATCATTGATTGAGTTTAGACTGTCGCATAAAAAAATTGGATTTCATATGGAAATTCACCGCCATAAGTGCGATGTCACTGAACTGGCGAATCAAGTGGTTCAGTTTCTTTCGATGCCTTCTGCTTTCTTTGCGTTGCCCCTCTCGAAGTAACCACTTCCTTCAAGCCAATCAAATCCAATGGGACTGCTAGGGATTACAACTCACCTAGGATTCTAAAAATGCTCATACCTCGTCTATTGCCTATTTTAACATGGTGTTAAAGTTTCCCTCGTCTTAAAAACATGCTTCATTCATACCCAATCCCAAGTGAACTAGCAGTCCTTCCGATTTTCAGCCTATCATTATTCTTCCATTTTTTGCTAAGGCCTTTGAAAAGCTAATAGCTACTCAAATAATTGCGTATTGTAACAAATGAGTTGAAACGACTTCTGTGCTGCTAGCTTTCGCAAACATCGCAGCCGCGAAACTGCGGTTCTTAAAGTCACGACTGATATTCGCAACTCCCTTGATAAGTTTCTGCGAAAACTGGGCTCAGAAACATATTTTGATCTTTCTGCTATTTAATTTTTGCAAAGTTTCTTATCTAACCGCTCTCAAAAAGTTGACTAGGTGGCTCTAGTTCCTCAAGTGTCCGACTTCATACCGGCGTCCACCAAGGCTCCATTATTGGGCCACTTGTATTCAGTATCTTCCCTTAGTAGTGAAATATTATAAAATGATAAAATCATGGGGTGATCCCCATAAACATGTTGGAGAGAACGGGCATGCGTCTGTATGATCCAGAATGGAACCAAATACAGTGCAGCGGCAGATGACGGAGTTCATAACTGAAAGTCAAGGGAAGATGGACGGGTCTGTTAAGAGTCAATGGACCCACAGACTGTTTCCACGAGAGAAAAGTTACGAGGGATCATGGGAAAGTGAATGGCGACCTCACGAAATTTTTGAGTTTAGCTGGACGATATAGGAAATACCTCAATCTTTTAGAGCACGGTGACTCACTACTGTGGCCGGCATGCTCAGATATCCAAGATAACGCAGAGCATGTCTTCTTTTATTGTGTGACATTCGGCAAATATAGGACGTAACTAGAGGCAATGGCCCAGGCACCAGTAACACCATTTATCAAAAAAAAAAAACATGGTGAGGAATGGAGATGGGTAGAAGTATGTGGAAGTAACGTTGAAAGTTTAACAAAGGCAATTAAGATTGGAAGAAGGCCGGGCTATTAGCAGCAGAATATATTCTTTTCTAAATTAAATTTTATTTATCGCTTTTTAATTCATTTTTCAATCGTTTTTCAAACCAAACTGACTACTAAATACCGTTGCAACTCCTTTTATATATACAACCAAATTTCAGAGTTTTCTACCATATACTGGAACCTACTAGAAAATTCTTTAAAGTACTTCTAGAAATTTCGAAGCTTTGTCCGTTCATTTTCATTCTAATATAATAGATGGCGCCATGTAAGTTTAGTACATAAATCGTTAATTCACATCCATCGTTACCCGGGGGCTACACGATCAATTTTTCAATTGCAATATTGCATTGCAGTACTAAAATTGATCGTGTAGCCCCTACTGCAGTATTGCATTGCATATTGCAGCAGGGGCTACACGATCAATTTTACTACTGCAATGCAATATTGCAATTGAAAAAATTGACCGTGTAGCCCCCGGGTCACAAATAACCGTTGTCTCAAACTTCTAATAGATGGCGCATAAATCATAACAGAACTAATAAATTTACTTTATTAAATTAAATAATAATTTCAGCTGACGAATTATATGAAGTCATCAACGAAGGAGAATGTTTATCAGATCAAACAACCACTACAACAACAACAACATCACATCCTCCTCCGCAATGTCCTATAGCTTGTGAGGAAGACAAGAATCCTGTTTGTGCAACATCCCGCGAAAATCCCAACATACGGCGAACATTTACAAGCGATTGTCACCTTTACAATTACAATTGCTTAACAATGCACGACAGTTAGTTGAATGGCAATAATATCACGTTTTTATTTAAGTTTATCTCTTACAGTTTATGATTTTACTGCATGGAATGCTTGCCCAGAATTCGTCCCACCAAACAATAACACATGTTTAACCACTTGTCCTGATACTGAGCAGACACTATGTGCTTCGCCTCAGAATCGATTGGGGCCAAATGTCGAATTTAGGAATCGATGTTATTTAAATAACTACAATTGCATACATCAATCACACACGCGTAAGAACAGTTTGTTTTGTGTGTTACAAATTTGGTTAATGTTTTTTTCTCAGGGTATAACTACTTACATGATGGATCATGCCAGTCAACACAAACGGAACCTCCTACAGAGCCTCCTACAAAACCGTCTTGTAAACGATCCTGTGGTTATGAGGACTATAATCCGATATGTGCAGTATCTAAACTTCATCATTCCAAAGCCACCTTCAAAAATATTTGTGAAATGGATAACTATAATTGTGACTACAGCTCTTATGGTAGTGCTTTTGTTATAAACGTACTCCCAGTCGCTTTAATAAAATTCTACTACTAGGCTTCGAGTACTCCCATTCTGGACGATGTCAAGCCGAAGTAATCGAAACTCCACCGACGCAACCAACATGTCTCCGGGTGTGCACTCAGCAATACTTGCCGGTTTGTGCATCGCAGATTTGGGGGCTTGGAAAGAAGAGAACTTTCGAGAATCAATGCGTATTGGACAACTACAATTGTGAAAATTTCCTTTTTAGTAATATAGTATTTAAATAATCTTTCGACCCACATTAAATCTGTTCATTTTATAGAATTCGAGATCATACATGACGGAGAGTGCAAGTCTGAAGTTGTTCCAGATCCTCCAAGCCTACCAATGGTGGATTGCAGAAACATTCAATGTACACGAGAAGTTCATCCCGTTTGTACGACCTCGCAGCGCCAGCCAGGACACACAAAAACATTCTCCAATCGCTGCATGATGAATATGTACAATTGCGAGCATGTTAATGACCGTTAGTATACTACGAGTTTAACCAGCTCGCGATTAAGATACGCTTTAAGATCTCTCATTGTAACAGAATACGATTTTCTACACTATGGCCTTTGTAAAAGCCCTACTCCCGAGCCAATTCCAATTCCTGGCTTCTCCTGCATAAGAGATTGTGAATGCACACGCCGCGCTGTTTGCGCAGCACCGAGACAAGGAACTGGACCTAGGAAAACATTTACGAATAGATGCAAGCTTGACAACTATAATTGCGAGAATGTTCTCAATCGTAAGTGCAAAAGCTAGCAGAGTTCATCCAGAGTTCATAATCCATTCTTTTACCTTCCCTTATTACAGCCTACGATTATGAATATGATGGCGACTGTAGACCTGAACCAACGCCTCCACCTACACCGATTCTACCCCAACCACCTTTAAACTGCATTAAAGATTGTGAATGCGACTACATACCAGTGTGCGCATCTGCCATACACAAGCAGAGTCCTCAACGCACATTCCAAAATAAATGCAAGCTCGAAAACCACAATTGCGAGTTCTACACCGATCGTAAGTAAAAATGAAATCTTTGTTATCTAAGAATAAAACTGAAACGATCCTTTCAACAGAATATAGATTCGAATTCGAAGGAGAATGCCCCAAATTCGAGAAACTTATCACGCGCGAAACAGAAACATCACAAAAAGGATACGACTGCTTCAAGGCATGTCCGCAAACGTTCGAGCCCATTTGTACAGCACCCAATGAAGGAACGAACTTTATGAGTTTTAAGAGAACTTTCAATAATATGTGTGAACTGGAAAACCACAATTGCATTTTTACTATTAACAGTAAGTATTGATTTGTTTTAGCGACATTGATTTGAGTAAAAGCTACATTTTATTCTTTTAGGATACTCTGTTCTACACACGGGCGAGTGTCCCAGTGAATTCAAACCCACATACCAATAACATGGTGTGCTTTTATTGTCGAAACAGTTGAGGAGTGTGTGTTCTATATGTTCAAATTCTT
The DNA here is from genome assembly GCA_949987705.1 of Thereva unica. NCBI lineage: Eukaryota > Metazoa > Arthropoda > Insecta > Diptera > Therevidae > Thereva > Thereva unica. The sequence goes on from OX465283.1 coordinate 7,535,544, forward strand.
TACGTTATTTCAAATACTTATTTTAAGATGAGATTTTTATATAATTAAATATGTAAGCGAATGAAAGTATTTGTTGTTTGGCGTTTTACTTCAAATAACAAGCAATGACAGAGCGCTAAAGGCGAGGTATCGAACACATCTCAAGGCTTAATACTAAACACCTAAAAACAATTCGCAAAGAGCTAAAATAATTCTATTGTGGGATAGCCAAGGGGCCATCAAGATACTAACCATCTTGTGTATAACGTCCAAATGGGGGGAACGTCTTAAAAGGAGCTCTATTCTTGGCTAGTGTACCAAGTTACAGGAACATCGAGGTTAAGCAGATGTATCGACTAGACTAAATTTTGTAGACACAGCTGTGGAGGGTTGACAAAAGTTGTAGTTTATGACAAAGACAGATATTATACACTTCCTTTTAATTGCAAGCTCTGGGTGGAGATGTTTAACATCATGTGCCAATATTTGATAGAATAGGCCTGATAACTGAAAACAGAAATCACGCGATCGAAATGAGTCGACCATTTGGAGAGCATGGGACTTGATTGGGAATTCCATACAACACCCACTGTCGTAGCTGTGACGATGAACAAATCATAGATAAAGCAGAATTTTCTTTGTCTGTGTCCTATTCTGGCTAGGATCAGATGTCGTGCATTTAGAGATCTATTGCTGCAGAGCTTGGGAAAGACTTCGAAGTTTAAAATAGAGGACATGACAGGCTCGATCTAAAGTTAGTCCAAGCATACTTCCATTTGGGTGGAGGTAGGAGCAGCACTTCTTCTTATTCCCCTTTAATCCCTCATGGGACATAGGGCAGAAACAGCTGCCCTCCAGCGGACTCTGTTTTGTGCGACATCTCCGACCAGGTCTTCCAGTTGCGGCCTCTGCTAATAAGGCTCTCCTCCACGTTGTTCTAGGTCTTCTGATTCGACGAGATACGTGCGGATTTCAGTCAAGAGCCTATTTGACTAGATTTTTGTTTTCGCGTCGCAAGATGTGGCCAATCCAATTCCATTTCCTGGTTTGGTCGTCTTTTCTTTCTGGGCCGAAACGGCGCCAGTAGTTCTTCATTTGAAATTCTATCTTGCCAGCAGATTTTTAGGATACGATGTAGGCATCTGTTGATAAAAACTTGAGGGCGCCTTGTGATGATGTGGGTGACTTTCCATGTTTCGCAATTGTACAAAAGAACTGCCTTAACGTTGGAGTTGAACAGCCGCAATTTGGTGTTAGTTGAGATCTCCGTTGATCTCCAAATGCGGAACCGGGCAGCGTATGAGCTTCGTGCTTTATTTATTCTGAAACTGACGTCTTCTTCTGCCCCGCCGTTTTCGGTAATGATACTACCGAGGTAGCAGAATTTATTTACCGATATAACCCCCCCCCCCCCCCTTTGGAATTTGTTCCCCCTTTTTTGGAATTTTGACTATGATACTTTCCGTCCAATCCTCCAGAAAGGTACAGGTGGTCCATGCTTTTTCCAGGGGTGATAGCACGTAAATTGTTTCAATCGACCTCTTCATACAAAAATCTTGAATGAGGTCGATTGAAACAACTTACGTGCTATCACCCCAGGATTTTCTGCAACGTATCTGCTATGAGGCTTGAGTCGTCTTTCAACAATTCTTGTGGGATGCCATCTTACTGCTACTTTACCACTAACCATTGCATGAATTGCGGTTACTACTTCTGTCTCGGATGGCCAACGGTTGGCGATTCTTATTGGCTGTGCATTACTGCTGCTTTCTTGAGGCTCTGGTGCAATTGAACCATTCAAAGCGGCGAAGAAGTAATCTCTCCATCTTCGAACTTGCTGCTCTTCTTCAGTCTCGTATGAAACCTGACGGTAATGATCCCATCGGAATGAGTTTCCCAACTCATTACACTGTTAGCTACATTCCGATGTATTACAATGCCTACTCCACTTTCTCTTGCTCCTTGGCTACCTGAATATATGAGCTTGATATTGTTCACCGTGTTCATTTAGCCAAAGTCTCGCCGTCTCTCATTTCACATATTCCAAGTATCCTCGCTTTGTATTTTTCATTTCTTCTTCAACCTGAGCGAGTCTAGATGCTTCTCTCATGGTCCTATCCTATCCACTATCCTATTCTAGTCCTCTTTCATGTTCCAAAAATCCTTGCTATGTTGTCTATCCGATTCCGAGGCTGTGCTTCTGTTTCTGTAATCATTTAATCAATAGATGCTATCGTGCAGGTTATTAGCCTACAGTGATTGTTCACTGTATTATACCCCATTGAAACAACGGTCCAGCAGTACCTCCAGATACTAGGTCTATAGCCCCTATTATCCGTAATAAATATACGTTGCCCCGCTCTCACGACGTAGACGTAAGGATTGATTATTGGTTGCAATATTTTTATTGAATTTCCTTTTATCTCTTCTAGAGTTTGACTTTTTTGGCTTTGTGTCGATATAATGTTTTCGTGTGTTCTAATTAATTTTCTCTGGTTTTCAATAATTTTATCCTGAAACGTGTTTCTTTCTTTGATCTTTTTCCATGTTTCTTTTGAGATCCATTCTTTGCTCACTGCTCGAGCATATCATGTGACTTCTTTACCGGCTTTTCTCGAATGCAATAATAAGCGCGAAGTTTTAAACCGCGTAAAAAACAACATGTTCGTATCTGTAAAAACAGTCAAAATAAGAATTCACGTTATTTCCTATTTTCGAAATTAGAATTCGTTAAGATCAACAGGCCAAAAAGTTCTAAAAAAACTGTTTTCAGCTGGGAAGCATTCTGATTATATCAAATTCGAAATTCCGGCTTTTATTTTGACAATCAGCTGGAGCGATTCTTATCATTTGTGTACGCATAGAAAATTGAAAGAATTCTTGTTTTTTAAGTAAGATTTTAGTAAATTAAATTGGAATAATGACAGGAAAATCTCTAGGCGTTTTGTTGCTAGGCTTACTATTAATTACAGTAAGCGACTCGAATAACGATACTTTTACTCCGACTAAAGAATGGCAAATAATAAAAGAAGGTATTTTTGGGTGCAGTTGATAGAAATCCATTGTTTAGGTAATATGCGTATTTAAAACTTTACAGGCCAATCTATTCCACCTGGATTGCATGTAAGGATTAATTTACAATCAGGCAAAAAAGAGGCTAAGTTAATGGAGGAAGACACCAAACAAGAGCTCTCGGTTTTGCCTGAGGAAAATGTGCAAAATGAGTCGAAAACTGCTCCTCAAAATACGCAGCCGATTTCTAGTAAATTAGAAGAAGCGCTGAAGAAGATTCCAATGACAACATTAGACTATTCCCTGGACCAGCTGGAGGAACTGAGAAAGAAATATCGTACTTACAAGGAAATTAAAAAAGATTTTGAAGATATGAAAATGGACATAAAGACTGATTCTGAAATATTAACAAAACTTGTGAAAGAATATAAAAATCTAACCAAGGATGCCGCCGCAGAGAAGGAATTCGGGTTTATATTGGAGGATATACATTACTTAATTCATCAAATCGATAATGCACTGTGGTTTATTCAGGAAGGTGGCTTAGATCATGTTCTGCTACCGATGATAGTCAACCAAACTAGCGTCCCTCTTCGTATAAAATCTCTCAGAATTTTGGGAGCTTTAACACAAAACAATCCCAAGGCGCAGATTAAGGTATTTGAAAAGAATTTCGGAAGCTATCTCAGTCAGATTTTAATCACATCCACAAACTCTGAAGAATTGTCGACTTGTCTCTATGCATTTGGCGGCATGCTGCGTAAATTTCCACACGCTCAGAAGCAAATCCTATCAATATCTGGGACAAAGGCAATAATATCAGTTCTAAGTAGAGACACGGATCTTAAGATAAAAGCCAAGGCAATGACGTTGATAAGTGATCTACTTATTGAGAAGGATTACGCTATCAACATGGAACTAGATCCATCCAACAAATTGAAGGCAGAACAGTACAATAATGTCCACTTGGATACCTGGTTGCTCGGATTTAAATTCTGTGATATTGTAGTCGAATTTTTGTCGGAAAGTAAAAGTAAATTGCTGGTAGAAACCGATTTATCGGATTACTTCGTTCAAGCGCTGCAAACTACACAAAAAATGTGTTTTCCAGTCTGGGCTGAAAGTCCTATGCTGAGACATACTTTGCTGACTATTAGAAATCGCTTTCAGAGCAACGATGGTGAATATTTGAAGGAGATCGCACAAAGACTAGAGGAGGTCATTCAGTACCTTTACGGGCATCTTCATGTAAAAGATGAGTTGTAAGATGTTTTACATTTTTCTTTTGTTGGATACTAGTAACAATTTTTAAAAAAGGAATCAGTTGTTTTATTCTAAATATTACTTGCAAGAGTTTTCATTTTTTTTTCATAATAAGAAGATTCATAAGATATCTCACCGGCTTTACTACATAGTTCATAATAGGGTATCCAAGTTCCGCTTAGGTCAGGGGCCTATTCTCTATTACAATACTCAAATGCTTTTTACTCGAAGCTGCTATCCGAAACTAAAATGCTTCCGTATTCCCTATTACAATATTGCTTCCTCTAGTAGTAATACCCCCGAAAGAAAAGAAAATGAGTACAAGAGGCTTCAATTGTGTCGCCCATACCTAAAATTTTATAAATTTTTCGAGTATCCTTGAGCTTTCGAGCAAAATTCTAACTATATTGTTACAGTTTCGAGTAGAATTTAGTCAGTTTTGTAATAGAGAATACCATTTTGGCAATTTCGAGAGATATTCTCACATCTCCTTGTTCACTTGGTTGTGTGCTACTGACGGCGTCAGCCTTTTTCGGCTGGTTAGGAAGGTAGGTGAAGGGCTGCCTCCAGTGCGGTCGGAGGCCCAATTAGAGCTTTGTGCGCCGTTTTGTTGCCACAACTCGGGTACCTTGATTGTGGAGTGGTTGTTTGGTCGGGTGTGATGGATGCTTAAAGCCATCCTGTGGAGTTTAGGAAGCTAAGATATTGGAAGGAATTTAGGAAGGAGACGTTAAGATGTTGACTTTACATCGGGTGACCCCTGGCTGCTCTTGTCTAAACAAGAGTAAGACTGAGGAGGGTGAAAAGCGGGTGTATCGTTCCTCAAAACGAAACAATTACAGGACTGATCTTCCAGGTTGGGGGTTGGGCGGCAGGCGTACAACCTTCCATCGTAAAAACCCACCCGTCACGAATCCTCAAGGCAGACCTCGGACAGGACGGACTCAACGGCAACGGAATTTGATCTTGGAACATGGAAGAATGGTTGATAAGGAAAACGTCAGTCCAGAAAAGTGCATCAATAGCTACACAGTCGGTGCAATTACTTGGATATGCGGATGACGTGAACATCGTGGGAAGGTCTTTTTTGGCAGCAAAAGAAACTTATGTCGAATTAAAAGAGGTGGCAAAGGACATAGGCCTGAAGATAAACGAAGAAAAAGCGAAGGTAATGCAACAATCCAGGGGCCTTATTCTCTATTACAATACTCAAATGCTTTTCACTCGAAACTGATATCCGAAACTAAAATGCTTCCGTATTCCCTATTACAATATTGCTTCCTCTCGTAGAAATGTCCCCGAAAGAAAAGAAAATGAGCGCAAGAGCTTTCAATTGTATCGCTCACACCTAAAATTTTATAAATTGCTCGATTACCCTTGAGCTTTCGAGTAAAAATCTAACAATATTGTTACAGTTTCGAGACAGTTTTGTAATATAGAATACCATTTTGGCAGTTTCGAGAAAAATTCTCACAATATTGTAATAGGGAATAAGGCCCCAGAGCAAGAAGATTTATAATGGGAAGTAATATCACCCTCGACGAACATAACCTAGAATTAGTCGATAAAACAGTCTACCTTGGGTCTAAGAAATAACCAGACGTATTCTACTGTCTAACAGAGTCTTTTATGCCCAAAAACATATACTGCACTCAAAATTTGTGCACAGCAAAACGAAACTCTCATTCTACAATACAGTAATATGACCAGTACTACGCTATGCCAGCGAGACTTGGACTATGACATGCATAATAGGCCCAACGAGAGAGGATGGAATATGGCGAAGAAGATACAACGAGTTGTATGATATTTTTTACGACCTACAACTTTCAACTAACAAAAATTAACAGACTGAGACCAGCAGGCCACATAATCAGCTTGGAGGACAATCGTATCCCAAAACGGCTTATCTCATCATAAATTTCGGGAAATAGACTAGTAGGTAGACTCAGAAGGAGATGGAGTTTTAAAGGGGAGAATCTATTAATCGCCCAGAGGACCTTTTCCGTCGTAATAATAGCTAAAATCTCCTTCCAGGAATATCTCTGTCTGTTCCCTGATGCTTCGATCTCATTTTCGTCCTTGCAACCGGGAAAGTGTGTGGGCGGCTTGCGAATCTGTCCACGCTCCGTTCGTCTTTTTTATAAAGGACGGATTGGAGTTGGACAGCATAATCTGGCAGAGTCTCCTAGACTCTCTATATATTGGCAATACCCTTGTCAGGTATCTCTCTTGGCTGACGCTTCGCGGAAGGATACCTTATAGGCCGACCGGATAGCGTTTTCGAAAGTACTGACCCTATCTTTGATTTCCTCTATAAGGTCTACACTTTCATGTGGGCACTCTCTAGCTCTCAAGACTTGACCGAGCTTCTTCCAGTCAGTCCTCTTTGAGTTTCTGTGCGGTTGAGGAGCTTTAACCTACAGGCCCCTGTGCTGAATGTCGAGTTTTTTGAGTTGAAGAAAGTGACGGTTTAATCGAATTACGATTTTCAGCATAGTGGCCTAGAGTGGAAGTGTAAGTGCGAGTTTAGCCCCCTATGCTGAAAGTCGCAATTCGTCTGAAACGCCACTTTCTTCAACTCAAAAAACTTGTCACAAATCACGACTCGACATTCAGCACAGGGGCCACAGGTTTACCTTGAAGCGTACCCATCGGTGGTTCGAGAAGGACACGATCTGATATCCTCCAATTTTCTACTATAAGTGTCTCCGTGTCCATGGACAGCGTGATGTCCAATACTTCTTCCCAACCAATATTCCAATCTAACTACCGTTAGGTCCGTTGAACTGAAGTTCGGGCAGAGGAAGGCTTTGATGCTCCGGTTAACAAATATACAGGATCTTGATTTGCCTGAATCCGAGCGGTAAAAGGTGTTGTATTACCTGCAAGAGAGCACTATTATGCTTTGTCCACGTACCCAGGACTCTTGTATTAAGGGCAGATCCAGATTTCCCTCTTTTAGGAAAATCTGAGGTTGTTTTGGCTATTTTAGAGAGTTGGGGGTTGATCTGAACGATCTCAAGCATTTTTCGATGTCCCCTGAGCGCCCTTCTCCAACCCCGAACCCTCCGAAATCGAAGTCCTGTTACAAAATTGTTTCGCTTTGTTTTTTGTTCCATCCATGGGCTTCGTGCAAATTTCTTCTCCTTAGTGTGAATTCGTAAGCTTGGACATAAAACGAAGGCTTTCAATATATAAACTCAGTGATTTCAATATTATTCCGTAGTGAAAAGGACGGTCACATCCAAAAAAATGCAACACCTTTTTGTACCTGCTTAAAAATTTAGGTTGAAGCGAAACATTTACTGGGTTATAAAAACTCTTTTTTTTATTCTTTTTGATTTTTATAACATCTGAGAGCACAGGATTCCAGTAATTATTCCAGAGAACATTTAATCTTTCCGTGTCAGCTACTTTCTATCCTCTTGCCTACAAAGGATTAAAGGTAAACACTGCGAGCGTAATGCGTTTATGACTCACTTTAGGGCATATATATTGAGGTTGCGTCTGTGTGTTTTCCTCATCCGCCAAAAATTTCTTTTGAGGGACCTCCATAAAAACGGAACATGACCTCATTGCCTGACCCATAAAATTAGGAGGATGCGAGCACCATTATTTAGAGGGAGAATTATCTCCTTTTATTATGCCGATGATTTTTTACTTGTTACTAAAGATTTTTTTTAATTACAGAAGGAAATTTTTTATTGGATGTTTTAACAGCTTTTTTTTTGGTTTGGTGAAGGGAGGCATTTTCTTTTAGGGTAGTTTGAGCCGAGAAGAGGGTTGGGAAGAATAAATATATTATGTAGGGAGGTACATACGGATGATCCTTCAAGCGCTGTCGAAACGGGTTTTTTAGGAGCGAGAGAGAGAGAGTAAAGTTACTCGTGGTGAAAGAATACCCGAGTATGCTAGGAGTATGTTGGAAATTACGATGGACAAAAGTTGAAAGAATACGAGTGTGCGGCTTCACTATGACTATATAACATAACTCTTAACAAAATATTTTATGTTTGGTTGTTTTTAAAAGGGAGACAATTGTTTGAAAATATTAAAAACATAGACTCATACACATACAAGCGGGTTAATATTGTGTGTTTTGAAGTTGTTTGCAACTTCTGGAGCAACATGTGCGGATGAAATTTCGAGGTTGGTGATTCTTAATGTTTACCCAGTGCTCAATTCCTTCTACTGGGCTGTTGAATCTCGTTGTCCGCCACTATCGGTGCAGAAAATACATCTTCCGAATTCATTCTAACAAGGAAATAAACAAAAAAAAAGATCATTTGCAATATTAGAACTTAAAATATTTTAAAATACGCACTTTACTCACATTGATTTTATTTATTACCTTCGCGCAGCCGGCTGTATAGAAAAGAGGCAACGTCGTTCGAACAACGCTATAATACGACGACAATAGTGTGTAGCGAGCTTAACATGTCTTCAGTTTTTGCAGAAAATGCCGGTCTTTCAGCGCTAGTAGAGTGGCAACGCGTTTCATGCTCAAACAATGGTTCGAAATGATACTAATTGATTCGTGTGACAGAAATTTCACCGGCTATCTCTCTGAGACTTAAACGATTATCATCATTCTCCATCCCATCATTACTTTGAGGATGTTAAGTTCAGTTGAAGACGTTGATGGCCGACCAGAATGAAGAAATCTTCCACCACATCTAAAGTCGATTCGCCGTAAGCCTTATGTCATATTTTCAGCAGCACACGAAACTCCACTTCCAATACAAAATTTAAGACAGTTTCTTTGTAATTGTATAATTGTATCCATTGCAAAAATCACAAAACACACTTGAAATGAACTGACAAAATGCGCACTTTAAACAAACTAAATGACAAGTGAGGCTGCTCTGACATTTTTCTAAAAAAAACAAGATGGCGGATCCAAGATGCAGGCCGAATTTTGCAATTGTGTTTTCCGATCTCCGACATGGGTATCAAATGAAAGGGTATGACAAGTAGAATACAATTAGCTGTGTGGCGACAGACAAAATGGCGGCCACCACAAAACCGGAGATTACATTTTTCTTTACAACGCGCTCAGTAGGGGTATCAAATGAAAAGGTGTGACAAGTAGAATACTATTATTGGTATTTACAACACTCTCGGTATGGGCATCAAGTGAAAGTATATGACGAATATAGTACGGCAAGCTGTGTAACGTCATTTTAAATCAAATATGGCGGTCACCACAAAATGGCGGAAGATATACAGGGTGTTCTACATAAAAAATCGTATGAGTGGGGGGACAGAGAACTTGGAGAAATGTGCGGAGAGCTTTGTGGAATGTGTGTCCTAAAGCTTCGTCCTTGGATTTATAATAACTCCACCCAGCAATTTTCTGGTGTCAAAATATTGACAAAATAAGCGGAGCATCTCGGCCCCGGCGCCGCACACCCGTCCCCGCACACTTTCGATGACGAAGCGTGACGCGTAATATCGCAATTTTATCTTACCAACTTCTATTACGGGATCGGGCGATGTATCGGAGCCGCCAACAGCCTTAAGTCGTTGTAGTCTTGATAAATTTTGATCGGTATTATCCTATCTAGCAACTGTTCCACTGAATTTAACGCCTTCCTGGCAGCATCGCAATATGATTCCCATAATACAAGGCTAGTACGCTCGGGTCATTCTAATACCCTGGTAGTCCCTTTCGTTAACACTACGGCCTCGAAATTGTCTCATGAGTAGAATAACCCGAATGTAAAACTATTTTGCTCGAGCAGAAAGTTCATCGGCAGCAGGTCGAGTACCCCTAGACCTCTAAACTTCCATATCTTTTTCTGTCCTTCAAACTAAGCTTGTTACTAGGAATTGTAGCGTGGCCTGAGCAACATCACGAACTAGTAGTACAAAAGAGTAATTCGCAAGCTTATTTTTTCATATACAAAAAACTCTTCCCTAGTTTATAAATTGCGTAAACCCCACATTTCTAGAAATGTATGTCATCTAATTTTATAGAAGTCTCTGAAAATAAAACCCAATTTTCGATAATCTTTAGAAGTGCAAAACTATTACGACTTGTTTTACTACTAATACCATGTTTATGACTGGCTTAAACCGCATTTCGGTAAAGTAAGCAACTGTAAAAAGTCAGTAAAAAGTTCGCCAAACCCACCCAAATGTCTACAACTATTTTGTATAAACTCGCGGCTTGTAAACCGTCCGTCCACCTTCTAATTACCTCATTAAGTAAATTGCGTCCGCTTCAATAAAAATTTGGGTTAATTTTTAAGGCGGTCTAATTGCAACCGACGTCGGTCAGCAGTTATCGGTTGGTAATTAGTGCGTTTTCTAGCCGGCAACCAGTTAACTCGTCCCAACAAAAAAACCGCTTAATTGCAATTGAATCATTTTTGCAAATCCAAAAACTCCAAACGAGCGGCGTTAAAACGTGCGAGACTTTCCAAAAATGTGCGTTCCATTGTGATAAGGAACTGGGCAGAGACTGCCGATTTGGCGGGAATAAGACCCGCCATAATTGCAATACTGGGGTTAACACAGAACTCACCCTAACTGACCTCTGAGAAAAATTAATGCCCAGAAGAATAGCGTCCAGGTCAGTGTTATAAATTACCAACGCACATAAATAGTCGCGAAATTCTCTGACAGGGTCAAATGAAAAGTGAGAACGCTGCCCATTGTCCTTCGGTGCCGGGGCCAATTGTGATCCCTTTTCCTCGCCTTTGATCCTTGCTTGATTTGCTCGATGTCGTAAATTCGACGTGTCGTAAATGAAAAATTGCGATATTTTCATTTTCCAGTTTTAACCCCGAATATCCTTGGGACTTCCTTATGCGTGACCCCGGTGCCGGTGACAGGGGAGGCCGATCGTTCGACCCGGCATGTCTCATTTCCGTGCATTCAGATTAAACCATTGTTGACATTTGACCAATGGTCAAATTTTGGAAATTTCGATCTTATGCAACTTTCCGTCCGGGGTAACACCTCGCCCTTGTTTAAAGGGCTGCGTGTTGGTTGACCCGCATCTGTTCTTACCTTCTGACCTATTTATGGTTACGGTAATCATACGTGTAGGGCGCGGAGATTACATTGTCCTCGAAGGATCCGAGGATCCGTGTCAAAAGAAATCCGATTGAATTTTATGAAAATTTCGGCAATTATATCCTGCAACGATTAATGGCGATCAGTTGAAACTCGAACTATTGTTATGCCGTCTCTGTGATTTCGTTTTGTTACATTTCTAGCTGCGAGGTTGGGTAGTGGGAATAAAACGAATTCGACCCAAGGTTGGAGATAATCCGTTATTTGTGCAAGGAGTGGAAAATCTCATTTGGAAATGGTTTGGCGCTATTATAATTGCGTGAATTTATAAATATGGTGACCGAAATTACGATTGACCGCCCGTTATCAACATTCTAACATTATACCATGTAATGGCATATAGCACTATTCTTCCAAAGGGAGACGGAATGAAATTGGGTGAGACATTCAAATAATATGCAGTGTTGTGATTTGTTTTTCATACTTTACAAGAGGTTTATTAAAACCAACGAAACGTAATTGACGAATTTACAAACTATTCCATTCCCAGTTTCCATCCAGTTTTGTCTTCTAGAGTTGCATCTCCTTCGATTTTGCATCTTATCTGGGTAGCACTTTTGCGATCCTAAGAATGGCTCAAGGATGGTTATACTGGCGCAAAAGGTGCCATCGCCGATGAGTTTGATTGCTGGTTTTGAGCTACCAGAAACCAAGTTTTCAGGCATCAGTGAGGATATACGAGTTGTTTTGGAGGTGGGGCCTAATGTAGATTGTAGCGCAACTGCTGACTAAATGAAGATCATGCATCTCTTATGAAATCTTAGGCATGACATTTTTTTTTTTTTTTTTTTTATGTGAAAGTCTAAGCTTAGGTGTCACTAGATAGAGAGAGAATAAAAAGATTAAAGGGAGTCTGGGGGATACATGAGGAGGTGGAGATGAACCTTGCGTTTAAACTCTTGGGTGTTATATGAGTTTGGGAAAACTGACTGTGGAAGGTTGTTCCACAGTCGAGTTGTTCTCGAAAAGAACGAATTACTAAACTGGTGTGTGCGCGAAAATAAGGGCTGTAGATAGTGAGGATGAGCCGAATGGGCAAGTCTTGTGTTGCGGGAAAAACATCGCCGTGAAGGCAGGAGATTATATATTTCGGTGGAACAGTCGTTATGGTAGATGCGGTAGAATTTTACCAGGGCTGTTACATTCCTGCGGTGACTTAGTGAGTCAATTTTGGAGCAAATGACGTCGTCGCCAATGAGTTGGAGAGCGCGGTTCTGCACCTTGTCCAGCCACGCTAAGGTGGTACTCGGTGCCCCTGCCCAGAGATATGAGTTGAATTCGAGGCGGGGCCGAATGTAGGATTTGTATATTATAGCCCTGGCCGACGGCGGAAGGAGGAATTTGCATCTTTTAAGGAATCCCAAGCATTTAGATGCTTGTTTAGCGATTTGGAATATGTGATTACTCCATCGCAGATCTTCAGTTAAAGTTATGCCCAGGATATTGAGGGATGGTTCAGCCATCAGTTCTAGACTGTCCACTTTAATGGGAGGGATTGGGGAGCGCGTTTTCATAGAAAAGAGACAGTATTTTGTTTTCTGTGCGTTGAATTCAACTTGATTCATGAGGCCCCAATCAAGAATCAATTTTATGTCCCTGTTGATTGAAGTGGACATAAGTTCACGATCAAGCAGACAAGGTCTGGCCCGTGCTTGTCTTGCTTTATCAAAGCTATACGAGTAACGCAAAGTACTGTCATCAGCGAAGCTGTGAAGGGAGTTGGATGGAATTGAGAGCAGGTCATTTATAAAAACTAGGAAGAGAGCTGGTGATAGAATAGAGCCCTGGGGAACACCTGCAGAGATGGAGTGGGGATTAGATTCAACGCCGTCCAATACTACCTTGATTGAGCGGTCGGAAAGGAAACTCTCAATCCAATTCTTTAGAAGAAGGTCAATGCCAATAGCATGGAGTTTACTCAATAGAGCGGGGTGCCATACTCTATCAAAGGCCTTGGAGATATCGAGAGCTACCAGGCCGGATTCACCAAAGCGATGAATGTTTTGGTAGAGGTGTTCAGTTAGGCATACAAGGAGGTCGCCAGTAGATCTTTTCGATCTAAAGCCGTACTGCTTGTCATCCAATATTTGGTTGCGTTCAAGATATTCCATAAGCCTTCTGTTTATTAATGTCTCCATGGTTTTGGAGAGGATAGAGGTGATTGCTATTGGGCGGTAGTTAGAGGGGTCGCTGAGATCACCTTTTTTCGGTATAGGCTGAACATGAGCCAGTTTCCAGGAGTCAGGGAAAACTCCGGAGAAGTAAGAAAGGGCGAGGAGTTTGCGCAGAGGTTTAGCCAAAGGTGAAGCGCATTTTTTAAGAACCATAGGGGGAATTTTATCAGGGCCAGTGGATTTATTGGGATCGAGCTCCTTGAGACACTTGAACACTTCACGAGTTCTGAAGAAAACTCTGCCCATTGAGTGAGCAGAACTCTCTACAATGGGGGGTTGCACGGCAGTATCAGGCAAGGAAGAATTGGAGGCAAACAGAGATGCGAGTAAGTCAGCCTTGGATTTGCTTTCTGTTAATACCTTCCCATCGTGAATGAAGGGAGGAGACGACGATGAGTTAAAATTTTTCCTGATGGAGGTTACTAAGGACCAGAAGTTTTTACTGCCAGCAGAGGTGTTAATGAGTTTGTTTCTTAACCTGTCATCGAAGGAGGCTTTGGTTTGCTTGATGGTGGTTTTGCAGACATTTCTCAACCTGATGTACTCACGTCGGGATGAATCGCTCAGGGAATGCCTGAACTCTCTATAGGCGGTTTCTTTGGCTTTAATCGCGTTCATACATTCTTGATTAAACCATCCATGCGGCCTTGGCTTAATGGATTTGGTAGAATGGGGAATGAATAAACGCATTCCTGCCAATATGATTTTTGAGATGCAGAGAGCGGAAAAGTTGGCGTCGCGATTCACAAAACACAGGTCCCAGTCAGCGGCTTGGAAGAAGCGAATAAGCCCCAACCAATTGGCTTTCCCATAATGCCACACAGTTCTTCTAGGAGCTGGTATGGTTGAGACGGATGATTGGTATGGGAAGCTTGCGCTGACCAGGCAGTGGTCTGAGCTGCCCAGAGGTGAATGAACTTCGACGGAGTACCGCGTAGGCTGGGAGGTGAGAAAAAGATCAAGGAGATGGGCCCCTTGATCTGCAGCGTCAGGAACTCGTGTTGGGCACTTAACCAATTGGTGAAGATTATTAGTCTCTGCAAAGAGCTCGGCATCCCGGCCAGAAACACTGGTGCCATTTGAATAATTCAGCCAATTTGTGTTGTGAACGTTGAAATCACCCGCAACAATGATTTCGCACTCCGGGTATAAGGATAAGAATTCGGAGATACGTTCAGAGATAGCGTCAAATGCTAAGGAAGAGGCTTCATTATTTATATTAGGGCTCCTGTATAGAAAACAGACGAAAATGACGTGCTTATGAAGTAAAATTTTGAGGCCGAGGTGGTTAAAGTCAGGCGATGTACTGTTGTACACCTTCTGAAAAGCTACGTCTTTCCTAATATATATGGCAACTCCCCTATGGGGGGAGAGATTATGCACTAATGAGTACCCGGAAACCTGGTAATGATCTAGGACATCATTAGGTAAGATTTGGGTCTCACTTAGCGCGAAGATATGGGGTGAATTGGATAAAAGATGGCACGACACAGAGTCGAAATTCGTTTGAAGCCCACGGATGTTGGCGAAGGCGATAGAAAATCGCTGCTTCGCAAACGCAAGGTTACAGTCCTCATTTGAGGTCGGCGAAGCCGGCGTCGCAGTCATCGGGGCAAACGGAATACGCCTTGCTGGAGTGTTATGCCTCCTAAAGCAAGGAGAATTCCATCAGCAACCGATAGTGGCTACGACGCCGACGAGGCCGAGAGCGGGGTGTGGGGAAAGAGTAGAGGAAAAAAAAAGCCTACTTGTGCAGTCTGTCCGTCTATATCACTGTTATTGTTGTTGGAATACTGTTGATGACTGAGAACTAATTTGCACTTTGCACACACTTTGAACACGGAAAAAAGTTTTGTTTTTGATTTTTTATTTGAACGGGTTTATGGATGTTATTGATTTTATTAATATTTTAATTTATTTATTTGTTTATTATTTAATTTAATTTTTTTGGTCTGTTATATTGTTGAGGGTTTTAATAAATGCGAGGTTCAGTGGCTGACGGCAGCGCACGCCCGCACACCGAGCTGGTTCAGCCGAGACATTAGGAATATGTCGTCATTCAATTAGACTTCCTCGGCTAATGTGATGCCTTAGGATGGTAAAAGACGTATCAGCCATTAGTTCCACAGCGTCCAAGAGTACTGGTGAGAGTCTTATTACAAATAATTCGTTTTTGAGGCATTAAATTCGACCCGATTCTACGGCCCCAATCAAGAATGAGTCTGGCATGTGCTTATCCTATATAATTAAATTCATAAGAGTAACGCAGAGTACCTACCGTCATTGGCAAAGCTCATTTGCGAAGATTAGAAAAAGAGTGGGTGATAAAATTGACTCCTGGGGGACACCAAAGATTCGAAGTTGTGGGATTTAAATTAGCCGCCATCTAATTGTTGAGCGAAACGTTTTTTTGAGGTACTGGGTCCAAAGGTATCGCGGCCACTTAGTTGGTCTATTGTACTATACTTCATATTTGTAGGTCAGTCCGCTTGAACAGGTTCGACATGAAGGACAGACTTATCCGCCTCAAGCCAAACTCTGCAACTGGGGTCTTCTGTCCGCCATATACTCCAGAAGTGGTAAGTTAGGGCGCAGCGTCCAATAATCAAGCTAACAAGTGTCTTGACATCATTTCTACTGCGCACAACAATTTCTTGGCCGCATTATTAGACGGCGCAAGAAGGAGCGACTTATAGTTGACCAAATCGCCGCTTTGTTTTGGTAGGCCTTTATTAAGTTCTCAGGAGTGCATGCCAGTATAGCGTACAGCTCTGCCTTAAAAACAGTAGCTCGGATGAAGGCTTACCGCTCTACTGAATCTGGGGTTTTCAGTGCAGATTTCAGCGCCCACCTGTTCCTCTGTATTTGAGCCATCCATGTACCATACTCGTCCACCCTTCGATACTATTGGAGAAGTCGAGGTTAGTCTTGTATGTGCACGGAAGGTTGCTAGTTACTGTTGGTTACAAGTTTCCAAGAATTTAGATAAAACAAAGTTGAGGCACATTTTTAAGGATCTTAGGACTTTAGATGACGGGTAAAGGTGGTAAGTCGATTCCAGCATGTCATCAAACGTAATAATGAATTTACACCAATATCTAAACTCAACTCGAATGACTCATTCGCAGAAAGTTTTTATTCTCTATTTGCGGCTTCCTAAGCTTTAGTAGCTTCTGTTGAACATTGTACCTCTTCCTAAAAACTTCTTCTAACAACTTTGGGAAAATGCCTCAAAACGTAAACCTCAAGTGTCAATATCTCGAAAACTAAGCGGGATTTCGAAAAATATTATTTCAGATTTCCGTCTTTTTTTATGGTGGTTCAAAATCCATCGCCAAAAAGCGAGCCACGAAAACAGTAGAGGTGCCAATAAAAAAAGAAGAGATAAAAAAAAATTGGACCCAAAAATGGTCCGGCAACATCCGTATTTATTCCTCTTTGAGCTATTCTCAACTGAAATCAGTTGCCGGAATTCGGTCCTCATATTTTGCATACTCAACTACCTCCAGCTATACTATATTAAGGGTTATCTGTCAAAATGCCATAACTAAGCTCAAATTCGTTCAGCTTTCTTACGGCCAGTCACGTCATATTAGGTTCAGGCTTTAAGCCGGGATCCGATCGATCGATTCGTCTATTCCACACCGTTCCGCTGGATCCAATGCTTCCGAAATTTTTGACAATTCAAAATGGAAAGAAGTGAGCTGCTGAGCTATACCAGGAATATCAAAAAATAAAGAAGATATTAAAGAAAATTGTTTTGCCAATGAAGCAAATAGATCCCGAGGTATATTTCCAACACATCTTTTTTCCGTATGGTATGCATGATCTTCTCCTTAATTTAAAAGAAAAAGATTTGACAAAAAAGTCTGTACGTTGGCCTGTAAACTACTCTTACTTTATCGTAAGCACATTTTCGGAAAAGACATTAAACATTTTTTAATTATGTATTTATATATGTTTTTGAGGTTATGCTTTCCGTGGCATTACGAAAAAGTTTAATCAACTTTTCCGTTTCGTTCCAATCCGTAAGCACCACTGGAACAACCTTTCCGAATCGCCATTTAAATTTTAAGGAAACTTCGAGTTTTAACTTTGACAGCTTAGCGGATCGGAACGGTGCGGATTCTGGGATCGCGGCTTTACTCGCGCTGTGCAGAATTCTTTCGTTAAGTCGCCAAATTGCATGCATCATGAAACCATTTACTACGATCTATACGACTTCTGCATAAAATGGAGTGCTTTTAGGAAAGTAAGGAGACTAGTGCAGTATTTTTAAGCATCAAACTTTCGTTGCCATCCGACATCTCGTCTCCACAAATTACTCTTCATGTATTGAAGGTGAGTTCTAACTTTTCCATTGAATTTTGACGATGGAGGGCAGCCGATTTGATTTGAGCCCGATTCGTCCATAAAAAGATGAATATTTAGGCCTCTTTGGTCGTAATTTAGGAATAAGTTGCCCTACTACCAACGCAGGGGTCTGTGGTTCGAAACGTCACAGCGGCATGGTATTTTCTGTCCGCGCCTTAATCAAAAATTCTCTGTCCTTTCTTTTCTGCCATCAATTCTATCTTTGCGACTCACTGTTTATATCCAATTGTTTTTTATAAACACTCAAAACACCCTTTTATAACAGTATTTTATATTTATGTAAACATCACACAAATCCACTCAAAATTTAATAATCTCAAATATCCTAAACTAATTAAACTCAATTAACTAAAAATTGTCCTCCTTCGACTGCCCGACATTGCAAAATGTGCATCGTAACTACCCAAGGACCTTCTTGACCAAACAAAACAAACCTCCTTTTACCGGCATGAAAACGTCTTACAACCTTTCAAAACATCAACAATGTCGCCCTGAACGGTGACTATGCAAATTCCTCGGGTATATAGGCTAACGAGCAAACCATATGCCACCGCAGCAGCCGCCGCCGAGCAAAGTGGACTTCTCCTTGTGCGCTAGAAGAGGACTCACAAGAGCGGAAAAAACTCTCACTGGCAAAAAGGTCCAAGGATCTTGCCATTCGCTTTGCGTCCTGACAGTTCAAAATCGAAATTTGAGCTGTCAGATGTTGAGCTGTGGTCGAAGGTGACGATGAGTTTGCGAAAAAAGAAAGGGATCGTCCTAATCCTTGATGCCTCCATTCAGAGGTTTTTTAAAGAGCACCCTTGACGAACTGCAGGAGGAATGATGATCCGTTTATTTTGGGTATCGGAAGCATGAAATTGGGCAACTCTAATCTCAAGTTCCTTGTTAAGGATTTAAAGGAGATGGCGGCGCGGCGCGGAGGAGGGGGGAATCTGGTGGGAGCAGTTCGATTGGAACATAGTTTTTATTTTGCAGCCCTTATAAGCACGCCGATCCTTCACCCCCACAGCGAGGCCCGGCTACTTGCCATAACAAAAGCACTGACATGGCTCCATAAACTATAAATGGTCATCTCTTCCCCCATCTGAGCCCATTATCCGTCCATATTTAATAGCACCGGCAAGCCCTAAGCCCGAGACCAGCAGCAGCGCGTCCTTCGTTCGGCTCGTGCGGCCCCCTCCGCAGGCCGCAAAAGGAAAAGCAGAAAAACGCACCCCCATCCCAAGCGCCATAAAAAGTTTGTGTGTGCGAGAAGAAAACGGAAAAGCGCACAAAAAACATCCGAGGGGACGGAGTCCGACATCCTTCGCTTCGGCAGGAGGAAAAAAACTGCCGGGAAAATAAAACAGTGGTGGAGGCCATAAGACGGATGAAAATGGATCCTGGAGCGGGCTTCGAGTGCGGAGGGTCGACATCTCTGCCGAGGCGACCGGCGATGGGGGCACGGACGATATCTCAGATTCAATTCGAGGGCTACACCCAACCCCCGGCGCTGCAGCCCCTAACACTAAGCCAGCGGCAACACCAACAACACCAACAATCATGGCCATACATTTTTATGTGCCCTACCGAGGGGTTGGTCGCGGCGAGGGTGGAAATATTTTTAGATGACACAGGAATTCGTGAATTTCATTCTGGGGATAGCGGAAAAAAGTCCCTCCGAGGGCAGTCGATGCGGAAGAGCGAGATGCCAGAAAATCGATATTTTTTATGACTTTTGTCTCGTTTAATATATTCCCTTTGTTTTGCAATCGCCATAAAAGACAATGGCCACTAAAGGAGGATCTGTAGCCTTTTTTCGCATGGAAATCCTCCTTCAAAGACACATTAACTCTACGTGGACTTCTGCAGTAGTATCGCACCCCAACTCGAGGGGGGACGGCCTGAGGAATTTTCCAAGTCGTTGAATTTTCCACACCCAGCAAAAAACGACGAAAACAAATTCTTGAACAGTCCCCAAAAAATGGCGATAAAACTTCTTCTTTATCGCGACAAATCTCGGGAATTCGCTCTCGCCCTTGTCTTCGGGCGGTGGCAGAATGATAAAAAAAATTTGATAAAAAAATTCTTCTTCAAAAAGGGCCAAAGTTCGCCGTAATTTTCCAGGAGAAGGCAAAGAAGCGTGAATTTGCTTTGGGTGTTGACTCGAGCGCATTTTAAAAACAACACAGTTTTCGTGTTTGCGGTAGCGACTTCAATTGTCCAGGGTCAAGTGCAAACTCTGTTATCGACTTACTCATGGGTAAACTTTGGGACCCTAAAAATTTGCCTTTTTATCTGCAGTTTATCAATTTTTTTAATTATTTTTAGTCACTGTGCCTGCAACATTGTCTGTAAATGGAAATTGTTTACTCGTGGGTGTTGTAATCCGATTTCTCTTTGTGTTCTATTCTAATTTTGTTTTGCAGAAAGGATTATCATTTCCAAAAATACAAAAATTTATTTACTAAAACGTATTATTAAAATAATCATTGTTCACACAATTATTAACTGCACATCAAAGAAGTGTGTAGTCAGGCATTGTGGTATTGGAAAACAACACCTTTCCAATTATTCAATTCATTTATTTATTTATTTATTTATTTATTTATGCCAAACAAGGCATGCTTAAACTATATTACACAGGGAAAGTAACTTATGAATATATACATATATCGCTAAAAGTACATTTGCATTTAACAATTTATCACAGGTATATCTTAACTTATGGTACATTAGTTATAGTGTTAGTTCAGGATAATTCGGATGACAGGAAGGATATCAATTTTTTCTTGAAGGATAATTTGCTCATTCCAGGGGAGAAGCAGGAACTGTGGCCATTAAAAATCATACAACATCTGTTCACGGGCTCGTTCTTTCCATATTCGGTCCGATGAGAATATTCCCTAAGCATCTTCGTATGCCTATTCTGACGGACATCGTCGTTAACTTTGATCCTGTCTGACAGAAACTGAACATTGATCCTATCGTTCAAGACGTCCAAAGTAAAGCATGATATAAGCAACTTACGCCTATTAAACAGAGGCATGAGATCCAACACTTTGAGCCTGTCCATGTAGGGTGGTAGGCTATGAAAATCACGCGAGTCGTATAGATTTCTCAGAGCAAAGAGTAGAAATTTCTTTTGCACCGACTCAAACCTGTTACTGCTTACCTGGTAAATAGGATTCCAGATCGGGCATGCGTATTCTAAAATCGGGCGGACTAGCGAACAAAAAAGGGTTTTTGTAACTCGAGGGTTGTCAAATTCCTTGGCTCTTCTCTTTATAAAGCCTAGAAGTTTGCTAGCTCTTGCAATAGTATTATCGTAGTGCAAATTGAAATTTAATTTATTGTCCAGGACAATACCCAAATCTACAATTTGATCAACTGTTATCAGGCTGTTATCGTTCAACTGCCTGGCGCAATCATTCTAGTTATCAACATTCGAGTGGAGAAGCAATCGCCTAACAAATTGGAAGTACCTTATAGTAGACGATTCCCTTACGAGTCATACCACACACATAGCATCACTTTTTTTTAGGCCAATCCTGGCTTCGCACACTTTTACGACGACTCACACTCTTTTGTCACGCTCTTTCACGCTTCCGATTGTCATACGAAACCTACATATTTTACTTCATAAGCTTTATTGAGACGATACAGAAATGGGTCGATTTCATTGTCTTTCGGTATCGAAGATCTAGGGCTATCATGTTTTTAGCGTTCAACTCATGAGAAACCCATACATCAAGCTTCTTTTTGAATCCAGCTTTGTCTAAGTGGTTCAAAACATTTTTATGGTCAATTCCAAGCTGCATACCAGTATCGATATTGATGACATTCCTATCTTGCTGGACTTTTTCAAGAGTTAAACAGTTTTTTCATTGATTGGGCGACTTGGGGAACACAAATGCAAAAAGCGGCCGCCATCTTTGAACCACCATTTTGACTTTTACAAAATCGTCGGATTGCATTTTCACTCCAGCTATACATAATGTGCAAAATCTGATGTTGATCGGTTTTTTTATTTACACTTGATTTTTACTACCCATCTATTTTTCATTACGTGCACTATATATAAATCGATTCTTAAGGAGTAATTTAGTCGATTATATATTTCGACCATTTTGTGTTGGCCTCCATTTTGAGTTTCGAATGACGTTAAACCGCTAATTGCATTCTACTTGTTATGCTCTTTCATTTGATACCCATGTCGGGGGTCAGGGACGCAAATTCAAAAATAAGCCGCCATCTTTGAACCGTCATCTTGATTATTTTACAAATTGGCTAGTTTGCAATGTCAAGCACACTATGCATTTGTGCAAAATTTGAAGCCGACCAGACCGATACTGAGGTGTTTTGAAGAAAAAGGTAACACTGGTCTGCAAAAAACGGGTCATTTTTTCTCCTTCCCAATTTAATAGTCGTATCCTAAGTTTTTTCGCGCTGAATCCGAATCCGTTGGCCAAATTGCCCTATCACGTCAGGATTTTGAGCAATCTTAATCTAAAAGTGCCAAAAAGCGTGTTTTTTGCACTTTTGCGCGTTAAATATCTCAAAACTATGGAATGATAGGGCAAATCGGACAACGGGATCGTTTTCAGCATGCCAAAATCTACAGAAAACCATGTCGAAAGCGTTAAATTTGAAAAAACTTTTTTTGTAATACTGAAAAGAAAAACTTCGGTGCAACGATGATATCATGTGTTAATAAAAATCGTCGATTTCGCGCCAAGAAGTTAAGAAACTTAAGAGAAAAAGTACTGTTAATAATGCATATTTTCGATAAAAATGCCAAAAAACAAGAATTTCAGATGGAAAATTACAAAAACTTCTAAATGGAGTCACTCAAGTTTCTGCTCTTTATAGTAAACAAAAGAACATACAATTATCTAAATAACAAGCCTAATTTTGTTGCTGTGCGTTAATCGGTATAGGAGATATTAAGGTTTTATGTAGTGATTAAACACTAAAATAAAAGGTGGTCTGCTAGGCAATTGGCACCGGCACAGATTCGACAGACCTGTATTTTCTTGTATAAAATTTGGTTGTAGTTTGAAAGTCTTACTTGATAGGTCAGTTGCAGTACCAAAACTACAACAAAAAAAGTGGTCTGCCAAGGCAATAGCATCAGATTTGACCAGGCTGACCAACATACTCTACTCGTTAGGTCACATTTTTTGTAGCCAGCTCTTGGACTATAAGTACGCAGCATTCTTACATTCAGAATCCTACTACTACCAGGAGTAATAATGACAGTATTTTTAAGGCGTAGGCGTAGAGAGTTTCATTGCCGGCATTTCGTATCCTCCAGGCTTTTTAAACTAAGAACGACATCTGACGAATGGCCCTATGTATGTGGATGGCGCTGGATTTGCTGATTCGAGTTGGATTTGAGGACACAGAGCTTTTTTGCGATATAATGCGCACGATGACAGAAAGACAATGATTGAAAGAATCGGTTTATCTAATCTAATTCATGCACACTTAACGGATTCAACTCCGGACGTCCAAAAATCTGGTGGATCTGAAAACATATCATAAATCTATCCAAAATCATGGGGACAATAAGCTGTGAATGGTGAATTAAAAAATGGCAAAAATCCCATATAAAAAGCACTTTCAGTTTTTCCTCAATTTTCCATTTTTTCGGGAAACTTTTTTAATTTCTCTTTCCTGAAAAACCTTATTCGGACTATTACGAACATTTTAAAAAATTGTACCTTCCCAACGAACAACACCACTTATCGAGTGGTCCAAAACTATCTTATCTTTCAATCTGAAATCAATCACACACACATTCACAAAATTTCATTAAATTTTTTTGGGCAGTTTTGCAGATTAGCGTGTACGATCGTGATATGTGATTTCTATGTATTAAGAATGAGAATCCAAGATAGTGTTAATCTTAGAAAAAGTCTTAGAAGAAGCTACTGCGACTCAATCTTGGAGTTTGTCTCATAGAATGCCTCAATCAAAGTATGCATCACTCAGGTATGTCTACTCTGGTCTGCGATTCAACGAAGTGGGATGTAACCCAAGGTTTAGCGAGCAGGCTTGACTTAAATCATCTGTGCGAAAATTCTCTCAGCCTTGGAATTCCTTCCATAGCCCTTTGACGTAATCCGGATTCATCAATTACCCATAACTACTAGACTCCTGTTGGTAAACAGTATCTCGTTTCATTTGAATCCCGGAGATAGACTTTTTAAGATGGAGACTGAGCCACAGCAAAACATCACTTTCATCGCTATGGTTGATGTACATAGTTCGAAATACTTAGCTAATATCTACGCAAACTAATCTCGGCACCTTGACCAAATGCCTCTCGGTAGTTTTCTGTGTAGCTTCAGTCCTCGATATTGGATGTCAAGAATGCTGGGTACGATAAGATACCCCCCCCCCCCTCTTGTTCACACACACTTCTGGATTGTTAAGACACCGTTTTGGCCTTCATGGTATTTTATTTAACATGACGCTTCCAGGCCAGTTTCTAATCCAGCTATACGCTCAAATATTAGATCATCCGAGTCACATTGGCCTCCGATTGAAAAGCTCCAGGGGCAAAAACTGCATACTTCTATGTTTGTTAGTGAAAACGATATCGTCTGTCATGGAGGCGTTTAGAGTCATTCGCACATAATTCCTCATGATATCTGCGGTAGCACTCATAGACCTGCCGCTTGTCATAAACACTATATCGTGGGGATTTCCAGCAGTGTGCACGACCTGGTATCCTCTACCCTCCTAAGCAAAGAATCCACAGTAATCTTACACAAAAGAGGTGGTAGAATCCCGCCTTGTAGGCATTGTGCGAGTTCGGAAACGTAGAGCTGCAGTCATTCTGCAATATTCAGCTACAAACTTCCAATTGCTGAATACTGCAGAATGACTGCAGTCCTGCATTTTCGGATTAGTACATCCTTTGCTGAATCCTCTTTAAAGGCTCCATGTCATTATTACACCCACACTACGATATTGGCTCGCTCAGTTCAGTCGCAATTGCTATACATACAGCTCCCCTTTTACGCGTTACAAACAAGGAATCGAACAACTCGATCTTGGAACAAACAATGGGCGAGTTTCGATATGCATCACTGCGGTATCACTGCAATATTCAGCTACAGACTTCCAATTGAAGTATGTAGCTGAATACCGCAGTAACACCGTAGTGATGCATTTCGAAACTCGCCCAATATTTCCATTCTCAAACAATATCTAAAAACTCACACCCTCACCATAATCACCATATCCTACAACATCCTCGCTACTTCTTATAATCATAAATCTATTCTCTCCTTTGAGATAATTTGATGGACTGATAGTACAAAAAGTGATTCCTAAGCTTAGAACTACCCCATAAGAGAAAGACTAGTGTTCACGGTTCATTTTGCAAAGTGTTAAAATAAAATAAATATTTCGAATGAATGACTAGCATGAACACAGATAAAACTAAAAACAGAAAATAAAATAAACAGACTTTTTTACTTATAATGGATTAAAAAATATATACATAACTCAAAGGATTGCGGGACGAATGTTCTTTAATAATTACATTACATCGAACGCCTCTTCCCCACTTAAAAAATATGCCATGAAATTGTTGCAACAAAATCGAACAAATCCCGACAATTTATTGCCAATAATAAAATCACAACCAACTGCAAATGCGTCAAAATGCAGCCCAATAAAAGCCCGCGGGGCATTAAACTGTAAAATAATAAAAAAAGAAATCCTTGAAATGATCCTTAACAAAAAATTCCCCGAACTGATCATGAAAAACAAACAAAAAATCAACCAATCAGGATCGACCATTTTCACATTTCACACTCACCTCTCTGCTCTCACGCGAGAATCTCAAGTGAAGAAAACCCAAGTTCATTACCACACCATGTTTCGGAAAACCTTCGCGGATACACACGCACACCAGAAAGTTGGATGAATTTTTGAAAAAAGGACATCAACAAAGGATCAAAAGTGTACTTGAGACACACAGGAGTTCGGATTCGGAACACTTGCAAGAGGCTGGATACGTAGGCAACACGAAAACAGGAGAAAGAGAGAGAAAGTATATAGGAGACTTTTGTTGTGTTTGTTGCCGAACGAATGAATTGTCCGAAAATGAACTCCGAAATGAATTTTTGTTTTTCTGCATTTGTTTGTGTGCCGGAAGGAAATTTTTTTTACTGAATCGAATCGGACGGAGGCGACGAAAATATGAAAAACTGAAAAACTTTTTTCACAACTCCACTTGGAGCAAAAATCTCAGTCGTGTTCGATGCCTCGTCAGGGAAAGGACGTGCACGCGGTCAAAAAATAATAAAAAAAATTAAATCGTTGCTTTTTTAACACACACACAGACAGCCACTAAAAATAAGGCGAAATTTATTGTTGATGTTTTTATTTAAATTTATAATTAAAAATTGCAAAACGAAAAAATAAAGTTTTTCTCAAAAAATACAAAAAGTGTGAGTGCGAGGAGGAGGGCGAGTGTTGCAAGTGTTTTTCTTTCGGCACAGGACGACAAAAGGATTTTTTTTAGTTTGCACAGTTAAAAAAAGGATTTTTTGTGCGTTGTTGCGGTGTCGTTTTTTTTTTGTGTGCATTTTTGACTGCTTTTGTGATTTTTTTTCGCCATAGTTGATGGATTAAGAGTAGCAGAATCCGAGTATTTTTAGAGCCAAGGAATCGGTTTTTTGAAGGTAAAGGATTTTTTTTACTTAGAATTACTAGGGTTAAGGTTAAGGTCTATTTTTTGCGCACAATTCCTGTTTTTTTTTGTGTTAAAATTCCTGTAAAATTCCAGAATATTTGTATAAACCACACAAATCTAAAATTACAGTAAAAGTAAACAAAGAAAGACAATTGCACAACTTCGAAAAAGTGCATTTCTTCGTTTATTTTTTTATTTTATTAAAAAAAAACTATTCATGATTTCTCATGATGTTTAAAATTAGAAATTTCACAATATTTCAAAGTCACTAAAAAACTTGGCAAAATGAGCTGCTGCACCAACCACAGGAGCTTAATGTGCATATAGTACAACACAAGAGCACTATACTGGGGCCCCCCTTGCGCCTCCTGCACCCCTTCGGAGCCAGAACTTGACCTAAACTGCAGCAGCACATGCAGCCCCCGAGAAAAGAGTTTTTTAAGAGATGCACTCGCCGCCTCGATCCCTCATTAATAAATATGCCGAAGCGGAGGAGCCGCTTTCCCGTTGGCGGCTAACGTTTTGTTTATAATAATTTCTCAATTTCGGACTTGGCCTTTAGATGGATTTTTTGTTCGTTTTGTTGTTGGTGTTGTTGTTGTTGGTGCTCCTTTTTTCGGAACCTCTTGTTTTTATGCTTGTCCGAAAATAGAACGTTTTTGTAATTTAGCAAAACTATTGCAAAAATAATTAAGGTGCGATTATGCAGTTTTTTTCTGCATTTCGGATCTGGATGTTTAATGGCGCATTTTAAAAGATAGAACAGCTGCCATGGAATTATTGTAATTATAGAGAGTTTTTAGAAGCTATAGTTTGTTGTTTCTTTCGGTCGTTTTATTTTTTTTACGTAAAAGTCTAAGTTTAGGTGTTACCATTTATACTACTAGTCCGTAATGTCGTTTGCGTCATAGGGCAATGTCTAGTTAGAAATCTTAGATCGAAGGATAGGATTGTTTAAGGGTAGACTAGGGATGCTTGAGAAGGAATCGACGAACATTGCGTTTGAACTCTTCGATGTGGTATGAATTCGGAATAACTGACTGTGGAAGGTTGTTCTGCAGTCAAGTTGTTCTTTCAACGAATTCCTAGACCGAAGTGATCGCGAAAATATGGGCTGTAGACTGTTCGACTAGGCCGAACGAGATGGTCTTGTGTTCAGGGCCGAATTTATAGTTTAGGCGCTCCTAGATCCAAGAGTTTTGCCGCCCCCTCTACATTCCACCGCTGGGACCAGATTGAAAATAAAACTATAAAAAAATGAAGAAACGCAAAAAACGACTACTGTTTGATCCGATAGCTGGCAGCCCGAGCGGGACGTCCCCGCAACAGATACGAAGCTGTCGGTCGCTCTCGATATTCTTTAGCCAGGTTTTCTTCGATGCCGATCGCTGGATTCTCCAGCCTGCGGGACGGTCTCGCCAGAGAAGTTTACGTGGCAAGCGGTCATCATTCATTCGGCAAACATGTCCAAACCAACATAGTCGACGCTTTTGCATTTCTTCTTCGATCAGTTTGCTAATCGCATCTTTGTCTGATTGTCTTTGACTGAATCGGAAGGATCAACGTTCGGTAAAGGCGTACTTTTGTTTCGATGGAAATATTTGTTCGTTTCCATATGCACTACTTGAGCGAGGCGAAGGTTGCTGTTGCCTGGCCGATGCGGCTGTGAATATCGAACGTCGATGCTACTTTCATTTCCTCAATCAATGAACCCAAATATTTGATCCTTGAAACCTCTTCGATTTCGGTTCCATCAAGGTGAACCCTGGCTCTAGATCCGTCCGTTGGAGCACTTTTCCGCTTTGATTTTTAACCCGTATGACTGGGTTATGCGGGAAATGTCGTATAAGATGTCCGTTGCTTCGGCATCCGTGTCGGCGAACAAGGAAAGTCGGTTACGAAGTTGTTGTCGTCATATCAAACTCCGAGTCGTTGAGCCATGGTACGACGCTTGGAGAAGTTGGATGATTCTTATTGGCACGCGTTCTGTTTCCAAGGCTCCCCACAAGCTGTTCCAATCGATGCAATCGAAAGCGGATTTGAAATCGATGAATACGACGGCAGTTCGTTTAAAACGGATTCCTATAACACGCAATTTTTTGGGAAGTCACTCGCGTGTTATACGTACTTCTATTCTCTCTAAAATAGATAGATAATAATCAGTAAAAATCAATAATCAATAAAAATCTGCACCACATGCAGTACGGTTTGGGCCTAAAAAATGTACTGGTCACCTTCAATGCCTACCGGAGTACCTCAACCATTGCTTTATATTAATGAGTCTGGGTTGGTTGCTCTTGGTTTCTTCAAGGCTTTAGAATATAGCCTCACACTCTTTTGAATAAGCTCGAATTTGTTATCAACTCAATTATAAAGAACTGGATTAAGAGTTTTCTTTCTGGCCTTTCAATCAAGATAGACGAATCTAAACTCTACACTATCGCGGTTGATGTTGCGGAGAAGTCAATTTTATCACCCGGTCCTTTTCCCAATCTATTCTTTCAAATTGAACCCTGGGATTGAAGAGGATTCAAGTTCCTCGTTTATCCAGCTTCGCCAGTATTCATCAACATTTTTTTTTTTTTTTTAAAGTAGACCTGGCTCTTTCGACTTCAATCGCAGTTCGTTGTGCAAAGTCCACGAATGTCCATTTTCAGCGAATAAATTTATTGCAAATACTTCATGACACCCAAATATATATAGTATTCTTAATTCAACGTTATTCTGGTTAGAAGGACTACCCGAGTAAAAATGAAACTCGCCCGCACCTACCATGCGGCAGTCACGCGCGAATAGTGTCAATTGACACGGGTGAGTCTAATTTTTAATCAAGCAGGCATGCTATTTGCGGGCGTCGTGCGGACTAGTGCGTGCCTATGGCAATAGCATACTCAGTAGACCGGTTCTCGTTGGATTGCGTAGGTCAAGCAGCATTGCTCGTGGTTAGTTCTTAGTTGGAGACTGCTTGACAAAACAACACTTGCGTGTGCAATTGGTCTATGCCTTGGCGGGAGCGTACATGCCTATTTGTTTGCGATGCGTGTTAGGTGCGGGCGCGTGCGTGCTTGTAAGAAAATTAATCAACTTAATTATTTTAACTTGAGTAGGGAAGGCGCCTGACTACTATCCAAAAAGCTCGTGGTTTGATACCACTCCGCGACATGGTCTATTACCTTTGCACTTGTTCCACCAAAGATAACATTCCCTCTTTTCTGTCTTCTCCCTTTAAAGTAACATCCTACCTTTTCTTCAGCCATCGCCTTTAAGCAAAATAAGCGAAGAGGTCAACTCCTGTAAGATAAAGGGTCGTCCATTAATTACGTGGGGTGTTTAAGGGGAGGGGGGGGGTGTCGAGCCGAATCTCACCCAATTTCACACAGTGGAGAGGGGAGTCTCGGCTATTAGATTATTGGATTAGATGTCGCTATTCGTCAAAAGCATACAGGGTGCCTTCTAAGTCTGTTATGAAGGATGGCTGAAAAGAGCTGCTTTTTGTTTATCGAATGGAGACGGTCATTTAATCGACATTGTAAAATAATAAAACTGATTTGAAATAAATGGTAGAGAATATCCCAAATAAATCTTACTTAGATGTCAAAATTGGCTAAAAAATATCAGAGTTATTCAATGTTGAAATACCGAAGGTCTAGATGGCGCACACCATAATGTAGCAATCAGCGCAGTGAATCCATAATTGCACCGCAAACAACTCACAAAACACCATTCGGGGGTTTTTCAATTTATCTTTGCAATTGAACTAAGGCTGAAAAGGATATTAAAAGATATTAAAGTCAAATTGTGGCCACTTCTACATGGCTTCAACAAGCCATTCCAGCTCATCACGTCACTTCCCAAATAATCCATGCCTCATCTCCTTTCTCTTTCCACCGCATTAATCCTTTCTCCCTTTCTCCTTCACAAAATACAAATATTCAAATGATACCCTAAACACTTTCCTTGCATTTGCACTAAAGCCGGTCCTCAAGGCAATAAAAAACTCGTTCCACGAAAACTGACCAGCAGAAAAAGGATATTTGAACTGCCTCTTTCGAGTCTACCTTTTATTTGCTCAAACCCAGATTTCGGGATGACTTTTAGGCAATAAAAATTAAATAAAAATTTTCCAGTTAAAAGGATAAAAACAGGAGGGCGACGAAATTGCTGGGTCCATTATTGATGCGAAAAACAGTTGTCTGGCGAGTAAAATTTCCAAGGATTAAGGACATGGATTTGGACGATTTTTACGTCCGACAACTGAAGGAAGAAGAGTTAGTCACAACATTTTTTTGTTACCTGGAGTTCAAGTAATTTGCATATGCAAACTCTGTGGACGTGCCATAAAAAAGACGAGGTGAAAAGTTAATTTTTATTGGGGGTGTAATTTAATAGGGATGAAAAAAACCAGTTGTATCCCTACTACTGGACTGTGACCAGATTTAAGGCGATTAGGATTAAGGTTACTGGTGTTGACTCTTTTAGTTAGTTCTAGTTCGTTGTGAAGTTAACGTGTGATTTTTTACGTATCTTCAAAAGTGAAGAGAAAATTTTGTTTTATGTAAAAATGGTGGTGTGCAGTAAGTGTCATATTTTTTGATAATTTCTTAGTTTCTTTATCGGAGTAATTTTATATTGAGAATGTTTGGGCCGTGTATCAAGGAATTTTCGTCTATAATTTGATTTACTAAGCTCTGCATTAATGAAAATTGGAAAGTGAATTTCGTGTCTGAAAACTTTTAGTTTCAGTGGAATTTTCTGGATTTACTAAGATTGTTCGTTTCGCTTCTGATACATATTTAATTCTTGCCTCAAAAATCTTCAGTGGTGTTTTAATATAAAGAACAATTGCTAAGGAATGCGATAAACACCCGGTAATATAAAATTATATAACCTCTGTTTGAAAGTGAATCACAAGGATTCTAGGAGGATTAATTCACTGATATTCCCTATTTATCGAATCAACTACAAATCCCAAATCCGATCAACTACAAATTACAAATGGCGTAGTTTTACTGATATACTTTGCCACTTTCGTTTTTCATTTACAATTTACTCATTTTTGAAAATATCAGCTCAATCTCCACTTTTCGTTTTTCCTTCCTTTCAATGCACTCTTCATCTTTTTGAGTATGTATCGTGAATAGATTTATTTTAACCCCAACCTACAATAAACTAGCAGAAAATGAAATTTAGAATGTGTTTATTATGTTGCTTGGTTTTACAAGGTATCCATTGGTATGCCCTCGATTTACAAGGTATCACACCCTTGGCTTACACGATAGATACAGCCCTCGCAAAATCGTGCACATGAAAACCATTTATAAAGGTAGAAGGATATTTCCAACTAAACTCAGCGTAAAGATCGGTGAAATTAATTCAATAACAGAAGAGGCGCTTTTTTATGCGGAGGACTAAAACTGATCTAATTGTAGTGTTGACGATATTTGTCGCTACTAGCAAAAACCCACGTGCGGGTTGATTTTGGGTACCATATAAAAACTTAGAGTTACCGAACTTCCTCCGGCTCTTACCGATCGAACTTTTTGGATGCGATAGATGACATTGTTTAACCTCGTGATGACTGTGGAGAGCCCCTTTCATTTTCTTTGTAGTTTTGGCGAGTTACGGTGTTCGTTCGAGGATTTTATAGGTAGACTCAATCGCCTTCCTTAAATCCAGATCTGTTCGCCCTTACGTCGTAGCGGGTCTTCCTTCATCCTGTTGCTGGCATGGTTTGCCGAATGGATGATAACCGCTTGCCACGTAAACTTCTCTGGCGAGACCGTCCCGCAGACTGGAAAATCCAGCGATTGGCACCGAAGAAAACTTGGCTAAAGAATATCGAGGGCGACCTAAAGAATCAAAGATTATCAGTTACCGAGGCTCGAGACACCGCCAAAACCCGAGAAGAATGGAAGCGAATCGTGAATAGAGTTCGGGACCCAGCGGCACCGACAGCAGCGTATCCGTTGCGGGGACGTCCCGCTCGGACCGCCAGCTAACGGATCAAAGAAGAAGAAGAAGAAGCTGGCAAATTACAGATTTCCTCGGAACGTCTCGTGGATTTCCGTTCATTTTACTTTTAGTGTAGAGGAGTATTGACTAGTGGTTGACATGTTTCCGGCGCGATTCCAAACTTTAAATAACATGGCAGCCTAATCTGTTTCCCGAAGACCCGCCCTTACAAGCACCTGTCCGGTAGCACTGTGGATAGCTGAGATCTCCATAAAAATTTCTACCTATTTTAAATTTTCTGTTCTGGTCAGAGGAAATTGAAGAAATTTCCTACATTTTAGAATGTGGCTAACTTCACGACAATAGGTGAAATCACCAGGTTACACTATGGTTAATGTTCTTCCATTTGGTGCTAGGATGTGAAGATTTTCAGATTTCCCAACACTTGAACGACCCACATACAGAGCTGACTGCGAAGTGACTCTTATTGGCTCCAAAATTTTAAATTTTTTAAGTTCTGTAAATAAATTCGTTATTTGCTACCTTAAAACCCCCTAGATATCCACTTTCATTGGAATCGGAATTATATTAAAAAAATTCGTCGTCATATTGGCGCGGCCATTTTGAATTTATATGTTTTGACCAAAAATTCGTTATTAGCGACCTTAAAACCCCTAGATACCAACTTTCATTGAACTCGGAACACAATTTGCAAATTTCATATTTAGATGGCCATTTTGAATTTCGGTCATTTTTCGGCGGCCATGTTGAATTTTGAAAATCGGACTTCGAGGTGTTTCATGGAAGGCCCCCACCGAAATTTCGAAGTTCTGCGATGACTGGTGGTCAATCTTAACCCGTAACCGTAACCGTTCCATGTAAACTCTTTTACGATTTCACCTCCGATCGAAGTGATTTAATTTCAGCGTGTTTTTGCAGCCTCAATGAATAGAACAACTCGACTGTAAAATAATCTCCCGCAGCCAGTATTTCCGAACTCGTACAACACCTAAGAGTTCAAACGTAAGGTTCATCGACATTTTCTTCTACACCCTCCAGACCCCCTCTAACCTTTCCTATTCTTCTTTATTCTTCAAACCAAGCTTACTACTAGATATTGCACCATGACCTGAACGACATGACGGGCTAGTAGTATAACGGGTTACTCCTAAGCAACATGTTTGAAAATAAAGTTTACCTAAATTTCCTATGAATTCTTATAAAATTTTTCGTTGCATTTAAAAAACATTTGTTCCACGTCCGGTATAAATTAAAAAATATCGGACGCCTGAAGGAAACTGAGAACGTCGACGCCCCACTGCGTCGGATGTGTGGGAGCAGGATCGCCCTTCCCAATTTGTTTCCAGGGAATTGCATCGTGCCGATATTAATTTTTTCACTGATGCCCCGGTTCTGCGCTGAAGTCGCTGTCACGTCACGGATATGTGTTTATCGACCTTTTCCTTCTTTGTAGCTAATTTCTTGGATTTTATAGAGTTGTTATTTAATGGTTATATAAACACTTGATTATAATTGAAATATTTGTTAATATATTTAGTTTATTAAAATATTTTTTGTACGGATTGCGACCCTCTTATACCTGTTCACACTGACCCGAAATTAGTTGATTCTAGAAAGTGATTTCTAAATTATGTGGAACCCTTTGCATTGAATTGAAATGATTTCGTTTGACAGTTCCGCATGTTTTCGATATTTTTGCCCCAATTTAAATGGCAATTCTTTTTCTAACAAAGCCCATAGTTTTTTCTTTTATTCTTTAGGGTGATGTTTACTGCCAGACTTAGGCAAGGGTATAGAAATGCGCTTATTCGGGATTTTATCATAAACATCAACCTAGATAGTTCCGTTTAAATTCCAAGATTAAGATACGGTAATGATTCACCATTTGTACGATATATTTCGAAAGTCAAGTTGCAACAACAGTGCTATTGTTTGAATAGCGTGAAAAGATTACACTGAGCAATATTACTAATCACGGATAAAGGTAATCCTAGATTTAAGATTATTTAAAAAATTAACTCGCCGAAAATAGCAAGATTTGTTTGCTTATTTGACTATTTTTTGTCCTTTAAAGTTCAATTTGCGTTTGTATATTTAAAATAAAGCCGCGTTTACATCGCAAAGTCAACGCGAAAGTGCACTTTGAAGTTCTTTTATCGCACAGAAATTTGTATGCTTTTTTCTCTGTTGCACGAAAGTTTCAGAACTTTGCAAAAGAGAAGAAAGCATACAAATTTCTGTGCGATAAAAGAACTTCAAAGTGCACTTTCGCGTTGACTTTGCGATGTCAACGCGGCTTTTAGTTTAAAAATCAGTTCTATTTCAATGAAACAGTCTATGGACGATATTTTATTGCTAAAGATCTACAAAATCCTGAGAAATTAATCTCATTTTTGTAAAATTGCACGAATTGTTATTAAATACTTAAACTATGTAAGATAAAAAACGACCCTAGCTCATGTTCTCCCTGTAATAAAACCTAAAGAAAAATAATTTTTTTTAATTTTGCCGGTCAATTTTCTCACCGATTAATAATACAATAACGGGGTTCCATATTACATCGCGATAACAGACAAAAAGATAAAAAAAAATTGTAGGGATACCGAATGAGGATTGTTGGACCTAATAATATGCCATTTGGGTGCTGCTCCCTTTGCTAATTTCTCAGCCATAAATAAAGTGAAAGCCTCTTCGGCCGGTTCCTTCTGCTCCGCCATACAGTTACTAAGAGCCATTTAAAAGATCCCCAGTAGAATTATTTCTCCTAGATCTTAACGTTTTATGTTTTCACATGAAAATTTTCGATAAGATAGCGACAAAAATTTATTTCCTTCTTGATGTTCACATTTTTCCATCATTACCCACCCCCTGCCGTTGCCACCGCCATATCTTGAGCAAGTGCTGGCCTGGCAGCATCACCCTTCTCCCATTCCTGGGTATCATATCTTATGCCTAGCTATCAACATAGCGAAGGCTTACACACAGAGTACGTAAGATTTTGGGTCCTATAAAAGCCATTCTTTTCCACAATCACCCATCCCCCAAATACCAATCGGTTTAAGTGAAGAGGAAAAGCAAAAAAGGGAGGAAAAAAATTACAGAAAGTGAAAAAAACTTCCCCTCGGGTTGTTTATCACAGAAAACTCTCTACAAGTCGGGAAATTCGTATACGGGGTTGGCTGGCCGGGAGGGAGAGGGAGTCGAGGGGGATCAACCGCATGAACCCCCTTGGCTGAAGGGCGCTGAGGGATGAGGTAAGAGCCGAAAATTATTGAGAGGGGAAAAAAAGTAAAAGAACACCGAGGAACGGGGCAACCAGGAGCGCTCTGGTCGTGTGTATCGTCAGTCAATGCCAATGCGCTTATATACTTAGGATTTGAGTTTATGTACCAGGGGGAGAAATCCCTTTGATATAGCAGCGGTGTTCGAGAGACCGGACTCGAGAGGAACGAGGGTACACTCCCTGCGCCGGGCACGCGCAGTCCTCGCGCCCGTACAGTTCTTCTGTACACGCGTTTACAGTTTTTTTTATTATTTACGGGGTGGGGGTTGGTTGATGCTTTTTATTGACAACAAAAAAAGTAAAGCAAAATGGCGCTTGAACCGCATCAATTTCATGCTTTTGGGAGGAGTTAGTTTTTTTACCATACCCCCCATACAAAAAAACCATATTCCATATACCGTTTTTTATTAACAAACCCTTATTTCAATTTCAGATTCCAATATGCAGAACTGGGATTCTCTGCCGCCAGCTAGCTACGAGCACAACTGGTATGGAAACATGTTTCCCGTGAAGACAGAGCCGCAAACTTCTGGGCTGGCAATGGATCACTATCTAGGTATTAAGCAGACACAAGCGATAGACATGAGTTCACTAACACCATCCCCACGAATGGATGGGGGTGATGTGCACAACTTCTTAGACAATGGATTATCAGCGATGAACAATCACCACCCGTTGGGCTTCAACCCCCTAACGCCGCCGGGCCTGCCGAACGCTGTTATTCCATCAATGAATTTCCATCATGAAATGCAACAGGAACAGAATCAGAATCAGTCCATCCAGCAGCAGCATGGTGTTCATCATCACAACCACCACCACCCTCACAACCATCATCACCAACACAATCAACAATCGCCAGATGTAATGCCGAAAATTGAAAATAATTCGCTTACACCGCGAAACACCCCGCCAATGGATGTTACCCCACCAAAATCACCGAAAATCCAATTCACCACCGAAACACAGGAAAAGGATAATGAATTGACATCGAATTCCAGTGAGGACACGCGATTTTTAGAGAGCGAGGACGACGAGTCAATTCGCATGCCAATTTACAATTCGCATGGCAAAATGAAGAATTACAAGTGTAAGCACTGCGGATTTCTGGCCATAACAAAAGTATCATTCTGGAATCACGTCAGGGCGCACATGAAGCCGGAGAAGATACTGCAATGTCCGAAATGTCCATTTGTTACGGAACTGAAACATCATCTGGAATATCACATTCGGAAGCATAAAAATCTAAAGCCATTCCAGTGCGACAAGTGCAACTATAGTTGCGTCAACAAATCAATGCTCAATTCACATCTCAAGTCGCATTCGTCAGTGTATCAGTATCGGT
Organism: Thereva unica; assembly: GCA_949987705.1. Lineage (NCBI taxonomy): Eukaryota > Metazoa > Arthropoda > Insecta > Diptera > Therevidae > Thereva > Thereva unica. Next base: position 7,572,728 of record OX465283.1, read on the forward strand.
GTGCTGATTGCGATTATGCTACAAAGTATTGCCATTCGTTTAAGCTGCACTTGAGGAAGTACGATCATAAGCCAGGGCTAGTTTTGGATGAAGATGGCGCTCCAAATCCAGCGGTTGTGATAGATGTGTATGGGACTAGACGTGGACCGAAGATGAAGGGTGGTAGTGGTAGATCAACGAAAAATAATAAGCAAGAGAGAAAAGAAACATCAACAACACAGTTACAACAACAGCAGCAGCAGCAACAGTCGTCTCAGTCGTCACCAGTCAAAGCTCAGATTCCGCCGATATTGATGGGACATCAGCAGAACCCAATATCGTCGTTGCTGCCCAATACAATTGCTAACATGCTACAACAGAGCAGGAATATGCCTTTCTTTCCTTACTTGAATCTTAACCTACAGATGATAGCCGCACAACATCAGGCTGTGCTGGCACAGCTATCACCGCGCATGCGTGACGCAGCCTTACATTCCTTGAGTAACTTAAGCTCTGGTGATGATCAGAAGGATAATAAACATGAGGATGATGATGATAATGATGACGATGAAGATGACGAGAATGATGATCGGAAATCGGAAAGTAGTGCGATGGATTTGTCTCAGACGACACCAACAAAAGTATATCCACAGCTACAACAGCGAGATGATCATGAACTACCTACGACTGTTGACGAAATCAATACCCCAACAATAGCATCATCGAGCAGTTCTAGACGAAAAGGAAGAGTATTGAAACTTGACTCAACAACCCTTCAACAAGCAAATGATTCACCGTTGACAACTAATGAGAATCATCAAACAAAACCATCAATGGATGTTGATTGCAACAATCGACTAACCGAACCAAAACAAGAGAATACCCAAAGTGATAATGATGATGATAATGATGCTAATGAACAGCCCTTATCACCAACATCATCGTCATTCGATGATCAAAAGTTCAATATCGTTTCAACCGAATCAGCTGATAGTCAGAGTAATATCGCTCAACAGCAGCAACAACAACAGAATCAGAATCACCATCAACAACAGCAACAGCTGCAGCAAATGGCTGGTATATTCGAGTGCAAGTACTGTGATATCTACTTCAAGGATGCCGTTCTATACACCATTCACATGGGCTATCATAGCTGTGATGATGTATTCAAGTGCAACATGTGCGGAGAGAAGTGCGATGGTCCAGTGGGACTATTTGTTCATATGGCAAGAAACGCGCATTCATGAACGACTTTCGTTAAGTTCACCACGCGCGCATTTTTCGTTTAAAAATGCCCCCAAAAAAACTAAGGAAAACGTTTCCTAGTTTTTTCTATTAATTATTATTAGTTTAACAAAAAAACAAAAAATATTAATTATTATTAATAATATGACTAAATTATTTTTTGAAAGAAATTGATTGTAAATATTTAAAATGAAAACGAACTGAACGTAAAAATTTCGTTCGTTTTGAAATTGTATAAAATTGAAAATGGATTTTAAATTTATTTTTTAAAATGCAAAATGCTAAAAATGATTGTACAAAGAATTTATATTTTTTTAGGTTAAGAATTTATTTTTTTTGGTTTATTATATATTAAGAATTTTGTTTATTATTAGTTAAGTAAGATTAAAAATGATTGTACAGAGAGAAAACTAAAATTTATGCTTATATTGTCGAAAAAATTTCGAAGATTGTGTTAAATTGGAAAATTCGTTTTGTAAGAAATCTCGTTCTAGTCGAGAGATAGATTTGTGTGTTGCTAGATTTTTGAGATTATTTTTTTTATTTTTTAAATTGAAGTGAAATGAGAAGTAAAATATATTTTAATGTGCATTAAAAGAAAATTTTATATATTATAAAATAAGAAAGGATTTTTAAAATTATGCTATGATATAATACGGCAACAGGGCATTTCATAAGCAATATGTATTCATAATGCTCAAATTTAACGTTCACTACAACATTTAGTTTGATGGTATTTGTTAATATTTCTTGCAAACTGCGAGTTTTTGTCAAAATGTATAAAGTCTGTACGATTTTGATTATTTCAAAGGCTTGAACTTGATGCAAATGAAAACAAATATCAAATACAAACAATATGTGACCTTCATAATCACAAATCGTTAGTTGATTGTTAAAGAATATAACATAATAAACGAAAGTAACTTACATTATCACACTTCCACATTATTTTCTGTCATTTGGAAAGTTGTTGCTTTTTCATTCAATGCCAAACGACCAAGAATTCGTGTATGATGCAAGAAAAAAAGAAGGGCCTTTTCGAAAACGTCAAAGATTGACGGCATAGTCAGATTTTGATATTAAGAGTGCGACGGTGGATCATTCGTCACGCCATTATGTCAGTCTGTATGCAATCTAATTGTCAAAGACACTTGAAAAGGCCCAAAATCTCCTGAAAAATGCAGTCAAAAGTTAGTTTACGAACAGAAAAAAGGCAATTGTTCTTATACCTGTAGATTTGAAGTAAAAATAACAGTATTTTGTGGAAACTCCTTGTGCTTCTATGACGGCATCTACTCGTCTCTGTATAAAATTGACGAGAATGAGTAATATCCGGTAAAATTGTCTCCCATTAGTCATCCAATGCAGCCTGGGGATGTTTTTTGGACGTAACTACCCGTTTTCGAATCCAAAACTTCCGATAGAGTTCTATGGCCTTTAGATCTGGGGACTGTGAAGAAGATTCAACCTGCTTAAGGATATTGTTGTACATTATAGGCCTGCAGCGAACTCTAAAAAGGTGCTCTACCGTCGGGCGTTATGTGCTTGATAGGCATAATAGACATAAATAAAAGAATATTTAAAATTAAAGTTTAGAAAGATTTCACAAATTCAGTCTTTTTGGGAAAAGCAGGAAGTAGTCTTGCATTTCTTGCATTGGTGGTTTGTCAGTCTTCTCAAACCAGTTTCGGTGATGCATGTTGAGCATTGTTTTCTTTTGTGTAAAGACTTCTTTCATCTTCCTGGACAGAATGACGAACTCTTTTCAGGCTGCTTTGAAGGCCTTTTGATATTCCAACAGTCTTCTGTCTGGCACCTCGTTTGTTAGTTCATGTGTCCCAATCTTTTCAAAGACAGTCTTCTACTCAGTGGTTCTTTATATTGTTAGTGTAGTGTGGTTAGTATCTTACCAGTTAATACCAGCCACATTCAACATACTAAAAAATATTATAATTGGGCCAACGCTTGATGTTTCGGGACACATTGAATGTAGCACAAATTTTGTCTGTATCACCTCCTTTCGTTGAATTATAGAAAGTTATAATTTCAGGTTTCCCGTTTTCTTCTTATGAAGCATTCGGCGGTGGTCCACAATTCTATTTCTATGGAATATATATACCCTCGAAATCGAAATTAGATGCTCCGATTCGATTTCATTCCACTCGAATTGTGGAACACCCCCGATTGACACGAGAATAACGTTCTTTCTTGGATTTGGAATATACGACAAAAAAGTCTTTCTTGAAACAGAAAAAACTAGTGAATTGCGCAGTGGTTTCCAAAATTTATGATACCGCAGCCCATGTTGCATAAAAAACCCTTGGGCCCTTTGTTGAAACTAGGTTCGTCAGACCTTTCTTACGCGTTTTCCGACACACAAAATGCACCAACACCAACGACAGTAGGTGATATTCTCGTTGGCGAGTGACGTGACTACGAGGGATACGGTGGAATGAAACTGCCGATGCCTTCACACGTATCGAGGAAAATGTCTCTTGCGCACGCCACCTTGGGACAATTAAATACGAGTTTAGTCGATTTGCTTGCCAGAAATTTGTTAGATTGACCTTGAAAATATCAATTTAAGATCGAAGTGACACATCTGTCACGTCACTCGATAACGAGAATAAGGCTGAGTATGCGCCGTCGATGGTTTATCGAACTTTGAAGAAAATTGGTCTGATGATGGTTTTTGAGAACGTGTAACTTTTCAGTCGAATCACGACTTCCAGTGACGACTCGACTTTCAGCACAGGGGTCGAAGATGGCACTTGTCAATTTCCTTAATTTCTATATTCTGAGATTAGATTATCGGCTACAAATCATTCCCTCTCGTCGTATATGTTTTTACTAATGTGCGCAGAACGCAAAGCAGTAGTTGCGTCTAATAAGCTGATCTAGGTTAAGATATTCAGGCTAGGTTCAAAAGTTCTCGGTCCCTTAATTAAATCTGAAGTAATGTTTTCAAATTAAATGCGCTTTATACTAATTTTTGACTGCATTTTCAGATGATTTGTTCTTGTGTTGGTTGATATTGCATTTATGTGTGGCACTTATAACATGTTAACTAATCCCGGTCGTTCTGCACTTATATTTTTCTTTTCGGTTACCATTAATAATTCTGGCCAGCACTTACGATCCTGTGTTGAAAGTCGAGCCGTGTTTCGTGACAAGTCGTTTGAGTTAAAGAAAGCGACATTTCAGTCGAATTACGACTTTCAGCACAGAGGCCTAGAGTGGAAATTCTAAGTTGAGTTTAGGCCTCTGTACTGAAAGTCGTGATTCGACTGAAACGTCACTTTCTTTAACTCAAACGACTTGTCGTGTCGTGAAGACTTGACTTTCAGCACAGGGGCTTTATTCTTGAGGCTCGCACAATACCTCCGAGCTATTTACCCAGTTTTATTGTGTGCAACTATATTAGATATACATTTTTTCCAGATTTTCATTCAGTCTAATGTGTCATTCGATTTAGTTAACCCTTACAAAACTGGACCGGTTCATTGCTCTTAGGTATTTCTTTCCTAAATTTTTGATTTGGCTGCTTAGCTAATGTCCACACTCAGACGTGTAGCAGAGAAGTGGGTGTTGAGATATCTTGGTTCTAGTACAAAATATTCTATGTATGTCGTTCATTATCTTAAATATTACCTCTAGGGTTATACGATTATCTACGATTTCCAAATAATTACACTCAAGATTTTGAAATGTTTCATCCTTACCTTCTTAAATAACACTACAGTCATTGTAGGACTCTGTCCTGTTTGAGCCCAAATATTTGTTATTTCACTATAACAACCATGTACTTTGTTTTCGTATCATTTGTTGCTCTGAGATCAAAGTTTGCTGATCTTCAATCTTTTATTTCTAAAAATGAGAATAAATGTTTGTTAATTGCTTATACTGGATTACTTCATCCAGATACTTACTTCTACTCCTTTAATCCTTCATGAAAAATAGGCCCTCCAGTGGATTCTGTTTTGCGCGACAACTCTTAGCTTCAACCAGGATCTCCCAGTTGTTACGGCCTCGTTGTTACAGGTTTTCTACCTCGACGATTCCTTGCTTATTCCAGTCGAGAGGCTTGCGTGTAGCTACACCTTAAACAAAGTTAGTAGCCTCAGCTCATAAGAAAATTTAATCGGTGGTTAAGATATCGATCGAGCATCAGCCTTTTTAGTATGATTTCTTTCATAAGGCGTCGGTATGGTGTGGACTCTTCATTCTACGTTTCTATGACAGCTTGAGTGCTCGAAAGCTTGAAAATCTCACGAGCTCGACCGCGTATATGCTTTGCCTACTCGAAGCTTGAAACGAGCCTAAGTTCTTTAGTTGACATTTGAAGTTATTATTATATTTCTTTCTTTTATTTTGCTTTTAGTTCTTTATTAATAATTTAGCGTCCCCTTGTTTCCACAAATTGCTTTTAGACATATTTACAACCCTAACTTTCATAATTTCGAACATTCAAGCTTTCAAGCCCGGTTTACATGACAAGCACTGGAGCCGATCAGAAAGATCTTTTGGTCGAGTCCAGTCAAGCTGCTTTCGTTAACTTTTGTACTTGAAGTACGCTTCAAGCTGTCATGGAAACGAACTAGTGCATACATTCGACTTTTGTAATGGTGGGTCCAGACTATAAGGACTTTTATTCGTTCGATTTCTAATTGTAATTGATTACAGATTGTAAAGTTTGAATGCAACGATGTCAACGGAATGTCTATACGGATTCTTTGGAACTTTTTCATAGGTTTTGCTTTGTTGAATTGCGTCAATGCAGTAAGTCGATGATACGTGATGATACACCCTTTTGCTCCAGGTAGAGCTGGAGCATGTCGCGAACAGACCTTATACGACTTGTATTATTATGTTGTTTTCATGCCTATTTTAGTCTTGCCGTTATTACACACATTTAAAGGTTTAAACTAAAAAAGAAATTTATCAAATTATTTAAAGTTTTGAATATTATTTTGTATACTATTGTCATTCATGAAATAAAAAACTTCTTACCTAGGTTTCAGCTGTTCATAAAAATGCGTCTGTAGTTGACGTTTGTCGTCGAGTCCACTGGTCTAAAATCACTGTTTGCCATTTTGTTATAAAAAATTTGTTCTCATGTATCTAAAAAACGAATTCGGTTTAATATAATTAAAATAAATGATGTATAATAGATTTGAGTAGTAATGAACTAATGTGATACATACAATCGAATTCCGAGAGACAAAATCATACATCTTAGGGTTCATAGATCGGTTTCATTTAGTAATTGGTATCTAGTAGCTTAAATTTAAATATCCATGTTCTTTTCTCATTTTGAAATTTTAAAATGCAGAATAAGAACCACTTTTCTTGTCGTTTTGAAATCTATAACTCCATTTTAAAGCACATAAATATATTTTATCCACCAGGAACAAAAAAATATCTCAAAAATCTGCAATTACACAAATTTAATAAAAATAAAAATCAAGTACAATAAGTAATAAATGAAAAAAAATAAATAATATAGCGCAAAAGGAAAACTAATAATAAGACAATACTAAGGTACAAAAAAGAAAATTAGAACCAAAAAAAAAACTAAACAAAAACGAAAAAACCAAAACATACACACAAAAAATATTTTGTAAACCAAAAAATAATTTATATTTTAAGTCATAATTTCCTTTAAAAGAAAAAAACTAATAAAAACACAAAAACACACGAAAAATACCAAAAGAAGAAAGAAACTATTCTCAAAAATTGTTCCTTTTAAAAATATTTTTAATATTATTAACTAAGTAGAAGATTTTAATTAAATAAAAAACAATTGTAAATGTGAACAACAAAAAATAAAAGAAAGAAAGAGAAAAAATGAATAAAGTAAGATGGCGGAGAATTTTACTATTATTATTATTATTCCTTAAGAGAAATTAATTAATTAATAACAAAACAAAATAATTAAATTGTAAATAAAATTTATAGAATATTTTCTGAGCAATAGAATCAAAAAATAATTAAAAAAATATATTTAACAGAATAGTTAATATTAAAATTAAAAACTAAAAAAATATTTTTAATTCATTTTTAAGTGAAACAAAGTCAAAGAAGCTCAAGTCAAGATCAAACCAAATATTTTGAAAAATCTAGTTTAAAAAAAGGAAGTTTTAGCATTATTTAAGTAGTTTTTTTTTATAGAACTGTATTGTTTTTTTAGATTAAAGTTGAGAGGAAAGAGAAAGATTAATAATATTTTTACTTTAAATGTGGTAGTGAATGGTATGTAAAATGGGATGAAATCAATTTGTAATAAAAGTATAAATATTTCAATAGCAAATTTTTTTTGTTTGTTTTTATTTATTTACCATCTGGAGTCCGGTGGGTCTCGCTGCGCCCATAAGCCTGAAGTATGGCGTGCGCCAAAACAATTGGGAATCTAAAAATCGCTTTTTACATGGGCAGTGAGAGTCTGAAATGCAGCCTAAAGATGATCACTGAATCGTTGCAAATCAACTGGGAGTGAGTTCCATAAAAGAGCTGCGAAGACAAAGAAAGAACGCTGTCCAAATTAAAGAAATTATAATTTCTAAGCGATTGCGAGAACTGAACAAACTCATTATGGTAATCAGGGCCTGTACACTCGAAGATGAAACGAAAGGAAAACGAAACCGTTTTGTCAAAATGCTACAAATGCGTTTTTGTCTAAACAAACGATGAGATATTTGTAATCGTCTTCGTTCAGACGTTAGTGCTTCTAGTGTGTAGTCAGTTTTGAGATTAAAATGTGAGTTGAGATTGTTAATTATTTTGATAGTTTTAATTTATTTTGCATAATAGGTCAAAATTTACAAACGCAAGAAAATACGAGATTATCGTCTCCAGGAGTAGGAAATATATTTTCGTCTCGTCTCGTTATTTCGTTCCGTTTCTTTAGATATGATTTTCGGATATCTAGAGGGTTAAACTGAAATACAATTAAGAGGTATAGGCAGAGTACGGAAACGCACACCCGTCTGCGCACACACTCATGAGTTGTGTGCGCTTTGCTTGTCCTTATTACTCACGCACGTGAGCTGTATGCGCTTGAATTATTTCGTGTGCGCACATATGTCGAAAAATTAGTTTTGATTGGATCGTGTGCTCTGAGTCGATTATTTGCTTAATGGCATTTTTTAAAGCCCCAATTTTTCCCAGTTTGGTATAGAAAAGTGTGAGCGTATCGTGCTTCGTTACGAACCGTAAGACGGGCGCAGCCATGGATCTCGGACAGCCGTCTGCACCTCGTCGATCAGTGGAAGCGAATGACACACGTCAACTTAATACCGATGATTGAACAAAGAAGTTCGACGAGAGCGTAATGGAATAACGTTGCGGCCGACATCGAAAATGCGGCGTTAAAGCACGAGTACCGAACGCTGTACCAGACAATCCGGCGATTAAGCGGCAAAACAACATCAACAAACGACATCATCAAAAAATCGGATGAAACTTTCGTGACTTTTCCCCATGGACGCTTGCAACGGTGGAGAGAATTCTTCCACCAACTGTACAACCACGAACTGCCATATGGTCCCGCTTTCGAACCGCCGACGAATCAGAGTCTCGATACCGAATCGACAATTACCAAGGTAAAGACGGCAATAAAATCACTGAAAAATGGAAAAGCGCCGGGAATAGACCAAGTAACCGCCGAGATGACCAAAGCCGGAGGTGATGTCTTACCACAACGACTTCATGTCCTCATAACACACATAGGGCATTCGAATCGTGTCCCTTTGGCGTGGAAGAAAGCCATCGGTCCCAATTTTGAAGAAAGGCGACAGCCGGGAATGCAAAAATTATCGCGGTTTAGCATCCTTTCGATCTTCGGCAAAGTATTTACGGAAATCTTACAATCGAGGCTACAGAAACATCGAGAGCAAGCGAGCCAGAAAGAACAAGCTGGATATAGAACACATCGGAACAAGAATTCGTTGCGGCAAGCGAACTGTCGTGGTTTTCATCGATTTCAATTCCGCTTTCGATTACGTCGCTTGGAGCAACTTGGAAACCGAATACGCGTCATTGAAAATCATCCAACTTCTCCAAGAGTCGTACCATGGCTCAACCAGAAGCAGGATCATTGGTTGAGAAAACGAAAGTGACATCGACGGCCACGTTCACAGCCGCATCGGTCAGGCAACAGCAACATTTGCCTCGCACAAGTGGTGCATATGGAAACGAACAAATATTACGATCAACGGTACGGCTTTACCGAGCGTTGGTCTTTCCTATTCTTCTTTATGGATCGGAAACGTTGACACTGCTTAAACCGGACGTCAACCAGTTCGAGGTCTTCCAAATGCCATGATTGAGGCATATTATCGGTGTTTCACTTCGCCATAGCCTTCGAAACGAGACAGTACATATAAAAATGTCGACTACGGTGGTACGGACATGTTTGCCGATTGGATGATAACCGCTTGCCATGTCAACTTCTCTGGCGAGACCGTCTGGCAGACTGGAGAATTCAGTGATCGGCACCGAAGAAAACCTGGTAAAAGAATATCGAGGGCGGCTTAAAGAATCAACGATTTATCAGTTATCGAGGCTCGAGACGTCGCCAAAAACTCGTCAAGAATGGAAACGAATCGTGGATGGAGTTCGAGAGCCAGCGACATCGACAGCCGTTGCGGGAACGTTCCACCTGTACCGCCAGCTAACGGATCAAAAAAGAAGAAAAAAAGACCCAAAGAACTGAGAGGTAGGAGCTTCTTTGTAGAATGATGTCCAATGTCCACCTTTAGACTCACCCACGAGCACTAATGTAGTGAATTGGGTGCTGAGCTTCATCGAAACCATTTCGCCGCAAAGAAAGCAGAGACGTCAGGTCGCTGGCCCGTATGTCTACTTGAGCGAGTAATGCTTTTACAACTCGTATCGGTCTGGACTCAAACGTGAGTTACGTGAGTTATTAGTAGGAATCTGACATCACCGTCTGTGTTTGGACTTCCATCGGTGATTCCTAGCTTTGGCATAGGTCTTACAGACAGTTCCACATTCGGTGCTAATCGACTAATGATACGACTCTAACCACTCTCTCATGATCCTGGCCAGTGCTGAGCAGCAACCGTACGTGAGGATTCTTTTGTACCACGAGCTGTGTGACTATCTTTAGTTTGACGCACCATCTCTTCACGAACTTCTTTTTACAGGCGTAGTATTACATTTCTTTTAACCGCATTTAGTTGGTATCCGATTGAAGGCAGACCTATTTAACGATAAGGATTAGTTAATGAACTTTTCGGTATTTTAAAGCACATGACTTTATATTCCCACCAAACTTTTCAAACATACAATTTATACTTTTTTGAAACCCTTTAGCAATACCTAACGCGATCAAGAAACATTTAAGCCTAAAAGAAGATATTTTCAGGTAACACAATCTTGGCTTCATTTTAGTATGTCATTATTTAAATATTATTTATTTACTTTCTAAGATTAAAATCACAAAAAAAAATCCTTTTTTGTTACACATTTTTAGTCCCAACATAAAAAAGGGAAAAAATTACAAGAATAGTTCCGAATTTCAAGCGGAAATATTTATGACAGCCAGGAGATCAGTCCGAAGACATCCCTAATTACACATAATTACAGCACGGCTCTCGAGGTCACCGAAAATTACATCTTCATGGGAAAAAGGAGTTTCGAAAAAAATTAGAAATAAAAATACAAATCCTCGGCCATAAAACAGGGTGCCAAAAACAAACAGGCACCGCCCAGTAGTTTGAGACTTCACGAATACCCCGAAAAAGGGTCCAAATCTAAATAATAAAATCACAAAGGAAAGTGAACCAAAAAAATTAAGGATATCTGCGAAAGTAACTGTTTAAACCTTCCTCGGGCCAAAAAGAAGGGTAAAAGGACGACTTTGGTAATTTCGAAAAACAAAAAAAGGACAAACTCGGAAAGTTTATTGCGGGTGCGTTAAGAGTTTTTAGTATAAATGTGCAGAAGACAAGAAATGTAAACCAATAAAAGAATATCCTGGAAAGGAGCTGGAATTATTTCATGGACGGACATACGGTAATGGATTAGCAAGGATTTAATTCATAAAGGAGAGTTTCGAGTAAAAAAGGCGAACAAGCTTCTTGAGATTTCAGCCAGGGCTAGAAAGGACTCGAATTTCACTTTTTACCCTGAATCAGACCTTAAGTCCCCAAGGAACAATCCACAAATCCTGAAAAACGGGCGCATGCCAATTATTTGCAATAAATCACCTTTTCATAACCTCCAGGACCTTAGCCGAAGATATCGGTCGTAAAGAGGAGGAAATGAACAGAATGAAACATCAAGAACGTCCACAATTAAAGATGGACATGCACCGAAAGGATCCCTGAAATCACCCTCAATCCTGGGTGAGTGTGTGTGTGTGTGTGTCTGCAGAACCAACTGCTCAAACTGTCTCGGGTTTAGGGATGTAAAATTTTTTGTCACTGGGCGATTTTTTTGTTGTGGAAAACGTGTGCATTCCATTTTCTATAGTTTGACCAGAAAAAATTATGGAAAAAACTTCTGACCCTCCGCCGAAATCAGGACTCGGAAATGTTTGCGTTGAGGGCTAGAGGACACGGCGCTCAACTTCTGGTCTCCTGCGCATGGGGCAGATGTTTTCGGATTGGTACTCGTCGCATGCTATTTAATATCCACTAACAACGCAAATATCAAAACGTGCGGCTGTTTGTCCTGTCGGATTGGGGCTCGAGGGACACAAATCGAACTTCTTGGATTTTCGACTCACTTCAGAGTATAACTCTAAAAACTTACTGCAGCTACCAAACCTCCTTAGATCAAGACTTCTTTTAGCACAATCTCCTACTAACGAATTTCCCTACAGGAGCCATCATAAGGGATCCTTTTGTCCTTGACTATTATCACATGGCACGAGACGGATTTCAACGCCAGCATGGCCATTCCGCAGCGAGTGACAATCGCACGACAAAAGTGAAAACAGAAAATCTGATGAGCGTGACATTTCCATTTCGGAGGTGATTTTCTGCCATTGTTGTGGAACGATGATAAAATCTGCCGTCGTCGGCAGCAATTTTGAGAATTTTCAACTTTAACGGGATTAGAGTTTGCGCTACTTTAGATAAGATTGGCTTAAGCTCATCAACAGTCTTCACAACATCCCGACAGCATCGGATCGATAAGTAGCGTTAAATTAGGTGAAAATATTTTTGCGAGAGGATTCTGTTTTTTTAGATGGAGTACAACAATGGAATGTCATGCGCTACAGATGCAAGATGGCGCTGGAGTTTGTTCGTGATTGGTTTACATATTTTTAAGTAAGTTCAATTGTACTGCTTTGATTAGGCTTCGGATATAAGCAAACTTTGTCACCTTTATTTTTTCAGTAAAAAACTAAGTACAGGAATCATCCAGTCTGGTCGTACTCGTCCTTGTCGTACTCTGTATTTAAGCTAGGATCAAATATAGGATTTTACTGGAATTACAAATCGGACCGCTGCTAGAGGAACCCAGTAGTCGATCATATTACTACCGACATGGAAGGGGACACATCGAACAACCTTAGAGATAAAAAATAACTCCAGCTTTTGTTCGTTTTGAAGGCGTTGAATTCTTTCGGCCTTAAGGGGGTAGACTACAGTAAAATTTTCAAAAAATTCATTTCTTTTTTTTTTTGCTTTAAATTTGAAATCAGCCACCTCGAAAACCACCGAGTGAGAAATTTCATCACAAAATAATCAAGATTTCACGTTTTGGCCAGAAATTTGGGACTCTGTCCCACAGTGCAATGTTCAAACGCGTTTTTCTCGAAACGATGTTTTTCAAAACGGTGTACATGATATCTCAAGATCTAATCAACGAATTGACTTGAAATTTGACACACTTCTTTTATGGATGAGTGCCTCTGGCGTCACGTAGGATTTTGTCAATATCTTGCTTTGTTCAATAATTATTAACAATCATAACATGAAATTTGTGCAAATACGTTTTTTCGGCACAAATTTCATGTTATGATTGTTAATAATTATTGAACAAAGCAAGATATTGACAAAATCCTACGTGACGCCAGAGGCACTCATCCATAAAAGAAGTGTGTCAAATTTCAAGTCAATTCGTTGATTAGATCTTGAGATATCATGTACACCGTTTTGAAAAACATCGTTTCGAGAAAAACGCGTTTGAACATTGCACTGTGGGACAGAGTCCCAAATTTCTGGCCAAAACGTGAAATCTTGATTATTTTGTGATGAAATTTCTAACTCGGTGGTTTTCGAGGTGGCTGATTTCAAATTTAAAGCAAAAAAAAAAGAAATGAATTTTTTGAAAATTTTACTGTAGTCTACCCCCTTAATCAATAATGAGTTCGTCAACTCTGGTATATGCTTATTTTACATTTTCGAAGGCATACAAGTAACGTAGAACACCGTCATTAGGTAAGGTGTGAAGTGGTTTAAAAGAGGTTGAAAGCAAAGAGCGGGTCGCCGTGCACCAGTAGAGATGGTATGGAGCTCAGATCCGACACCATTCCATATTACCTTAATTGAACGGCTAAAACGAAAACTCTCAATACTTTCTTCTTCTTTGATGCGTTAGCTGGCGGTCCTAGATGGACGTCCCCGCAACGACTACGCTGCTGACGGTGCCCCTGGGTCTCGAACTCTATTCACGATTCGTTTCCATTCTTGACGATTTTTGGCGACGTCTCAAGCCTCGATAACTGATTAATGTTAATTCTTTAAGTCGCCCTCAAAATTCTTTAGCAAGGCTTTCTTCGGTGCCGATCGCTGAATTCTCCAGTCTGCCGGACGGTCTTGCCAGAGAAGTGGCAAGCGGTTATCATCCATTCGGCAAATATGTTCAAACCACCGTAGTTGACGTTTTTGTATTTCTTCTTCGATCAGTGTCTGTTGATCGCATCTTTGTCTGACTGTGGCCGGGTTCATGTTTGCAGTTCTGACTGCGCAGTGTAAGTTTTTGCAGTTTAACAGTTTAACTGCGATGTTCATGAACGCTCTGTTGCTACTTAGATCTAAGTCAGTTCTGCAAACATGAACCCAGCCTGTCTCGTTTCGAAGGCGATCGCGGAGTGAGACGCCGAGAATCTGCCTCAAGCATCGCATTTGGAAGACCTCGAGCTTCTTGACGTCCGATTTGAGCAGTGTCCACGTTTCCGATCCATAAATAAGAATGGGAAGGATCAACGTTCGGTAAAGGCGTACTTTCGTTTTGATGGCAATATTTGTTCGTTTCCATATGCACCACTTGAGCGCGAGGCAAATGTTGCTGTTGCCTGCCTGCCCGGCTGCGGCTATGAACGTCGGCCGTCGATGTTACTTTCATTCCCTCAACCAATGATCCCGAAAATTTGAACTTCGGAACCTGTTCGATTTGGGTTCCGTCAAGGTGAACACTGGCCCTCGATCTGTCCGTTGTGAGCACTTTGGTCTTTTCCGCATTGATTTTAACCTGTATGAGCGGGCGATGCGCGAAATGCCGTATAAGATGTCCGTTGCTTCGGCATCCGTGTCGGCGAAGACGACGCTATCGTCGGCGAAGTTGTTATCGTCGTATCGAACTCTGAGACATTCACCGAATGCTTCACGCGTCGATCACAACGTTGAACGCTGCTTGTTGAGCCATCATACGACAGAAGTTGGATGATTTTCAATGGCACGTGTTCGGTTTTCAATGCTCTGCGTCAGCTGTTCCAATCGATACAATGGAAAGCGGATTTGAAATCGATGAAAACGACGACGAATTCGAGGAGTTTGCGGCAACGAATTCTTTGTTCCATTAGCTGAGGAAGAGCGATTATTTGATCAATTCATCCTCGATATGGTCTAAATCCCACTTGTTCTTTCCGGCTCGTTTGCTCTCGATGTTTGAAAGGAGGCTAATACCGCGATAATTCTTACAAATTTTTCCATAATTGGGACAACGATCGCTTTCTTCCACGCCGACGGGACACGATAAGAATGCCATATGTGTGTTATGAGGGCATGGAATCGTTGTGATAAGACATCACCTCCGGCGTTGATCATTTCGGCAGTTACTTGGTCTATTCCCGGCGCTTTTCCATTTTCAGCGATTTTATTGCCGTGTTCACCTCGATAATTGTCGGTTCGGTATCGAGAAACTGGTTCGACGGCTGTTCGATAATCGGCCCATCAAGAGAAGTCACGAAAGTTCCATCCGATTTTTTGATCTTGTCGCTTGTTGATGTTGCTTTGCCACCTAATCGCCAGATTGACTGGTACAGCGTCCAGCACTCGTACCTCGACGCTGCTTCTTCCATGTCGGCCACAACGTTATTCTAGTACGCTTCCCGTTCCGATTTCATTTTCTGTCAAACTTCTTTGTTCAATCGTCGGTATTGACTCAAAGTCGACGTGTTTCATTCCCTTCCGCTGACCGACGAGGTTCAGACAGCTGTCCGAGATCTATGGCTGCATCCTTTTATGGATAGAAGGGCACAACTCCATTGCACACCCCACGTCCAATTCTTCTTAGCTGGTGGTGGCGCCGTTTTCTTCGTTCTTTGTAATCGCTTCTGTAATTTCGCTCGTACAAGATAATGGTCCGATCCGCAATCGGGTCCACGCTTTACACGTACGTCTTTGAGTGTCGATCGGGATCTTGCGTTAATCAAAACGTAGTCTAACATCGCCGAGTCTTTGCCGGATGGATTTCGCCAGGTGAGTTGGTGTCTGAGTGGATGGCGGTAAATGCTGTTGCCAACGATCAAGTTGTTTGACGATGCTAATGGTGCTCTATTAATTCAAAACTTTCCAAACAAGCCTTCGCCGATATGAAATCAAGATTGCAAGACTACCTGCAGCAAAATGAACGACATTTAATACTAAATAAATTCCCCAGCACAAAATTTTCACACAGAACATCTGTTACCAAGAAGTAATCCAACCAATAACGAAAGTCCTTTCTTCTGTCAAAAATAATTTAATCGCAAAAATTTATGGCTAAATCGCCTCGCCTACCTAACACCAAAAAAAATCCAGTATGTGGGCAAAATTTTTTTCCACAACAAACCATAAGCCGCCACATGACGTCGAAAATGTTTAAAAATGCCGAAAGACGCGGGCCTCAAATTCTGATGTCACGGCTCGTTATGAGCCTCTGAAAGGCATGAAAAGGGCCAGAGTTGCCCACATCAAACCGCCGAGAGCCGGCCACGGAACTATCCATTACTCATTAGCTCCTTCAGCATCAATATTTTCCGTCATTTTCGATTTCGGACGTCGTTCCCTTTTTGTTTTCCAAATAAAGTCTTCTCGGAGCTCTTGAAATATTTTTTCTGTTATTGTTTTTATTGCTGCCAGCCATGAATTTCCGAGCGCAGCCATTTTCCCAAAAAACACAAAACTGGGAAACACGCAACCCAAGTGCATCAACACTGGACAATGTATCAATAGGCAGAGGGCGAGGGTGAGCCCTAATCAAATCTACTCGTTTTCCCTACACCCACAACCGCTGCACCCTTCGTAATTGAAACAACGCAAAAAAGGGTACCAGGCAACCCCGATTTTTTTCTGACCAATCAATATCGACGCACAAAGAACGCACGATTTCTGTTTTTATCGCACAAAAGTCCTTCGTGTTGGCTTTTTTAGGGGGAAAGGGAGAAATGCAGTTGTGGGTCACTCGCATCTAAGTAACGAAATACATCGGCCTCGCATCCTTTATCAGACAGATGCTCTCTCGACGTATCAAGGATGCAGGACTTGAGCGGCACATTCAAGCCCTTACGACCGACTTTGCATTGCGAATAATGATCGCACATGCGATGATTTTCATAGTCGAGGATCGGAAAAAGGATTTTCATGATGAATTTGCCCTAAGGCCTGGTCATAAAAGGTGGTTACTGCTTGCTGTGACAGTTTGAAAGGATCTAAAGGTGCTAGATTTTGGGACCACCTGCAGGCTGCAAATCGGCTCCTTTTTTCCAAATCTTTGTTTTGCAACCAGGTGAAAGTATTGGAATTAAAAGTTGCATATTGAAGAGGGTAAGAACTAAAAAGTGAGGACCGTGAAGGAACTTTTAATAATTTCTTGCCGAAGATTAAAGGAGTTAGCAATAAACACAGGAGTTAGAAATACATCCCCATGGCGACCTACAAGATCACATTTCTTTGTTTTTGAAAAATCATTGAACAAATCGACGCAACACACGACATCCCATCATTGGTCGATTAAATAAATTAACTAGCATTGATACAACAACGAGGGACTTCCAACAAACTATTTGTTCGAAGGCACATGACCCACATATAGTGGAGATTAGAGTAAACGAAAATACACATTTAAAGAGGAAAGGTCATGTCTGGAACCTGTATTCAATTAAACCGTTCAATAATGTTACAGAAACACGCTAAGTTAAAAATATTTCCTTAATTAAAACTTCGGTCACATTCAGAGCGTAATTATCCAAACTGGACGTTTACCAGGGTTGCACCAATTGTTCAATGATATTTCGACACAGCTACAACTTTACTCCACCCACAAAAAAATTTAAAATCATTTCCAAACAATAAAAAGAACAGGCATCCTCTAATGGAGAAAAATTACAATAGGTCATCATAACTATACTATGCATGGTTTGCCGTCGCGTAAACTGCCCTGGTCGAACGACAGGTTAGCTGCAATGCGTAGAGATGTTAAGAGATTGTTCAATATGGCAAAACAAAACATACCGGACATTGGGATGAACATAGGTTCACCCAAATAGCCTACAGCAAGCAGTTGAGGCGTTCGAAAAGGGTTACCTTGAGGAAGCACTGTGAGGGCCTTCGGACTCTACCAGAGGCGTCTAGACTCCAAAAGCTACTTTCCAACGACTCGTTCAACGAAGTGAGCCTTCTAAAACAGGAGTATGGTTCCTACACCATGAAGAAGTCTTGAGGTTCCTGCTGAGCAAACACTTTCCAGGTTCAATCCTCTAGACCGCTTCTACATTGGATGCTGGGTAGCCATAGGACCATTCCAGACCGTTATTCCCGGAGTCTTTCTGGGAACATCTTCGATCGTGATAAGGTTAAAAGGGCAATGGCCTCTTCAACCCTACAAGTCCCCGGGGAGGAGATGGAATTTTTCCGGCAAACACCGCTACACGATGAGAAAGTCACTGTTTGGGTCTAAATGTGCTCGAAAACCATCACCGGACCTATTTTCTTCAAAGTTAGAGAAACCCTAGACGACGCACGTGGGTCCGAAAACGCGTGAAAAGGGTATGACGAACCTTTTTTCAAAAAGGCGGCGCACCTTTCCACACCGCAGCCCCTACGATAAAGTTCTTGCAAAAGTAAAGTTTATGCCAGCAAGCCGAAGACCATTGACGAACTCAAAGCTAACATACGAGCCGAAGTAGATGCTATAACGCCCGAAAACCAGCGTTTTTGCGTATCGAATTGAGATCTTTTAATCGACATTCTATTTAAAAACTGATGTGAAATACATTTTAGAGATAATCCTAAATAAATCTTGCTTATTTGTCAAAATCGGCTAAAATATGTCGGAGTTATTAAATGTTGAAGTATCGAAGTCTAGATGGCGCACGTCACTAAGTATGCAAAGTTACATATTTTATTGGTGGGCGCAAGGGTTTTTATGTAACCGCAGGGCCCTAGTATCATAAAGTTTGGAAACCACTGGTATAAGGCTTGTTCTTGCGCAAGACCAAGACTACCTAATCGTCTGCAAAACTAAACCTTAAGGCCCCCATTCACACACAGACCATTTGCAGGCCGTGGCCTTTCACACATTACACATTACTGACCTAGGCGACACATTACTGACTGAGGCATGAGGACTTGAGGCCTGTACTGCAGGTCATCTCATGATTCCCCACAAGCTTGGCGGCGCCGGTGAGTATGTGGTGATACTTGGCCTCAAGGCGGCATATCCCACAATATAATATGCATATCTATATTAATAAAATAAAGTTTCGGTATGCATGTGTGCGTACGCACTATAGCGGGCGCACCAGCCATCGCAGAACTTCCAAATTTTGCACGAACGTCCGTGAGGATCGATTTTCGAAATTCAAAATGGCTTGAAATGAGCTTGAGTTCTTGTGCAAATGATGGACTACGATTGAACAATTTCGACCAGTCTTCCTTCAAGCCCAATTTAGATGACAAGCAGACCCAATCAGAAAAATCTTTTTGTACGACTCCAGTTAAGTTGCTTGCGTTTACATTTTTATTTAAGCTGAAAGCAGTCATGGAACCGCACTATAGGATAATCCACAATAATGGGCTTAGAACAGATCCTGTATTTCTTCGGCCCCTCGTTCGAGTCTAAGATAATGGTCTGGCAGGTGGAAGAGATCGATCGTTAATAGCGAGGATATTAAAGATTAGTTTCTGAGGCTCAGTAACACAGCTAGTCGGTAGTTGACTTCGAATAAGAAGTAAATATTGCACTCTAATCTAAGCCTCGATATATTATTGATTGTCAACAACCGATCAATTATCAAGCGGCCCAAAGGCTTGAAAGTTTATCAATCTTGGTTAAGTCGAATGTTATGACGTCCGCTTACGATCACAGAGATCATCAGTTCAAGACTCAATATCTTCACCTTTACTTCCTTAATAATTTCTTTTCGGCTTCCTTTCTTTGTAGCACAGAGATCAATTTAAACTTTGTGCGATCACCGAAATATGTCAACACTTTATTAGCATTGATCTACCATCTCCAAAATATCTGAATGGACAATTATGTTCCATGATTGGACGGTTAAAAGACCTACATAAGGCAAACTACAAAAAAAATCATAATAATAGTAAAGTTTAGAGTTAACCCAAAAAATCAAAGAGAGTTAACCTCAAAAAATCGATGGGATAAAACACTAAAGGAGATATGTTGCCTATTATGTCAAAAAGTAGAAGTTATAGAAGAATGCAGACTGCAGCATACGTCCCCATATATTAACGGCCAATGAGGCGCATCCAAAGCCATTTTTAACATATTTTCGTTACTTCACGCAGTTGCCCACCCCATCAACCTAAACTCACTGCTATTAATGCGCACTCAAAGAAAACATCCACTGAAGTATCTTTTATATAACACTAGGGTTCTGCAGTCGTGTATCAAGCTTTCCTCAAGTATCAAAATGGCTCCTTATATGCCACCGCGTCCCTAATTAAAATTCCCAGCCAACCGCATATTGATCTATTTTTACAAGCGACCCTCAAGCGATTTCGTGTTGCCCTTTAAAAAAACAAAACACAATCCAGTCCTCCTCTTCCATTGGATAAACCCTTCAACCTATTAAAATAGAATTACCCAATTCCTCCGCCACTTATCCCCTTTTAGAGTTTAAAAAGAAATGAAAAAATAGTCGTACCCTTTCCTTTTCAGATTACATCATAATTCACGCCTCTATTGCTGTCGTGTCAAACATCCTTAAAAAGGGACATCGTTGAACAAATTAAGGCTTTAATAAAAAAAACATCCAGCGATCCTCGAAATCAACAAGTCAATTTATTGCGTGAAAAGCACTTCCGCGGCGGGGAAAAAACTAACCCTGAACCCCATAAAAAATCTCTCTCTACCACCCCTGGATTAAGGGTGACGCAACAAAAAACTTAGCCCTGTTTTCTAAGTCATGATTAACCCCACTTGATCCCGTGTGATCTCGAACTTGTTGCGTGCCCTTATAAAAAATTAAACACGCCGCGCTTAAGGACACAAAAAACAAACCCTGCGGCTGTTGATAGGTGGCGTTGCTTTTTTTATCACCCCTCAGGTAAATAAAAAATTTGGGAAAAAACAGAAAAACAGGGGTTCGCCAAATGAAGAGAGCAATAGGGGAACTTTGAGCGCAAAAAACATGCACATAAAAAAATTGATTGCCGTGAAGGGAGATGTGGAAAAGAGATCCTTTAAAAATAGGCTAATGCGGGACCGCAAAATTTTGGGTTTTTATCTGCGGATAAATTTGAGAAGGTGATTTTTTTCTGCCCTAATCTGAAGGGAAGGATCTGAGGTTTTTTTCGATAAGCACCTAAGGTGCCCTTCATATTTCAAAGCACAGGTAAAAAAATCAACTTATGGTGGTATATTGCAAGGCGCTCCGGTAAAAAATGACAGAAACAGGTGGTGGTGCTGGTAAGGGATCTTTTTATGGCTTTGAAGATTGCCAGGACAAGAATGACGGTTGTCAAATGAGATGTTTACCGGATTTGATTTCTCGATTGATAATAGACGTGGATTGAGTTACAGGATGTGGTCGTTAACTATTTTGATAATTTCTCTGTGGATCGTTTCAGCTGCAGGCGTTTTAGTTTGAAAAAAAAAAGTTAATCCTTATACAGGACTTTGTTATATTAATTTCGATATATTCGTTTAGTACCAGTACATGGCAATATTCTTTAGTACCAGTATATAGCGTAGGAACCATAATCACGTGTTAAACCAAAAGAGTTCCACAGCATCCCGAAATATTCAAAAACACCCCAAAAAAAATCGTCTCTAAATGGCATTTTTAGAATTCTCCAGGAAACATGTGCTCCAAGCTACCAGGATACTAAGGGATGCATTTCTAGATCCTTAAGATCTGCTGATTTTTTTCTTCCTTCCTGACATTCCTGACAGTCAGAATTTCAATGGTTCTGTTATAATAGTCCCCAGTGGCACATCAGAAACCTCCACGACACAAACGGCCAAAAAGGACTCACCTTTCTCTATTTTTGGATAAGTACAACCGAACAGGAAGAAGAGATTCTGCTGCTGCGCGCGCAGCTTACATAAAACATGAAAATATACGGGAAATTGTACAAAAATTTGTTTTTCCTTTATTCCTTTTCGTGAAAGTGATGTGTGGCTGCGATATTGGTGCGGTGGTGGTGGTAGTGTGATATGGCATGAGTTTTAAATTTTCAATTGATTCTTGTGTTTGGCTCGTGGTTGCTGTTGTTAGTTTTTCTAATAATAAGGCGGAGACCTTCATCAGTTTCATTATGTGCCAGATGAGGGTGATGTATGCAGACGGTTTTTCAAAATTCTTGAATGCCTGATCACGATGAGCATTGAAGGATCCTAGCTGTATGTTGGGAATGGTGCATGATGAAGCGTTTTCTTAAAAAGAGGAAAAATAAAGCATTTTGATACAATAAATCATAAATACGAAGACGTTTGGCATGTGCATTTGGTAAGGAACTTTAATGCTTTGTTGTAGCTTAATTTAATACAAATTTATGGGTTTAAGGAATTTGCGGAATCGACTGCAGCTCTATAGGAACTTAATTTAAATTTTTTTAATATTAAATATAAAATAAAGATCCTAAAACATAAACAATTTTTATAGAAAAACTTACAATGTAATTACCGCCACGTCGATCCAAACCGTCTAATAATAGTCAAATTTCTATTGCTTAGTCGTACTATGCTTGTTTTTCGTGTTGGTCTAGCATTCTTTGTTTAAAGGTTCGTACAATATCCAAAATTCAAGTAGCATTTTGCTTTCCAATGTTTTAAGCC
The DNA here is from genome assembly GCA_949987705.1 of Thereva unica. Lineage (NCBI taxonomy): Eukaryota > Metazoa > Arthropoda > Insecta > Diptera > Therevidae > Thereva > Thereva unica. Next base: position 7,595,432 of record OX465283.1, read on the forward strand.
GATTACATCTTTGCTTAGTTAATCATAGTGTCTATCCTAAATACCAAAACTCTATTATTTATTCTGCTATCGCCCCTATCTGTAAGAGACTTATCTCAAATAACCAAAGTGGTTTTCTTTCAGCTCGATCCACTGTAGCTAATTTACTTGAGTTCTCTTCTCACACAATTCGAGACTTTGTTACTGGATGCCAAACCGACTGTGTTTACACTGACTTTAGTAAGGCTTTTTCAAATTAATAAAATTACCTTCCCGCATGCCCTTGTGGTATCTAGTTGTGCTTAGCCGCCAGAACCTACCAGGTTTTAATCCGTGGAGTCAAATCTAGAAACATTAAAGCATTCTCTGATGTCCCACAAGGTAGTCACCTTAGTTCCTTTCTTTTTATTTTGTCAATTCATGACATTGTTGCCTTGCTAAAGCACTGTAAAATCCTTATTTACTTTGATGACATTAACTCTACAGTAACTCTACCGTCACATAAGAAGTATCGAAGATTGCAAACTTTTGGTGCTATACTTTTCTCAACAACATAGTCCCTGCGTTAACTCTGTGATTGATCTGGGGGTTAGGTTTGAAAGTAAGCTGGATTTTTCTACCCACATCAATTATATCTCCTCTAAGGGGAGTTTAGTCTTGGGGTTTATGAAAAGGTGATCCAAGTAATCCTCAATACTCCTCTCAAGTTTGGCGATTCGAATCGGTTCAAAGGAAGTTTATACAATGTTTACTCAGTCCCCTTCCTTGGGGTGACCCACTTATCTTTCCATCTTTTGAGAAATTACTTAACTTAAGCTCTCTCCATAAACGTCGCGAGGTTGCTGACGTTATATTCGTTCATCGGTTACTGAATGGCAAGATAGACTCAGGTTTTTTGCGAAGCCGTACATCATTTAGAGTACGTACCTGTGAACCTATCTTGTATACTAACTCCTGTAATACCAATTATGGCAAGTACGAACCTTGTTAATCGCATACCTATAAACGTGAACAAAAATATGAGTGCTCTTATTAGTTCTTCTCATGAAAATCTTTTTAATGTGGCGTGACTCCTTGTGTGACCCATTTGTAGTTGTAACACAACTCTCGGTTAGGAGTTTTGAATTTCTTATGTTTGTTATTTTATGTTTGCATGCCTTAGCTGAGCCACAGGGCAGTGGTAAATGTTTGTTAGCCCAGGAGGCGTTCTATGTTAGAAGGGTTAACTCTTAATCACCTTCGACGCTGGGTTTTCTGTCAGTTATCGCAGCGACTTTGGCAGAACTGACAGCACAACTTTTCATCTTATGAGCGCCTAATGAACCCCTTATGTCTCTAAATATATAAAGTTGTCTCCAATATCCATACTATGAGTGTCAAGACTGATGCTTCGCCTTAAACTTTGTTCTCTTTTTGATACAATCATATACTTTGTTTCCGTCTCATTTACTCTTAGATTAGATGGCATCACAATGCGCCCAATGGCGTGCCGAAGTGGGCTCCCTATTGAGGGCAACCATTTCAACCTACCTGTGAGAATGCTTTTTGCTTCATTTAGTTCTATTCATTTTTACTTTCAAAGTAATATTAAAAGTATTGGTACATTGTTCACCAAACCACTGCCTTCTTCCTTCGTTGTTTATGTAAGTTCTTCTTTCAACGAGTTCTACATCAAGTTCAAATCAATTTCCATTTTCAGAAGCTCGTTGCTGGCTCCTTGAAATTTGTTTATTAAAGGATGGAAGGTGTTGAATCGTTGAAAGTTCTTATTCATATTAACATTCAGTGTTAACCGTTGCAGGAAGTATCCTAAAATGAAAGAAAATACAGCCTTGACAATGGTCTTTTGTAATGTCAAAATGATAGCTATACGCTCACCTGTTTCTCACATTTTGAGTTGATTTTTTATTATCTTCATTTTTGGGGGCGAAACAATCCGATTTGAGTCTGTGCCTGCGTGAATTTGTGTCCATGTTTGTTGTTTGTTTCTTGCCTTTGTTTTCTAGATCCGACGATCTTTCTTCTGAGTTTTGCAGTCTAATTTAACTTCTTAATTGCTTATTATAGTTGCTGCCGCTGCTACTAACTTCTGGTTTATCTCAATACTCAGTATCGTTCTTATACAATTGATATACAATTAACACCTCAAAATTATGTTCACCAATGATATGGTTTTGGTCCATGTTTTTAAATCTTCCTTCCACTATTGAAGATATATAAAAATTCATTTAAAGATAGACTCATTTTCTTCTTCCTTTAGATCATCATCATCGTCACGATCCTCATCTAAAAATGGATGGATGGAGTTAGTAAAGATATTTCTAGGTTATGGTCTCTTAAGCAGCTTTTATATTTTACAGTGCTAGATTGAAAAGTAGAAAGTCAAAGAATCAATACCAGACATAGGCGGGGCTTCTAAAGGTCATTATTCAGTTTTTCCTGAATAACTCGACAACTACGGCACCTCTAGCGAAATATGGGAGAACTTTCCATTTTATGCTGTGGAGAAGAAACCCACCGAGGCTTTGCGTTAGATCAAGAATTGCATTGTTCTTTACTGGCAAAATGACTTTTTCTTTTTGTCTCTTTCAAAATATACAAAAAGAGATCACTGCTTGAAATCCCCAAAAAAAGACATAGGAATTCGGAAAGTCCTGAATGATATTCATTTTGCCTGAGTAGGAGGGAATCATAAATTTACGTCAAAGTATACCGCAAAATTGCCAGTTATATAGTATGTAGTTAAGCACACCCAGGCTTCCTTTTTCCGTCTGTGAATTCTCTTTTCAGGAAGCCTGGGAAAAAAATCTCGTCTGTGAGCTAGAACAGTACAGAGAACGACGGCCGCACCAGGCGCGGGAGTTCTACCAAAGAGTCCGCAGTATGACGCAATTCACACCACGTTGCACATACTGCAAGGACAAAGAAGGTAATCTGATCACCGATCCTAAAGGCATCTTGGAGCGATGGGAAGAGCACTTTCATGAATTGCTAAATGGCGAGCTAACTGAGGATTCGGAGGCTCCACCAATATCTGATGACAATGCTATGCTGCCGCCACCAAGCATAGAAGAAGTTAGCAGAGCCATCAGCCGGCTCAAAAACAACAAGGCCTCGGGTGCAGACGGCATCGCAGCGGAGCTGGTTAAATATGGAGGGCCTACATTACACCAAGCGATTCATGAATTAATTGTGCAAGTATGGGAGCAGGAAGTGATGCCAGAAGACTGGAGAAAAGGCATCCTCTGTCCGGTACACAAAAAAGGAGATATCACAGCGTGCAGTAATTATCGCGGTATAACGTTGTTGAGTGCCGTGTATAAGATATTCTCCGCTATCCTACAAAACAGGATGGCCCCATACGCCAGAAACATCATAGGCCATTACCAGTGTGGCTTCAGCCCAGGCAAATCAACGACTGATCAGATTTTCACCTTGAGGCAGGCTATGGAAAAATGTCTAGAGTTCCAAAACTCAATTCAACACCTCTTCATAGACTTTAAAGCCGCCTATGATAGCATAGCCAGGGTAGAACTCTACAAAGCCATGAGAGAATTCGGCATCCCCAACAAACTGACAAGACTATGTAGGTTGACCATGATCAATGTGTCAAGCCAAGTAAAGGTATCCGGAACACTGTCCAGACCAATCAACATCTATAATGGACTCCGACAAGGGGACGGTCTGGCCTGCCTCCTTTTCAACCTGGCGTTGGAGAAAGTGATCCGAGATTCGGGCGTGACATCAAGGGGTACAATCCTCCACAAGTCCACCCAATTACTGGCTTACGCAGACGACATTGACATCATTGGAAGAACAACAACAGCTGTACAAGAAGCTTTCACTCAGATTGAGCAAGCGGCAGGAAATCTGGGACTGCACATTAACGAAAGCAAAACAAAGTACATGGTGGCCTCGTCTGGAAGAACACCTAACATTGGTCCCACAATCAAGGTAGCGGAACACGAGTTTGACGTGGTAAAATCATTTACCTACCTTGGGTCAATAGTAGCAGCCGACAATAGCATGGAACCAGAAATACGCGCACGACTGCTAAAAGCCAACAAAGCCTACTATAGTCTGTCAAGGCTCTTCAAATCCAAATATCTAACCATAACGTCTAAACTTTTACTATATAAGACGATGGTCTTACCCGTTCTCACATATGCATCCGAAACGTGGGTGCTTAGCAAAAAGCACTCAAACCTCTTGGGCGTGTTTGAGAGGAAAATACTACGGAGGATTGTTGGCCCCGTATGTGAGGAAGGACGATTCCGGAGACTCTACAATGACGAGATCTACGAGCGCTATCGCGACATAGATGTTGTGAAGAAAATAAAGCTCGGTAGGCTCCGGTGGGCAGGGCATCTAGCTCGTATGAGTGAAGATGAGCCTGCTCGGAAAGTTCTCTGCGGTAAGACCTATGGGGTGCGACAGCGAGGGAGGCCCAACCTTCGCTGGAAGGATGGCGTGGACCAGGACGCTCAGAGTTTAGGGATGCCAAACTGGATGACATCGGCTCAGAATCGGGACCGGTGGAGAGAACAGTTGCGCGAGGCCAGGACCGGAACCCGGTTGTAGAGCCGTTAAAGAAGAAGAAGAAGTTAAGCACACCTTACCCTACAACAACATCGACAACATTCCACGGGTATGCGTTGTGTGTGTGTGTTCTTACCGTGCCCGATCATGCACCTCGACACGGTATAGCACCAGGGAAGATGACCCTTCCGGAACGAGTCTGGTGAAAGACTGACTGCCGGGGCCCAATGATTCCGTCAACGTGATTTTCCCCTACCACTGTCGGTGAGAGCTCGCCCAATGAAACCGTCACCGTCAAAGTAGCTTTTGCTTGACAAATGTCATTGTCTACTTGTGATTGAATTAACTGTTTGATTATTTTGTACTTGTTTCAAATTAAATTATATAAAAGTAATATCTTCTTCTTCTTCGAGTACATTTTTCCGCACTTTCTGTTCAAGAAAATTGTGGGCGGGTTTATAGCACCAACATAAATGTAAAAGCTTTCTTGTTTACTTTTTTTTAACAGATGGCAAGCAAATCAAAAAAATGAGCGAAAAAATGAGAGCGCTTTTGCTTGTGGAGGGGTAGACCAGCAAAATTAAAATTAAATCCAAGTCACCGTCACCATCAAAAGCAACAACAATTTATATGGAAAATCACGTTGACGGTTTCATTGGGCCCCGGCAGTAAATTTGACCTGATGAAGCGGTTTCTTTTATAGTTGGAAAGCTCGTCGGGGTAAGAAGCTTTAAAGCTTCTAAGTGACGCTTACAAAGGAGAATCACCTAGCTTGCTGGGATTAGGGGAGGGATTATTAGTAATGAATCGCGGTTCGTTACAATTTTACCATTAAAATCGCCTGAAAGAATAACAGCGTCATTTTGCCTAGACCGGCGGGCCATCCTTTTTTTACAAGGGATTGATTAGAATCTTATAGGGGGTTCACACTGACGCCCAAAGTTTCTTGTATTGAGCAGTTTTTCTACATCGTCGTTAACGTTGACGATCTAGCCTTCCTGAAACTGAATTGACTTTCCCACACATCGCCTTCCCCTCTCGGCGCTTGGGAGTAGTCTATTTATATGACCCTTTCGAAAAGCTTAATGTTGAGAAGACATCGGCCTGTAGGTCGACGGGTCCCATGGGGGCTTACCCGGCTTCGGGATGAGCACAAGCTTTTGGCGCTTCCATTTCACAGGGAACACTTCTTCCCTCAGACACGCTGTGATTACTTAGGCGAACTCACCTGGTGTCGTACTGGTGGTCAGCTTCACCAGTCTGTTCGGTATACTGTCCAGCAGTCCGGAGTCCCTTAGCGAACAGGTCAGCGTGACGGGGCTAGATTAAGCTAGGTACGATCCCCACCCACTTGCCTCTTGTAACCTATCACCGTCTCATTCCAACCCTGCCACTTTTAAGCCAAGGTATAAAGGCCAACCAGTGGGAGAAGCTTAAAAGACCAACCATAGTCGGGAAGCTGGTACATAAGGGGCCAAGCAACCAGGCTCAATGAATAACGGACCAAAGAGTGACGTAGTAACGAGCCACCTTCTAGGTAGACCAAAATATCGGTTTGAACTTCGCCTATTGGGCTGCTAATCATATTAAACTCCGAGCCTTGGAGAAGAATACCTTTCTGGCATAGTTGCTGCCATTTTCTTTCACACCTATTGTCGCGTTATACCTTTTACCAAGCTTATCGAACTCAGCTTTGCATCACCCCATTAGCTTGACGCGTATAATCCCTGAATCTAGATCTTGAATGTGTTTGGCTATCTTTAAAAGTTCCCGTGCTGCATTCTCGAGTCTGGCTGCCTCCAGGATCGGCAGTACCTGCGCTTGAATTGTATATTACGTAACGAAGTTTTGTTATAGAACCAGACACCGATTTGTTACTATACCCTTGGTATTTAAGTTGCATCTCATAAGCCGCTTGGTGCACAAATCACTATTTTCTTAAACTACCGTGTTACAACGCCGACTATTGTTGATCAACTATTAGATTAACTTAGCACTGCCACATAAAAAAAAAGAACTCGCATTCAGCTAAAAAATAATATAAGGCTCGATAAAAAACACGACGTAATCAATTGTCCAAAAGAAGCGGAAATGATAGCATCTTACGCCAAGAGACACGAAAATCTTTTTTTTTTTGTTGAAAAAGAAAAACGTCCTCAAATAAAAAAAATCAAATCCTAAAGGGACTCGTGTCCTTTGAAACATGAAAGGACAATAGAAGTCCGATCAAATGCCGTATCTCTTTAGAAACTAAAAACTCCTCAATGCAGGCCATAAATATCGTCCAGTTGGGAAGTAATGGACCAACAACCTTTGATCGGTGACGTAAATTCCTACGCAAAAGATGCGGATTCTGTCACTGCTGCTGCTTCTGTTGTTGCATAGAAGAACTTAAGATGAATGTTGAAGGGGACTTTAGGTCAGCTTACTTAACCTTAAGTCGTGCTGCAGACGGATGATCATCTTGCGACTTTTTTACCGGTGTAAAATCTCCCTGGACCGAGAGTATCATTCGTTCATTCATTCATCTCTGAAGGAGGTATTTTCGACGTGCAGCCGGATGACCTTTTTTTCTAAATCATAAAAAAATGTAATGTTGTGGGCCAGCAAGGGGTGTATCCGCCATCCTACTTGGGTCTGGAACAATGGTAGGAGCTCGATGTCACAGAGATTATCGTTTGTCGAATTATTTCAGTGGCGTTTTGGGTAGCCCTAAAGCTGATAGTGATATGTGTCGTCTCAACTTGTACATCTGGAATTAAAATCGCGTAAATATTAGTTCAGGCAAATTAACAGCCGATAACGCAAATGACGACAACATGGGTCGACATGACGCGAGAGATGTAATGAAGTACGAAAAAAAATTCAAAACTATTTCCTCGACATCAGGGAAAAGGTTATTTTTAGAAAACTCAGCGTCAATACGAACAGCGGGAAAAACGAAAAGACATTAAAGAATTCCTAATCCCGGAAAAGCAGATTTCAAGCCAAAGTCCTTCAGGATTCCTTATCCCGAGTTCACGGTTCACAGGCGAGCCTCACGCTAAGTTGAAATTAAAACCCGTGGAGGTTGCGAGGAGCACTCGCGTGCGACTCCTATTAAGAGATGGATCTGAAGACTCTATGTAGAAAAAACATCAACTCTCGTCCCTCGTCCTTAGGATCCTTGTTATTATGTCCGTGTGCATCGCCACGACCCAATAGGTCACAGCTGATGAAGGCGCAGGGAATCAAGAATCGCGCAGTCCTTAGGGTAATTCTCAAGTGTTTTCAAGGAATCGAATTAAGGAAGCGTGGATAACAGGAAGACGGGGTCTGACACGCGTCCAGGACCAAAGCCGAAGGGCATTTTTTATGGACATTTGGAAATAAGAATTCGGAGGCGAAAAAAGGTCAATTTGAGGTTGAGCGTTGCTTTTATGAAAGAAAAAACGTTTAATGATTTCTCTGATGCTGGGATATTTGGAGGATGTGCTTCAAGAAGAACTAAACAAGGACTTGCGCCTTAAAAAATTACAAACAAATAAATTGTTGATACTTTCTCAATTAGATAAAGTCTCTCTTTAGGGCTCTAAATCTTTTTAGGACTAAAATTCAAGATTCTCCCTAATGATCACAGTAATGACTTTGTCCAGTTTTTTGTTGTGTTCATTTCCGCAGCTCCTCGGAACATCAAAGGCAGAATTTTTGATCCTTTGTATCAGATTAGTGCCTAGTAATCAGTGTCCACCAGCACTTTTTATTCGCAAAATGACAATAATCCCAGCGACTTACTTATTGACGAATTACGTTAATGCTGGAGTCGTCTACCCTCCTTAGCTGAGAGGTGGGGCAAGGCTCATGCATTCATGGGGCGGAGAAAAAGAGAAAAAGGCCGCTTACTTTGTTTGAGAAGGATTGATTTACATCAAAGGATAAGAAAGTCCTTCTCGTCTTTTGAAGAAATTAAATTTTAATTAGGTGCGAGTATGAGAGCTCCATCCATTTCCTCGCTGTTATTATATGGAGACGGAGTAAAGCGCTTAAATAATAAAACAAGCGTAATAAAAAAATTTAGAGTTTCAATTTGGTTTTAAATATTTTTTTTTAATTTTAATAACAGCAACAGCATAACAGCGCCATTTTGTGGTGTCCGCCCTTTTGTGGTGGCCGCCATTTTGAATTTGGAATGACGCTACATAGCTTATTGTATTCATTTGACACCTGTATGTCGGGTGGGAACACAATGTCGGGAACACAATTGCAAAATTCGCCTGCCATTTTTGAACCGCCATCTTGATTTTTTTTTACAAAATGGTCAGATTGCATTGTAACGTGAACTAAACATATGTACAAAATTTGAAGTTGATGGAAGTGAATCAAAATCAACCCAGTGGGAAAAATTGGGAGCGCTGCACAGACGAGCTTATTTCGAGCGCTGTTAAATATGCTACCCGAGGGAGGATTACTGCAGTTTTCATAAATTTTATTGAACGCACAAAACGGGCAATTATCTTCGTGTCCATAAAGGGTTACATTAGCCTACTCAGTAGGCCGGCTTTCGTTCGATATGGAGGACGAGAAGCTTTGGAATTGGTAAGAATTTAGTTGGGGGGCTGGTCGCGATGAAAAAGCAAAAAGCGCAAAAGATGAACGAAATAAAAGCTTTTCGATAGCTCTTTTATAATACTCCTAGAACGCTTTTGGAGGAGCATAGTAATATATGACCCACTGCAAGGACATGCAATGTTAAAAAGTATACGGAACTGGTATGAGAACGGGAGCGCTGTAATCTTTTTAAGAAGTGCTTAAACATGGCTATTGGAGCATTCCATTTCCTGCTGGAAAGCTGCTAGATTTGTTTGGCCTCGGTAGTCTAGGGGTAAGGCGCCTGACTACCGGGTTCGAATCCCGGCCAGCCCCACGGTTCTTCGCCTTTTCCACTTTCCCACACACATAACTTTCCTTCTTTCTTCTCCCCCCTATTTACATCTCCCCGGTCATAGCCTTCACTAGCCCTTCCCCGCTCCACCAAGCGCATGTCATCGGTTGGGTGATGACATTCAACTCATTTCAGGAGGCATAACACTCCAGCCAGTTGTTTCTCCAAATGCCCAGATGCCAGAGTCCCGAAATGGTTGGAAATAGGTGGAATAAAAATATCACGGCTAGGTTGTGGCAGCTCCTTCCTACTTCTCTTTCTTTCTACTCTCTATCTCCGGCTAGAGCTGCTGTTCGATATTCTATACAAAAAAAAAACGATTGTCGAACAGTACAAAGGGGCTTTCCTTAAGGCTATAGTCTATCACATAAAAAAAAGTGATCCGATTCACAATTAGTTCCTCTACAGTATCACGATACTGGAAGCTGCCCCTATGTCTATGTTCTTACCATTATCTTGGCCTCGATTCCCAGATCCGCCGGATCGGAAGTGAGTCGCAACAAATTTTCTGCGGATTTGAAACCACAAATGCGCCTAAGATAATCCGACATCGCGTATTTCATTATCGAGTGAGTCTTCACTCCGAATTTTTGATTTAATTGAATCAGCGACTACGGATTTGAGAATCGCAGTGTCAAATCCGCACTCACTTCCGACCCGCCGGATCTGGGAATCGAATCCCATGATTCCTGTGTTAACCCAAATGCACGCAATTTTATCGAAAGCGACGATACTTGTACTTACCTTTATTCTTTACCTAAAATAAATATCTTTAAAAAGTTAAGGGCGCCAGAAAAATATCTCACAAGGGCGCCAAAATATCTAAAGCCGGCCCTGCTTACCTTTCACTTACCTTCCCTAACTGTCAAATACCTTAACCAACTGAAAAAAACTCTTTTCACGTTATCATAACTTCACTGCACTTATTTACAATACTTATTAAAGTAATTTTGATGTTCACCCAACATACTACTGTATTTATTAACGAATAATCACGTAATAAACAATTTAATTAACCAAAAAACGTTAAAGCAGCCCAGCAACACAACACATATTTGAGCTTCCAAAAAATGGTATTACCACATTCAACTATTTTCTTATTACCACATTCAACAGAGTCTGCATTTCATTCTTCACACTGAACTAGTAGAAAAGATATTATTAACCATTTAAAAATATAAATAAATAAATTTAATGGCGATGAAAAATGTTATTTATAATTAAAATTCTTTATTTTCTTTCGAGAAAGTCCAAAAAAAGTTTCGAGAAAGTCCAAAATGCGTTTGGAACTTTATCCAAGTCACAACCCACCAAGTTCATAAACATTTGTCTAGATTAAAACTTCAGCTGAATATAATTTTTCTTGTGCGTGCTGGAAAAATTTCAAAACAATTTCTTGCCGACATCTACTGACAATTGTAAGAACCGATGATTTTACTTGAACCAAGCTGAAAAAAATCGTTATGACCAGTAATAAAAAGAATCAAGCATGGGCTCATTTTACACGATGAAACACGAAACAAAAAGATTCGCTGGGTTTGATGGGGAGAGGTGAGAGAGGGCTTGAGAGAACACGTGTTCCCTCAAACCCTTTCTCACCTCTCCCAATCAAACCAAGCGAATCTTTTTGTTTCGTGCTTCATCGTGTAAAATGAGCCATGGAGGAAAATAAAATAGTCGGCCACGTTTTCGTAATTTGTCACTTTATTAAGCAAATTAATAAATGACGTTATTCAATGTCTTAATCAAAATTTTAAATTAATTTTAATAGAATTATGGCTAATTTTCTACGATTATTGCCAAATTATCGAAGCCCATTTCGGTTGAGTTTTAACAATAACATTTGAAGTAAAATTGTTTATTTAATATTTTTGCAGGTCAACACAATTTCTTGGAATTCGAGGAGTATGCAAAGGCAACAAAGTTGCTGACATTACAAAAAAGAGAAGTCCTGGTGCGGACGGAAAGTACAACGAAGCGCCTTTGCTAGATAGTAGTCTTATTATTATGTCCCCTAAAGAGAAGAAGGAGAAACTGAAGCTGGCTCAGGAAATATCAATCCAACAGGAAGTAAGTGCTTAATTAAAACTGCAATTTTACAAGTCATCAGATTACACATTTAAGGACCTTCGACCCGTTTCATTCATCCCCGAGTCTTATTCTGAAACTAGAAGAGCTCGCATTTATGTTCCCGCTAAAAATGCCATGCAGAGTGGACAACGCCTGAAGATTTATTGGCGGGTAGACTTTGACACCAAGGAAAGATGGCAAAATCCTTGCATGGGATGGTGTTCGTCGTATGATTGATTATAAAATCTCGTGTTCTTGTAGTAATGGCATGATTTATTGTTTCAGCGGCGATGCAATATCCAATATTCACCTTATGTTCAACACGAGGGAGGAGGCGATTGCATTTTGTGAAAGAAACGGTTGGTGCTGGTACGTTAACGAGCCGACGCCGAAGAAGCCCAAAGTCGCTAATTATACCGCAAACTTTGTCTTTGACAAACGAACGCGTGTTTCCACTAAATAGGGGACATTTTTGATGAATAAATTTTAAGGAACAAAATGATCGTAATAACGAGTTTTATTGTTTCTTATCAACAAACAGCGAAATACAAGGCCGACTTAACCGACACGATTGTGCCACCTAATATCTCCGGACTCCAAGCTTTATGGACAAGTTCTTCTTCAGGACTTGCTAGATGCAACTCGTTGCAAACAAATCGTCTCCACCTAACAACAACTTACCTCGCTCTGCCTGAGGGCCCTGCAGGCCGCCTGATCCCTGAGGTATAAATCTCTTTGGCAACAGCGGGCTAGCTTATATTTGCTCACTGGGATAATCTCAGAACTCAATCGTTAAATGAGGATGGGCTACAATAAGCATTTTAGTCCTAATGGTGAAAAGGATCAATTCTGTAGTAGTAAGGTTCGCCGTAACTTCGTCGTGCACGGTCTAGTAGTAAGCTTAGATTGAAGATCTAGTCTATGTAGTTGTGCAGTTTTGGAAATACTGGAAATACTAAAGAGTTCACAATTATCACTTCAAATTAATGTCTCACACCATTAAATTCTATTTATCGCTTTTTAAGTTACTTTTCAATCACCACTTTTCACTTTAGGTCACTTTAAAATACTTTCATCGCTTTTTAAATCAAACTGACTTCCAATTTCCGTTTCCACCACAATTTAAGCTCCTCCTTTATCTAACTTCTGGAACTTTCGCTCACTTTCTAGTCCGCGGTGGAATATTCTTTCCTTTTTAATAGATCTCGAGTCTAATAGATGGAGCCATATTAGCATAGTAGATAAATCGTAAATTCAAAACCTAACAAAGTCGTTATCAATAACCGTTAATTCAACTTCTAACAGATGGCGCAACTTATAACAGATGTTGTACTATTGAACGCTTTTTGTCGTCTTTAATATAAATGGCAATTCCCCTGTGGAAAAAGAAGAGAGGTCTTTTCGCAAACATCGAAGCAACAGCGAAACTGAGCACCAACGCATCGGCAACAAAGCAGCGCCAAGTCTTTTCGCGTACGTATGTGGATACATCAATGCGTTCCTAAACGCATAGGAGGGAAAATGTTTCTTTGTTTTAAGATATTAATGGAAGAAGGTGGAGAGTATTACTTGGAGTATAAGGGCAAGATCAAACCCAAAAAAAAATATAAACTGCTATTAAAGCCAATTTTTGTGTTTAGCAAGGAAAACCTCCATCCACTTTTCAACAGCATACATTCGAAAATGGCTGCGCTGTTGCTTTGACAGTTGCGCGGCTAACTTGAATGAACCCTACAAATATTTCGATTTGGAAACGACTCGAAAACAATTTGCCAAAAGCGAACGCTTGCTTCGATTTCGGATTCGTAAACGATTCGTTAAAGCGGAGTAAGATATTGAATCGCTTTCTCGTGCCGATAACGAATCGCATTCAACTCAATGTACTGCGTAAAAGAAAAGTGAAGCTGCTCACATAGTGCCCTGCGTCCTGCATATTCATGTACACGCACACATTGATCAAAAATCACTCCGCCGAACAAGACTAGTCAAAAACTCAAACTTTCCAAACAATCTGTTGAGGAGAAACCAATCAACCCCGAAAGCTTTCATGTTGTGTTTTGAATTTATTTCTTGTACCTTTCGCAAGCAGTTCTCGAGTAGTTTTCGAATGGAGAATGGTCCGAGAAAGAGAGCCTCCGAGAAATTGTTTGCAAGGAAGGGTGGGTGTCAACATACAATTCCGAATTCGCTACTTTCACCACAGACACTAGAAGGAACCTAGATACTTACTGACCCAATTTGTTTCCCTTAATTCTAGTAATCAGCCTTATTCTCGTTGTCGAGTAACATGACAGATCGACCTTAAATTGGTATTCGCATTGTAGATCTAACAGATTTCTGGCAAGCAGATCGAGTAAATTCGTGGTTACTTGTCGCAAGGTGTCGTGTGATGTGACATTTTCCTCGATACGTTCTACCGCGTCTCTCGTAGTCACAACTCACGTCACTCGCCAACGAGAATACCACCTTACAAATACGGCTTGCCTGATCGAATAATCCCTAGATAAATTTCTAAAAGAAAACACTAAACATTTACAAACTTTTGTTTTTTTACATATAAAAATATTAGAAACAATTTAAAAATTACCGAAAACAATACTTAAAATTTAACTACAACTAGAAATATACAGTTAAGTTATTTTCCGTGGACCCCAAGTCATCAGTCGACGACATTAGATCCAATTTCCCGCCATTCCGCCAATTGGGGCTGAGCTTCTTGTTCTCCTGCGTCGTAACATCAGGACTCTCTCCATTCGATATCGAGTCTCGATCGATTTCCCCTTCTAAAGTCTGTCCACCATGTGCAATTGAAGCTCGAGAAACGATACCTAGAAAAAATTAGGTTTATTTTTAATTTTTTTACTGGATTGATAATCCAGAGCAAGAGAGAGAGAGAGAAAAACCTTACTTCTTACTGTTGCGGTGTAGTTCTCTCTTTGGCGTTCGCGTTCTCTTTCCCTTTGTGCTTCCCTTTCCAGACTAGCAGCCAATATCGTAGACGCTCCAGCACTAAGGCTACTGCCCGACCCGCCATGTCCATGTCCATTGATCGGATTCGCCATTGTAATGTTGCCTGCTGTCAAGCCATGCAGGCCGTTTGTAGGGACTTTCTCGTGTGTAACTAAATTGGCTGATGAAACGGTACTGTGAGCTTGACTGTGTATTCGATTGCGAGATTTTGGGGTTTTCTTTGTTTTGACGATGTAAAATGACAAGGCTATGATGATTATGATGAATACGGCTACTACAAGGGCAAACATTCCCAGAACACTGGATGCCCAGGAAGTGTAGGCCATTGAGACACCCTCCATTGTGACAGTTATAGGAACGGAGGTGCTTCTGGGAGGGATGCCGGAGTCTGTTGCTGTTGCTATAAGGTGGATTGTTGATTGGTTTATTGCCTGGTCTGATCGCATCCACAGGTTTCCTTTGTTGTCTATCTCGAAGAGATTGGCGTATTGACCTTTCAGGTTGATCTCCAGTTTGTCGTCGCGATCGCCATCGGCTGCTTCTACTTTACCGATCATATATCCATCTAGGCTTTCACTGTTTGACCGTAGGACCTTTAAAGAAGTATTGATTATTAAATTTGAAAAATATTTTAGGTTAGTGTAAACTAGTAGAGTAGGAAGACCTCTTCTATACCATCAAAGCAAAAAACAAACAATGCAAAAACTTACACTTTTCGGCACGGTAAACTCATAATGCGACTCCCTAAATCGTGGCTCCCAATCGTTAACGTCCATCACTTCCAAAACCACCTCAGCTGTAGCGTTGCTCAGTCCGTCGCTAGCTACCACTTCAAACGCATGCTTAGTCGTTTTCTCATAATCTAACGGCCTCTGCAGAATGACTTCCCCTAAGGATCCAACAGTGAAAAATTGCGACTGGACAGGATCATGGATGAAATATTTAAGGTGCTTTCCCGGTTTGTTTGTAGGCAGCGCCAAAATCCGGTTTCCCACAGGAACATCTTCTCTAACACGGATTACAAACTTCTTCTGCACAAAGCTTAGAGCATTCAATTCGCTGTGCGTTCCAGGACGCGATATCGTCACTGTTGCTAGGGCATAACGATCTGGATTGTCGATCTGTGTCGCCTTGACGACAAGCGTGGCCGTGTTCAGTAAGTCAGACATTCCGATCGGAGTTACTAAGCTAATAACTCCGGTTGACGAGTTTATCTTAAAGTATTTGGTCTCTGGAGATTGCACGATTGAGTACTGAATGGGAGCGCACAGTCCCTCATCCTGGTCCACAGCTTTGATTGGTTCTGGGTTTATTTTGATCTCGCCAGGTCTGCCATCTGGTGGAAGGTCGCCACGGTAGCTCTCACGAGTGAATTTGGGATTTTGATCGTCTGCGTCTGTTATGATTACTCTAAGCAGGGTATCTGTAAATTTGGGTGGAGTTCCTTGATCCTGTGCCCGTAGTCGGACAGTGAAATTTTTCATAGCTTCATAGTCCAGCGCCTTCCTAAGCACCAAAGTTCCTTCCAAAGGATTCAGAAACTGCACGTATTCCGAGTACGGTCCAGGCAGCACCTGATATTCCACGGTAGAAAATGGTCCTTGCTGGTCATCATCCACCGCCTTCGCTCCCTGTAAGATTCGCGTCCCAGGAACGGTTACTTCAGACAACGACAGCGAGTACGGGGCACCAATCCATTGCGGAGCATTGTCGTTCACGTCCGTCACGCGCACATTTACAGGAATAACAAAACTCTGAAAGAACAAAAGGAAACTCGCTTAATTACATTGATAAGAGCCGCAATTTGATTGATTGAGTATGACTTAAACGAAATGTCGAAAAATCGATGTGAGCTAGTTTCGTCGGGCATGCAGAGCCCCCCGCTTGGGTGTATACCTGGATCGAAAGCAGCACACCTGGGTGCCGGGTCTTGCAATCACCAAAACAGCAGCGACCGGTTGCTTGCATGCCGGTGCCGCGACTGAATGGAAGTCAACAAACTCATTTCGTGAGCGTGGAGCGTGATTTTGCAATAGGCGCTCGAAGGAGCCTTAATCAAACCTTTACGATCCAATATAGTCGCACACTATTCAGGGGACATACGCTGAATGGAAACCTGCAGTAAACATGTCACCGCTAAAGTCTCTATTTGATAGGTGCGCAGCAATAAAATGCAAAGTATTAGCGAGTATAGGGGTGGATATAGAAGAAGTTCAGGTCAGCGCGGTGTTTGTGCTGTCATTAAAGGGGGCGAGAAAGGAGCCCGGAAATTGTAAAAATTCCATTTGTGGCGATTGCATTAAATTAGCTGAGTCAGACACTTACTTCCTTCAGCTTTTTCACGATTTCAAGATTAAGAAATACTTCCCCTACTTACCGGGTCGTTGGAGTGCCTCCGATCACATATAACATTAACGTAAATAGAAGATGGTCCTTTGACGCCTTCCTTGTCCAGGGCAGTCACTAGAGCTAAATTTTTCGTTCCTGGTAGAATTTTTACTGGTGCATCTTTTTCCCGGAGGGATAAGTTAATATCTCCGGAATCAACGTTGGGATTTCCGTTGATCCTTAGCTTGCCGATTACGGCACCAATCGCCATATCTTCGCTTGCTAAGAAACTTTCGGCAGAGCCTCCACCTTCCAAGTAACATCTTGAGTCCAGTATCACACTTTTGGTATCTGAAATTGAGAATTTAATTTAATTATTTAATTTTTAAGTAATTTTGTTCAAGAGTCTTCCGTGAGATGTTAGAAAAGTTTTTGAGGAAAGAAATACATCATTAAGTGCGTTTAGGTCAATGTTTTAGCGCTAATTAATTCTGGTTTTTGGCTTAGCTAAAATGTAGCACGGCTCAAAACTGTCAAATGGGGTTGACATTTATGTATACTTGCAAATTTTTGTTGTAAGCATATAATTTAGTAATATTTCAATACAGCATGATGAATGAAGATATCATATTATTAAAAATAAATTATAACTGCCAAGTGCCATGCTACCAACGGTGCTAGGTTAACAGCGATAATTAAACAGTGTTGAAGTAACTAGGACCTAAGCGCGCCCATTGACGGAGCTTTGCCAGGAAACAGGACGAAGTAAGGGTGAGTTGATTTTAAGTTTGCTTGGACTAGGGTCGCCACAAATTGAGATGGTCAAAGCCGGACAATCACCAAAAACAATAGTGTTAAAATGAAAAATTCAGTATCTTAGTACCATTTCCCCACTTCTAAGCCAAGGTATTTATCGTGCTGATGACTGCGTAACCTGCCAGTGGTTAAAGAGCAAATGGTTCCCTCGCATGCCCACGCAAGCAGTTCTGGCGGAGTGGACGCTTTTTTCACACTACTTGTGGGACCTTTTATGGAACAACACAAAAATAAAAACTGTTTGCTTCCAGTGTGGAGGCTCAAGAAACCTGTTGTTTTTAAAGGCAGTAAGGTTGGTAAAGGGGAAAAGGGAGCTTTAAACTCTAATCCGAAGCCCCGAATATCTCTAAACCAGTTGCTTCGACAGAAGCAGGCCCCTCAACTGCATCCGTGCAGTTCCCCAGTGCCTCAAAAGACTAGAGAAACTAGAACTAGACTAGAAGCTAAAAAAGCCACCAAGCCCAAAGAGGCTCCAATAGCAAGAGGGAAGTACAAAGAGCAACGCAGCGCCCAAAGAATCCTTGCTCGGTTCGAGGGAGTTGCGAAGGGTGAAATCACCAAGCAGCAACAAGCCTCAATAAGGCGGGCTACGCAGGTTGTCAGCGAGCATACTTCGTAAACTGATAACCCAACACCAAAGAGGTCCCTTGAGGAATCGAATCACCCTGAGACTAAGCGTAATAGGAAGACTAACAATCTACTTTTTGCTACTAGTAAGACCTACAGCCAAGTGCTAGAAGGTCAGATTGTGATCGCCGTTACCAATGAAAGCGATCCAGACGACACCACTCTGCCTAATAAATGGAGGAAATTTGAGGTCGTCCCAATTCTTCTGTAGCATCCTGGCATATAAGAGTGTACCCGAATGAGACAATCTGGAAGATGAAAGCGTGGCTGGAAGTACTGGTCTGACGCTTGCTGACTACAACAAAACTTTTTGTGATCAGCACGAAGAAGCCGGTGAACGATGAAGATCAAGATAGAAGAACAAATCATCGACTCACAGCATTGTCTCAGCTATCTAGGATTGATGATCGACCGGAGTCTAAATTTCAAAGCCCACTTGGAGGGCACAGCAGATAAAGCGACCGTTATCTGTGCAGCACTCTCCAGAATGCTTCCCAACCTGTCCTTCCTAGACCGAAACATGACGTCCTCATGGTGAGGGTGGTTACCTCAATCCTACTTTATGTAGCACTGGTGTGAAGAGTGACCTAGGGCAATGGAGGGTTGCATACAGATCAAGCGGCCTAAGAGCTTGGCCAGGTCAAATGATATAACCCCATAGACAAACTCGCGAAGGAAGCCGTGCACCTATAGGATCAAGAGTACCCTAGAGCAGGGTTTCCAAAAGCTGTACGACAGTAAATAATCCAATGTGTTTCGACAGGCGAATGGCAAAAGAGGTAGAGCCAATCTAATAATTAACAAACGAAGACCTATTCTAAATGTGGAAGTTTGGAATGGATTGTGTAGAGGTTACCAACGTTCTCAGGCAGTTTTTGAGGGAACATGGAGTAGATTCACCGAACAAAAGGTGCCATGTGTTGTCATACGACATTCTGTCAAAATTTGTTTTGAATATTTCTGTTTTGACTTTATTTATCATATAGCGTTTCTGTCAAAATTACAAGTTCATAGTTCCTCTTACTTCGTATTGTGTTCACACTTAATTTTGACAAGCCAAAGAGAAATATTCAAAGCAAATTTTGACAGAATTTCGTATGACATGTCAAAAACAAATGTCATTGTTAGGTTTGACTTCATTGACGGTAAAGTCATATGACAAGTCATATAATGTAAATGTACCTTAACCTAACCAATCCTTTCCTCTTCTATCCTTCAAGCTAAGCCTACTACTAAACATTTCATCAGGTACATGACCCAAACGATATGACGAACTGATAAATCAAAAATCCTGACATTTTTATATTTTCCTTTCCGTTAAATCAACAGAGCCGGAAAATCATTTTCCCCAGTCGATGTTCTCTTCAAGACTTCCACGAAGTCGGTACAAAATATCGGAAACCAATAATTAGCTTTTAACAACAGTCCTTTTCCTGTTTCCTTGTCGTTTTAGTGTGTCGCTGACACTTTGCGTACTGTGACCAGTCGTTTATTTCATAATAATTTGTCAACCTCATTTCTGATGGAAAACTGATGACTATACGGGGTCGATTAATGGCCAGAGACTGTCCATACTGCCCACCTCCTTCGAGAGACCTTAATTGAACGTTGCAGGTTCATTGACTGCTTTACATCAAACAAGGAACTGGCTTGCATGCCTGAGAATTGGTCAACATGTTTGCACTTAAAACAACTCATATTTCCCCCTTTTTAATAAACTTAATTTCAAAATCAATTTAAGTCACGCGCCAAGGCGTTTCACCGCGCTCCGGCTTCACTGGCAGGTATCTTTACGTGCGGTACTCATGTACCGGGAAGCCCTTAAAGTTATGAAACATGCGATTTTCAGAAATTGAAAGATGTCTGCTTGATTACAGTTTTAGTGCTTCGTTTAATTTAGGAGATTTTGTCCTCAATTATTAATAGACGAACTTGTTTTGAACTTTGTAAGTTTATTTTATATAATTACTCTTTACACTTTATTTTAGGTCTTTATAACAATTAGATATTTATTTAAATACACTACATACATATGTATATTTGTTATTAACACTATATATTACATTTACTAATTAAACTTTTGGTTGTTATTATGATGTTGCATGAATTAATTAAACTTCACTTTTAACAAACTCGATAAGTTTTTTTATTTTGATTTTTCACACATTGACAGCGCGTTATTTTATTTTTTAATTACTTAGCCTCCGTCGATTATGTTTTTAGAAACATATCTCCTTAGCTAAGTAAGGCCGGAAGTAGTAGGACGATATCCCTACATACTCCCCTCCCAGCGTAGCGTTACATGAATTGTACCGAGCGAATTGATGCTGCTTCAACGTCTCGGTCACACTCAAAAGCAGGTTTTAGTCGATCGATAGTTATCGACTTATTTGTGTCATTTATGTTGACGACGAAATGTTTACGTAATCTTTTGATTACTTTGAATGGCCCTTCGTATGGTGTTTCAAAAGGCCGTCGGACGCGATCGGTACGTATGAAAACATACTCCGCGTTCTTTAAGGCGTTCGGCACGTACACATCATTTTGAACTGACTGTCGGGGCTGTGTCGCCGACAGACCTTTCATGTGTGTGCGAAGACGTGTTAGAAATTCTGAGTGCTCTATTGGGTTCTCATCCGTTGGGATGGAAATTGAATTGGGAAGCCTCAGATTCTGTCCATAGACAAGCTCTGCTGGTGAGCATTGTAAATCGGTTTTAATTGCCGAGCGAATACCTAATAAAACAAAGGGCAGATCCTCACTCCAATGAGTAGTGTTGTCCCTTGCCATTAAGGCCGCTTTTAGTTGTCTATGGAATCGCTCTACCATCCCATTTGCTTGTGGATGGTATGCGGTGGTACGTATCCTATGCGTACCTAGAAGTCTTGTGACTTCATTGAATAGTTTCGATTCAAATTGCGACCCTTGATCTGTTGTAATTTCAAGTGGTGCGCCAAATCTTGGGACGTACTCGGTGACAAAATGTTTGGCCACCGTAGTAGCAGAGATGTCTCGCATTGGATATGCCTCCGGCCATCTCGTAAATCGGTCTACGATTGTTAGGATGTATGAATATCCTCGAGATGGGGGCAATGGTCCAACAATGTCCATGTGGATATGTTCAAATCTATTGTTTGGTATGTTAAAAGCTTCATGTGGAGATTTGGTATGTCTCGAAACTTTAGATTTTTGGCAACCTATGCAGGATCTAGACCAGTTGTTACAGTCTTTGTTGATCGCTGGCCAAAAATATTTCTTAGTGATAGCTTGTCTTGTGGCGCGTATGCCTGGATGCGACAAGCTATGTTCAGCATTGAATGCTAATTTTCTTAATGATGAAGGTATATATGGGCGTAATGTACCCGTGCTAATCTCACACCAAACTTCATGAGTTGTGAAAGGAATTGGTGTGAGTATTAGTTTTACCTTCGAGCTACTACTGGGATGCTCTTGGAGTCGTTGCAACTCTTTGTCACCTTCTTGTGCTTTCGCCAGATGTGGCAAATCAAAGGTGATTGTGTCAACGTTGTCGGCCGCTAATGAGCGAGATAAATAATCTGCGACAACGTTTTGTTTCCCAGAGACATGTCTGATGTCTGTTGTGAACTGGGAAATTAGGCTCAGGTGTCTTGTTTGGCGGGGAGATCTTTCGGTTTTTGTGTGAAGGGCATGTATTAAAGGTTTGTGGTCAGTGTAGACCACGAAATTTCTTCCTTCAACAAAGTACCGAAAATGTTTTATTGCTGCGAAGATTGCGAGTAGTTCGCGATCAAATGCAGAATAATTTCGTTCAGCAGATGATAGCTTCTTGGAAAAGAAAGCTAATGGTTGCCATCTGTGACCGTTAAATTGTTCCAGCACAGCTCCGATAGCGAAATCGGAAGCATCAGTTGTGATGCTATATTTAGCATCCTCTAGTGGGTGTATCAGCATCACTGCTGCAGCTATTGCGGCTTTCACGTCGAGGAATGCTTGTTGGCATTCTGCGGGCCAAGGAAGTTGTTCCTTATTTTTTGTTGTTGATGAACAATTGAGGAGTTCCCTCAAGTGTTCATTGATCGGTACTAGCAGTTGTGCTAGTTTAGGAATAAATCGGTGATAAAAGTTCACCATTCCTATAAATTTTTGTATTTGTTTGACTGTTGTTGGAGTTGTGAGGTCACTAATTGCTTGGACTCGTTCGGGTGATGGAAGGATTCCATCCTTGCCGATACTATGTCCCAAAAAGTTGATCTCACTGACCCCAAAAACGCATTTTGATAATTTTATTGTTAAACCAAAATTATCAAGGCGTTTAAACAGTAATTCGAGGTGAGTGAGATGCTCATCCTCGGATTTACTAGCGATAAGTATATCGTCTAGATAGACATAAACGAAGTCTAAGTCTCTTGTGACTTCGTTCATAAATCTTTGAAATGACTGGGCTGCATTTCTTAACCCAAATGGCATGCGAGTAAACTCAAACAGACCAAAAGGTGTTATTATGGCAGTCTTATGCACGTCTTCTTGTGCAATGGGGATGTTATGATACGCACGTACCAAATCCACCTTCGAAAAAATCGTGCATCCGTGAAGGTTCACAGAAAAATTGTGAATGTGCGGGATTGGATATCTATCCGGCACTGTGACTGCATTAAGGCGACGGTAGTCGCCGCATGGCCTCCAATCATTTGTATCCCGTTTAGGGACCAGATGAAGTGGAGATGCTGCGGGAGACGACGATGGTCGACAAATCTCTAGTTGAACCATATGTTCAAACTCCAATTTCGCCACCTTGAGCTTCTCAGGATGAAGTCTACGAGCGGTAACGAAAGGTAATTGCCCATTAGTAACAATGTGGTGTTGCACATTGTGTTTAACCGGTAGGTTAAAATTTGGTGGTTGTGTTAATGAAGCATACTTCATTAACAATACTTTATATTTGCCAAGATGTTGGCATTCAAAGCTCTCGAGTACATACTCACCAGTTGCACAGGCGTCAGTCCGAAGACTGGTCTGTGAGTCAACTAATTCTCGCTTTTTGAAGTCGAGGATGAGTTCGAACTTTGTTAGAAAGTCCGCACCGAGTATAGCTTTGCTGGTGTTGGCTATGATGAAGTTGTGGATGAACCGTCGGCGAAGACCTAGGTTCAGTTCCAGCAACTTCGCGCCAAAAGTTTGGATCGTGGATCCATTTGCGGCCCGCAGAAGCAAATTAGGGCATGTTGTTTGTACCCTAAACGTGTGCTTCGGAACTAATGATATGTCCGCGCCAGAATCGATTAAAAAATCGAGCTGGTTGTGCTGGTCGCGGACAAATAATCTGCACGATCGTCTCTGCTGAGAGACGCTCGCGGATGTGGCGACTCCCCGCCAATTTAATTTTTTGAACGGGGGCCCTTTGTCCTCCGGTCCCTCTTGGCTGCTGAGCCAGGACCCTTAAATGCACATGGTGGGGTGCACCGCTCTGCTCCACTACCGAAGCGGTAGTGGTAGTAACAGAGCGTTCCCGGCAGTGCCTGCGCGTTGGAGGGCTTAGGGTTCGCTCCCTGATTAGTGGAGTTGCTGGTCTTCAACGAAGTGGTCGATGGCTGTTGCGCCGGAGCACGGCTCCATTGATGCTGACCAGCAGCCCCTCTCGCAGACCCCTTTTTAGGACCATGCTTCTCTCCCAACATGAGTGCCCTTAACTGGCTTACCTCACGTTGGAGGGACTGCACCGTCCTCTCTAGGGATGATGAGGTCCTAACCTCAGACACCTGAGCAGGTGCGGGCTGGTGAGATGTCACCTCCCACACCTTATCTGCAAGCCTAGACAGTTGGTCCAAAGACTGGTCCGTAGACGCAGCGAGGACCACCTGGATGTCCCTGGGAAGACGCCGTTCCCAAAGACCCCTGATGAGGCCCTCGCTCTCGCCAAGGCTGTCTCCGGCCAGACTTTGCAGGCCTCTTAAGAAATCAGAGGGCTTTCTGTCCCCTGGCTCGTGTGCCGCTAGCAGCTGCTCGAGGCGATTCCTTGTCGATAATCCATATCGATCAAGCAATCGCTTCTTAGCTTCCGTATAGCTGGCGGTACCTAGATCCGGGAAAGCTTGCAATAAAATTTTGGCCGCCTCCGTCGGGAGAGCGGACACAATATGGGACAGCTTTTGTTTGTCCGATGAGACCCCATTCAAAGAGAATTGGGCCTCGGCCTGGTAGAACCAGACGGCCGGGTCGCTCTGGTGAAATTCGGGCAGGTTGAACCTTGCCGTGGAGGCTACTTCAACTTCTGCCCGTGCCCCATGTCGAGCCGGCCGCCCCTGTTCCAGGCTGGGTAATGACTCTTCCAAGTCAATGATGAAAGAGTCATCCATATTATTTTCACGTTGCATATTCAAAGAAGTGGCTCAATCCAATTAGACAAAGCGAAAAAAACTAAATAAAAACCCAACTGTGTATCCACACACAAAAAAATTAATAACCCAAAGGAAAATTAACCTCCAACCAAAAGTTGTACACGAAAATAGTCAATTACACTTGGAACAGCAAGAAAATGGAATAAATTTAAATAAATTTTAAAATAAAACTATAAGTATTATTATTGTTTTTATTTATTTTTTTAAACGAGACTTATCTTATTCCTTCTTGATTTTATTTCCTTTGTAATTTTAAAGAACCCAGTCCACCGTCACCAATGCTGGATCTCTATCTGGTTGCTGCCAGTCTTCTTTCGGTCCGTGTTCTTTCGTCGGGGTCACCAATTTAGTGCTTCGTTTAATTTAGGAGATTTTGTCCTCAATTATTAATAGACGAACTTGTTTTGAACTTTGTAAGTTTATTTTATATAATTACTCTTTACACTTTATTTTAGGTCTTTATAACAATTAGATATTTATTTAAATACACTACATACATATGTATATTTGTTATTAACACTATATATTACATTTACTAATTAAACTTTTGGTTGTTATTATGATGTTGCATGAATTAATTAAACTTCACTTTTAACAAACTCGATAAGTTTTTTTATTTTGATTTTTCACACATTGACAGCGCGTTATTTTATTTTTTAATTACTTAGCCTCCGTCGATTATGTTTTTAGAAACATATCTCCTTAGCTAAGTAAGGCCGGAAGTAGTAGGACGATATCCCTACACAGTTCGAAAGTCCTCATTTGCCGAGGCAGAAGTCCATTTCATTCTGCATCACTTCCTCCAATTCGGAGAGCATCCGTGCATTCAACCGCTGATCAGCAACAACAGGTGTCTCTCGGCCATCGTCGTCGTCGTCACCCGTGACTGCGCCGCAAATACCGCAAAAGTCAATAATACCGAAAATAACAGTCGTAATTGCCACCGATGAGTAGGCACCGCGGATAACCTCGTAACACAATGATTGCGGATCGCGACCGATGGAGGAGAGTTTCCCAAGTTCTTATCAAATTTCGGCTCGTTTTTGTCCCGATTTCGTAGCATGACGTTGAATTTATAATTCGTGCCAGTCTTTGCATGCCAGTCAAAGGTAAATTTTCTAACGACCCATTATGAAATGGGTCAACCCTTAACGGTTTTGTACCTTGTGGTTGTGGCGGCGCCGTCCATCATCTAGGGCCGCGCGCTCTGGCCTCTGGGGCGCCGGAGAGAAGCTTCCGCATCTTTTTTGCTACTTTCCATATTGACCCAATGGTTACCCGATAATCAATGTATCGGGGGCAAACAGAATGAAATGTGGTTAAACGGAAGCCAACCAGAGCATAGCCACCAACCATCGGATTCCATCGCATTCCACACGGCTTCTTCATTGCACCTTAGCACGGAGGCGGTGAGGCTAATTCGTTATTCTTAAGCTAATTTCGCAATGTTACGGTTGTAAGCGGCAGACGGCAAATCTCTCTCTATGGCTTTATGGCAGAAGCATACATATTTTGGGGACGTGGGGAGGGCCCCAAGTTACTGATTCTTCTAAGGATAACACACAACTTTTCGGGGGCCATAATATATAACTTTGGCGTGCACAGGTGTGCGATAATTGTTTAATTAGTTTTGCTTTTCAAGATTTCTTTAATGTTTTCATTACGAAAATTTGGGTAAAGGCTTGCATGTTCTCCGGCCAGATCTGGGGGGAATTGAATTAGGTAAGGAACCTAAATAAATTTTAACTACAGGCCAAAACTTAAGCATAAAGGAGTTTGCGGAAATGTTGGTCGTAGAGTCGTTTGTAGTATGCATGTCGTTATAGTAATAATTCTTGGGTTTTGATAAGCACTTCGTATTTAGGTTTTGCAACTAAACTAAAATATATCGACTTAACCTCTTCTTCTTTAATAGCGCTACAGTAGCACTCGGGACTCTTTAAAGCTGCGTTTTTTAATCGGTTCTGTTCTATTCTGGAACAATTTCCATACAAACTCTTGTCCTCGATCATTTTCGAAAAAAGTATCCAACGAAAAGGGAAATTTAAAATTTCCCTTTTCTCAACATGTGTTTTTCACTGACATATAGAATGGACAGCTCATGAGGAATTTTTCATGGCACCAATTTGTTCCATAGGCTACAAACCTTTTTTCACTCCATGTAAACACCGGAATCACTTTTGAAATTTACATTTTTTTAAATACGTACTTAAAACATTAAAATAACACAAATATTTTGTTTAAAAAAATTAATAAACACTATTTTCACTTTTTCACCTTTTAAAATGCTTTTTTCATTAATTTCCAAATTTTATGTGTATCTGATTTAAGTTCTTAACGCCTGTTTTAGCAACTGACATTCTGTATGTCAAAATCCGGGGGTCTATGGGGAAAAGAGCAAAAGATATAAACATCACTAGTGCAAAAGGGAAAATATAAAATCAGGTCTGATTTTACTTCTGAGTGCTTCTGTCAGTTTGGGGGTCTATGGATGAGTGCGACAACTATACTTTTGGGTGCCATCGATTTGTATGGAGTAATTCCAGATGAGCAGTCCATTATTATATGTCAGTGGTGTTTTTTAATTTGACAGTTGACAAATGAAATTGTTTTGTGTAGTTTACAGCCGTAATTTATGGAAATATTTGCAAAATTGGACGAAATTAATTTGTTTAACGTGTTAAGGCAATAAAATAACATCCTTCTTCGTGATCGCATCCTACCGTAAAAGCCCCTCCGATCAGGTTTCTCATTATTTAAACAAAATAAATGTCCAACTCACTGGAGCCTATCGAACCTTCTAGGGAAGGCTATGACAGAAGGAATGTAAAGCGGGAAGAAGAGAGAAGGGAAGTTATGTAGGTGAGAAAGTGGAAAAGGCGAAGGACCGTGGGGCTGGCCGGAATTCGAACCCGGGACCTCTGGGACAGCAGCCAGGCGCCTTACCTCTAGACTACCGAGGCCCCACACTTGCGACGCGAAAACGAGAATCTAACTAAACAGGCTTTGACTGGAATCCGTAAGCATCTCGTCGAGTGGAAGACCTAGAACAACGTGGAGGAGAACCGTTTTAGCAGAGGTCGCAACAACTGGGAGATCCTGGTCAGAGTTTAGAGTTGCATCGCAAAACAGAGTCCGCTGGAGAGCAATGGGCGTTATGTTATGAGGAATGCGAGATGGAAAAGTCTAGAATTCCTTGCGTCAGTGGAGAATCTTTTACGCCCTCTATCAATTTGGGTAGAGGAACCAGTTAGGTCGTCTCGCAGGCGGTCTTCATGTTCTTTGTTTCCATTGATGTGTAAACGCCAATTTCTTGCCGTTTCCTTGATCTGGATGAAAGCGTCTTGAGCAGCCCTAACTATTCTTCCAGTGATGTATGTGTCGTCTGCGTAAACTAGCAGTCCGGTGGAACTATTCTGAAACACGGATAATTTTCTCCAAAATCCTGGTTCAAGAGAATACAGTCCAAACCATCGCTTTATCGAAATCCATACTGATATTTGACGAGTCGCGACGTCATCTGCTCCCTGGACGTTGTTGGTTTTTCTAAGCCTGTTCGATAGGTTCTTCTTCTAGGTCTGGTGATTGCAATTCGACATTTAACAATTCTTTGGAGTTCTGTTTCCATAGCTTCATGATGCCTTTGGGCCTGTTTAGACGCTTCGCTTCCAGGAACGTTCTGCGCGAACTTTGTTGATCAGGAAGAAGTGGGAATGAAGAGAGATACCATCCCACTTTTCCCTTCATCGACAAATTTCATGAAGAACGTTCCTACCCTCTTTATACTTGCATTTTAGGCAACATCAACGTCTTCGTCTCTGTACTGCTGGTTTTCATGCGAAATTCTTTTCTCAAGCTACATTTTTTCGAGTGCGAACTACTTTTCTTCTTTGAACATACTTTAGAAGTGACGTTTTTTTATTTCAGTAGTGGAAAAGGAAGTAAAATGAGTCTACTCAAAGTCGATGAACCCACAGGCTTATGACGAACGTGGAGAGATTGGCCACAAGAGAGTTTGGGGTGTTCTAGGGCTAACCTCCATCGGTTCGGACAAGACGAGTCCACGCAATGCCCCCCATTCCTAAATGTGATAGAGGACGCAGACCATATCCTTTTGATATGCCGAAGATTAGCCGAGCAAACTACTGTGCTGTAACCGAAAGCTAAAGGCATGGCTAAGAGCAGAGGACGTCGTAGACTATAATGGTACGATCAACTCCGCTGTGATCGTGGATGTTCCATCATGGTCTCTCACCCCTTTTCCCCATAAGCTCACGTTTTTTCGTTCGAATTGCCCGTCCGAGGTACGTTCGTGTAGAACCACCCTATATTGTGGGTTTTGTACACAAACAATGTGTAAAGATGTATACACCATTTTCCGTTCGATTTCTTCGATGAAAGCACATTTCAGCTACAAAAAAGCCGTTACAAGTTTTTTCGCTGCTAAAGAGTCCTTTGACTGCTAAAGAGTCCTTTCCCTGTATGACGGTGTTTTTTCACACGCTTAAGAACTATTTTTTAAATTAAAAATATACCAAAAAAAGTTCAAGTGAATTAATTAAAAGAACAAATCAAATTGTTCCGGTAAAGATTGTCAATTACTTCATCGCGATATCGTTGAACATGACCGGAAGCAGCCTAGTATCGCAATTTAAACCAATTCGCCCTAATCACGGTGACTCTATCTTGTGTCACCTGTCTATCTATTCTTCACAGGTGTGACTCAACATTTTTTCACATTTACTTCCTTCAGTTCCTTGCAAACATGTCCCATTGTCCATTTGTCATGCTCGATGGTATCCAACCCGAACAAACTCTTGAAAATCTACCAACATACACACAACCAACATTCAGCCGACATTGAAGTCGTTGGAGCAAAACAGGTGAAATCATCATCGCCGTTGACTCCTTGCACAGCACACCGTCTCTGCAGCCACAGCCCTGTGTTCCTTCCAACTAAACCGGCTTAAGGTACACCAAGGTGCTGCTCACTCTGGTCTGGTAAGGCTCGAGCGATTGCGCGCTCGCGTTTCCCTACCAAAAATCGAAGTAGCTCATCCGTGAATCCTGCCGAGACCGCGTAGACGTAGAGAAGATGCCCAGTCTTCGCAACTGGCCGCAAGATTTCAGCGTCGGCGTGGTTGTGTCAGAGCCCCCGGGGAGATTCGTTAACATTATTTTTTTTTTTGGTTTTTGTTTTCGAATGTGACTCAATTTTTAAAAGTGAAATTTTCACTACCAAGGGTGCCAAGTGTTTTGCCGGCTACTTTTGCTTTCCTTGTCTTCCATTCCGTTTTCCCCATGTGTGGCGAATCCAATTTTCGGAGTTTCAAGTTGATGCACAAAGTTCGTTTCTGTGAGGCGCTTTTTATCAAAAGTTTCGCTTCAGTTGCGGCGCTTTTACTAGAGTGGGCGGTGGTTTATGCAATTTATACTTCGGTGAGGAATTCGTTGTGGAGCTATGCTTGTAATTAGTCAGAGCAGAAATTAAAGTAATTACGCGGTTCTACATGGCTTTGGCGACATCTTCAAGCCAGCTTCACGTGACATACAAACAATGCAGAAGGTTTTTGCTCATTAACTTACTATAATTGTGTTATTTTGGATTTCCTAGAAATTTTTTTTTGTTTAATTGTTTTAAAATAATTTATATTTGACATCTTTCATAATATATACATACATACATAAGTATGGTGTATAAAACTTGGTAAGAAGGTAAAAATATCGATAGTCAAAAACGTTCACCGT
Source organism: Thereva unica (assembly GCA_949987705.1). Taxonomy (NCBI): domain Eukaryota; kingdom Metazoa; phylum Arthropoda; class Insecta; order Diptera; family Therevidae; genus Thereva; species Thereva unica. The sequence continues at coordinate 7,625,807 of OX465283.1, forward strand.
ATGGAGAAATATGCTAGCAACTTTCTCATTTCAGATTGTGCATCCAATATATGTACAAAGGAATTAAAACTTGCACAAAAAATAGCATGATCGACTTGTTATTGAAATTTTTCGATAAATTCCTTTAAACAACAAAATGTCAAAGAATTCCAACAATAACTATCTTCATTTACCAAACTAAAGTGCTAGAGGAACGATTAAAGCAGTAGGGGACTCAAACGATGCCTGTTTCAGGAGTGTTCTATGTAGGAAGAAAAAGGAGAATAAACCATCAAAAGCCAGCAAAGAGAAAAAAAGGAGAGAAAGTACTCCAGGTGACAAACTTGCAAGTTAAGAAAATGCACAATATTCTAAGCCATTCTAAGAAGGGTTTTACTATTCAAAAGCTCGTCTACAAGTTAGCGTATTCAAGCAAGGAAATGATGCGATGACGAATAGATTAGTGAAACGACGCCTGGAGCAGAGATCGTCCAAAAGAGGTCTATAATCAGTGCAAGGATGTACAAAATTGTCTACCTCCTCTGAAGAGTAATCAGAGAAGGTAAACAACGCGACACAACAATATTTGAAGGTATCAGACGGCTCTAAGTTGAAGGCAATGATGGCGCAGTACTCCTCTGGACGAAGGCTGCAACAACTGCAAAAGCAGAAAAGGAGAACAGGGTGCAGAAAATAGAAGAATATATGTAGCTAGCCAAAAGATCGGTAGCGAGTTCCGCATAAAGTAGAACAGGAGAATGACTAAGGCCAGCAGGCCGGATTCGGGAAGGGCCGCTCATGTATTGATCATATTAACACTTTGAGAATCTAAGCGGTGCAGTCTACTGAATTCCGATCCCCCTTTACCTTGCTTTCGTAGATTATGAGAAAGCGTTCGACTTGGTTAGTAGGAGCTTTATATGGCAGGCCCTACGGCGACGTGGACTGCCTGATAAAATAATAGAATTGATTAAAGCTCTATATAACAATTCCAAATGCAGAGTTCTCCATAATGGAAAATTATCCGACAGCTTTGAGATGGGCTCAGGAGTACGACAAGAGTGCCTACTTTCGCCTTTACTATTTCTTATAGTAATAAATGACATCCTTGTCGGCGCTCTAGATAGTTGAACAGGCGGCATACAAGCTAGACCACCTAAAGGATCTCGATTAAGCAGATGATATCTGCTAAACAATTCGGCAACAGAAAGTAGTCTGCTGGACTGGCTTAAGGCTAAATCCGACTAAAACTAAAGAAATGCGGATAAATGCAAACACCAATGAACGGACAGCGCTGAATAACCGTGACTTGGAACTGGTAGATAAATTTTGCTACCTCGGTAGTATTATTGCCGAAAATGGCGGTGCAGAAGATGTCAGATCATGGAGATCAACGAAGACCACAACTAACACCAAATTGTGGCTGTTCAACTCCAACGTTAAGACAGTTCTTTTGTACAGTTGCGAAACATGGAAAGTCACCCAATTCGTCACAGGGCGCCTATAAGTCTTCATCAGCAGCTGCCTGCGTCGTATCCTAAAAATCCGCTGGCAAGATAGAATTCCTAATGAAGAGCTATGGCACCGTGCCGGAAAGGAAATGGATTTGGATTGGCCATACCTTACGACGCGAAAAGGAAAATCTAGCCAAACATGCCCTTGGCTGAAATCCGCAATGATCCCGTCGAGTCAGAAGACCTAGTACAACCTGGAGGAGAACCCTATTAGCAGAGGACGCAACAACTGCTAGATCCTGGTCGGAGCTAAGAGCTGTAGCACAAAACAGAGTCCCCTGACTCACTAAAACGTCAAATATCAACTGCCCGTCCAAAAGGGTTGAAACTTTGGGGAGCAACTGTCAAAAGATGCCCAACTACATTCACCAGCTTTTATTGACGAGTGCTGCCATCTTCACGCTGAGGTCGGGAACTTTTCAGACCACCCTCGTATAAGTTGACTGACTCAGCGGAGTAGGGGGAATAACCTCCATAACCACTATAACCTCCTTGCGATGGACACTGGTAACTATCCTATGAGAGAGGATATGGTAATATCATTGGGCTAGTCCCTTCCATGTAAAGTTGTCGTGAGGCTGAGGTTATTATCCGCAAAAAACAAGCATTACGGAACGAGCAACATTTGTTGCGAGAGGCCAAGACCGATTCCCGGTAGTAGAGCCGTTAAAGAAGAAGAAGATAACTAGACTGCCGAATACCACAAGAAGCTCCTGAATATTCAGCGGGAAACCCGCTGAGATGACTCTATGGACGCTGACAGTCGAAAAATATGGTCGAGCTTCATATGACTACTGCTTCCGTTAAAAGGAAAGCCGCGAATGTTTGGAACTGTGGCATGACAAGGGATTCACTACAAAAAACGAAGAACAAAACAAGTATAATTAAGGTGAACTAAAGCTTTATATTTGTTATGCACTACCGAAAGGAATCCTTCAAGCTCTGTAGACATTTCCATTCCAGCGTCTTTTTCTAGACCTCGCAATAATATTTAAAAAAAAACCCAAAATCAACTCTGTATTTCGGCATCAAAATATTTCCTGTATATGTTGCAATATCTTAAAAATATACCATCAACAACAAAAAAACTTACCTTGAAGACTAGAATATAGCAGAAATATCCAAAAATATATCGTAATCCTCATTTTCGTCACAACCGTGGTAAGCAGCAATCCGGCAGCATTTTACAATTAATCACTAAGCACATGTCAGTGCATTTGAACCAACGAAAGCAACAAAATATGATTTAAAAAAAAAACTAAATAAATGGAATAGATTCCTAACAGAACCTTGACGACGACGTCTCAAATATTTATGGATGACGAGATTCCTTAACAACAGATTCCGTAACAATGCACAGCGGCACAGCGGCGTTTGTATCTTCAAGAGTATGTTAAATATGGACGGGAATACACTAGCTGGCTTTGTTGTCTATAGTCTGGAAGCGCCTAAGTAACAGAATCATATTTTGTATCTATCAACAGACAGCAGCCGCAATTGGCATAGCACTAGGTAACGATGTCTTTAAAGGCTGTGGCGTTACTCACTCGGGTTTTTTTTTCATAAACAAGAAAAACGCCTGTGATTGTTGAAGATATGCAAGAACATTATTTCCGCCACAACTTTTGCATTCACTTAAAGCGACAAGAACACTGTGTTGCGATATCTACAAGTTCGCCCCAATTTTCGGCAGCTAACTAATCTATTCGTATCAAAATTGACTCGAGTTCTTTTTTTGTGTTTTTTTATTCACTGCACAAGACTCTAATTAATCACTCCTTTCCATTCACCACTTTTGTACACAAGCCCCGGAAGTCTATCACTCATTAAAATCGTCCCTAAAAGTCGTTCACCCTCGACTGAAGTAAGTAAATATTAGTGCAGACACCCCCTTTTCGACGGTATCTGGCCCTTTCACTTGTCCGTTGCTTAATGCAAATCAACAATCGCCGCTTGACCAATCCCGAAACAAACAGAAAATCCTTTCAGGACACGTACACCTTCCGCTCGTCGTCCGTCTGCCTTGAATGTCCGTTTCTAACTGAAATCGAGAATCCGGAGCGTTTCCACTTCACCCGTCAAGCGTTTCATTGAGACTTTCGCGATGTTGCTCCCCTTATGCCCATTTCTACTAACATTTTTATAGCTACCCAGCCAACCTACATATCTTCACAGGTGTGCGTTTCTCGTTACTTACTCACCTGAGTCGACTTATGCAGAAGCTACCAACACCAAATCGACTTCTTAGCAACGATTGTTTGCGATCTTATTGTGACTGACTCCTTTTTGAACATTGCTTTCCAAGGGAATATGTAGCGTGCAGTTTGAAATTTCTTGCTTAAATATATAAAATGGCAACAAAGTTCTACCACCTTTTCCCTAGCCAAGTTGTTTAGATTCTTTCTTCCCAGTAAACAAAAATAGAAAGCTCTAGTAGATCAACAAGAAACTAAGAAGCTTTCCGAAAACGTATGCATCAGAGCTCAAAATGCGGAAAAACGTCATCCTGTTTTCTTTACTTCAACGTATTTGATTAGCATTTAATATTTACGATAACAATCATGGAAATAAAATACCGGAAATGTAAATTTGATTAATTAAACTTAGAGCATAGTTGTTATGGAGCGGCTTCTTTTTGTGGTTTCCGTTAAGTTTGGTTTTGTGTATATTTCTTCTGCTTCGTTTGATTAGTTCACAAGTAATGCGTCCGCCATTTGAGCCTATGGTACTCTTGATCTTGACTGATCTTGTACCTCAGATTTGTCAGGGCAACATTCCTTGAACAAGGGTTTACAGTCTGCGCTTAAGATTTGTCAAGCTTCCACTGGATTAAACTAATCTGTTCGGAACAAGTCCCATTAAGCACGGCGACACTACTCCTTACTATCGCACAGGAAGGAACAGATTTAAGTTCACAGAAGATCATTTATGGACGTCCAACATTTGATAAGGTGGTCAGTCATCAGCATCATCAATAGGGGAAATAACATGTAGCATAACATGCACGTGCCGCAACTGTTTCAGACAGATGGCAGTGCGATCATAATCTCCTAGCGGTGGCGACTAGTAAATATTCTATGAGAGAGAAAAGGCTAATATGATCGGGCTAATTTCTTCCAAGTAAGGTTGGCGCTAGGCTAATAACCTCACCCGGGAAAAAAAATATTACGGAACCAGCAACATGCCTCGGATACTGGAGTACAACTACGACTACGACAACGAAAAATGCAAAACGATTTACGAATATCCTCATGGAACACAACACATAACATCTTAGGCAGAAGTCGTGGAGATCGGAACGACTGGTTCGATAATGAATGCAAGTTGGAAACCGAACGTGAGAATGCTGCGTACTGAGCAATACAGCAGTGTCAAAGAACACAGGTACGCGACGAGAAATAGAGAGCTCAGAAAAGAGAATTCACAGACGGAAAAATGAAGTCTGGGAAAAAAATCTCGTCTGTGAGCCAGAGTAGAACTCTATAAAGCCATGAGAGAATTCGGCATCCCCAGCAAGCTGACAAGATTATGTAGGTTGACCATGACAAATATGACAAGTAAAGGTATCCACATTTGGAAGCCACGTAAAGGTTGCACATTAAAGCAGGCAAAACGAAGTACATGGTGACCTCATCTACAAGAACACCTAAGATTGGTCCCACAATCAAGGCTCTTTAAATCCAAGCATCTAACCATAATGTCTAAACTTTTAATATATAAGACGATGGTCTTACCGGTTCTCACATATGCATCTGAAAAATGGGTGCTTGACAAAAAGCACTCAAACCTCTTAGCCGTGTTCGAGAGGAAAATACTTCGGAGGATCGTTGGCCCGTTTGTGAGGAAGGACGATTCCGGAGACTCTTCAATGACAAGATCTACAAGCGCTATCGCGGCATAGATGTTGTGCGGAAAATAAAGCTCATTAGGCTCCGGTGGGCAGGACATCTAGCTCGTATGAGCCTGTTCGGAAGATTCTCTGCGGTTGCGAGAGGCCAGGATCCCAGTTAAAGAAGAAGAATAAAGTTCTCATGGTGTAATTTTCTTTCGATGCTACTCATGAGTATTTAATCGAGTACTCTCCATCGATTCCGTATGGCTCATGTGAGTTCACAGGACCTGCGAGCAGGACCATGGAAATTCAAATCAATAATGTACCTCAGGCGTTTTGACTTAGAACCATTTGTTTCATCGGTTACCACGATGGCAACATTTTCTAAATAACTTTGAGCGAAAGAGTGTTTACCGACGGTTAGCTCATCTACAACAAGGCTCTTTTACTCTAGTGCCCTCCAGAGTCACTTATAAGTGTGTAGCGTTAATTTGGCGGTTCGTAATATAGAGTCGATTGAAGCGGCCCACACACTCAGTTTTAACTGCGTAAACTGTTTAAAAAAAACTGTACGTTAAACTGAACTGAAAGTGTGTGGGTTCGTCAGTTCGTTGTAGGGTTTTTTTTGCTCGGTTTCGTCCGTTTTGTTGATTTGAGTACTGAAAGTGTGTGGGCCGCTTAAGTCACCAAAACTGTGTTGTCTAGAACTGGTCTTCGTAGAGCCTTTGCAATAATGTCAAAAGACGTATTGTCGAAAGCTACCTTATTGTGAGGGAAGGCTGAAAGTGTATGTGTCGTCTTAGTGGTCTTGTACGAATGCCTGAGGAGCAGAAAATCTTTTCGCAAAAGATAGATGTGGACAATCTTCAGCATTGTTTTCAAATCATAGATCACAATATTTCTAATAGCTCATAGGTGAATGCGGCATTTCCTTCTCCACAGGCACAGCTTTTCGCCCCAATCAGATGTGTTCCACAATTCGAGTGGAATGAAATCAAATCGGAATTCAATTTCACTCGAATTAATGGCCTCGATTCGGAGATCCGGCGGGTCGGAAGTGAGTGCGGATTTGACACTTTGCGATCTGGCAATCGAGGCCAATATATGACACATAAATGGAATTGATCAAAATGTGGATCATCTAATTTCGATTTCGAGTGTATATTCGACAAAAATCGAATTGTGGAATACCGTCAAATGAGAGCCTATTAGCTGCCCAATATAAATCGCTCTTTCTTTTATTTAGATCCTTTTTTTGTAGAAAAGATCTACATGTTCTCTTTATAAACCTGAGATTTGCCGACATGCGTTTCACGATTACTTTGTGGAGTTTCGCCTCTAATTAGAGTAGAGCCTCTTTTATTTATTTTTGCTCTTCAAATTATCCTGTTATACATAGATGACCAGCTAGCTTTTGTAACTCTTCTAAACGCCAATCCTCTTGGTAGCAGTAAAAAGCTTCCTTGCGGTCCGAGGCAACCCTAATGTATTATAGGCCTCGATTCCCAGATCCGACGGCGGGGAAGTGAGTGCGGATTTGACACTTTGCGATTCTCAAATCCGCAGTCCCGGATTGGTTTAAATCGAAAATTCGGAGTGAAGACTCACGCGATAATGAAATATACGATGTCGGATTATCTTAGGCGCATTTGTCGTTCAAATCCGCAGAAAATTTGTTGCGGATCACACTTTTACAGCGCGGAAAATGTCAAAAAGAAATTCGGGGTTGCGGATTTGAGAATCGCAAAGTGTCAAATCCGCAACTCACTTCCCCGCCGCCGGATCTGGGAATCGAGGCCATAGTTTCAACTGGACCACAGGCAGCTTTGGTTTTCCTGTCGATGTGGACCAAAACTTTGCTCATTCTGTCGCATTTACCTTTCATCGATTCTTAGGACAAGAACTATACGATGCTGGTTAGCTTCCCCCTTATTCCACTAAAGAAAATTACAATTATGTATCTTTAAATAAAACAAAAATCATTTATTGCACTCTTAAATTAAATGTAAAAACAACACAGACATTGCAATTATTACTTTGGTCTTTCTCTACACTCTACAACTACAAAAGTTAACTAAGTTTAAGTCTCTTTTTCTTAAGTAAATTAAAGTCGCCATAACTAATATAATTATCACTGACAAAAGGAATGTAAAATGCTCTGAATATCTTGTGTGATTTCTCTTGATTCAAAAACGGAAGACTTTTCATTAAACTCCACTCCTTCGTTCTAGCAGCATAGTTAGGTTCAAGATCACTATATTTTCCAACATCCAGATCGAGAAGAAAGTTGCACTTTTGATAATCAAAAAGCATATCGTCCACGCCCTGATTCATGTCGTTGAAATAAGGATGTATAATTGAAGTTGCATTCGGTCCATCCGAGAAGTATGCTGGTAGCATTCCATCAAATTCAGACTTTAAGAATCTTATTCGGAAATTTTGCGCGGGAAGGAAGAAACTTGTTGGAAATCTGTACCAATCTTTTCCCGTGCAGATGTTGTAAATTTGGTCACTTTTATATTGAGCGGAGTTTTTGAATTCGTTTAGTTCCATTAAGAGGTCCATTGGTGCGTGGTAGTTACGGTAGAGAGCAAATATTCTGGACATTCCTAGGAGAGTGCTTAGGGACATAATTGATAGGGCGATAAACATTGAATGATCTAAATAGTGTGTTCCTGCGTCAAATTTCATGAATATATCCTTTAAACGAAAGAATAGTTTTTGGATAATATCAACTGTAATCGCCCCGCAAAGGCTTATTAATGGATAAACTGGATAAAGGAACCGTTCCTCCTTATGTGGCTGCCAAAAGAAAACCGCCAGCCAAATGTACAACGCTGATATACTAAGCCAGTGCGGATAGTTCAATGTGCTCTTGGATTTTGCTGGAACAAATAAATAGTCGATTATCAACATAACGGGCGTTAGTAGAGCCAAAACCTGAAAATATAACTAAGTGAATTTAGTTTACAAAATTATATCACACCCAAAAAGTACCCAAACAATATTGAAATTTAGAAATCCATTGACTAGGTAAAAAGAGTACGGCTCAACCCCATAAAGATTTGGACCATGATCGGTGAATACATTGTACAAAATTAAATTCATCGGTGCAATTGCTACATTCCCGAAGTAAGTCGAATCAATTACAACCATAGGAGTGAGAATCGTTGCAGCTGATATAGCTGTCCATATAGCAAAGGTTTTCACCAGCTTCCGCCTCACTAGCATATCATAAGCAATTGGGACACCAACTAAAGCAGCAAATGGCCATCCCAGTAGGGATGATATAGCAATCAAAAATATAGCCAAGCTGTACTTCTGATGCCACCAAGCGGCTAAAGCTGCTCCTCCAAAATACATGGAGAATGAGCTCGGCAATAAAGCGGTGCTAGATATAAACATCCCCACGCTGAACAGCTGAAATATTAACCACAATCGTCCAATATGAATCCCAAATTCTCGGCAAATCGCTCTTAAATTAAAATGAATGTTATAAATCCATACCAAATATTAAGTATGGCCATCTTACTTGTACAAATACCGCTCCATTATGGCACATCCTAATCCTAACATACAACGAATAAAATAGAAAATTATTATTGGATTTGGATTGAAGATTTTATTGTAAATCCATGCTGGAACGCCCTGCACCATAAGATACGTGTAGGATCTCAATGCAAATTGTGGACTATATTCCCATGTTTGTAGTCCGTGTCCGTAAATAATATAATGTAAAGGTTCCCAGTAGTTGAATGTTTCATCACAATCAGTTATATATGCCCAAATTGCGGAGCAAAAGCGTGCACTTACAAACGCCTTAAATGCTGTATCAATCCCTGGTACTAAAGTGTTGGCTCTGGATGAAGAAACCGGCTGTCTGTTGGGGGTCAATAGTTCGTGAATATATAGGTATATTATAGGTATACTTACTGATTTTGATTCTGCTTTGAGCTATTAGATTCCCTAGAGATTTTTTTAAACATTTTCCTTGAGATTGGTTGTCCATTTTCAGACTTATTTACATTATACCGATGTCTCGAAGTCGGTGCCATCGCTACGCCAGCTGCACATTACAACTGACATAAGGCTGACGCGTTTTCAATTTTCATTCAATTTCGAATTGGCTATGAGACTTCAATATCGTTAGGCGGGTTCGTCCACTGAATTTTGTTGGAATCGCAAAATTAATGTTTGTTTTCTTTATATAATTTTTACCTTTTACTATTCAAACAAAATCAATGGATAGTAATAAAACTTTGACAATAAACATTCTAATTACCGCAAAAGTTTGCTGTTCAGCTCTGATTGTAACTACTCAGCTAATGCACTTCCGCATTTTTAGCTTTTAGCTGAATTGTATCAATTATCGAAAGCTTCTTCGAACCCCAAGTTTTGACAGTTTGCAGTTTGCATAGAACAACTGTCAAAATTTGTGAAGGGAAGAAGAATTTAGATATTTTACGAAGTAAATTAGTTTACACCACTTTAATTTTTTGAAAAACATTTCGCTATGGCTTCTCTTCTACGTGTCTTGCCAAAGGTGCAAGGATCTGTTTGGTACTATCAATAAAATAAAATATAACCTAGTTTTGTATTGTGACATAATCAAACTCTAATACAAATAGGACCCGAGCTATCTTCGCAACGCCAGCCGTAAGGCAAGCCTCTACAAAAGAAGCCCCGATAGTAGATGTCTCCTTAATCATTTCTAATCCAGAAGAGCTAGAACAGAAACAGAAACTTGCTGGTACCATCACAGTCCCAAAGGACGTAGGCGAAATACGACAATAACTAAAGTTACATCCTTGTTAAACTGAAACCATTTTAGGTAGATATCAGCCCTATCACCGGTGTTCCAGAGGAACATGTTAAAACCCGAACAGTTCGTATTTATATGCCATCAAAAAATGCAATGCAAAGCGGAACAGATAATACGCATCACTGGCAAATAAATTTCGACAACAGAGAAAGATGGGAAAATCCTTTAATGGGATGGTGTTCCACGTAAAATTGTTCTTTTAGCACTTAAAATGAAAATCACATAAATTATATTTTAGTGGTGATCCTCTGTCCAATATGCAAGTTGACTTCAGTTCCAAGGAGGAAGCTATAGTGCATTGCGAGAAGAATGGTTGGAAGTGGTTTGTTGACGAACCTGAAGAATCTAGCAAAAAGGAAAGGGTAAAGAATTACGGCATTAATTTTGCTTGGAATAAACGTACTCGTTCTTCAACGAAGTAATAAAATTCATTATTAAATAAAAAAAAATTGTTGACCTTTCGAAACTAAAACGCTTAGAAGTTCTTTTATCCATGAATTAATTTTGTTTTTTAGATTTGATCCCCCCAATAAAGTGGAAGAACTTAAAGGAATTGATTTTTACGGAAATCCATCGGCTTGGGTAGATTCATAGAAATTGCAAAAAGCGGTAGTGCGATATTTTTTATAGAAAATGGTTTTGAAAAGGAAACAGTACCAATACGCTCCACTTGTTTTTCTTTGCGTTCCATCCGAATTGGTTTTGAGCTTTTAATTACTCTGTTTATGACTAGGTTCTACCCAGATACAACCCAGTCATAAACGGGGGTCGAGTTTAAACTGGGTCCACTCAACCCAGCTAATACCTCGTTTACGATAACTCAACCTGGGCGCAAAGACCTCTTCCGTGCCTTTGCTGGCACAGCAGAGGCCGCAACAACTGGAAGATCCTGGTTAGAGCTAAGAGCTTTCGAGCAGAACAGAATCCACTGGAGGGCAGCTGTTTCCGCCCTATGTCCTATGAGGAATTAAAAGAGCACAAAGAAAGAAGAAAACAACAACCAAGCTCATAGTGGCTCTCGATGTATCGCATCAGCCAGATCCTCGAATGAAGTTGGTTGTCCAATTAGAGGAAACATAAGTGAAGGGTTGTAAGTCTAAAGGGTCTAAGTGCCAATTTTATTATTTGGAGATATAACAAAAAACATAATAAAAAACACGTTGGCACTTACGGCCCGCCACAATTTTTTTTGTGTGTAAGTAAAATTTTAAAAGAAACAGGCACCTTGACCCATTTGGATATTATTAGGCTTGCCACGTAGATTGTATTTTCGTAAAAATATTGACTTTTGATTTTTTGGCACTTAGACCCTTTAGACTTACAACCCTTCAAGTATGCATTGACAGCAGACATCGAGAAGATGTACAGGATGATCCTTCTCGACCCAGCCGATAGAAAGTACCAAACTATTTTATGCAGGGAACACAGCTCCGAGTCCATCAAAGAATATCAGCAGAATACAGTGACGTTTGGTACCATCCCAGCCCCAGACTTAGCAATCAAGACTCACCGCTCATACACTACCAATCAGGAAGAATCCCTGAGGTATACCTTCTCGACGAGCCCTTTTCAGGATCAATTCGCCAAAGTGCAGCTGGGAGCAATCATATATAGAAATATTCCAGACCGAGGCTTCTCTGGGACCAAATCCGATCAGGACAAGGTTAAGCGGGCAGTGGCCTTTTTCCAACCCTACAAATCCCTAGGAGGAAATGGAATTCCCCCGGCACTCCTTGAGAAGTGTCTCAGGTTGATTCTCGACGACCTGGTCTGTCTAGTTTGCGCCAGTTTCTACTGCGGATACATTCCAAACATCTGGAGAGAGAGTCGTGATAGGTTTTACACCTAAAGAAGGAAAAGATCCCTGGAGATGACTAAATCGTATAGACCTATCAGCTTAACCTCTTTTCTTCTGAAAACGAACGCCTCTACACATAGCTCTCAGTTCGCTTACTCAAATAGTTAATCAACAGAAGTTGTCTAGGTTCGACGTTGTAGAGCTTGACGTAGGTGAGACCATTAGTGTCAAGGCTATTAAGGGCTACCCTCAATGTGGATTTTTTTCCTCGCTACTCCGATCACTGAGTCTCGACGAATTTCGTCTGGTCTTGGACGGGCTGTCGATGGGGTGGATATCAAGCTGACCATGTGGGGCTAGTACTGGTAACATCTCTACAAGCTAGGACTACCTCAGAAAGCAGAATACCGACTCTACATGGAAGAGGATGAGCCTTCCGCACATGTTTTCTGTGAATGTCCCAGATCTGATTTGGCTTAGAAGAGCGTTTATCAGGAGAAAACTTCTGAGCGCCGATCAAGTTTCGTCTTCTTCAATGAAAGACCTTCTTAAGGAGGACCGATGGTATTTTCCGTTAGTGGGACATGTTCACAATAGGCCTAATTTTGCCGTAATAGTAAGCTTACTACTGGACATTGCACCATGACGTGACAAACGACATAACGGACTAATAGTACAAAGGGTGATTCCTGAGCTTAGCACTGCCCAATAAAAAAGTGCTTGTCATATAGGTTGCTTCGATACTAATAAATAATATTACAGACCAAACCCTCTCCCGCTCGTCCATTGCACAACCGTGTTACAAATATTTAAATTTCAACTCCTTAAATCTGCCCCGTGACAACCTGTAGCTTGGCTTTGACTCACCAAGTTCGAAAATCAATTTACCATGAAGCTAGAAGCGTGCCAAACAGCTGATCCCATTGTCGTTTTTGACAGCAAAAAATTCATATAAACATCCTCATTAGTGGCTGCTGAAGTGCCATAATTAGCACATTTCACAACATCGCGATACAAATTATAAAATATTAAAATGTCCAAAGACGAAGTGAAGCATATCGATAAGGAGCTCGATTTATCAAATGCCGGTCGTGGCGTTTGGCTAGTTAAAGTGCCTAAATATATGGCTAATAAATGGGAGAAAGCCTCTAGCCAAATGGAAGTTGCCAAGTTAACAATTTGTAAAACTCCTGGACAAAAGGCTCAAGTATCGCTAACCCTCTCAGACTCGGTAGTTAATTTGGATCCAACTGAGAAAATTCCAAAAGAGCATCGTCTTGATGTATCTGTCGTTACTAAACAAACCCTAGGAGTATTCTCGCATGCTGTTCCTACTAAAACCGATGAAGTAGTTCCAGAATGCGAGAAATTATATATGGAAGGCAGAATTGTTCAAAAATTAGAATGCCGTCCAATTGCAGATAATTTCTATATGAAACTTAAGTGTGAATCAATTAAAAAGGCTTCAGTGCCGCAAAAGAAGGTTCAGGCTATCGATAAAATTGTTCAGAACTTTAAGCCAGTTAAGGATCACAAGCATAATGTATGCTACGAGATAATCTTGTTGATTGCATTGTTATTAATAAAAGTTTTCTTCTAGATTGAATATAAAGAGCGAAAAAAGGCTGAAGGAAAGAAAGCTCGTGACGATAAGAACTCAGTTCTCGACATGCTGTTCAATGCGTTTGAAAAGCATCAATATTATAACATCAAGGATCTTGTTAAAATAACTAAACAACCAATTGGTTACTTAAAGGAAATCTTAAAAGAAGTTTGTGATTATAATATGAAAAATCCGCATAAAAACATGTGGGAGCTTAAGAAGGAATATCGACATTACAAGACTGATGAGAAGAAAGATGAGAAACCTCCTACAGATAGCGAAAGTGATTAGTATTGTCTATTGTTTTAGAATATTAAACATTTGTTGTAAGATGTAAAAGCGTGTTATTTTGTTATTTCAATTTAATTACAAAAAAAGAAAATTGTAAATTATAATAAAAGCACAAAAAAATATTTTTTAATAATAAAAACATCGTGTCGTATAAAAGCACCGAAATTTTTTGGTTGTTCATTTCAAATATTGATTGTGGTCCAAAACATGAGTGTTTTCCTCATAATCTTCATTTTGGTTTAAAGCGTGTAATTATTTTATTTCGCACACAGTATCTTGAATTGAGGTAACGATTTCATATTTCAGAAAAGTACGTCGCTTCGTCACCTCTCTTCAAAGTCGTGATCGACGCAATTATGCGTGAAGCATTCGATGGACGACTCGGAGTTCGATACGACAACTTCGTAACCGACTTAACGTTCGCCTACGATAGCGCCGTTCGTCGACACCGATGCCGAAACAACGGACATCTTATCCGACATTTCCCACATCGCCCAGTCATACGGGTTAAAAATCAATGCAGAAAAGACCAAAGTGCTCACAACGGACGGATCGAGGGCCAGTGTTCACCACGATGGAACCCAATTCGAACAGGTTCCGATGTTTAAATATTTGGGATCATTGTTTGAGGAAACGAAAGCCGCATCGGCCAAGGAACAGCAACATTCGCCTCGCTCAAGTGGTGCATATGGAAACGAACAAATATTTCCATCAAAACAAAAGTACGCCTTTACCGAACGTTGATCCTTCCCATTCTTATTTATGGATCGGAAACGTGGACACTGTTCAAACTGGAAGTTAAGAAGCTAGAGGGCTTCCAAATGCGATGCTTGAGGCAGATCCTCGGTGGCTCACTCCGCGATCGCTTTCGAAACGAGACAGTTAGACAAAGAAGCGATCACTGATGGAAGAAGAAATGCAAAAACTTCGACTACGGTAGTTTGGACATGTTTGCCGAATGCATGATAACCGCTTGTCACATAAACTTCTCTGGCGAGACCGTCCCGCGGGCTGGAGAATCCAGCGAACGACACCGAAGAAAACCTGCCTAAAGAATATCGCGGGTGGCCTAAAGAATCAACGATTATCAGTTACGGAGGCTCGAGACATCGACAAAAACCAGCAATAATGGAAAATATGTAATCGTGAATAGAGTTGGAGACCCAGCGGCATCGACAGCAGCATATCCGTTGCGGGGACGCCCCGCTCGAACCGCCTACTAACGGATCAAAGATGAAGAAGAAAAATTTCCTACTCACCCCACATTCATAAGAACTAGGAAAAACTAAAATATGTTGTTTTATTAAGACACAATCTTATTTAAAAGGTTTTTATGAAGCTCTGTCCTAATATTCTACAACCTGAAAATCGAATTATACTTATTTTCATGTTCCGCTCGAAAAGTGTATTTACGCTGTAGCTTGCCGAAATATCAAGAACAAGACGCTCATCTGCTCAGTTGACTGTTCGGCAGACGCTCGCGCGAATTCTTTTAACCTGGTTCAAATTTAGTTAAATTTTTTTATTATATTTTTCGATCGTTTTTAATCCAATCATGTCTTTTGAAGAAGCTAGCTTTAAGGAGGCCGGTCTTAAGTTTCATTTTATTGTTAAGACTGGCATATCGGATATATCAGAGCATATGGGTGCCGCATATGAGGTAAACTTTCTTTGGATAAATTGAATTTTATGCAGAAAATTAATGAAAAATAGCCGAAACTATAATACACTTATATTAATGTAGTCAAGGAAGTATACAAGATTTTATAAATAAATTGTTCCAACCAGCATCTATTACCATTGTTGTAATAAAGGATAAATAACTTGATTAAAGATCTTTGTTTAAGCAATATTCAAATATTATCCCATGCTATTCTGGATTATAACTGTTCTGCAAGATCATTTACCTAATAAAATAATTATTTTCAATTGCAGCATCTAAAGGAATATGTAGAAAGTGACGATAATATAAAGTTTGTGGTAGCAAATGAATGCCTTCAAATAAACAGGGGTGTATTAACCAAGAGAGATATTTTCGTTCTAAACGAATTTTCCGGAGAAGTTTTCGAGTATCTACAGGCTTCAAATTGCTTGTAAGTATAATAACATTGTTAATATTTCCTGTATTAAAACGCATATTATTTTTTCCAGAATTGTTGGTCCGAAATGTCTAGTGACGTGCTTGTTAGAGACACAATCAATTCCTTTAGGGAAATCGCCGGTTTTTATAACGCCAATGAGAAATTTATTTATAACTGCATCTGGGTTTTCAGTAGAGAAAAAGGTAAACTATATAAAGAATTTTTATGTTTGAATAGAATATGCCATGTAACCCATTTCTTAAAATGTACCATGGTGCTCTTCACCAGAAGTAGAAAGCTTGAGGACGGCCGTCGTGCCTTTCACCAGAAAAAGGAAGCCGTATGGCCTTCAGCTTTTGCTTCGACTTGCCTCCACACATCTTCAGACCTCATAGCTAGCTGGCTAGCTAGCTAGCGCAAGTTTGGTTTGTGTGTTTTCCGAGCTTGGAATTACTCTTAAATGTAGGACTTACGAAGTAAAAAATTTGTTGGTCTGCCTGGTCAAGTCTGATGCTAATGACTTGGCAGACCACTTTTTTTTTGTGTAGTTTTCGGACCGCAACTGACCCATCGTTTTAAGAGTTTCAAACTATAACCAACATTCCTACGTTGTGGGAGAAACCCTACCTCACACCAATCCATAAGGCATGATAAGCATTCAGTGGATAACTACAGAGCTATTTTCATTTTACCGTCAATCCCCAAACTATTTGAAAAACTGGTCCACGATTAGATTTCCTCTTTAATCAACCCACCTTAAATCAGTAACCATTGAAGCGTGCTCCGGTGTCCCTCAAGAAAATCATCTTGGTCCTCTTGAGAAATCCATGGCATTGGGAGGCTTGTTTGGCGATTTGTAATATGTGATCATTATATCGCAGATGTTTCGTTGAAGTTACCCCTAGGATATTGAGAGTTGAGTCAGCCGCCGTTAGATTCTCTTTATCCACTGAGATAGGAGGAAGGTCGGTACAATTTTTGTTGGAGATCAGAGACAGTATTTCGTTTTCGTGACATTGAACTCGACGCGGTTCATTTCGCCCCAGTGAAGAATCGATTCGATATCCCGGTTGATCGAAGTGGACATCAGTTGACGGTCGTAAAGACAAGGTTGGCACGTGCTTCTTTTATATTATCGAAAGAGTAAGAGAAGTGCGAAGTACATGAGCGAAGCAGTGAAGTGGGTTGGAGGGGATTGAGAGCAGATCATTAATGAAGATTAGAAAAAGTGCGGGCGAGAGAATTGACGGATACGGCGTATATTCGCGGCTTGAGACTGAATAGAAGTTCGGATCTTCAGGCACAAACTGACGATAAATGCCCACACACATAAAGATTTTTGTTAGTTTTCTTGGACTGCAGACCCCATCCAATTGGTGGCCGGGGAAGTGTGTGGTGGTGTACTTGGCTTCAAAGCGAAAACTTTCAGGCCACGGCCTGCCGTCTTCGACCTGTGTGTGAAAGGATAAGATATGGCTTATTTCTACACAACATTTTTTTTATCTGGACGCCAGAAAGTATCATAGTAGCCCCTCGAGCTAAGTAACACTGACCCGCGAAAAAACCATTAGAATATAGAACTAAAGGTAGGGCCCTCGCCGAGTTTTTGCGTAATGAAATTGGGTTTACTCTATTATTATTAAAATTTAAATTCAATAGAAAAAGTTCCGCAAAATTTAACTTTATTAAATCGCATTATATTTTACTACAGAGCAAAATTAAAAATATGGTTTCCTGGATGGGCGGTTATTATTTCGATGATTTGAACATGCAGTGTAGCCATCTCATTTCAAATACTGTAAGATCTGATAAATACGAAAAAGCGGGATTAAATGGCATTCCTATTATGCATATCAACTGGCTGGACGATGTTTGGGAGCGTAATCTGACAGAAACTATTTCTGCAACAAGCACCGAATTCGACAAACATAAACTACCAGTATTTCACGGTCTTAATATAACATCTTCTGGACTAAAAGAGGATAAGAAGCAAGAAATGATTAAGTTAATAACAGAAAATGGTGGACAGTACATTAGAGCATTCAAATCAAAAGTAATTGGTGAGTAATACTTGATTTTAATTGTTGCAATGCAAATGAATAAGTTTCAACTTTGTTCCCAGATATATTGATTATTGAGAAAGAACATGCAGATTCTGAAAAGTTTAACGCTGCTATAAAATTTAAGAAGGAATGCCTCTTACCGGACTGGCTTGTAGATAGTGTATCAAAAGGCTTTGCATTGCCGACAAAACACTATAAAGTGAACAAGCTAAAAGTTTCAACACCAACAAAACTTAGCGGTAGTTACTTTTTATAATTCGTATAGAATATCATTATTATTCCTAAAAATTGGTTTCATTTCAGGAACAAGTGTTTCATATTTCAATCCAGATTGCACAGAAATATCTGCGATTTCACATATGGATTTGCCACCATCAAATAAAACAATAAATGAAACCGTAACTTCAGGAATGTGCACAGCACAAACATCTTCGCAAAAAACTTATAAGGATGTCTTAAAAGAATTAAAGTTAGAGGATGTAAAAAAAGCAGGAAATTTTCTTGATGGTTGTTGTGTAGGTTTTTTTTTCTTGTATAATTCGTACAAGTATTATTAATTTAATAATTGTTCTTAAAGGTCACTTCTGCTGGATTTACTGCTATTGAGAAAGAAAAATTGAATAAAATTCTTAATATTGGTGGTGCTGTCCGATACGACGAACTAAATGAAAAAGTAACTCATATCATTGTGGGACAACTAAATGCAGCTGAATATAAAAAACTAAAGGATTGCAACATACCGTAAGTTATTTGTTACATTGGAGGGAATAATTCGATGGGTCTTACGAAAAAGATATTGTTTCAAAATGTTGGTGAAAAAGATATTGTTTCAATTTATTGCTGAAAAAGATATTGTTTCGGTTTCTCAGTGAAAAATATATTGTTTCGGTTTCTCGGTGAAGAACATATTGTTTCGTTTTCTGGCTGAAAAACATATTAGCCTCTGTCCTGCTCTCTTTCTTATATTCATCAATGATTTGTTTTCAATCCCCACCAACCCACTCCATAGTTTCGCCGATCACGGTACTCTGCCTCGCTCCTACCCCAGGGACAGCATAAGACAAGCCAGCGCCAGATCTTGTGTCTCAGACCGAAAGCTCATGTCCAACTCTCTTAACAAGGACATTGAACTAATTCTTGATTGGGGCCGCAGGAATCGTGTCGAATTCAACCCATTCAAAACAAAGTACTGTCTTATCTCCACCAAAACCTTCACAAACCTTCCCCATATTTCAGTGGGTAAGGATAATGTAACAGCTGACCCATCTCTTAACATCCTGGGCGTGACTTTATCTTCTGATCTGCAATGGAATAATCACTTTACCAAGTCGCCAAACAAGCAAATCAATGCTTCGGATTCCTTAAGAGATGCAAGTTCCTCCTCCAGACAGCTGCACTGGCTACAATCTATAAATCCTACATTCGGCCTTGTCTCGAATACAACTCATATTTAGGCTGCACAAGGTGCAAACCCGAGCCATTAAACTCATTGGCGATAGCACCCTTTGCTCCACGATCGACCTTTAACGCCACCGTAGGAATGTTGCAGCCCTCAGCAAGTTTTACCGCTATTACCATAGCGACTGTTCCACAGAAATTACAAACCTCCTGCCTACACGACATCTTTTTTCCCGCAACACAATACTAGCCAACTCGGCTCACGCGGGACTGCCTTCCGCAATCGGTGTTTCCGAACTCATATAACATCTCAGAATTCAAACGCAAGGACACTCACGCACCCTCCAGCCACTAACCTATCCCTTCTCCTCCAGACCCCTAAACTATCCCTTCTCTTCTATCCTTCATATCAAGCTTACTACTAGACATTGCACCATGACTTGGACGACATGACGGACTAGAGGTACAAAGGGTGACTTCTCAGCTTCGACATTATAAATTTGGAGCTTGTTGTCTACTTTAAATCTGGCTGTCTCATTAAGTTGTCTAATGCCAAAGCTATTAGGCATAGACAAAAACTAAATCTAGTTATTCTGCTTATTTCGTTTAGAGCCTCCTTCTTAATATTTGACTGGCTGGTTAAAAGCATCACCTTGAAGCAGCCTGCAGATGAAACAGAATTTATATATCAACCCCCGACCCAACATTCACAAGAACCAGAAGCACCTTCGCCATCTAGCAAAAGGGTATTACATTTCTGATTCGGTCTTCTTTTTACTAATGCACTTTCCCACAGACCATCCAAAGTATGAATCACAGCTTTAGGAAGCCTGCTGTCCCAAGGAAACGTTTACAGTTCGGAAGTAATTTGTCAGCGACTTCTGAAACAGAAGAAAAAAATTTTCTTGCTGGCTATAAAAATCCAGAGCCAGAGTTTAACTACATTCCAGCACGACCCACAAGTCAAGATTCATCTGTCGGCTCTACACTTTGTACAGCTGAATATTATTTCCTCGATGGACTGACCGTTTATGTGCATGACATGTGCGAAAACGTTGGGTATATCAGAGAGGACTGTCAAGCCTGTGGAGGTTTCTTGGTTAATGATGATTACAGAGATGTTGTTGATTATGTCCTAGTTAGTTCTACTCAACCCATCGATGTAGCATCTTTGCCAATTCAATATAAGAATATTGTGAATGATCTTTGGATTGTAAGTAAGAGTATGCATATAATAAACCATATTTGAGGACGTGCCTTTTCCAGGAAGATGCAATGCAGGAAAATAAATTACTCGAGAAAAAATACTTTTACGATTATATTCCAACAACAGTAAGTTCAAAACCTCTCGCAGGCATGCACTTAGTTATCAGCTTGTACTCCGGCAATGAAAGATTGTTTATTGCTTCATTGGGAGCAGTAATGGGTGCTACAGTACAGGATATATACGCTAGAAAAGACTGTCCATTACTTATATGCCATTCACCTGAAGGGGCCAAGTATAATGCGGCTGTAAAATGGGGTAACATTTGTTGACTAATGGCGCTTCAGAGGTAATGCAAAAACTTTTCCTTGTAGGTCATCCAGTTGTTACTTCTGATTGGCTAGTAGAATGCGCTAAACGTGGAACTAAAATAGAATTGGAGCCCTATCTAGTTGGAGAGACCAAAGCAGATGCATTTAATCAGCCGAAACCTTCAACGTCCAACCAAGCCCTCAAAGAATGTTAGAATTGTTTTAAAAGTATTTAAAATTTTATAAAAAATACAATTTTTAGTGCAAGAAGCTGCCAAGGAAACTCCTCCTCGATCAGATGACAGCGATAACAAGCAGAAGCCAGACAATTTAGATAATGAACAATTTACAATTCGACACCCCCGAGTATCGGAATTAACAAATCCTGGTCGGCGTCTGTCTACAAACTCCTTAGGTTCACCAAATATATCACCAAGTCAAGTAGTTTTGAACGTTTCCGACTTTGTAAAGGGCGTTTCAACACCAAATCGCGAAATGCTTTATAATGTTTTAAAGGAAATGGAAGGAAAAGAAACACCTGTATCAGAGAGATTAAGAAAACTAGCAGTTACACCGGGAACAAAACATGAAACTCCTCCAACACCAAAAATTCCAGGTAGTTGGAAAAATGATTCTAATTAGTATTACGCTTCTAAAAACCCAAGTTCCTTTTTTTGCTATCCAATTGTCTTCTTTGATCCGTTAGCTGGCGGTCAAAGCGGTAACCCCCCAAAGTGGATACGCTCCTCTCGGCGCCGCTGGGTCTCGAACTCGCATTCGGAAGACTTCGAGTTTGTTGGCGTCTGGCTTGAGCAGTATCCACGTTTCCTATCCATAACGAAGAATCGGAATCGGAACGTTCGGTAAAGGCGTACTTTCGTTTTGATGGTAATATTTGTTCGTTTCCATATGCACCACTTGAGCTAGGCGAATTTTGTTGTCGTTTTGGGTCCCATCGAGGTGAACACTGGCTTTCAATCGGTCCGTTGTAAGCACTTTGGTCTTTCCACATTGATTTTTAACCCGTTTGATCGGTCGATACGAGAAATGTCGTATAAGACGTCCGTTGTTTCGGCATCCATATCGGCGAAGACGGCGCTATCGTCGGCGAACATCAAGTCAGTTACGAAGTTGCTGTCGTCGTATCGAACTTTGCGTCGTCCATCGAGTGCTTCATCCATAATCGCGTCGATCACAACATTGAAGAGAAGTGGCGAAGCGACGTCTCCTTGTCGGGTACCCGTTTGAATCGAGAATTCCTCGTATAAGCCACTTCGAATACGAACGCTGCTGGTTGAGCGATCGTCGTTGAGAAGTTGGGTGATTTTTAATGGCACGTGTTCGGTTTCCAAAGCTCTCCAAAAGCTGTTCCAGTCGAAAGCGGATTTGAAATCGATGAAAATGACGACAGTTCGTTTGCCGCAACGTATTATTTCTTCCATTAGCTGGCGGAGAGCGAATATTTGATCAATGCAACCTCGATGTGGTTTAAATCCCGCTTGTAGCCTCGATTGTATAATTTTCGTAAATTCTTTGCCGATGATCGAAAGGAGGCTAATACCGCGATAATTCTTACATTCTCGACTGTCGCCTTTTTCAAAATTGACCCAACGGCCGCTTTCTTCCACGCCGACGGGACACGATTCGAATGCCATAGGTGTGTTATGAGGACATGTAGTCGTTGTGATAAGACATCACCTCCGGCTTTGATCTTCTCGGCGGTTACTTGATCTAGTCCCGACGCTTTTCCATTTTAAGCGATTTTATTGCCGTTTCCTCGTTTATTGTCGGTTCGGTATCGAGAAACTGATTCACGGCTGTTCGATAATCGGCGGTTCGAGTGTTGGACCTTCTGGCGGATCGAGGTTGTACAGCTGGTGGAAGAACACTCTCCACCGATGCAGGCGTCCATGGGAAGAAGTCACGAAAGTTCCATCCGATTTTTTGATGTTGCCGTTTGTTGATGTTCGTTTTCCGCCTAACCGTCGGATTTTCTGGTCCTTGTGCGTCGCTTCTTCCATGTCGACCGCAACGTTATTCCAGTACGCTTCTCGTTCCGTTTTTATTTTCTGTCGAACTGTTCAATCGTCGGTATTGCCCAAAATCGAGGTGTTTCTTTCGTTTCCGCTGGTCGACGAGGTCCGAGCTGTCCGAGATCCATGGCTGCGTCTGGTTATGGATGAGTGAACACAACTTCATTGAACAACTCACAATGGACTCCGACATTTATCTTTCTTTTACATCGATATCGTCCGGTATTGCGAGCGCCGCGAATATGCTGGATAATGCCATTTGAAATTCTCACCCGATGGCCGGGTCTCAAAGGCACGCCCAATTGTTCTTGGCTGGTGGTGGCGCCGTTTTCTTGGCTTTTTGTAATCACATCTGTATTTTGGCTCGAACAAGATAATAGTCCGATCCGCAATCGGGCCCACGCATTGCACGAACGTCTATGAGCGTCGATCGGAATCTTGCGTTGATCAAAAAGTAGTCTAATAACGCCAAGTTTTTGCCGGATGGATTTCGCCAGGTGAGTTGGTGTTGGAGTGGATGGCGGAAAATGCTGCTGCCAACGATCAAGTTGTTTAACGCTGTGAATGAAAGCAGGCGTAAGTCGTTGTCGTTAATTACTCCGGGTCCGAATTTGCACATCGTTCCTTCCCACCCGGTTCAATCTGCTCCTGAATGTGCGAGGTATCATATCTAGCGTCTGTTGAAGCTGATCGTAAAATTCGTCCTTGTTCGCTTCCGGGCTGGTTTCGGTTGTCGTATAAACGGATACGATATGGGTCTTGATCGTTCCGCCAATAATCGCCAAACGCTCGGATATCGGTTGGAATGCGATAACGCTGCTGGCAGCCCATCGATCGACCATAAACCCGACGCAAATTCGGCCACCGTAGCAATATGGCAGCCCTGATACAACTTTATTGCTGCTATCAATACGATTGTTCCACCGTAATAAACGCTCTCCCGCCTCCACGGGAATCTTATACCCGCGACCCCAGATTAACCCACTCGTCTCGTTCCCCTTTTCGCGCACGAGACAAACAAGAAATTCTTTCATAACGACTGTGAAACAATCTTTCAGCCTTCCTAATCCTACAGCTCAGTTCAACATCTTCCTGACACCTCAAACCGCCGACTCTTTTTATCGCCCGTACTAAGCTTACTACTAGACACTAGACTGGTGGTACAAAGGAGGATCCTTGATCTTCCACATAAAAAAATAAGAATAAAGAGTTTTTTTCTATTTAAAGATTTTTGTAGTACACCAGAAGTTCAAAAGAGAAGATTTGAGTTCTTGGATCGTTATTACATTCCAATCGATAGAAAAACTCATACGCCAAGTCCGGTAGGCCGCCCAAATATTAAATTTTACTTGTTCCAAATGCTAACATCAGTTTTTCTGGGCAGACAATAAGTGATATAAAACGACGCTTGTGGAAAGAAGCCTTAGGGGAGCATTATTTCGAAGACGGAAACTACAACACGCAAGCGGTCTCCCAACTCGATAAGAGTGTCGTCGGTGCTGCTCACGATGCTCAGGACGAAGAAAACCATATTCCGTCAACAAACTTTAGACGTTTAAGTGACTTTATAAAAAATCGCAAAGAGAAGAAGGACTACGAAACTTGCTCCGAAGAGGACACTGAAAATATACAGGGTAAACTAGATGAACATGTAGGTCCCACGCAGGAAATGGTTGGTTGGACTGATCCAAGTGAGTTTGTACCTCTAAAAAGATCGAAATTGGGTGGAATGCAGCACAAGGGAACACCGAGATTCAGTATATCATGTTCAGATGATGCGGTAGTTTGATGATGGCTTAGCGATTTTTTCTTGTACTAATATTTCATTTTTAAGCTCATGGATTCTTTGATTAAAACTATCAAGCTGCTGCGAGGGGAAGTCTGCGAAAACTTAGTAAGCTTCGATGAGACATGCACGCATATAATATGCGAAAAGCCGAACAGAGGGGAGAAGATTCTTTCTGGCATCGCCTCCGGAAAATGGATTCTCGAACTGAAATATATTGAAGATAGCAAATCCGCTGGTTACTTTCTAGATGTATTACTTTATTTTTTTTTTGTAGATTAAAGATATTCAACGAAAATTCTATTTCAGGAGGAACAATACGAATTTGGAAATCCAAGTGCAGTAAACTTTGCAAAACTAGAAGCTAACGAACAAGCCCTTGCAAAAGCGTCTTTCCGATGGAGAACAAAAATTGCGAATAGTTCTGAGAAGATAACTGGTGCATTTACTGGCTTCCGGGTGATTTTACATGTGCAGAAGAAAGATCAGTTCCAAAGGGTTATAAACGCTGGCGGTGGTGTTGTTTTAAATGTAAGCAGTCCTTTTGCTAAATGTAAGGAGGCATTGAAGGCCACGCATTGTTTTGTTGATCAAAAGAATCTGCAATTGAAACCAGCTGATCACAAGGTCTTAAGTAAGGCTGGTGTTCGGGTATTGTCGGTTCTTTACTTAAATGCATATCTCACAAGCGAAACTGAGCCAGACTACACGAAATATTTGTTAAGTTTATAATGCGTCTGTTATTATGTTACAGGTATTAATGTGATTTCTTTATTTATAATAAGTATTTTAAGATTGTAATTAATATTTTAGCTTTCTTAAATGAGCTTCAGTAGTAAATTATGTAATTAATTAACTGAAACTTTTTTATTGCTTAATTTTTTGGAGATTCTACAATATTGATGGATTGAGGGAGCATTCGAGAATACATCCTTTGACACTATAGCCATGGCTCTAAGTAGCACTTTTTGCGAATAGGTTGACTGTATGCCGAATTCCCGGACGATAGAGGACACGCAGCATGTACAAGACAAAGAAATGCAAGGAGAGATAACACATCCAGCAACATTTCGTCACAGGGGAGAATCAGTTTTTAGGAAGAGGTGTTTCTTTTCTTATGTTGGGCTAGCGATCCTCAGAACCGACAGCGGGCTTTGTCGTAGTCACCTTTCGCGCAAAGAAGGGGATCCGAGCGTGGGCACTGCTCAAGCCGGATGTCAACAAGGGGTTCCAAATGCGATGCTTGATGCAGGTTCTCGGCGTCCCACTCTGCGATCGCCTTCGAAACGAGACAGTTAGACGAAGATGCGATCAACAGATAGACATTTCGAAGAAGAAATACAAAAACGTCGTCTACGGTGGTTTGGACATTTTGCAGAATGGATGATAACCGCTTGCCACGTAAACTTCTCTGGTGAGATCTTCCGGCAGACTGGAGAATTCAGCGATCGGCACCGAAGAAAACCTGGCGAATCAACGATTATCAATTATCGTGGCTCGAGACGTCGCCAAATGGAGTTCGAGACTCAGCGGCGCCGATGCAGCGTATCAGTTACGGAAGCGTCCCGCTCGGACCGCCAGCTAACGGATCAAAGAAGAAGAAGAAGGTTGCTGATCTGTAAGGCGCACTCTTCGGGCTCTGATGAGTGGGCCTGCCGTAGACCTTGTAGATACACATGGTGTCTACAAGCAAAAGCTATTTACTGATTGGTAATTTACGGACTATAGTTCAGTGGCACTGAATGTCGTTTAAAAGTTTTATAACTAAACTAGCTGGAACCCCCCCCCCCCCGCTCAGTAGTTTTACCGAGTACACGTGTTTTACTTAAGCTCCCAGTTTTTTTTTTTTCAATTCCGCGTTTTTCTTTGCGAAATATAAAGTTTCATTTTCTACATAAATTTCTCGCGTTCATTGTTCCTCACTGCTTCTGCTTCGAGAATTTCACCAAGGCTAATTTACTAAAATTTTGTAATGTCAAAACCAAGACCTGTCACGAGAAAGTTTACTGAGGTGGAATCTAATGCCGCTTTTGACTGTTAATCCTGGGATCTCAGCCAGCAGACGTAATCATAACTGTAACAACAAAATGACACCAACATCATCATCAATTTCAGCCCCGGAAAACCGCCTTGAGCTGTTAGAAAACCGGTTATTGACCAACTTCATCCGTATGCTATGATCAATTTGCTGCCTTCGAGGATAAACTAAAACAACTGGAGACGCGTTTATTTTCGCAAATTGATGAGATGCGTACTACATTTAATAACTTATTGGGAGAATTGCACAATGAGGTCGGATCAGTTCAAAATGACCTGACGTTGTTTCTAACCAACGTGCGCCGCCAGTCCCGATTACATGATATGGTTATTCGAGGAGTTCCCTTGCGCGATACTGACAATCCGAGACTGATTTTGAACTCCAATGCCTCTGCCAAAGGGCTGACGCCATATGTGAATGTGTTTCAGCGAGTAAAGCGGCAAAACATGGATCTAGAAATGGAAGCTCAAAACACGACAACTCGTTGTTGGTTGTTAAATTTCCGTCAGCAAACGAGCAGCTAGAGCTCCTGAAAAAAAGTCGCCGCCATGGAGCTCTGACTTTAAAGTGTTTAAAGTTTGACTTCAGACAGCAAAATAAATGGGCTTGACGTCGAAAAATGACGTCATTTTGCAGTTTGTACATTTCACCAAACTGTCGGGTGTCATAATAACCGGTAGGCTAAACCAGTGAGCAGCCTAGGGAGTAAGGCGTGGCACAGAATGACGTTTAAAAGTTTTAATGAACCAAGATTCAAAGAATGGCCTGCCCTTTCCGCGACGGTAGCTCTGGAGACTCGCCCCAGATTGGTATCACTGCATCGTGTTAGATCTTTTGTTCACTTCTCTTTTTAATGGGGCATAGAAAAAATCCAAATAAAATCAAGCTCATAGGTATTAATAAATTGTTAGGAAAACAAGTTTTAATTAACACAAAGTTCTATGAAGATACATCATCCATTTTCATCTAAACAACTTGAACATATCCCTAAGCCTTATATGACTTATTTATTTGCCTTAATGCTCAGATACATCTTGCCCTGAA
Source organism: Thereva unica (assembly GCA_949987705.1). Taxonomy (NCBI): domain Eukaryota; kingdom Metazoa; phylum Arthropoda; class Insecta; order Diptera; family Therevidae; genus Thereva; species Thereva unica. Next base: position 7,653,604 of record OX465283.1, read on the forward strand.
TTGTTTGCTTAACCGGATTAATCTTCTTTAATATTTGTGTCATAGTTTCAACCAATCGTTCACTCGAGACCCCAGTTTTTTTGTTCTTGAATTTCGTTAATAATTCGGTAGCGGTCATGGGTTTCCGCATCAGGTACCGTCGAACAGCTTCTTCGGTGATACCATAATCCCTGAAAGAGATATTAATATTATGAAACATTCACTTGATCTGCGGGTTATCAATTACTCTTTGCTGTTGACGTTAACTACACCTGCAAATGTCGCAGGCAATGAAGGTGTTTCTATTTTTGGCTTCTTGGCAGGACTTGCAGCTGGACTATTGCTATTTTCTGAAGCGGACAAGTCTGTAGGCATGCTATTCAACTTGCGTTTATTTACATCAACAGAAACACTCGGCGATGCTGATCTTGAATTACTGCTATTGTTAGTTTCTTTCTTCTTTTTCTTATTTTCTACTTCTGAATCGCTGCTATCGGAGCTGGAGTCGCTTGATACTTCTAGGTTTTATAAAATTAGTACTAATTTAGAATGTGTTTATGAACTTCTTTACCTTTTTTATCTTCTTTTCCTTTCTTCTTAAGTTTTTTCTTCTTTTTATCTTTAGATTCTTTCGTTTCCTTTTGTTCTTTTTTCTTATTGTCCTCTTCCTCTTTAGCCGATTCTCCTCCGGACTTCTTCTTTTCATCTTCTTCATCCTCATCAGAAGTTAAGAGGTTACGCAGTGCGTCCTCTTCTGCTACCGATTTCATTTCCTTGTCGATTTTTCCCTCTTGATCCGGTTCGCTTTAAAGGATAAAAAAATTAATTCCAAATAATTAAAAAGATTAAAAAAAGTGTTACTCATCGCTGGAATCCGAAATGTAATCCAATTCCCGTCCCTCTTCATCACCATCATCCGATTCCTCGAAGGCTTCATCATCGACATCTCGTTTCTTTTTCTTTTCATGGGCGCCCTTTTTTCCCTTCTTTTTCTTTTTATCCTCTTCGTCACTCTCTTGTTTCTTCTCCTTTTCCTCGCCTTCCGATTCGGATTCCTCGTCTGACTCTATCCACTCGTCCATTTCACTAATCTTCAGTTCTTTCGCCTTCTTACCAGCACTCTTAATAGTATTTTCCTCGGGATCATTGGTCTCCTCCTCGTCGCCCTTAAGGCGCTTCCTCAACATAAGCGAGAAGTAATTGAGTACTTTCTTTCGCCTACCAAATTCCTGTTCGGCTTCTTCTGCTGAAAGAGACTTGTATCTTAAATTTTTAATGTTATGAAATCCTTACTGCAAATACTTATTCCTACCTTTGAATCGGCTGGAAGTTGTACCATTCATTCAGGGGATAGGCTTCAATAGCTCCGTCAGGAGCATGAGTGAAAACATAGAAGGCTGCATTTTCACTAACGCCACCTTCCCTGATCCCTTTGAATTTCTTCCCAGATTTTCCTCCAACTTTAAGGATCCAAGGCTGAGCTTCTGGCTTGTACTTCCGGGCGATAATACCAAACTTCTTCCGCCTCACTTCTTCCCTTAGTTCCCTGTTATATTCAGAACCAGCTCCGAATCTTAAGGAAGAATTTCACAATTACTGAAACAACTCGTCCTTTCTGGAACTAGCTACATACTTTGGAGTGTCCTCATCCATCCCACGGAACTCCTTCATATTATTCTCCCTTTCCATCTTCACCATTTTCCACTGTGCAAAATCAACGTTCAACGTAGCGTTAAATCTCATTACATGATGTTTCTTTTTCACATTTTTCGGGACCCTTATGCTGAATTCCTGGACATGGGGTAAGGGTTGCCCGGGGGTCTGCATTATATTTAGATCTGTTAGAAATAGAAAGTATCAATACCCAGTTACTTACAACGGGCTTAGCATTTGAAGCCATTCTACTTTACATGAATATCACAATTTAGGTTAACAAGCAACAATTACTTTTTTGCCACAACGTCTCGATTCGTGAGGAAAACAGTATACACAGCGCCAAGTACGGCTGTCAAACATCGTGAAACTAAAATATCACATAATGATTACAGCGACATCTAGTAATTCTATAAATAAATGTGTAATTTTCTCATTTTTTTTAACTATAGAATCCCATACATTTGAATAGATTCCACAAGACTCCGTGAAGTGCCTCTGAAATTTCATACAGTGAACATTAATCAATTTCTTTTTTTTTTTTTTTATTTATTTATTATTATTATTAGACTAGCATTACAAATACATTTTTTAACATCATTATTTTTCTTTTTCAACATCCCCACTCAGTCAGCGAAGCTGGTATGAGAGTTGGGGAGCCCTTATTCAACAGTAAATATCACAATTAAAAGCTTAGAAGTGTTTATCACAATAAAAAAAAAGAGAAAAAAAAAATAGAAAAAATAAAAGTTAGAAAGAAGTAAATAAAAATTAATAAGTAAGAGTTAAGTAGAAGTAAATAAAAATTACTAAATATAATTATTAAATAAAGAATAAAAATTCATAAATAGAAAAATAATTAAATAAAAACAAAAATAAAAGTTAATAGAAAATAAATAAAAAAAAATTATTAAATTAAAATTAAAAACGAATATATGCAAAGACAAAACTAGTTTGACAATTAATAACGCCGAGTCTCCTGTACCAGATATTTCTTCAGCCTTTTCGTATATGATGCTAAAGACGGAGCCGATTTTATATGGTCCGGCAGAGTGTTGTAAAATTCCATTGCAGTATTAAGCAGTCCCTTTCTTGTCCTCTCCGTTCTAGGTTGCGTAGGTCTAAAGTTATCCCTGTTTCTTGTAACGTAGTCGTGTATGCTAGAGTATTGCACCATTACTAAGTTTGATCTCAGAAGTTTTTCTTTCAACTTATACACGAACTTTGCTTTTTCCATTCGGATAATCTGGTCCAACGTTAATTGACCCGTGAGCCGGTAAACTTCTTCAGTGGCTGTACTCCATGGAAGTCCATATAGTGCTTTCAGCGCCCGGTTTAACAGTATTTTCACATCTGTGCACACTCTTTGAGAGCACTGCGACCAGTTAAGTATACTAAATCGAATCCTAGATAGGATATGCGCATTGTAAACCTGGAGCGCTATATTTTCCTGAAGCTTGGGGTGTCTTTTGAGAACCCCTATTAGAGGTTCGAATGTAATTTCTAGGTGAAATGGCTTGTTTTTTAATAAGATTGATTTCTTTGCGATAACAAATCATGTTGTTCTAGTGTTGTTTTAGTATTTCAGTTGAAAAATTTATTCTGTGAATTATATTGAAATAAATAAATAAATAAAATATGTAATTCCTTTAATTGTGGGTCACTCAATTTTTTCAGAAAGGTAAACTATTTTAATTTGTGCTGATTTTAATACCTCTTTTATATCAGACGTTGAGTTTATTAGATTTAGTAGGTCTTTAATAACAAATAAACTCCAAAAAACGGGGTCATAGGATTGTCAGGGGGATGTGATCCGTTAGCTGGCGGTCCAAGCGGAACGTCCCCGCAACGGATACGCTGCTGTCGGTGCCGTTGGGTCTCGAACTCTATTCACGTTTCCATTCTTGCCGGTTTTTCGCGACGTCTCGAGCCTCGGTAACTGATAATCGTTGATTCTTTAGGTTACCCTCGATATTCTTTAACCAGGATCTCTTCGGTGCCGATCGCTTATTTCTCCAGTCTGCCGGACGGTCTCGCCAGAGAAGCTTACGTGGCAAGCGGTTATCATCCATTCGGCAAACATATCCACGTTTTTGCATTTCTTCTTCGATCAGTGCCTGCCGATCGCATCTTTGTCTAACTGTCTCGTTGCAAAGGCGATCGCGGGTTGAGTCACGGAGGATCTGCCTCCAGCATCGCATTTGCAAGACCTCGAGCTTCTTAACGCCCGGTTTGAGCAGTGTCCACGTTTCAGATCCTTAAAGAAGAATCGGAAGGATCAACGTTCGGTAAAAGCGTACTTTTGTTTTGATGGAAATATTTGTTCGTTTTCATATGCACCACTTGAGCGAGGTGGCTGATGCGGCTATTAACGTCGGACATCGATGCCACTTTCGTTTCTTCAACCAATAATCGCAAATATTTGAACATCGGAACCTCTTCGATTTATGTTCCATCGAGGTGAACACTGGTTGTGAACACTTTGGTCTTTTTCGCATTGATTTTTAACCCGAATGACTGGGAGATGCGGGAAATGTCATATAAGATGTCCGTCGCTTCGGCATCCGCGTCGGCGCTATCGTCGAAGAACATTAAGTCGGTTACGAAATTGTCGTTGTATCGAACTCCGAGTCGTCCATCGAATGCTTCACGCATATTCGCGTCGATCACAATGTTGAAGAGAAGTGGCGAAGCGAGGCTCCGTTTTCTTCGCTCTTTGTAATCGCATCTGTAATTTTGCTCGAACAAGATAATGGTCCGATCCGCAATCGGGCCCACGCATTGCACGTACGTCTTTGAGCATCGATCGTTGATCAAAACGTAGTCTAACATCGTCGAGTCTTTACCGGATGGGTTTAGCCAGGTGAGTTGGTGTTTGAGTGGATGGTAGAAAGTGCTGTTGCCAACGATCAAGTTGTTTAACGCTGCGAATGAAAGCAGGCGTAAACCGTCGTTAATTACTCTGTATCCGAATTTGATCATCGTTCCTTCTCTGCCTGTTTCATCTGAATGTGCATTAAAGTCCCCCGCGGGTATTATTAATTCGGTTCGAGGTATCATATCCAGCGTCTGTTGAAGCTGATCGTAAAATTCGTCCTTGTTCGCGTCCATGCTGGTCTCGGTTGACGCATAAACGGATATGATATGGGTCTTGATCGTACCACCGATGGTTATAACCGTTAAACGCTCGGAGATCGGTTGGAATACGAAAACGCTGCTGGCAGCCCGATGATCGACCATAAACCCGACTGGTATTTTGCAATTCAATAATTCCATTGTTTTGATTTCCTTTTGCCCGACGTGATTTCCTGTTCGTACATTCGACGCGGCGAATTGAATTTCCATTTTCGGTGTGACTAATTTGAGTGTTCGGCCAGTAATACACTTCTCACCAGCAACTCGGTCCCGATGCAGTAGCATTATTTTGTGAATAGTTAGTTCTTGTATCCATGCGGTTTCTTGCCTAGTTTTTTCGGTTCTGGTTAACTCGGTAGGTCGACCACCCTCCTCCTTTCACACCCTGGGCTTGGGACCAGACGACGGCAGAGTACCTACTTGTTCACAGCATTTCATATATGCCACCACAAACGATGGATGATTTTACCCTTTACATTTTCAACAATAAAAAAAATAGTTAATTTAGGTCAATGAAATAAACATGGATTGACTCCAATGTTTTATTGAATTTTACAAAGATAGATAACTTTTTCAAAAACTTAAACGGATTCTTCAATTCTTGCGTCTACTAAAGACCGAAGTGTTAAACAAGAAGCAATATTATAGGCACGAGAGCACGGATTTTCAATGTTGTCTAGAAGCACAAATACTAAGTAAACACAGTTTTCATAAGTAACAAGAACATACCGCCTTCCTTTTCGCATACCTCAATAGTATTGCCGGTTGCTGGCCACCATATTTGTTTGACTTTTGTACCGTTAAGTTTTCCCTCTTTTAGAAAACCCATTTTTTCAAAATAACAACGGATGAAGCACTTAGAAAATAAAAAAGGAAATATGTTCTACTAAAATGTGCAAATACATATATAATAATTTCTTACCATAGGTGTTTTATCAGACTCGTCTTCCAATTTTCCAGTTTCGTTGAAGAATTGTATGTGTTCTGTATAAAATATTTAACTATCAAAATTTAATTGTAACTAATATTTACCTGATGGTATCCTAAAGCTGTCATTACATTTGTCTAGTATTTCAGGGATATTCAAGTGCTCCCCATTGAAGGAAGATTGGAGCGTTTGGTTGTCTGCATGAATCACATGTTGAATACAGGTAATCGACAAGATTTTTATTAATATTACTCCCAAAACTGGGATTATGGGTGCTCCTACGAAATACTTCATTTTTATTAACAAAAAATATGATTTAAGTTTCCTTTTATACTGTGGTGACTTCAGTATTGAAATTGGCGTCATTATAACAATTGATGGCATTTTTCTGCATGCACATCAGAGAAATAAGTTGTAGTGCGCGGTAATTTATCAAAATTATTTTTTATGATTGGTTTCTTTCAATTTATTTCGTGAAATAAAGCTTTTGATGTAAAATTAACTTCTATTTGTCCATAATCATTAGCAATGCGTGCATTTCTGGGAAAATATGTCTGCAGTACAGCAACACATTAACATGACGATAAATTATTACGATTTACTAGAAAAAAATTATTATATATAGCTCTTGAGAGATTTTGCAAGTCGGGTTTTGTTGAGAAAAATGTGTTTCAAACAGATGGACAGGAGCCATATTTCTTGTATACTTTTCTGAACTCTTCAATTCCCGGTTAGGGGTTTGGTTTTAATTTAACAATTGCATAACACTTAGCTAACGGGTAGAGATGCGCCGAATGTTCGGCCGAATATTCGTATTCGGTATATTCGGCGTATTTTTTAATGTTCGTATTCGGCCGAATATTCGGTTAATTTGCCGAATAATTGCCGAATATTTAACTAGTATTATTTTAAGAGTTACATGTTAAAGAAGCTTTATGCTGGAACCTTACATAAACACTTCTTTGTGCAGCTGTATTTATTCACAAAATAAAAAAATGAGAATCCATATACGAATCGACAGAAACGAGGCCGATTTGAAAGTATTTCGGTTGGAAGCAATATCAAGCTGGTGACAGACAAGCGTACCTGAGTTGCATTCAGCGGTTCCACCATATGCGGCGAGTTTCCACCAACACCTAATTGCGTAGTTGCATTCCGTCCCGCCTTTTAACCATAACCCAACAATCTAAGTAACGATTGTATGTTTGTGTGTACTATGTCGAATGGGACAATACAGAAAAAGTTGAAAATAGACCGACATTTGCGCTGCATGAATCACGGAATATTTCGTCAAATCGCATTTGCATACATACACTTCTATATTGTCTGTCACCGAATGCAACGCATGTTCGCTTGGAAATGTCACCAGTTTCAGTTGCGTGGTTGCATTTGTACGTGTCAAAGTTTATTCAGCAAAATCTTCGTGCGCACAGAACACCGAATCATCAAAAATCAGTTGCGCTTGTGGGTGGACAATGGTTTCAATTATGTTACAAACTAATTGCGAGCGTGATAATTACCCCGTTTATGACTAGGTCGAAAAGTTGAGTCGAGGTTGAGTTGAAATTTCGACCACCGTACCAGAAAATACATCGAACACAAAACTAACGTCGAATGCGGACTTCACTGAAAATAAACAAACAAGACAAATGTCACCTCAACCCAATTTCAACTCAACTTGCGTATATGAGGTAATAACAACTCGATCCCAGTAGGAGAGCTGAGTTGGGTTGAATGGACCCAGTTTCAACTCGACATCCGTTTATCACTGGGTTGAACCCGGGTTGAACCTGGGTTCAACCTAGTCATAAACGGGGTAAATGGCGAAACCAGTTTGACACTGGGATCGCAAATCAGTCGACTCTTGTGCGTAGGGCCTTAATGTTGATGGAATTGTCATTTTCCCACATTCTTGCTTTAATCCCTTTTTCGGCGATAACTCTATCACGCGGGAAATTGCAATAAAAAAAGAGCGGCGCATTGAGTGGTCGAGCCGAGCTAACACGAAAGCTCTTCGTCGGCCTAATATGAATCTGTTTACTGCCCAAAAATGAACCGAATAATTCGGTCGAATATTCGGTTCGGTACATTATTGACATTATTGATTCTCTTTCCTTTGCTTTGGTTGTTGCAGGGCCACCATTCCGCAGTAATCGCCGAAGGCTCTCAGCGTGTTTGCGTTGGTCTGAACAAACATAGCTAAGCTGTGCGAGGTTAGGCATTGGACAGCCTGAAGAGAATCTTGCATCGGCCCGGCCACATGCCCTCCAAGACCCCTTCCGGCGAGGTAGCATTTACCGTGTAGCCGGCATAACCCCCGTAACGATTGTTTGGGTCAAATCCAGCTAGTTCATGTAGGGCACATCGGACAAAGGTGATATTTGTGGCCAAAAATGAACTAGAATTTTAGTTTCTTCTTCCCATCCATTTCCATGTCATTTTCCACTTAAAAGTATACTTCTTGTATTAGTCTCTATGCGTCTGACCGGACTCGTGGATTCTTCTTTCTGTCTTTGGAATGAAGACGACTCTCGCCCGTATTTTAAAGTGTCGAATACTTCGAAGAATTAGTTACTTTCTAGCAATTCAACGAGTAACCAAAACACAAAACAATTTAAAAGTACAATAAAAATATTTAAAAGAGAACTAAAGTAAAACTCATCACTATCATTTAATAATTTAATATTCTATAGTCCTAAAGGTAATAATTTATAACATTTGCATATTACATTTCTGTAATGCGAGGGTAAAATCTCTTGGTATTTTGTTTAGTATTTAATGGGTGCTCCCCAGGCCCGTTTTATCAAGTATGAACCCCTCTCGGCAATCATAACCGCTGGGGCATGAGTATTTCCAGATGTTACTGTTGGCATTATAGAAGTGTCCATAACTCTCAACCCCCGTATACCATGAACTCTCAGCTCATGATCAACAACAGCCATCGGATCTCTAGCTGGGCCCATCTTGCATGTTCCAGATTGATGATTTTCTGGTCCTGTATTCTGTTTAATTGCACACTCCCAATACTGATCAGTTCCGAACTTAAAATTTTCACAGCCAGGAGTAACAGTTGTGTCTAATCGCATGCCATACGCCTTCAAGGGCTCCGTTTCAGATAGTTTAATCGCGAACTTAATTCCTTCTATTAACACTCGCATGTCGTGCTCTTCGGTTAAGTAATTGGCAAACATTTTTGGTGGTTGTAGAGGATCGGATGATGCCAATGTTAGATATCCACGGCTTTTTGGATGAAGTACAGCTGGGAATACTTGAATAGACCGGGAATCGTTCGAAAGGAGCTCGCCTACTTGACCGGTTTTTGCACAGCTTGCTAAATATCCTCCAAAGAAAAATTGGATGTCTGGATCGTCTGGCGAAGAAGCATATGGTGAGGCGATTTTTGCTGTTACATCAGATATTCCTGTTCCTGACATAAGACCGTCTCGGAATAAAAGATATTCCATGGCAGTTGCCCAGTTCAAGGGGGCTGTGTCTGCATCATCGATGAAGAAGTTTGTGAAGTAAGCGACGTGATTTTGCAGGTTTCTACCAACTCCGGGTAAGTTATGTACTGGTCGAACGCCTACCTGTGGGGGAAAAAGATACGAATTAAGAAATCAAATGTGAATGAATGATGGAAATTTGTCTTACTCTCAATAAATCCTCACGAGGTCCTATTCCACTTAAGAGTAAAATCTGGGGGGAGTTAAGTGCTCCTGAACTAACAATGACTTCTTTCTTGACGAGTATTTTCCGCATGCTACCGTAGTTGTCGATTACTTCCACTCCATGGGCCGTCTTCGAATTGGGACTGACCAAGACTTTGGAAACAGTTGTATTAAGAAGGATGTGGAGATTGGTCCTCTGTCGGGCTGGACGTAAGAAAGCTCTTGCTGAACTCATTCGAATGCCATTTTTGCTAGTCATTTGCGCAATCATGAAACCGGTTGCGTTGGCTCCGTTTAAATCTTGAATCTGATACCCTGCCCGATAAAGAAATTTTCATTTACTAACATCACACTCCTCTACCAAATACAACATTTCATTTTGCAATGCCGTAATTAAAACTAATTATTTTCACTTATTTACATAAAATCTAGATTTAAATTTTAATTACCTAATTCTTCTCCTGCTTTCAGTATTGCATAAGACAGCGGCGGGTTGTATGGGAATTTAGTAACTGGCAGCAAGCCTCCCTGGGTGTGGTATTCTGTTCCAACGTCGTCTAGCTGAAGATTGTTCTCTGACATTTTGAAAAACGGTAAGACATCTTCATACTTCCATCCAGGATTGCCCATTGCCTCCCATCCATCGAAGTCCTGTTTATTTCCACGAAGATACATCATTCCATTTAGAACAGAAGTTCCTCCTAAGACTTTACCACGAGGCCAATAGCATCTTTGCTCTGGCGAAGAAAGACAAGCGTTCTTCTCCGGCTCAGTGTTATATTTCCAATCAATGTCGCTTCCGATGAAGTTTAAGAACATTGAGGGAATTTGCGCCCCGACAGGCTCATCTCCACCTTAAGCAACATAAACACAATTTGCAATTTTATTCATTATTTTAAAAAATCTTGCATCATACCAGCCTCAACAAGAAGAACTTTCCAATGCGGCACTTCGGATAGACGAGATGCTACCACAGCCCCAGCTGATCCTCCCCCGGCGACGATGAAATCATACTCATAATCTGGTTCTGATCGAAACTGGACAAAGGAAGCAGACCCCCCAATTATAATCAAATTTCAGTCACATCAATTTTATTAACAATTTTAAATACACACCCTGGAAGTGGCTCTGCCGCATGGATCCTCAAGATCGCACTGCGATCGCACGAAGACCTCCAGCAATCCCATAAAGAGCATGAAGGCGTTGCCGCCACAAGTTGCGGCAAGAGTCGGGCCTGTGGGCACTCCGACGGCACAGTCGCAGAGTGACATTTTTGATTGATGATCCTGTAACGAAAAGTTAATTTGGCATTATTTGGCTGGGAATCTTTGGTTTATGGCGCATTATCAAATCGTATTTTTCGCCATCTTGCGGTCAGCAGCAGTAATTTGAAATTGTTTGAGGCCTCTTCATGGACCGGCAATAACTGCCCTTGCTAATTGGTCTTTTTCAATCCAGGCGTGACCAGTCCACAGTTTGACTGAATGTTTTAACGCAACTATGACGCAATAATGATATTAAATATGGGCTTGATAAATGTTGGCATAAAGCATGCGCCAAAAGTGTTCTGGATTTTTTTTTTATTATGTTGCATAAAATTGTGTGTCGACAAAATTATTGCAGCGTTGCAATTTCGAAGGTGGTAAGAAAAAGAGCCTCTATATCTGAAATGAGTAATGACATGTGAGAACTGTCGAACCGCTTTTAATTGAGAATCTGTGCCAAAACCTCGAGAAATTTTACACACGGACGATTGGTACAAAAATTTAGGACAGAAGAGTATTTCGAAAGAGTTTTTTTAGAAAGGATAAAAGTCATGGAAGCACTTCTGTTTAGGAGGAATGAAGAACCATTGTATGAAGGTTTGCTATTATCAATAGTTTATCACTCATTATTCATCTAGTTTTCAGAAAATATTCAAACCGACCACATGCATCAACGTTACGGAAGTGAAGAACCAGTATCAAAAATTTTTGTTTTCATTTTTGTAATATTCGTAGGCTTTATGAGACAGTTCTACATGCGACTGAATGAGGTTTTTCGCGGAGACATCACTGTTTTAATGGGTAACTTAAACGCACAGATCGGTCAAACAATACCGGCTTTGAGCACATAATTGGAAAGAGGCCAAGTCACTACCAGCAACGGTAACTTTACGTTGACTTCTGTAGCTCCCACCAACGCATGGTAGACGGAACTTACTTTTATCACAGGAAGATAGACAAGGGAACCTAGACCGTCAACCGTAGTTGGAGAACTATTATGGAGGATGTCAGGACCTTTAGAGGAGCAGACACTGGAAGTGATCACCATTAGCTACCTAGAAGCAACTATTCGCCTCAAAATCACCGCAATAAGAAATAGCCAAAAATAGCCCAACAAGTCGTCACGCAAGTTGCACGGATATAAAAATTTTAAGCAAAAGTCCAAAATTTGGCGAAATATTGCCGAAAAATTGGAAGTATAAATGACATTTGAATAAGTTCAATTCTGTCAGTATAACCAGCAATTCCATTGCGTCCAGTATAATTGAGGCTATTAGGCCCTGGACTACAGGTGACCTTATGGAACCCCACAGACCCATAAGCTAAGACGATAGTTTAGCGTAGGAGATTGTCAATTGAAGCGCATAAATGCTCATGGCCTCAACGAAAACTTCAGACTGAATAGAAGTTCAAGGAATGCCATGCGAAAGTGAGAAGCAAACGGAAGGCAGTTGCAATGCGATTGGCTGAAAGCGATCGCATCGTATTGAAATTATTGCCCTTAATTTGACATTTTGATGCGAACAATTTTCAAAGAATTCGAATTCGCATTGGGGATACCATTTTCTTATTTCCGAATTCCATGACTTTCGAATCGCATTCCAGGCTAACCCTCAGATCTTCAAGCACGGACTGACGATAAATACTCACGTTTTCTTCCAGGCTCCACCCAGTTGACGGCCGGTGAGTGTGTGGTTATACTTGGCCTCAAGGCGAGAAAGCTTCAGGCCATGGCCTGCCGGCGGCCTGTGTAAGAATGAAGCCTTTAGATATCGTCTCATGGGTGAAAAGGCACCAAAATTGCCTTTTCTGAAATATAATATTCCTCTCTTGAATTTTGACTATTAAATACGAGGAGAAAGCACCGGGAGTTCTTGGTGGAAAGTTGAATACATTTTAATAGAAATTCTCTAGAACAATATCTGAGGTCGCCCATCATTTCAAATTTTTGAACACAACAGGGTTCCTACGTAATGATTAACGACGAACGACGCTTCACAGTTTTTATCCATACTATCGTCGTACAGTGGACAATGAACGGATAAGAATCAAAATGGAGTTGTTTTTTCGTTGGGGCCTAAAACGTGGCGGCATTGTCATCTAAACTGCAATTTTCTATCGTCGTTCGGATAACGCTGTTCGACGTACGTGGAGTAAAACGACGATAGTGTGTAGCGGGCTTAACGAGACCCTGCTCGAAAGGTCGTCTAAGCGAAAAGCCACTAGGCAAACTGCTAAACCTGTTCAAGCGGTCTGGCCTACAAATATGAAGTATAGGGCTGTAGTATAATAGGCCACCCGGGGAGCCAATGCCTCACGAAAAGAAAAAGAAGAATCTTTTGAATGAGGTGTTAAGCGGTTCATACACTTTCAGTTAAACTGCACAGTTTAGCACGTGTGGCGTCTGAGCGATAAACTGAGTGAACTGTGCAATTTTGAACTATTTTCACTCAGTCCTCAGACCTGAGTTTCTGGACCCTCTTTTTCTCCGATAAACGGAGCATGTCAGACAGTTTATCATTCAGTTCTCTCAGTTCCGTCCATTTGCCATTATTAAAAACATATTCTCAAGTCAACAAAACTGACTTAGACAGCAAACTGACGAGCCCACACACTTTCAGTTCAGTTTATCGTACAGGTTTTTTACACAGTTCAACTGCGCAGATAAAACTGAGAGTGTGGGCCACTTTAGGTATAAATACACAATACTTCAGATTTAATTTAATTTGTAATAATTTGCCACCCATACTTGTCTGTTCGACCTAGATTACGTTAAACAACAAAATACTGCTGTTTCGTATCGCGAGACACTGACAGAGAACATGAAGGATAGGGTAGACTGATCCGGCAATGTTCGACTCCTGGTGTATGGAACCAGATTTGGTTTGTCGGGATTGATATTTAGTCCTACGCTAGACCTAATCAAGTTTTTGCTGCTGACGCCTTGGCATGGCTTTGATGACAACACCGCCTGTTACTATGATGACCACCTTCGTAACCTCTGTCGACAAAATGTTGGCTATTTAGTAGCTCTAGGAGTTCATCCACAAGAAAGCCCCACAAAAGTCGATATCGCGGAAGGCCGTCAAAGCAACAAACTATGACGAACTATGATACGCCTGAATTAGCTTTTTCCCAACAAATGTCAATTTTTTCGAGAACTATGATTCCGTTTATCAGTCCCAACGCCAAGCGCTAACCACGATCAGGCCCAAGAGGTAGCATATGCAAAGGAAGCCCTGAATTGTAACCATTTTTTGACGGTCATACCGTATCAGACCAAAAATGTTAATATTTCAGATTGTACAAACTGGGGGCCTCGGTGGTCTAGAGGTAAGGCGCCTGACTACTATCCCAGAGGTCCCGGGTTCGAATCCCGGCCAGCCCCACGGTCCTTCGCCTTTTCCACTTTCCCACCCACATAACTTCCCTTCTTTCTTCTCCCCTCTTTACATTCCCGATTCCTCCTGTCATAGCCTTCACTAGTCCTTCCCCGCTCCACCAAGCGCATGTCATCGGTTGGCTGATGAGATTGAACTCGTTTCAGGAGGCATAACACTCCAGCGAGTTGTTTCTCAAATGCCCCGATGCCAGAGTCGCGAAATGGTTGGAAGTAGGTGGAATAAAATATCGCGGCTAGGCAGCTCCTTCCTACTTCTCTCTCTTTCTATTCTCTATCTTCCGGGTAGAGCTGCTGTTCGACATTCTATACGAAAAAAAAAATAGATTGTCGAACAGTACAAAGGGGCCTTCCCTAAGCCTCTAGTCTATCACATAAAAAAAAAGTAAGGAAACTCTAATTTAAAAATGCCGTCTCCGACAAGAGGTAAAATGCCAAAATCATGTTAAACTTAACTTTAATAAAAAAACTGCAAAAAAGAAATATTTTATCTAAACCCACAAATCACGAAGAAAGAAGCAAAAAAAACTGCAATATTTACATATCTGCTGGCCGAGGAGAATATAGGGCAACTTAATTTGAATGAAACAACTTTTTTCGATTACCAAATCATTGAGCGGATTATGCGTGCGCAACACACCGATATATCATGCAGCCGTGTTCTATCGTTATGCCTGCCTCAATTCCAGTATCGCGAAAATGTCGTAATTAATTCGGGCTATTTAACGAGTTTCACAGAAAATCACGAGCCAGGCAAGAAGGGGAAACAAGAATGTGGCAAACTTCCTATTTTCACTTTTCCAGCAAATTGGAAAATTGAATCTGTAAAAACAGTTGTCACCACACTGCCACCACAGTCGTCATGCCTAGGGTGAAATGGAAACTGGAACAGCGGCGATCCTCTGTTGCATTGAAATGAAGAGCAGAAGCAACTGGCGACTATGCTAGCTCAGCATCATGGTAAGCAGCAGACGCAGCAGACTTGGCTGAAGACGACGAACTTGAGAAGTCTTGTGTACCTGACGAAGCGCTAGAAACAGTTTCATAAGAATCACACTTGGATGCGCTACGTTTGCACCTCAGGAGAGCTGGCAGCTGGGTCGTGAACAGACTGAACAAAATGCACTTTCTATGCAACTTGCAGTCCTGCTTTTTCTATCACGGCTGTCACATTTTAAGACTTACCGACCGCAATTTCAAAACAACAACGTAACGTCTGCATTTTTAGCCTTTTCCTAACTGTTTTCTTGCTAATCGGTTACTTTTGCAGGTATTACCGTCGCCGTTATCGATTACCCCAAATACTCTTCATCTATTGTTTGGCAAAGGCATATCGTGACCTTCCTCCAGCGGTGATTTAAAGGAATCAACTTACTATGCTCTATTGTTGCTGCTATTCTGTCAGTGCAGATCACTTCAAAAGTTTGCTGCGTAACACTGCGCAACTTCCTTTGTTTCTTCAGGGGTTATAATTTCTGGGATGACTTAGTATCTTGCGCTTTTGTCGCTTGCTTCGATTACAGTGCTTCCAGTTCGGCAATTGCGAAATGCAATTCACTGTCGGAGCAACAAAACTCGGGCCTTGGTGGGTAAAAATGTGTCTTTATAACTGTTGGAAATGAAGCAATTAATGAACATTGGTTGACGATTTATTTTCGGTGTAAACACATGAATGGCAAAACATCTTGATTGATTCATCTGAAGAAAAAAAACGATTGTGAATATTATTTTACGAGCTTGGGATAAACCTAGCTGCCTTTAGGCACCAACAATCGCAATATCGTGTTTTTGCTCGGCATCATTAACAATTGGTTTTTGTTGCAAACGAAGTTCAGTCACGATCTCGTGAAACCCATTGCACATGCCATTAGGTGGTATCTAGAAGTTTAACTATATTCGTAGGTTTCTATTTTGATAGTTAAAGGCAGACTTCCGGCTCCTATGCCTCATTTGCAAATATGAAATTTGCTGTGTTGATTTGTTTATCAATTTAACTGCCGGTGATACAAAAACGTGATTTCAGTGACCATTTGTTATTGGTCAGTGTCACATGATCATTTTTTCAACTAGAGTCGAAAAACTTTAACTTAGACCGAAAGAAAAAATCTAATGGTGTTAGATAGCACGTGCAGGACGCACATGGGACCTTTACGAAATGTTTTCGCGATATTTTCGCCATTTTTTAATGAATTTTTACTATTGCAAGGCGTTTTGCGAGTGTGTATCGATCGTTATTTTAATCTGTTCTATTCTGGTCCGGAACAGCTCCACCATACAAACTCTTGCCCTGATTATTATCGAGAACAGCATCCAGCACAACACGTGTTTCTCAACATGTGTTTTTTAAATTGACAGTTGACAAGTATAATAATTAAATTGTTTTGTGAAGCTCGAAGCCATAACTTATGGAAATATTTGCAAAATTAGACGAAATTAATTTTTTAATTGTGGTGTACTTTATGCTAGCTAATATCGGGGAGCGAAGAGAAATATAAGCAGCTCAGAAAAGAAGAAAAGAGAATTCACAGGCGAAAAAAGGAAGAATTACTTAGTGTGGCTTCAGCTCAGGCAGACCAAATTTTCACCTTGAGGCAGACTATGGAAAAATGCCTACAGTTTCAAAACTCAATTCAACACCTCTTCATAGACGTTAAAGCCGCCTATGATAACATAGCCAAAGTAGAACTCTACAAAGCCATGAGAGAATATGGCTCCGGTGAGCAGGGCATCTAGCTCGTATGAGTGAAGATGAGCCTGCTTGGTAAGACCTATGGGCGGTGACAGCGAGGGAGACCCAACCTTTGCTGGAAGGATAGCGTAGATCTGGACGCTCAGAGCTCAGAGCCAAACTGGATGACATCGGCTCAAAATCGAGACCGGTGAAGAGAACAGTTGCGAGAGGCCAGGATCGGATCCCGGTTGTAGAGCCGTTATAGAAGAAGAAGAAAAATCAACTGCAGTTTCTTGGTCGAGGGGAAGCAAAAATTTTCCCCCCTTTTTCGAGCATGAGATTCTATTGGAACAGAAATTGGGTGATTTCTTGGTTCATCTGGATCCCACATTCTCTATTGGAGCAGACCTATAATGGTCAAAACATCACGGATGACGATTACGATTACGACCTTCTATGGAATATTGCAAATCCTGGTTTACGTTTGTGGCCTTTATTTTCTCAGTTAATCTCTATCAGCGATTAGAAAATAAGACAGCAACAGTCTCCAAGCATCACTTCTTAGTTCAAATAGGTATAATAATGTATACTAATGAGCTTCATTTACATCATAGATATACTCCAACCGTATTACATGAATGAAATCGACATGCATTTAACGATCGCCATAATGCTCAACCCTACGCTAATAAATCTTTCATCAGGAAAAGTGTGCAAATATATTCAATATCCGCCCACAAAAACCATTTACGATGATCGTTCACGCATCATAAAACTTTCATTTTACTCTCATCAACTGTCACAGCGATCGGTATCTAGAGTCTCTGTGAAGTAAGATGGAGGTGAGATCTTTGATTATGTCAACATTTCTAGGAATTTGTTTTTTTATTTATTTAAAATTTCTAATATGTTTAATATTTTTATAATAATATAGCTTGAAGTGTTGCAAGCGATATATTTCAAAAATTTCATTAATTATTAAATTCGTTCATAAAGTGAAATCGTTGACGTTGAATGTTATATAATCTCGTATCAAAAGATTCACCGGACGAGCCTGAATATTGCAATTCTAAAACTGGTTTCCGACGTCATTTCAACAGACCTAAAAGAAGTTCAAGATTAACAGTGTGTATTTTTTTTTTTTTGGAAAGGAATTCAACCCATTTTTAGGACTGGTATCAGTTGGATGTAGATGATTGTTGAGATGAATGATACTTCGGATGACCCATTGCGAACTACCTTCTCAGATGTTGCAAAATAATCGCACGATTACGTACTTTTATGCTAAAAAAATGGAGTCTCATTTAAAAAAAAATACAAGAATTTATTCCTTCCTTATCTCCACCATATATGTAAGTATATAAATTTGTAATTAAGCGTGAATTATCTTTATTCTAAACAAACAATTTGCCTGCGCTCAAGTACTACTAACTCCATTCTTTATGACCCAGAAAGCTTCGCAATCTCTGCACAATGCTGGGATTTTTTGTAAGCCGCATTTGACTTGCGCATTACATGCCGCCGACGCCGCGCCGGTGAAGGGAGATTTTTTGATTCAAGAAAACGTTAAAGGTCATCACAGCGCTGTTGTCTATCAGCATTACTCTTCAGTACTTCAAGTACCAAACGTAATTAAATTCAAATATTCTTCTTTGACTGGAAAATTTTCATTTTCGTAGGTAATTATAATTAAACGCGAATTATTTCCCCACCCTTTTTTCGGTGCAGCAGCGTCGAGAGCGAAAGGTTTTGACCTTGGATGACGTCCGTTAAAAAATTGCCCATTTTCATTGTAAGATGGGGTGCCGGCCGATGCTTGGTGTAATTTAAAATATTATTTCATTATTTTGTTTTGTTTTATTACTGATATTTAATTATCTTGAATTGTTTTTATTGACAAATAATGGAGATTTTGAGAGACCGTAAAATCATCAAAAAATGCGGAACATAAAGTTTTTCCCGGGATAAACTCTGAACTTTATGAGATTTTTGGGTTGAGGCACTCAAGATAATCGGATTTATTTGTAATATAAAAGAGGATGGAAGTGTGATTAGATTTCTTTGAAAGCGTGATTCAACATTCATAACACAAGAGAGGATCTACACAGCTCGAGATGTTAAGGAAAACCCAAAAAGTTTATTTGTTTTTACAATTTTTTTAATCTGTTTTCTTTACATTTTTAGGTTTATTAGTGTAGAGTTATTAAAGTCTACAAAATTTCGCTATCTCTTGTGGGTAATTTCTATGCTCCAAAATAATAACAAAACGTAAACTCCATTTCGCATTACAGTAAAGTATAGGCGAATTTCAAGAA
Organism: Thereva unica; assembly: GCA_949987705.1. Lineage (NCBI taxonomy): Eukaryota > Metazoa > Arthropoda > Insecta > Diptera > Therevidae > Thereva > Thereva unica. The sequence continues at coordinate 7,672,618 of OX465283.1, forward strand.
AAGAAATTCAGCTAATAAAAGGGAATATAGTCTTTGCAAAATCCATTTACCCAGATGAATAATAAGATTATTCTTCTTCTCTGATGGCTCTACAACCGGGATCCGGTCATGGCCTCTCTCAACTAGGATAATAGGATTAATCAAACATATAAAATAGCATATATTACTCTTAAAATAATATAAATAGTGAACTTCACTAGTGACCGTTGAGAAAATTGGCAACTTGTAATGAGAAAAAATTTCCAGCGAACTTTTTTTTAACAAGATATTTAGTTAAACAGTACAGTGTACTGAGTACACCATCATCACAATAGCTAGCACCACATTCTATTGATCACAAACCTTGAATTGCTCACATTAATTAATCCAAGTTAACTGGTACTGAAATTTTATCCCTGAATGAGAAATATCATTAGCAGAAATGCATTTCATCACGTCAAAATCTTGAGAATAAATGAATGGAGCTAGTAAAATTTTTTTGGTGTTAGTTTAAACTCAGGCGTTAGATGTCTTTATACTAGATTAGATCAATTCGAACTCTCGTCCTTTTCATCGATTTCAAATCCGCTTTCGATTGCATCGATTGGAACAGCTTGTGGAGAGCCTTGGAAACCAAACACGTGCCATTGAAAATCATCCAACTTCTCCAAGCGTCGTACGATGGCTCAACCAACAGTGTTCGTATTCGAAGCGACTTATCCGAGGAGTTCCCGATTCAAACGGGTGTCCGACAGGATGACGTCGCTTCGCCGCTTCTCTTCAACGTTGTGATCAACGCGATTATGCGTGAAGCATTCGATGGACGACTCGGAGTTCGTTACGACGACAACTTCGAAAACCGACTAAATGTTTGCCGACGATAGCGCCACGCCGTTTTCGCCGATGTTCAAATATTTGGGATCATTGGTTGAGGAAACGAAAGTGGCATTGACGGTCTACGTTCACAGATGCATCGCCCAAACAACAGCAACATTCGCCTCACTCAAGTGGTGCATATGGAAACGAACAAATATTTCCATCAAAACAAAAGTACGCCTTTATCGAACGTTGATCCTTCCGATTCTTCTTTATGGATCGGAAACGTGGACACTGCTAAAACCGGATGTCAACAAGCACGTGGTCTTCCAAATGCGATGCTTGAAGCAGATTCTCGGGGTCTCAATCCTCGATCGCCTTCGAAACGAGACAGTTAGTCAAAGATGCGATTACACTGATCGAAGAAGAAATGCAAAAACGCCGACTACGGTGGTTTGAACCGCCAGCTAACGAATCAAAGAAGAGAAGAAAAGGCCCGTTATCGTGTCATGACAAAGGCTTATTTCCTGTCTGAAATTAAAGCTTGTGGTCTCGACGACCCAATGGCGCTACGTGCCACAGAGCTCGTGAAACCATGGCTTCATTGCTAGAACAATTCGGTGTGCGGTTAATCTTATTTTACGTTCCTGTGTATTGACCTCCTAGATCATATGATATCACACTTCTAGACTTTTTCATTTCCGTAAAATCCAAAGTCTACATGTATAAGCAGGTTAATAAAGTTCAGTTCAACCCCGGGATATTAGGCTTCGCCGCCAAATTTTCGCAAGTTCCAGCAAATTAGTCTACAGTACTTTAAAATTTCCTGATTTCCAATACATTTTTCACATTTTAAAGTCAGGAAAAAATGCCTGCTTTGGGCCTACAGAACATGAAATTGAGATTCAAAGTAAAAACTCTCTCAAAAGAGAGTAAAAAATTGGAATAATGGAATGTCATTCCAGTGAGCTTTTGCATTTCTAATTTCTGGCGAAAAAGCAACAACAATTTCAAACACGAACTGAACATGCTAGCCGGTTCAGCCACTTATGCCGATTGAAGTGAACTTGATTAAACTGAGGCCGGTGAAGCCGGGGTATAAGTGACTTCAATGGCTGGCATGTTCAGTTCGTGCTTGAAGTTGTTGCTTTTTCGTCAGAAGCTAGAAATGCAAAAGTTCACTGGAATGATATGCCAATATTCCAGTTGATTACTCTCTTTTGAGCGAGCTTTTACGTTGAACCTCAATTCTATGTTCTGTTCCAGGAATCCCAGGAATCTCAATTGATAACATCTCTTAAGGATGCAAAAAAGCCCTGCATCGGGAGGAGGGGTGGGAAGACAATGTTAAGGCCGATGCAGCAAAACTGATCAATTCAAGAAACTGGCGAACAGAGGAAGAAGCTGATGGAGGCCAATTGGGCGGTAAAGCCATCGAAGAAGTTTACTAACTGGCAAACTAAAACACAAGACTAAGAACGATGGAAGAAGATTGTTGACGCGGCCAAGCCTCATAGATGAGAGGGTCTAGGGGAAACAAGACAATGTGCTAAAACGTCACCATAGAAAATAAACATTGGACAATGAATAGTTTTTCCCCATATACGCCGCAGGCATAGATAATATAATACCAATTATGCTCTAGAAGACACATAACAGAAATTATTGGTCCATGGCTTATACTCTTCTATAAAAAGGTAATAAACTTCCTACACTATAGCTACTGCATAATTAAGGTTCTTTCTTGCAAACAGATACAGTATTCCTCTTGCTACATGGCTACGGGGTTACGAGAACATCGAGGGCAACAAAAGAATAACCCCCAACCTATAAGTTTGGACTAGAAAGCAGATATGGGAAAATATCAAGCAAAGACAACTGCTACTGAAAGATCAATCGACTTCGGGAATAACAGTAATTGGAAAACTACATATAAAACACATAAATTATCTTGTTCTCTATTTCTAAAGCTTATTGGTTTCAGATTTCTGATTTACTACGTTTACTACTAACTGGACAAATTAAAGCGCCTTAATTTTTTTTGAAATTATGTATGCCAGTGGTTTCTTGTGTTGGAATATTAATCAACAAGAAAAGGAAACCAAATAGCGCAACAAAATACAGGTAAGCGGATTAAGTTTGAAAGAAGTACTAAAAAAAATAAATTTTATAAGGTGACACATAACATATTCTAGCATTTTCTCAGAAAGATAAGTTATTTCTGAATGTCGTGCAGTGTCCGTCTCTTTATTTACAATAAAAAAAACACAAAAGTAACACTGACATGAAGTAAAAAGTAAAACCAGCAGCAGCAAAAAAATTAAAATGATTAAATGTCTTCAAACGACCAGAACCTGTCCATGTCTATTTTAACTTTCATTTGGTATTTAACACAATTCGCCTCAACATCTTTAACAAAGCTTATTTTTTTGTGCACAGAGTAACTTCAAACCATGTTCCAAATTGAACAGCATCCTTCACTGGTTTACACTTCTATGGACTGGCAGTTTTCTTCAGAGTGCGCACAAACCATAAAAAACAAATCCAAAATAAATGTCAAGGTTTTCATGCAGATCCAATTACTATCGTGACAACCCATGCACCTTATTGAATTTTTCGAACTCGCGATTGTGCCGCAGCGGATCGAAAGACGGGGAAAAAATATGTCGCCTGATAAAGGTAAATAACAAATTTAAAAAGTTCCTAAATGTGCCGTTACACCATTAAGGATCTCACACAGCATCCAATCCTCCAATTTGGAGCAGAAACCTGTCGATAGTCGTTACATAGCCAGGCGCAATCGTATATGGTGATTTATTCAACCGTTGACCGGCTGCAGGTGAGATTCGTATATTGAACCCGAAAATTTTGCGTCCCCAAAGATGCGCGATTTGTCACGGATTTACTTGATTTCCTCTCTCTTTTCTCTGAGAATGGAAAGAATGGTGCTGATTTTGGGTGAAGGTGTTTTTTGGAACGGCATCAGGACATCGATTGAAATGTTTATTTTTATACCATTATCATCACCGCCAAAAGTTGATTAACCTCGTAAAATTTATGAATGATGATTAAAAACCGGTTGCGATACTTAACTGACCAAGAGTGGCCAGCGCACTTTGGTGGATAAAAACTAAACCGTTAAATCAATAAGAACTTACACAATTCGTCACTGTTGTCCGAATTAATAGAAGGAGGCACGTCGCGTCTTCTTGTTGTACTCACAAGCACTTGGGTCACTACTGAATGATTCCCTTTTTTATTGTAGTTTCACGCTGTTTACTAGCGATCTCTTCAACCACGGGGCACAATTTATGCACTATAAATGCAAATGGTGATCACACACTAACTATATTACAACACTCTGGAGCACTGATGATGAACCGAACCATTCGTCTTCTTGTGACGATGATGAGTGGTGGTTGTGCCTACCTGCGACACCTTACTCAACAAACTAAGAGAGTTCGAGATCTACTCTTTGTTTTATTTCACGGCTTCCACAACTTCTTGCCAGCACTAGTTTAATGCCCTTCTTAAGCACGAAACAAAAAACTTTTTTCTTTTACAGACAGAGCGATCTCCGGGGGATCACGTCCTGCTTCAGCTTCGTCTTGTACCGTACTCGACTGCGCCAGCGCGTGTTGATCGATTTTGTACCCCCAACCAAAACTTGTAACACGCTACACCGCGCGATACCATAGCGCCCAGAGATATTCTTCACGCTCTTTTCTTCAGCTCTAAGCCCGCCAGATTTATTTTTATGAAGTGGTAAAGACTTGCAAATTGTCTTCAAGACGTTACGCGATGTGGGAGGAGGCAGATGAAAGGCACGATGCTGCTTTTGTCTTTTAATTTACAGAGAACAAGACATTCGTTATCGGACAAGCAAATCAATCACAACTGATTAGCACACCAAGTTTTGTGTCCCAGGTCGACTTGCTCTGCTTGCTACTTGGGTCATCGGATGAAGCCCGCCCTGAACTGAACGCAATGTTGCAAGGACGTTAAAGCTCAACGGGAAGCTAGAGAGACTTCGTTTTGGCCCTGATTCCAGGTCTTGCTACTCCACCGCTACTCGCCCTGCTGCTGTTTTGGATTTTGGAAAATATGAATAAATCGTTTTCCTCGGTTTTGCAACGCGGTTACGGCTTTGTACTTTTGTACTTGTCGCGAGCGCGAGTTGATAAGTTTCCAGGCTTATATAATCTTTTCAAAACATTTTCACCTTTAATATTGTTTGGCCTATTGGGGCCAGAGATTGCTACGCAAGTTATCGATGCAGCGCTATCGGATTTGGAAGAAGTCTTGCTTGATTTTTACTTCACAGTTCCGTGAGCAAAAGGGAAATAACATTTAGTTCCATGCTTGTTTTCGTGGCATCACCCGGAGGCGGTGTTCAGTCGTAACCTTGATATTTTCCCGCAATTAAATTGACGAAATGTTTTTAATGGTTGATTAATGCAATATTAATTATTGCTACTGAAGCTTCCGTCAAATCAGCAACGCGTATAGCACCATCATTATTGTTGATGTACTACAGTACAAAGGGGCTTTCCCTAAGCCTCTAGTCTACCACATAAAAAAAAAAAAAAAAAAAGCACTATTGCAGCACTTTTCAATTAATGTCAAATTAAATTAAATTAGTTTTTCCCACTATGATGTAGCGTCAAGGTGAGCAAACGTAGATTTTGGGATCCAGATTTTGACAATTTGTGGATTTGGTGTAAACAGGAATTACTTAGAAGTTGAGTTATTCGTTTGCTCCCGGAAAGAGATCATTTTTTTCAACCAGCTCGTGGAAATTTTTAACTCTTCAAAACTCTTTCTAAGTATAAAGTATCAAATCATATCTCCTAAAGAGTTATCATGTACCTCCCGGCGGCTAAGGAAAAGAGCTCCTTTTAACAGGTTTGGATGTCTCTTGCCCATGGCACAACGTGTTATGCTTACTGGCATAGAAAGAGCTATGTTGGCTCTTCTATTCAATGCTGAGTCTCCAGTTCGACTTTAGGTCGAAAATAAGACCTAAGGAATATCTGATCGATATAGAATAGATGCAATGCTTGGCTGATTAATTGTAGGTAGTTTGATTGGATTTTTGTGTAAGGTTTACAGCAGTTTGTCTGTCCTTTTTTTGTTTGCAAATAGCCCAGAGCGGTTTCACAGCTCCCTAATATCTTCATAATCTCGCTGTTTTTGTAGAGCGGTTTTCCGGATACAAGGATCGTCCGCTTATTCTATCCATGTCTAATGTTTTTAGAATCGCGTGTCAGAATATCCCACTCCGCTGTTCCTAAGCTGTGTGCTCTGTGCCTACTCAGAGGAAGACATATGCGTTGCGACAACCGTGTAAAAAATACTCCCACACTCCAAAGCGCCATCCACCCAAGATTATAGATTGCCAAAGGGGTAGTTTACGTTCCTAATTCCAGCGCACCTGTTGGGGTGCTTCTAATTGCACCACTAATACAGAGCTGATCTGTTCTTTGGACCCTTCTAATGCAATCCATTATACCGACATCCCATGCATAAGTATAGGTCTGATATGGCTGTATAGCACCAGTGGACGATGCTGATTTTAAGGTCCCAATTCACTCCGATCGTTCTTTGGCATAAGAAGAGAGCTGTTTTGGCCTTATTAGCTCTCTTTAAAAAGTTCGACCTCCACGTTTGTTTCCTATCCAGTACGAGACCCAGAAATTTTGCATCCTCCTAAGTTGCAGTCTTTCATTTAAGAGTCATAGCACTACTTCAGTCTCAACTGGGTTAACGCCTAGACCCTTTGTAGTAGCCCGATGAACAAGAGTGTCCAATGCTCGCTGCATTATATCTCTTATTGTTGAGATGTACTTGCCAGTCACCTCCAGCACAATGCAGAAACCACCGTGGTGTACTCAGCCTCCCTTAGGATTATCAACACTTCGTTGACTCTATGTATACCTCTTCAGCCTTCATGGATTGCCAGAGAAACACGGGAGTCTGAAAAAAATATCTAGTATTAAGCTTAACTCGAAGGGTAGAAAAACGATAGGATAGTCGGTGGTGTGCACTTGCGTTTAAATCCTTGAATGTTGTATGAGTTCATACTTTTAAGACATCCTCTTTGGAGTGTTACACCTCCTGGAACAAGTGAATACTGCTAACTAGCCGACAAAGTGATCATACAATCTATACATATTGTTATTTTGGTTAATATTTGCAGAGCCCACTTAAAAGCTGAAACATAATTGATAATGATCTAGTGCAATATTAAGGCTGAAACAGAACCAATCCGTTCTGTCCATTCCGCACGTTTTTACTTTGTTATTTTGGACGTTCTGATTGTGGCTACCGCTCCGTTCATCTCATGGAAAGTTTATGGTAATGTCAAATTTCCACGGAAAGGATTGGTTTTGTTCCTTTATTAGTAATCCGTTTCCGTGTTTGATTTGTCGATTTGGGTCACTCCACCAGCAACATTCCTCCACTATATATTCTCCACTAAAACCTGCACCAACCTTCCCTCCATTTCAGTGGGCGAGGATATTATAACAGCTGATCCATATCTGAACATCCTCGGCGTGACTCTATCCAACGATCTGCGATGGAATAATCACATACTGCAAATCACCAAGCAAGCGTATCAATGCCTCGGCTTCCTTAAGAGATGTAAGTTTCTCCTTCATCCAGCTGCCTTGGCTACAATATACAAGTCCTACATTCGGCCACGCCTTGAATACAACTCGTATATCTGGGCGGGCGCCCCTAAAACCACCTTGGCTTGGCTAGACAAGGTGCAAAACCGCGCCATCAAACTCATTGGCGATAACACCCTTTGCATCGATTCTTTAAGCCACCGTAGGAATGTAGCAGCGCTCAGCAAGTTTTACCGCTATTATCATAGCGACTGCTCCACTGAAATCAAAAACCCCGTGCCTACACGGCAATTTTTTTCCCGCAACACAAGACTAGCCAACTCGGCTCACCCCTTCACCCTACAACCCTCCCCTTCACGCACATTACGGTTTAGTAGTTCGTTTATAAATAGAACAACTCGATTGTGGAATTCTCTTCCGCAGTCGGTGTTTCCGAGCTCATATAACATCTCAGAGTTCAAACGCAAGGTTCATCGACATCTACTCATGAACCCTCCAGACCCCTAACCTATCCTATTATCTTTCCTTCAGATCAAGCTTACTACTATACGCTGCACCATGACTTGTAAGACATGACGGACTAGTAGTACAAAGGGCGGCTCCTAAGCTTCGTCTTACCACAAAAAAAAAAAAAAAAACAGCGCCACCTATTTGAGAGATAGAGAAAATTTTAGAAATAGTCAAATTTTCATTAAGATGAACTAATTACTCCTATTTATTTATTTACAACTGATGGTGTCTCTATAAATGTCTTTACGTTAAGTATTTATCATAAACAAATTATTACAAAAATGCTTAGGGTACATTTCGGTGCAAAGTCTTGTTATATGTTCTGATATATATTTCATTAATTGTACTCTCATAAAGAAGAAGAAATATAAATCACTTTGACATTTCATAAACCATACCACATGAGGTTTTGTCTTCTCCGCAGAACGGTTGCTTTAATTTTATATAAACATGAATGATTTTGATATGCACAGCTCTGATTCTGAAGATGAGGAGGTAAGTAAGAGTATTTAGTTGCTATGACTACATTAACATTTATATATATCTAGCTCCAGGATGCACTTCTACGTGGAGATCTTAAACCCGGATTGAACATTGAATTTGAAGCTCCTAAAGAAAAAGTGAACAATATTGTAAGCAAAATAACCATTTAGTCCATACAATTTTCAAACTAATGTTAAAAAACATTTTACAGCCAAGAATACTAGCAAAGGCAGATGAAATGAAGCTAAAATTACCTTGGGTGGAGCAGCTTGATATGGTAAACTCATTGGCTCCTTTAGCACCAGAACTAGCAGTTCAAATAGAGAAGCACGCCCAGAAAAGAGCGAATCAATTCAAGGGAAATGCAAAAATTCCTTACGTTAAGCCCGACGAAGATCCCATCCTGAATGATTTCAAGCGTGAAATGTTGTTTCATAGGCAGGCACAAGCAGCCGTTATTGAAGGTATTAAACGTCTCCACGAATTAAAAATACCAACCAAACGTCCAGATGACTACTTCGCCGAAATGGCCAAAACAGACGAACATATGCAGAAGGTACGTGCAAACCTGATGGCTAAACAAGAAGGCCAAGCTAAATCGGAAAGAATTCGACAAATTCGTGATCAGAGGAAAATGGGCAAACTGCTGCAGAAACAGGCACGAGTTCTAAAAGAAACAGGAAAGAGGGAAATGATGGATCAATTGAAAAAATTCAGGAAAGGAAAACTAAAGAATTTAGATTTCTTGGAAGACAGCAAGACAATTGCGGCTAACAAAAAGGCTTCTGGAGACAAACGAAAGGCGAGGGACAAGAGATTTGGCTTTGGTGGAAAGAAGCGGGGAAGTAAACGAAACACAAAAGCGTCTTCCGCGGAATTTGGAGCAGGCAAACCTAAAGGTGGTGCTAATAAAGGAAAGCCTCAACGGCTAGGAAAATCGAGAAGAAAACAAGTCAAATCTAGAAAATAACATTTTTTTAATAAAGTTTACGTTTACTACATCTGCCCTTTATTTACTTTAACACCATTTAAACCTTCAACCGACTCCTTATAGTACTATGGTACATTTCTGTTCTTGTCTTCTATATCTCGTAAAGCTTTCATAAGTTTTTCGTCGTGCTTTTCCCTTATGGCTCGAATAGCTTCTTCGATTTCTCTGCGGTGGCTCTTATTTTCCGGGGGGTAGAGCTCTCGTCTAGTTTTCGTTACCCACTCCTCAAAATATTTCGGTTGATTGAATATGTAAAACATTGCAACCGGGAATGTCATGTACATCCCCATTTTGCAAACTTCAAGAACCCAGCCACCCATATTTTATAAAATTTTAAAACGAAATTAAAATGCCAATAGTCCGGCTAGAGCCAGAAGTATATTTTGACGGAAAACATATGATGCATCTTGTTCTTGATTAGTCAGATGTGTGCGCTACTTTGGATTGGAAACAAGCAAAGAAGTTCGATTTGCCCACTTTGTCCGTTAGTTGCACTGTGTTCGAACGTGATTCGGATCCCTCGCTCCATTTTGAACGTACGTGGCCTTCAGACCAGATCCTGCCCTGATCACCCTGAAATGCTGCGTGTACAGATGAAGGCCATATCAAGCAGCCACTGCCAGGCCATGGAACAGACTGAATAAGCAGATTCTGGAGGGTTTATGACACCCACAATCCCAAGATGAAAACAGTCGTGCTGAAGGGATGAATGATACCTCGTGAATATACTAGCTCTCTACGAACTCCGGATACCAGACAACATCAAGTTTGGCTTTCCAATGTCATGATAATGCGGAGCTCTGCCTCATCCTTTCATGCACAACATGTTTGATGAATATTGATCCATATTCTGAGATACCGGTGAAAGGCTAGAGTGGTATTTATTCCCAAAGCTGGGAGAAGATCATACAAGGTAGTAAAATCCTTCATCTGTCCGAGAAACGGTGGAGGTTTTAGATAAACAGCCTTAGTTTTAGTTTTATCAGTAAACCACTCCACTCCTTGCAATTCGCCTACTTGAACAAATAAAGATAGTAGAGAGAAGAGTGAAATAATACCGTGAAGAACGCTGACTTCGATAATTTAAAAGATGATTTTCTCGCTTTTTTGTACATAAAGGTGATTGCAAGCGAACGGGCAGATAATTTTTTGTAATAGGGGAGGTAATAGAGGAAAGCTATATCGAAGATATAGGAGGCAGATGGGTTTCTTTACGTAAAAATACAAAGCCTAAAAATCACGCATTGGAGTACTAAACCATTATGCCTTTCAGCTCTTGTGGCATTGTCTAATAATAAGCTTAGTTTGAAGCATAGAAGAGGATAGGATAGCTTAGTCCGGTGGATGCGAGACTGCGGATAGGGAGCTTTTAGACAATGAGTCAAGTTGGTTGGCATTCCAATTAGCCACACATTGGATGTAAAGTTGGCAGATTTGCCTGAAAAGGTTTGAGGTCGTGGCGTTGTTCCGTGTTTAGAGCACCTTAAAACTAACAACCACTAAGTTATACCCGAGATACTACAGTATATAACAAAAGTTATTGCAACCCTTCGAATACGTGCATTGTTTCTGTTTTCCTGAGGTTCATGTACACCATTCAATGTGGTGAAGAAATATGCTGTCCATCATTGTAGTTGCTCTTCGTCGCTGTACAGTAGCCTTCCATCCGCACTGTTTATGGCATGCTTTTTAGTAGAGTGCTTTCCCGAGAGCTGTTTAGTGATTTGGTACAGCGCCTTACTGTTGCCTGTGTTTGCCGTGTTTTCCTCTTTTTCTGCGAGCTGGTTTCTGCCGCCTTTTATAACGCCGGACACTTCTCTTTATCTCCCGGTGTAATTGGGAGTATTCTCGTTCAAGTTGATGACGTTTGCCCGAGTCTCTTGTAGAGTTCACGTTATTTAACACTAGAACTACCAACAGTTGTTGTATACCTATTTCTACCAAACCGGTCATTTTGACAAAATGTAAAAATTTAACAAATAGGTATATCACATATCGTCGCTTATCCAGAATAGTGCTACAACTCAAAAATTTCCAATTTCGAGTTTATTTTAATAATGTATAGCTAAATATGCATATTTTTATGTAGCAAAAATCCATATTAATACTTCTAAAAATGACCGCTGGAAACCCGCTGGAATCCAAGATCATAACATGGGCTTGTATGAAACTAAAAACTTTCAAATGGCTCCCCTGTAAAATTCATTGTTTTTGAGTTGTGACACTATTCTGGATAAGCGACGATATGTATCTCAGCAGAATAAAGGTGCAAAATCAAAATAATTTATAATATTATTAAATACATAAATTTAAGAAAAGTCATAATATTTTTATAAAATATTAAATAAAATTTAAAGGGAAAATCTTATGAAGAATTGATGCAACCGGTCATTTTGACCGGTCGGTAGTTCTAGTGTTAAGTGCCCTCCCTACGTTCTAGATTTTTGCCAATTTGTGTCCGAGATCCAGTGTTGCTGGTTTCTTTGAACATAACCGATGCTTGTTTCCGCTGCTGTTATAATAACGCCGTTTATTGTATTTCACAGTTCTTCAATGTTATTTTCGTCAGATGTCTTTAGACCGTCCCACAGTCGATTTCAAAATGGCCGCTTAAATATGACCGAAATTCAAAATAGCCACCCATTTATGAATTTGCCATTGTGTTCAGATTTCTATAAAAATCTGTATCTGGGTTTTTTTTTTAAAGTAGCAAATAACGAATTTGTGATCAGAACTTATAAATTCAAAACAACCACGCCAATACGGCGGACGAATTTTTCCAATTGTATTCTGATTTCAATGAAACTGGATATCTAGAGATTTTTAAGTTTGTAAATAAAGAAAGAAGGAGGAGCACATGTGTGCAAGAAGTGTTGTTTTGAAATTAAAGTTGTTAAAAAGGAACAAATTGTTTCAATTAATCCCTAACAAATTGGTAAATTTGAAGTAGCGTCTTTCCAACTTTAAAATGGCGGCCAACACAAAATGGCGGAAGACTAAAAAGTAGAAAATATAACCAATCAACTTCAAATTTTGCAAATATGCGTAGTTTACTTGACGGTGGAAACTGACCATTCTGTAAAAAAATCAAGATGGCGGTTCCAATATTCCGGACCAGTTTGTGTTCCCCGACCCACGATATGGTATCAAAAGAAAGGGCATGACAGGTAGAATACAATTAGTAGTGTAGCGTCAAAGTGGCGGAAGACACATAAAAATACAATTTGTGAACAAATCAATATAAATAAATACATTGGTTCGTTTACATCCTTTGCCTATGGTTATTGCTATGGACAATAGGCCAAACCTAAATGGGAAGTGAAGTGAAGTTAGGTGGCATTGCATATGAATGTATGAGAGTGGCCAAAATGGAAGTATGTGGAAGTAACGTCTGCTTCACTTCTGCGTTACTTTTCATTTAGGTTTGGCCTAATGGTCTTTCAGGAGTAAACTCAAGTCACGCGTCGGAGCTGGTACGCACCTTTACCTTTTTTTATTTAAAGGCGTTGCAACCTTCGCACGCGGGTATTTTTTACTAGTATTAAATAAAATTGGCTCAAGTAATTTGTTTATATTTTCCTGTTTTTATGAATACATTTTACAAGAAAAAAATTAACTGACAACTACTATAATTTCATATTTTTTACGCATCTCGATTATAATTTAATATTATTTAATAATATAATTAGAAAAAGACATTTACAATCACAAAAATTAAATTATTAACCAAAAAAACGAACGACCAAGATTACAAAATATGTATGTTAAATTTACGTGTAAACTTAATCTTTTTTAAAACTCTTGTTCCTTAATATATCTTTTATTTATTTTTGTTGCTCCTTTTATAAATATGTAAAATTATACATATTATTTTTTCTTCACGTAAAAATTAAATTTTTCAGTGATGTTCATTTTTTAAAAAATTATTCAAAGATGCCTTTTTTATAAACATTTATCCATTATAAATATTTGATTAGAAAACGAGAAAAATATATAATTTCAGTTTGTTTTTTATTTATTCTTAATATTTTATGCACCCATAATTTTATAATTTCAAATAACCGAAAAGATAATTGCTTATAATTGTTTTTTTAATGAAATTCTTAACCAGTCCTATGCTTAGACAAATTGAGCACTATGTTTATTTGTTTATAGTGTGTGATTGCACTTGGATATAGCGTTTATTAATTAATGTTTTTTTTTAGAATTCAATTGCTTTTGAGATTCAGTGACATAGAACAAGGCATAATTACTCGACAATATAAGACTTCCATTTTGTATTTAATATAAGACTTCCATTTTGTATTTAATATAAGACTTCCATTTTGTATTTGATTTTTTTTTACTTTTTACAATTTTAATCTCATTTAGTTTTGTATTTTTGTTTTTATTAAACTTTAATTTTGATTTCGCTTAATGGAAAAAACAAAACAAATAAAATAAAAGAGCCTTAACATAGAGATTCTTATACGTACTATATAACTCAAAATTATATTTACTTTAACTGTTTTTACGTTTACAAAATAATAAAGGTGTTTGATTCCAGCAAAATCATCAACAAATTCTTCAACGGACTATCACTATTTTTTGTTTGTTTGTTATATTACTATTTTTTTGTTTATTCAGATTATTTTTTTTTACACAAATTGGTAAGGAGTATTTTTATTGTACTTACGAATGAAAATGCGCACACAATTTTTAAGGCTATTTTTTCTTCAGGCTATTTGTGATGTGATTGGTGTTTTCGATGCATGCGAATTAATACTAGCAGCTTTATTTTATTTTTTTGTTGCTTAACAATGTTGCTTTAACAAAACAAAAATGTATATAGGAATATTTGAATAAAATTAAATGTAAATTACATGTTATTCATTTTCATACTTTATTTACAATCACGACAGTTACAGTGGTCAACATTGAAATTTTTTCCTGAGGGTATATTTAAGGCACTGAATACGAACAAAAATATTATTTTAATTGTATCAGCTCTACTTATTCTTCGATGGCTTTACAGTCCGATTCGAGACTTGCCCTGCTTCAGCTTATTCCCCTTTCTTGCTCTGCAGCTTCCCTCTAGTTTCTTGTGTTGAGGAGTGTTGCTTCATCAACCATAACACCGTCTTTCACCTTTACTGTGGTTTGGCAACTGGATTTTTGTATTTGGTATATTAACGGCTTTTTTGGCATCCTTGAATCATCCATTCTTTGAACATGAACGGCCCAACGTAAACGCAATAACTTGGCATGTATTGATAGTTTACACTCGTTATATAAGTCATACAATTCGTCATTATGTAGCATATTCTTCATTGACTGGGACGTATATCCTTTGGATAACTTTCCTCTCAAATATATCCATCTTATCTGCAAAATTTTTAGAAGATAATCCATGCGGCGAACGAATTGTCGTCACTTTCATCGCTTTCATATCCGCTTTCTATTGATCGTTTGGAACAACTTTTGGATAGCCTTGGAAACCGAACACGTGCCATTGAAAATCATCCAACTTCTCCAAGCGTTGTACGATGGCTCAGTCAGCTGCGTTCGTATTCGAAACGATTTATCCGAGGAGTTCCAAATTCATAGGGGTGTCCGTCAGGGACACGTCGCTCCGCCACTTCTATTCAACGTTGGGATCGACGCGATTATGCGTGAAGAATTCGATGGACGCTCGGAGCTCGATACGACGACAACTTCGTAACTGACGACGACCGAAGCAACGGACATCTTATACGACGTTTCCCGCATTTCCCAGTCATGCGAGCTAAAAATCAATGCGGAAAAGATCAAAGTGCTCACAACGGACGAATCGAGGGCCAGTGTTCACCTCGATGGCACCCAAATTCAACAGGTTCCGATGTTCAAATATTTGGGATCATTGGTTGATAAAACGAAAGTGGCATCGACGGGCGATGTTCGCAGCCGCATCGGCCAGGCAACAGCAGCATTCGCCTCGCTCAATTGGTTTTTATGAAAACGAACATACCATTAAATCGAAAGTACGCTTTTACCAAAAGTTGATCCTTCTGATTCTTCTTTATGGATCGGAAATGTGGACACTGCTCAAACTGGACGCCAAGAATCTCGAGGTATTCCAAATGCGATGCTTGAGCCAGACTCTCGGTGTCTCACCCCGCGATCGGTTTCGAAACAAGACCGTAAGTTCTATTTGAGGAGTTTATTGTTCTTTGTGCCTCTATCGTTTCATCGTTGCGGCAAATAGCACAAAAGTCTATCTTAACACCACAGCATAAATTACTAAGGCTTAAATTTGCCATATAATTTTTTTAACCAATTATTCGCAATCCCAAGAAAGGCAACTATGTTAAAATTCATGTTTCTACAACAAAATGGTGCTGAGTAATACGCTTTGAAACATAGAAGTGTTGGGTGAGCTTAAATAAATTTCGGGTGCTATATATGTCTAAAGTATTACAGTGATCTACTAACTATTTTGATTTGTTAAAGAGGCTTGTGTTCGCGTCAATGTATTACCAGAGATAACATAATACTCCGTATAAAGATGCGACAGCTAGAACAAAAAAGCCGAACGCTTTTTGCCTCGGCAGGCCTCTGAGATTGCCTCCCCCTAGCAACATGCAACATATTCGAGTGTCTAGCTACACAAGGAGGCGAACGTGGTCATGGTCCGCAGCACAAGAGATGCGGTGAGTTTGTGGATAAGGAAGCTAGAATTTTAGGGGGGCAAGGAAAGGAACTGACAACAGAATGTTTCTCGCAACATCTTTTTTTCTTTCTCATCTTTCAAACGTTTGCCTCTAGCGCTACATTGAAGGATTTCCCTGATGCTTTGTATTTTATGTATTTCTTAGAACATTCCGTGTATTTTTTTAATGACTGTCTGAAATCCACTATCAATTTCACTTGATTTCAAATTCTTGGTGAGAGGGTTTGCGATATTTTTAAAATAGGTGATTAGTTGAGGTTTTGGTTACTTTTTTTTATTTTCTGGTATTTCGGTATTGGCTAACTCGATTGATTTTAGAATCGAATTTAGGTAATTATTCTTTGTTTTATTTTATTCAAAATCTGGGACAAGTGCGTTTTATAAATGCTTGTAAAGTTAACTCCCCGCCCACAACCTGCTCAAAACAATTCGATCGTAATTGTTTTGGTAAAAATAAATTAAAAATAGGTTCAATACCTTTATAGGCCAGTCAATTTTCAGGAAAAACGTATGACAGAAGGAATTCATTCTCGGACTTGCAATTACAGGATTTATCCATTTTAGAGTCCCCTTATCAACAATTAAATATTGAGCTCGTAAATATATACTGCAAACAATGGAAGGTGAAAAACAATTTCTTTATATTTGTTCTTCTGATGGAAACTAAAAAAAATAAGTTTTCAAATTTTTGGACTTCCATTTTATTAGTTATAAGTTTTCAAAAAGTCGAAAATCTTATAATTTTAACAAATTTTGAAATCTTTAAATTGATCTAGCTCAAAAACTATTAGACATAGAAAGCTGAAAGTAGCACCAATTTCTTCTGCTTCAATAAGGCTTTAATACGTGATATACAATATAGTATTATTAGTAAGAATAAAACTACAGTATTATTAGTAAGAACGAAACTTTTGTTTTTGGACTATCTTTTGGAATAATAACTTGATCGAAAACTATCCCCAAGACAACCCTTATTACTAAATTTTAGGGTTTCACACTTGCTCTATTTGTGGCCCAAAGTCAACCCTGTCAGACCCGCGGATCCCACTCCTACAGCCACTGCTGAAGTTAAATTATTTTCTTATGTCCAAAATAAAGGTTTCACTGCCAATTTTTAATGAACAAGAACATATGTATATTTCATATAAGACATGGTTTCTAAAACATGCCTATCCCTCAGGTAGAAGCCACCCCACCTCTAGGGGATGAAAACTAAATTATTTAATTTTATACCTAAACTTCAATTAAATAATTTAGCTCTCACCGCTAATGGTGCGGGTGATTTCCGATGCCCGAGAGCAGAGGTATCGTTTCCAAAATTTATTTTTAATCTAATAGGTGTATGTTAGGGTTTGTCAGTTTTTAAAAACCGGTTTTTACAAGAAAATTTTGTAATTCGAAATTCGGGGTTTCCAGTAAAAACAAAACGGTTTTAAATTTATACATTGCACTTCTTCTGACAGCTACATTGAGTTATCCGAACAGATATTATCAAACTTATATAATCTATAGAAGATGAGATGTTAGAATAAGTAACGAAGAAGAAAATTAAGACATATGTGTGTATCTATTACAACACTTAATAAGTTCATCATATAGATGGCCCCACTACTGTCATATCCATAGAATTGTTTTTATATGGCAGTGCTAAGCTCAGGAATCACCCTTTGTACTACCCAGTGCGTCATGTCGTTTATCGTCATGGTGCAATGTCTAGCACAAGCTTAGTACGGGGGGGGGGGAATAGGTTAAGGGTTATGAGGGTTCGAAGGGGTGTTGGAGAAGAGGACGATGAACCCTGCGTTTGAACTCTTGGATGTTGTATGATCTCGGAAATACTGGCTGCGCGAGATTATTCCACAGTCGAGTTGTTCTATTTACAAATGAATTCATATCTTGTTGAGTGCGTGAAACGGGGAGTTGAAGGTAGAAGGAATGAGACGAGTGGGCTAATCCAGTGTTGTGTGTTGTGGTTATAAGATTGCCGTGGAGGCAGGAGAGCGTTTATTTCGGAGGAGCAGTCGCTATAATAGTAGCGATAAAATTTTGTCAGTGCTGCTACATTCCTACAGTGGCTTGGGGGACCCCCGAAGAGAAACGGTGGGGTTCAGATTTGACGGGGAAGCCAACCGTTGGATTGGCCATCAACTAAGTAGACATCTGCCAGGAAAGCCGTCCAAAGTGACAAAACATGAAAAATTCGGCTGGGACAGACGTTTATTTTGGGAAGTGCTTCGACTATTTTGAAAAGGAAAGATGAAGGGGATCCATAGTGAATATTACATAACTAACGACGAAATCGCGAAGAAAACAGCAAAGAAAAACAAGTGCTCCTTCACCAAG
Organism: Thereva unica; assembly: GCA_949987705.1. Classification (NCBI taxonomy): domain Eukaryota; kingdom Metazoa; phylum Arthropoda; class Insecta; order Diptera; family Therevidae; genus Thereva; species Thereva unica. Next base: position 7,691,060 of record OX465283.1, read on the forward strand.
TTAATGCACCGTACCACGATAGGCGATCGAAACAAAGGCAAAATCGCCCAAGTTGTACTTCGAATTGCTTCTACGTACACCGACTTATGCAAATTTAGCCTAAAGCGAATATTACCTGTTCTGAAATTAAAAAAGAAAGATGGTCGCCGGCAAGAAATATGGCTCCAATGAGGAGGTTGATCAAATCGTTCTATAAGAACGACATAGAAATGTTAGAGAAGCGTTGGAATGAATGTACCACTATTGAGGGAGACTATAATAATGGATAAAGTTGTATATGTACCTATAAGTCGGTTTTTGTATAAGCCCTAGTGTATGTACTTTAAAAATTGGCGTGGTGAACCTTCATTTTGGGCGTAAAGAAAATAATTTAAGGTTAGGGGTTGCTGTGGGGGTGGCTTCCGCTTCACCGATAGGGTTGATTTTGGTCTCAAGAAATACTCATAGTTTATAAATAGCCCATAAACAAAAATTTTTTGGAGTGCAAGTGTGAAACCCTAAAATTTAGTAATAAGAGTTGTCCTGGGGGTAGTTTTCGATCAAGTTAGAGGGTTGACTTTATTTCCATTTAATTCGCCATACCCAAATTAGTAAATGGCTATGTTTTTGGCAAATGTTTTTTTATATTGCGTTCATTGAGTACCTAAAAACATTTATTTCTATATGATCCCAATGTCGTCCTATCCTAAATTTTGGCATTATATGTACGTTAAGATTGTATGTACAAAATATAATTTTTTCAAAAATTTGGAGAAATATTATTTTGAGATATTCCAAAAACAAAAGTTTCGTTCTTACTAATAATACTGTAGTTTTATTCTTACTAATAATACTATATTGTATATCACGTATTAAAGCCTTATTGAAGCAGAAGAAATTGGTGCTACTTTCAGCTTTCTATGTCTAATAGTTTTTGAGCTAGATCAATTTAAAGATTTCAAAATTTGTTAAAATTATAAGATTTTCGACTTTTTGAAAACTTATAACTAATAAAATGGAAGTCCAAAAATTTGAAAACTTATTTTTTTTAGTTTCCATCAGAAGAACAAATATAAAGAAATTGTTTTTCACCTTCCATTGTTTGCAGTATATATTTACGAGCTCAATATTTAATTGTTGATAAGGGGACTCTAAAATGGATAAATCCTGTAATTGCAAGTCCGAGAATGAATTCCTTCTGTCATACGTTTTTCCTGAAAATTGACTGGACATGAAGCCTATAAAGTTATTGAACCTATTTTTAATTTATTTTTACCAAAACAATTACGATCGAATTGTTTTGAGCAGGTTGTGGGCGGGGAGTTAACTTTACAAGCATTTATAAAACGCACTTGTCCCAGATTTTGAATAAAATAAAACAAAGAATAATTACCTAAATTCGATTCTAAAATCAATCGCGTTAGCCAATACCGAAATACCAGAAAATAAAAAAAAGTAACCAAAACCTCAACTAATCACCTATTTTAAAAATATCGCAAACCCTCTCACCAAGAATTTGAAATCAAGTGAAATTGATAGTGGATTTCAGACAGTCATTAAAAAAATACACGGAATGTTCTAAGAAATACATAAAATACAAAGCATCAGGGAAATCCTTCAATGTAGCGCTAGAGGCAAACGTTTGAAAGATGAGAAAGAAAAAAAGATGTTGCGAGAAACATTCTGTTGTCAGTTCCTTTCCTTGCCCCCCTAAAATTCTAGCTTCCTTATCCACAAACTCACCGCATCTCTTGTGCTGCGGACCATGACCACGTTCGCCTCCTTGTGTAGCTAGACACTCGAATATGTTGCATGTTGCTAGGGGGAGGCAATCTCAGAGGCCTGCCGAGGCAAAAAGCGTTCGGCTTTTTTGTTCTAGCTGTCGCATCTTTATACGGAGTATTATGTTATCTCTGGTATTACTCTTTCTAGACAAAGATTAAGGCTGTGTTCCGAAGTATAACCCAGTATAAAAGGCAGTGCTGATGACGTCATTATTTGAGGCCATATTTTACTTGTGTGAACCGGTGTGACGTTCAGGTTATCACAAAAATATAAGAGATTCAAGGAGTTGTAACCCTTGCATGTATGCTGCTGTTAATCACAGCGTATGCGCGTGAATTTACTCTTTCGCACTGGGTAGTGGTTGATATTGCGGAACACGGCCTAAATAGAACGGGTGGCAAGCTATCCCCTTGCTTAACTGGTAAGGATTTCGACAGTTCTCCTTGTAATCTGACTGTTCTCAACATGTAGCACTACAGCCTATTATTGGCCTTGACTTCCTCCAGCAATTTTCTCCATGGCGTTTGGTTCCTGTCTAATGCCCTCCAATTACGTACGCTTAACTTTACCAATTTTTCCTCCACGGATGCCATGTATCACTTCTTTGGCCGACCCAAGTTTCGCTTTCCTTCAGAAATTCGACTTATCGCTATTTTAGCAGGGATGCTATCGTCAAGCCTGTGTACGTGTGCCACCCATCGTAATCTACTTAATTTTAAACTTTTGACAATGTTGGGTATCCGGTGCAGTTGGTATAATTCATGATTAGATCTCCTTATCCATTGACCGTTTTCGCAGACACCGCCAAATATTGTGCGTAGAATTTTTCTTTCGAATGTGCAAGAGTTTCATGAGTCCATGCCTATGATCCATTACAATGTTTTGTCTTGGAGTTGTGTATCTTTTTGCAGTATAAAGGTACTTAGTTTTTGCTGCGTTGATGAGTAATCCTATTATTTTCGCACCTGTTTCAAGTTTGATGACGGCTTCTTTCACACTTGCAAAAGACCTACCTATTAGAGCGACAACGTCAGCGAAAGCCATTGTCTGCGTTGATTTGTTAAAGATGGATGCCGTCAATTGCTACTTCTGCATAGGATTCCATTCTATATTAAATTATATTTGTCATTTGTTTATATTCTGTGCATGAAAGAGACATGACTATTATTTGCACAGTTGAATTTGTCACCTTTCTTGTGTATTGGGCAGATAATATGTAGTCTGTTGTTATCAAATTAGACAGCATACCCTCAACTAACTCAGAATAATTCTCCTATTGCAACAAATACTCAATACAGTTCTGGCATACAGAATATATTGCACAAGTTTCGTTTAAATACTGACATAGGTTTTCGACATTTTAAAACATACATTCCCTACAAATATAACACATACTATTTTGACTATATAAACATGGTCTACATAATATAAACATGCGAAATAAATAACTTAAAAAATGTGTGATATCTAAGGGAGGGTAGCTTAAAAATATTCGAACACCGAACCTGTTACAAAGAAACTAAAATTGTATTCGATATCAGCACATTCAAATATATGTCCAAAACTTCAAAATGTTGACCATTGTTCTATTTACAATCCACTTACACATATTTAATGATATAAGTATATAATTACCAGTTTTTAACTTAATATACCACAAATTGAATAAAATAAAAAATGAAGAATAAAACTAGAAAGATGAAAAATTTCGAAATTAATTGCCGTTTCTTGTTACAATTGAAATTCCGGGTAAAATTACAAAATAATACATAATACATATATATTTACAAGCGACCAATTTCATCTACTCAACGACAGCAATGTATTACTATAATTTAATATGCACATTTAAAATCTTGTAAAAAATAAGTAAAGGAATTAAATAGTACCAATTCACACCATCTTATCATAAGAGCATCGATGTGCTTACATATTGCTGATTAATATTATTAATATTTAAAGCGTGCGAAGGAAGTGTGTTTACATATAAATGATATCAGAATATTGCTTTTTTCTGTAGAGGTTTCGGTAAAACGTGTTCAGGATTTACGCAGTCAAGTTCCACAATTAAAAACGTTTTCTACACGAGAATTGCAGAATGTCTCCAAATAACCAAGATGGCGGCGCTTCAACAAATAGTGTATGATGAAAACTACCATATCTCAAAAAATTTCACAAGTTTGCAAATTAGGAATTTTGACCAAACTACTCTGAAAATAGTATATGATCAGCAGCTTTAAAAATCTTTTTCGATTTTAATTCAAGTCAGATCGATTCCGTAGTGGATCTGTAATAAACAAGCAACCCAGAATGGAGACACTAACGTAGCAGTGGGAGATTGGGTTAAAACTAGAAAATTACTGAGAAATTTAAGGAAAGAGCCATCATTTAGCTTCCAAAGCTCGTGTTTTGTGTATACATATATCCCAAAAATACGCACATATCCTAAATCGTTCTAGCAGATTCAGAATGTCAAAACCAATGGAAAATAGACGTGCTAGAAACCTTGACAAAAACGTAAAATATAATACTCAGCCACTCGGCTAACTCCCGCTGCCTGCACTATTCATTTACGCGCTTTACTAGGGATAAAAAGTTTGTTTAGAAAAAAAAATACTCAATTCAATACTTATTGTGGAGCAGCCTTCCGCACTTCGTTTTTACGTACTCAAACAAAATGCTAGAGTTCGAACATAAAATTCATCGCCATCTACTTCAGCACCCCCAGACCTATCCTATTCTTGTCTATCCTTCAAACTAAGCTTATTTCTAGATATTGCACCATGATTTAAACGATATGACGGACTAATAGTGCAAAAGGATAAAAGAACAGTCACTGCAAAACAGCTGAGATCATTGAAATTGGAGCGAACTATTTGATCTACAAGACTTGATGATGAAAAAAACTTATTTCAGTTTTTATCTAAATCTGATAACTAGGTAATAATATCTGAATGTGATAGTAGCTGGATGCTGCAGGATGAGGCAATGATCCATGCGTTTAAAGTCCTGGATACTGCAGAAGTTCACACCAAAGAGAAAAAATTTGATCAAACCCCGCTGTAACAAAAATCATAATCATATAATCAAAAACAGCCGGCTGAGCCAGATGCGCTACCGGCAGCTAGCATTGTCGAAGTGTTATGCCTCCTGAAACAAGTGAATCCCGCAGTATTAGACTACCAAAAGTACCGTCCACTACCTAACGATCCGACCTAAGCAGAAGCAAGAGGCCTTATTACGGCTACTCCTGCCATAAAATGCAGTGGAAAAACATAAATCTACAAATCCGTAAATATATAAAATGGTTCATAGTATTAAAAACGCTATTTCATTTGATATTATTTTTATTTTTAAACAAATCCTTATATTTACAGGAAAATAGAATTATGTCCTTCGACATGACTTAATAAATACAAAACGCTACGTTTATTGCTTGCACCTTATTGCCATGTTATCGGCTTAAGTTCCTTGTTTGGGTGAGATTTTAATAAAACTTATGTAGTTCATGCTAAAATCTCTTAAAGAAGCTCAGACGTTTGAGCTTGCACCATTAGAATCAATTATTTTACGTATTTATTTTTTTATTTATGTTATTAGAACGAAAATCTATATTATATACATATGTATATGCAGGGTATGTTTTTAGTGTTAGAATGTAGTATGATTGGACTAACTATTGGCTGTTTACTTAATGGTGAATAGCAACTCTTTTGACGCATGTTTAATAAGAGTTGACAAATGAAAATAGAAAGACTTGCAACGCAATAACAACATTTTTTTCGGATATCCGATAGTTTCGGTTACGGAGCTTCATAACACCCCTGGTTTGAAGGCACCGAATTTCTCCCATATTTTTTACGATTGAACGATTTTCATCGGGCCGTGCCTGCCGACCTGGCCTGGAAGACCACGGCCTGTAAGTGAATGGTGATGTTTAGTGGAGAAACATGTTTTAATTTACGCAATTTCACACTGTTTCTTGAGGAAAAAAATTACGAGATATTTGCCGAGACCCACCTCTCCCCCACCTTTTTTTTATATGATAGTCTAAGCTTAGGCGTCATCCTTTGTACTACTAGTCCGTCATGTCGTACACGTCATGGTGCAATGTCTAGTAGTAAGCTTAGCTCGAAGGATAGAGAGAAAGATAGGATAGATTAGGGGGAGTCAGGTGGGTGTTGAAGGAGATGGTGGTGAACCTTGCGCTTGAACTTTTGGGTGTTGTATGAGTTCGGGAATCGCGTTATTCTTGTTATAAACAAATTTCTAAATCGGAGTGTGCGCGAAAATAAGGGCTGTAGACTATAAGGGTGAGCCGAGCGGGCAAATCTAGTGTTGAGGGAGAAAAGTTGCCGTGGAGGCATGAGGTTACTTATTTCAGTAGAGCAATCGTTGTGGTAAAATCGGTAAAATTTTGCAAGGGCTGCTACATTCCTACGGTGGCTTAATGAGTCAATTGAGGAGCAAATGGCGCTATCGCCAACAAGTTTGAGAGCGCGACTTTGCACCACCTGAGAGAGTGAGATTGGGCTCGACCCCCTCCGTCCCCTAAACGCCTGACGTAAATAATGGACGACCCCTAAGACATCTCACCGGCTTAACCGGATAATCATAGAGTCCAAAAAACTTCCGCTTCGGTCAGGTCTTTACTTAACGGACGTTGTGCGTCCTTGTTCACCTGGTAGATTGGTACTACTGGCAGTACTTTGTCACCTAGTTAACGGGATTCACTTATTTCAAGAAGCATATCACTGGGTTGTCTCTGGCTCAGCCGGTTGCTTAAAAAAATAGCTCATGCAACATCCAAGAAGCAGACGCGATGAAGAATACCAATTTAAACACATGCAAACATGATAAACAAGACTTGAGTACGTCATTGGTTTTTACAAAAAGTTCAACCGGGTAGAAGTTTAAGCCCAGATTTAAGTAAAAAAACTATGGACAGGGTGTCCAGCGGTAAATTTAGGATTTGATTTCCGAATATTTGTAAACCCGTTGGGCGGAGGAGCGGGCAAGGAGATAGTGCGATGTTGCGATTGGTTTGATTGGTCACTTTTAGGCTGTGCAAGGCTTCTTGGGGCTTCAATCGAGGGTTTCCTCCTTTTGGTACTCAATTACTGAGTTTCCATGCAGAGTTTACCCTGAGTTTACTGAGATTAAGTGCCCGTGGAAGCGGGTATTGAGTAATGTTTCGTTAAATCTAAGAAAACTCGACAAAACCAGTCCGGCTAAGCTGCGTTTTGCATATGAGTGTCTTTGAGTCACTTTAACCCAGAACATTTCCATGCATCGAGTAAACTTGAGAGAAAAGGCTTTCTACTTAGTAAATATCGACAATTACTAAGTATACGAGCTGAATCCAGACTGAACCCGAGTTCAACTGCATGTAAACTCGAGTGGAGTTAAGATAGGATCGAGTGAACTCGATTCAGCTCTGCTACCTGAATCGAGTTTATTTTGTGCATATAGACGCGAACTGAATCAGCCTCTGCATTGTGTAAATAAATAGCATGCAACGAACACAATATTTTTATGACACAGATGATAGATTAATGCTGTCAGTTTAACTCTATTTCGACTCGACTCTTCAATCTTGTTGCTCATATACGCGAGTCGAAAGATCAGCAGCCTTATTCTTGTTGTCGAATGACGTGACAGATGTGTCATTTCAACCTTAAATTGGCATTCTCATTGTCAATCTAACAGACTTCTGGCGAATAAATCGACAAAATTCGTATTTAATTGTTGGAAGGCTGCGTTTGACCTGACATTTAGTTCGGTACCTATACACGAACCGACAGTTTCATTCTACCGCGTCCCTTGTAGTCACGTCACGTGAACTGGCCATATATACATAGTAAATTTTGTCTGTTTACAAACCCACTTAAATGGACCAAAATCGGCTTAAGACATAATTAAACAATCTACTCCCCCTCACAACAGTTTTACAAATATTCAAATCCTTAATTTACCACGGAACAACCTGTAGTTAGCACCCTCAACCTTATCTTGCATTCTTTTGTCACAATTATTTATGGTTAGGGGAAACTAAAAAAGAATTAAAGAAATAAATAGCGTGTCTAAGCTAAGCGTTGTTAAAAACCAAAACAGTGAAGTTAATTTAGAAAAAGCAACAACAAACAAACAGCCAGAACCACAAATTTCAGCCAGTAAATTTACATTAAATCAGATTTAGGGAAAATTCTTGTTTTTAATTCAATATTAAGTCTTTTATTTGAAAGATATAAAAAGCGCATTGCATATGAAAAGAAATTCATTCAAGTAACGACACTAATTGCAATTCAATTGCTCAAAAGTTAAAACATAATGAAATAATAATAAAAAGGTATATATGTGAAAATTATTCATGCGGCTTATATCACACCATAAAAAAACTCTAATCATTTATACTAAAAAAAAAACTTATGGATAGTACGTAACGTATTTGTTATGCTGCTAGTCTCTTCTTCGCGTCATTTATTATTATATATTTATATACAATTATATTAAAATAAAAGTGCTAATAAAGGCACTACCATCATTAAAACGAAATAGCTTGAAAATGAAATTATATATCTATATATATCAAAAAGTAATTAAAATTACTGTGTGTGAAATATCAACCTAATTAGCTATAAAACCTATTGTTGTATAACCTGTCGTCTTCCACTTAAAACCTAAGCTTCATCATTTCTTTCTTATTTTTTTTCTTTATTTTTTTCATTTTTTTTTTTTTGGCATAATAAATAAATTGAATAAATAACTCTGAAATACCCTATAATATTCCACTATAAACTGTACATGTAATAGAGAAAATGTATACCACTACAGTCTTTGTACATAATATTTTTGTAATAATCGGCTGGGCCGTTTCTTTAGTGGTTATTTATCATTAATTTTGTGCTATATCAACACAAAAACTGATAAAACTGAAAAAAATCTCTAAATCCAGCAATAAGAAAATTTAGACACAATGCAAGAAAATACATAATTGTCCAAGGACGTATGTCTTACCTAGTGAAGGAATTGCAAACTAATTTATGTCACGAAACACTTGTTGCTAGAAAATCTTGCAATCTCTGCACTGTAGTTCGATCGAGGGCGCACAGATCAAAATCAAACGTCTTGTTCGTCATCTCGAATCGTCCAGTTGCCGCGATCATTTCCACCACTTGCTGCAGCTCATTGTTGTCCTGCAGTGTCATGATCTTATGCTGCAGCTCGCGCAATTCAGTCATGTAGTCCACTGTTAAGGTGTTCCTTTCATTGACATTGTTGATGTTTGACGTAGATGGGGCCGGCAATGATGTGGTGCTTAAAGGTGTTCGGAATGTGGTATTGTCTCGCGGGGATGATGAAATATTATTTGAGGCTGATGTAGGTACCGGAATCGGGGGTAGTGGTGACTGTGATTTCTCTTTTTTCGATATTTGCTCTTCCTTTTTCGGTTGTTTTAGTGGTGGTTCCGTTTGAGAATTAATAGCAGGAGAAGTACTTTTACGTATGAAAGCGTCGGTATCATCCTTACTTTTCCGCTTTCGTTTCTTTTCTTCCTTCTCGATCTGAAACTAAATATTGATAAGTAAAAGGTGGCTATGTTAAATATTGAAGTAAATGGATATCTTATCAGTCCCAAGATCAGAAAAGGTTTAAGAGAAAACTGGTCTGTAGTAAATAGACCACCAATGCCGGAAGGGATCTCCGAGGGAGAGATTTGGTCATAGGTCGACAACATCTACTAAAAAACAATTCTTATTATGAAAGTTTGCCTCGAAACCGCCAGGAATTATGACAAAGACTACAAAAACGTCACCAGAACGAATAATGATATGAACTACGACATGAAAGTCGCCACATTCAAATATAAGAAAATCATATAGACACGAAGATGTTGACTTTACATCGGGTGGCCCCTGGATGCTCTTGTCTATACAAGAGTAACAGACAGAGGAGGTTGAAAGGCGAGTGTGTCGCACCTCAAAACGAAGCAAATACCGGACTGGTCCTCCAGGTTGGGGGTTGGGCGACAGACTGATAACCTTCCATCGTAAAACCCCACCCGTCATGAATCCTTATGGCAGGGCTCGGACACGACGGACTCAACGGCAATGACTCAAGCAATGGAATATGAAATTCGATCTTGAAATATGGAACGTCAGCACGCTCAACAGAACGGGCGATCTGCGTTCGCTTTTATTAGTACTACAAAAATATAACTTCGCCGACGTCTGGTCCCAAGTCCAGGGTGTGAAAGGCGGAGGGAGGTCGACCTGACGAATTGCCCAGAATCGGAAAACTGAAGAAACTAGGGAAGAAACCGCATTTTTTAAAGCGGCACCGAAAGCAGCGTATCCGTTGCGGGGTTGGACCGCCAGCTGACGGATGAAAGAAGAAGAAGACTATAAAAATATAACATAAAGATCACAGCCCTTCAAGAAACCAAATGGACCTATAGTGATATAATGAATCTAAAAACTCTCACCGTACTCTTCAGTGGATCATCGAATGGAAGAAGAGTTCGGAGTAGCATTCATCATAGAGAAGGAAATGAAATCACTGATTCCGGACTTCAAGCTAGTAAGCAATAGAATATGCACGCTTCGCATTAAAACAAGCCTACATAACATTAATCTTATAAACGTCCACGCGCCCAGGGAAAAGAGGACGGACACGAGGAGAAAGAAGAATTCTACGCCATCAGGACAATGCCGTCAAATGATATTAAAATGGTACTTGGAGACATGAATGCCAAAGTAGGAAAAGAAGAGGAGTTCATAGCATAAAGCATAGCCTACATAAACTTACCAATGACAATGATATAGGTCGATCTCGCAAGCTCAAACTCAATGGTAATAAGTTCGACAATGTTTTCGCACAAAAATATTCATAAGATGACGTGGCAGTCACCAGACGGGATAACAAATAATAAAATTGCCCTCGTCCTAATTAAAAGAAGAGGAGCCACGAGTATACTGGATGTATGAACAATGAGAGAAGCGTGCTGTGGTCGGACCACTATCTAGTCAAAGTAAAATTTAGAATTGGGATAACCACCAAAATACGCAGAGGACAAGCACAACTAAAATACGACATAGGTAAGCTAAAACTTGAAGAAAGAAGAGATGCCTGACAGAATGTTGTCCTACAAAAATTGAGAGATATACAAGGAGAACAGGTCAACATCAGGGACTGAAAAGAGAGCTGCTTAGGGGAAATTGCTGCTTAGGGGAACTGTGAGAGCTGCTTAGGGGAACTGTGTAAAATTAACTTCCCTCGAGAATCACCCTTGGGACATGGATATTGGATCTCACCAATACTTTTTAATGTTGCTTTGGAAGCAAAAATTATGAAAGCAGTACTAAATAGAGCAAATAGCATCTTCTTATGACTCGTGCCGATACTAGGATTCGCAGATAATAGGATATAGATAATAAAAATTTAAGAGTAAATGGCGGGGCTGAGTCAGCGTAGATAAACGGACGTTTGTTGCCGCCAATCTTTAAAGCGCGCGACATCAAACAACTAAAGATATTTGTACGCGCGAGTGACGTGTAAATCAAAATGTCACTAGCATAATTTACATTTACGGACAGACAGACTACACGGTAAGTGATTCCTTACCACCACATATCGGTCGATTGATGGGAATCGTCATATTTAAGCAGACATAACACTGCAAAAAAACTGTTCCCGGACAAAATAGATGCATCGTAGTAGCAAATAAACCCATTTCTTACTAGTCTCAATTTAAAAGCAATTAAGCCAAAGGTAATTAGTCAAAAACTTCGAAAGGAAACACAAAGAGTGTTTGGGCTTGTAAAGATTACTCAAGACGATGATGCACATCGAAGGAGGAATTGGAAGAAATGTATGACGAAATAAATATAGATATACACATAAAACCAGACTACGATGGCTCGCATATCATGTGTGAGCATTTGAGTAAAGAATGCTAGTTCGGATTTTCAATGGTAGACCAAGAAAAAGAAGCGAAATACGGCCAGTAAATTGATGGGCGGCGTTCTAGAAGATCGAGATACTTAGCAAAGCATGCAAACGACTGGACGAAGACTTCGGGTGCCGAATCTAACCTTAAATATTTAACAAGAAATAATTTACCTTATTTTTCTCGCGATTTTTCTTTTCCTTCTTCTCAATCTTTGCATCATCAATGGGTGGTACTACAACAGGTTTTGGCGGCTGCTGGATAACATCCGGGAAACTACTATCCGAGCTATCCGATTGGTCATTGCTTTCTTTATTAGGTAATGGCACTCTTTGTGAGGTAGATTCATGTTCAGAATCACTAGATCCGTGTTCACTAAACTTTTCCTGAGGTATATTTGTGGTTATTTTCTGTGATGGCAGAGGTGGCGGAATAGCAGCTTCCGTCGATTGCACTACTGCTGGCTGTGATTTTTTAATATCATCCTTCTGCTTTGAATTTTTCTCTTTCTTCTTTTCCTTTGCTGTATGATCTCTCTCCTTCTCCTTTTCTTTATTTTTATCTTTTTTCTTATGCTTGTGCCGCTTCTCAGCTTCCTTGTCATGCTTATCAGAAACTTTCTTATCAATTGGAATATTAGAATTTTCTACTTTATTTTCAACTTTCTTGCATTCCTTCTCTTTAGAATGTATTATCGGCAGTTCTATTTTTTCTTTCTTATTTGTATCTAGTTTTTGTTCAGAATTGCTTTTGATTTGTGGTACAGTTATTGGGGCTATAGTTGAGGGCGGCATTGAAGCGTTACTACTGTTCGAACGTTCATCTTTATCCTTTTTATCACGTTCTTTATCTTTCCTTTCCCGTTCTTTATCCTTATCATGAGACTTCTTATCTTTTTTCGACTTCTTGCCGCTACTTGTTGACACTTTCTTTGCTTCAGGCTCAGTGTGATTGGGTTTTGTTGTTGATTTAATGCCATTCTCCTCTCTACTAGCTGCTGATGAGCTTCTTACAGGACTACTCGGCCGTTTGGGGCTCGGTATCCTCTTAGGACTAGGCGGCCTCTTAGCATTTTTATCTCTACTACGATCTCTTTCTTTAGAATGTGGTTTTTCCTTCTTTTTATCGTCCCGGCGATCATGTTTTTCATCAGTATTTTTCTTGCCTTCTTTACTTTCAGCTTTATCTTTATGAGGACTGTTATGCTTATGTTTATCCTTCTTTTCAGTCTTATCGGGTTTTTCTTTCGTAACCACAGCTCCAGAAGTGCTGGTCTTTTCTGCTCCTTTTGCGCCGCTCTTATTGCTAGTAATAACAGGGCTACCTTTAGCTTTGGGATCTGGGGACACTTTTGGTGTTGTTTTTGTAATTGGTCGACCGAATAATGTCTCAAAAGTCTGCATCTTGCTATCATCAGGTCGAATTTTATATTTTTTGCTAGCATCACTGGTAAGCTTTGGTTTATTGAGTAATTGTGCTCGTTCATCTATTGAATCGCGACTTTTCTCATCGTGATTACTAATTATCTGTATTCCTCCACCTTTTAGTAGCTTTTGCCTGAATTCATCTGATGGTGAAGTGAATACATACGTTTTTATCTCATTTCTATGAAGTGGCGGCCCAGTTGTCTGCAAATCCAGGTCGTAGCTAAATGTTGCGAATTTTGGTTCGGTACGATTCTTAAAGAATATATCAATATATATCAGAAATCCAGCATAGCCTGATTCTTTCAGCAAATACGGTGCTTCTTTATATGCTGTAAAGAAAAATATGTTGATTAGTAAATCCAAGCCAATTAAAATCTTTGAAGTTACTTCTTTTAGGTTTTGGAAAAGATTCGTGTAGATTAAATACAACTTTATCAACAAAATGATTTATATCGCTTTTATCTACTCCCCGTACATATACTTCCCAATCATGGGTGAAGCCTTCAGGTGTTTTCTTGCTTTTTAGTTTGGCAGTATGCCCTATTTCAAACTGCACCTTCACGGCCATCACAGGCTGTTTATTCTACAAATAAAAAACATAACATATTAATTTGTATTGAATTTGATCAATTATATATAATTGTTCTTTTAATTAATTTAAAAATCTGGATAACACACCCACCCGAAATTTTCTGGTTTGTCCCCTTGAAAAAATAAACAAGCGCTGACCGACTGTGTGGTGATACTTGTCAAATTGGAGAAATCAAAATCAAAATAAATTGTCCAGCATCTATTTAGTTCATTAAATATATTTTAAATTATATTTATCATTTGGTTGACTACATTTCAATAGTTTACACAATAACTTATTTTGGATCAAAAAATTGAAAAATCTCCAGAAAATTGACAGATCCACAAAATTTCACCGAAATTCACTTCGAGAAAAATCACATGAACGCGGAGCGCGGTTGGGGGCGCAACAATCGCCAATTAATAATTCCGCGGCTTACCACCCCAATCAACGAAATTTTCGGTGTAATTATTATAAAGAAACAAGTTAAATTATTTTTAGTTCATAAAGATTAATTAGCATTATTATTTTAATAATAAATTAACCAAATTATTTTATTATTACTATAATAGAAAAAAATAACCATCACGGCTCCGCTTCGGACTCACGATTTGACACTCAATCGCGCGGGTGTGGATTGAGAATTTCGGAACCGTCATCGAAAACTTGGGGGCTAGTAATCAAAATTTATCTTATGTCCAAACCATTGTTTCTTTCAAATCCACAAAATTATTGTACACTTGAATTTAAAAAATTTAAAGAACTGTTAACAAAGTTTAAAATAATTATTTTACTGTAATGAAAGTTGATATTGTATTATTTTTATTTTAGAGTTTGATTATTAATTATAGTGTTTGTAAAACGTATAACTCCACAATATAAAAACAAACCCCATATAATGAAAAATTGTAAAAAACTTGAAATGGTCTAATCCAAACAATACCTGTGAATTTGAGATGTGGTAAAGCCCTCGAGTTTACCATACCGGCTGTCAAAATAGAATCAGCTGTGAAACCTGTGAAACCATTGCCCTAGGGTTAAAAATATTTTATTTCATAAACAAAATTTATGTAAGAACACGATGACTACTTTCATAAGAAACTTAAAACAAATGAAAATAAAAAAATCAGTAAGGTATGGAATTCCATTTATAGTCCTTGTTGTTGGTGGCTCATTTGCACTGAAGGAATTCACATCGGTAAGGTAGGTGCACGCTTGTAAACATGGTAAATAACTTACAAAAGGGCCTCTCAAACAGGTATCAATTTACTAAAAAGAAGCTAGTCAGCCCGGAGGATATGAAGAAAATAGGTGTTACTATGAAATCACCAAAGGAAGTGACGCTGGAGAATGAATTTGAGAAAATCCAAAAAATTGATATTGATAATTGGGAGCAGAAGAGAGGTCCTAGACCGTGGGAGGAAGCGACATAGATTTGTGATAGTTTTGTTTATTTAAAATAAAGTTGAAATATTTTTAAAAAATAAGATAAGTGTTATTAAAACATGTGAATGCTAAAAGCTAGGCTCAGTCAGAATCCGCAGATCATTGTTGATGAATCTTGCGTTTGAATTTGAACTCTAGCATGTACGAGTACGGGAATACTGACTGCGGGAGATTATTCCACAGTCGAGTTTTTTCTATTTATAAACGACTTTATATATAGTATAATGCGAAAAAAGAGAACTGAGCCATGATAAGGAGAATCAATCTGGCTAGTGTTGTATTGCTTGTAGTCGTTGCTGACCGAAGCAGCAATTTTCATCTCTTGATATTGAGATGCTTTTCCGCATTGATTTTTAATCCGTTTGACTGGGCGATGCAGGATGTGTCGTATAAGATGTCCGTTGCTTCGGCATCCGAGTCGGGAAGAAGAAAGAAGGACAGTTATGTAGATGGAAAAGGCAAAGGACTTTGATGTTGCAGAGATTCGAACCTGGTATCGCTGGGATGGTAGTCTGACGCCTTACTCCCCCCAAGCGCTCGGTACTCGTGCCTCAACGCCGTTTCTTCCATATCGGCCGCAAAGTTATTCCAGTACACTTCCCGTTTCGATTTCATTTTCTGCCGAACTTCTTTGTTCAATCGTCGGTATTGCTCAAAGTCTACATGTTCATTCGTTTCCGCGGATCGACGAAGTCCAGACAGCTGTCCAAGATCCATGGATGCGTCGGTTTACGGATAGGACACAATTCCATTGCACACCCTACATTAGACTCAGACATTATTGCCTTTCTTCTACATCGATATCTTCCGGTATATCTCGCCACGAAATTGCTGGATATTGCCGTTTGAAACTTTCGTTCGATGGCCGGGTTCCATAGGCACGCCAAATTTTTCTTGGCTGGTGGTGGCGCCGTTTTCCGGCTGCCCGGATGCAGTAGCATTATTTCGTGAATAGTTAGTTCATGTATCCATGTGGTTTCTTGCCTAGTTTCTCCGGTTTCTCGATTCTGGCCCGCCCTATGTTTCGAAAGATGTACGTAGAGGTGTAGTTAAAACTTGTTTTTTGATTTTTCGACCGTTTTTTTTTTCATTTAATAAATACGTTATGACTTACATTATAACAGACAAAATTGAGATATATGTAACTGTCAAAACATATTTAAAAAAGTAATAAATCAATACGTCTCTTTCTCGCAGAATATTTCTATCTTTTCCGCAAAATTAGTTTTTCTAGCAGATTTATCAGCCGAAAAAAAAGCGAGTGTCATAAGGGCATTAGGCTCACAGATCATCGCTAAACTCCTTTCAACTTCAAATAATCGCAAAAAGAATGAACAAATCCAAACTCAAATCATTCAATATTTAACTAATACTTAATAAATATGTTTTATTTATAAATTGCATATTTTTTTTTTTCAATTTGACCAACAAATAAAATTTCACTTAAAACCTAGAACCAAGTAAACTTTCTATGTTTCAATAATACAATTATTTAAAAAAATATTTTGATATTTGTCCTTTTTTATATTTCATTCTCGTCATCCTCGTCCCCCCAATCAGCTATTAAATTCTTAATATCTGCCTTCGTTAATATTAAGTCCCCCTCGGCATTTTTCTTACCTGGTTCCTTCTCTGAAACTGGCTTCTCTTCATCTACCTTGCTACTCCCCGTTTCAGCTTTCTTTTTTGTTTCTTCTTCTTCATTTTGTTCCTCCTCTTTATTTTGTTCTTCTTCTTCCTTTTCTTCAACATCTGATGAGGCTTCTTCGGGTTTCGTATCATCTTCTGGCTCCTCAGGATCGTTATCTTTCTCATCTTCCTTTAGAGGATCTGTTTTTTCATTACTATCCACTTCCATGGGGCTTCCGGGCTGAGATTTTTCTTGAGAATTTCTAGGAGTTTGTGGCTTTATTGCTTTTTCCATTTCTTTTAATTGTTTTTCAGTGGTGTCCTCCTTTTCCTCTGGTTCTTCAGTGGCGGTAGTTTTCTTTTCCGTTGGTATTTCCACTGTGGCAATCGTTTCGAACAATATTTCAGCATCAGTAGTATCGTTACTTGGCGTTTTAACATCCTCTCGGTCTGCTTCTTTTTCGCTTTTCTCTGAAGACTTCTCAATTTCGTCCTCCTTTTCATGGGGACCCTCTTCCTCTTCATCCTCCTCGTCCTCTTCTTCTTCATCTGCCCAATCCGTAAGAAGTTTCATTTTTAAATCCAACGAATCATTTGGTTTTGTTGGTGACTTTTCTTCGTCGTTTGGTTTTTCCTTCTTAACATCTTCGCTTTCTGACTTTTCCTGAAATAAATGGTTTCACAAAAATATAATTAAAATAGTTTAAAAACTAAGAAAAAATGCCCACATACCGATTTCGGCGAGGAAGCAACATCTGCCGAATCCTCGTCCAAGTTCTTCTTACTCTCTGCTTCATTTGCCTCTATTTGATCTTCTGAAACTTTGTCAGTTGTTACTATTGTCTCCATATCCACACCTTCATGACTGTACACAAGCAGCATATTATCTCCAGTTACATTACGAGCCGAAGGCTCAGCAGTTTCGTGGCCGAGTTCTTCTTCATTTAAAACCATAACTAGACCATCATGCTGTTGGCCAATTTGCGACATTATCTCCCGCCTTTGCGCTGGTGTTAATTCCATCTCGCTGCCGTCAACGTTTACGAATCTTGGCTCCTCTTCTGCAGCATTAGCTTCCGTTTGTTGACTTGAAGCTGGTGTTTCTTCCCCAGTAGGATTTGTATCGAGAAGCCCTAAGCTAGCAGCAATACCAGTACCGATGCTATTTAACTCCACTGTTTCAGCTACACCTGTATTCGATTCAATAATGGGATTTTTAGGCAGACTGATATCAGACAATATTTTGATCTTCTGCTGGCTACTTTCGTTCTGCGTTTGCGACTGAGACTCCGCATCACTTTCCATAGTATCGTCATCGGAAAAATCTAGTACGCCATCTTCCCTGGCGCGATCCCTGTGTTGTGTTTTCATGTGTGAATACAAGTCAATGTTTCGTGCGAAGGTCTTGTTGCAGTACATGCATTCTTCGTTCTCCTTCTTGACATCATGCAGCTCTACCATATGCTTCTCGAGCATTCCATTATCTAGTAGTACTTGATTGCACAAGCTGCACTTCGGGAATACGTAATTTGGTGGCGGTTTAATAGTATGATCAGCGTACATATGATGGTAGAGTTCGCGATTGTTAGATGAACGCCATCCGCAGTGCTCGCAGAGGCGAGAATCTATTTTTTCTTTGTGTGTATTTATCAAGTGGCGACGGAAACCACGATAGGAAGGAATGCTTATTGGCCGGCCATTGACACCACAGCGCAAGCATAACCATGGACCTGTTGGTAAAGAAATATTGATTTATTAAATATAGAAGATAAGAAATATTTGCTTGCCAAAAAGAGGGGACCTAAAAGTATGCAAAAATTGGAGCTCCTACCGCAAAACGATTATAGCAAAAATATTGGCCTAGATTTCCAATTAAAAGAATAACAAGCAGGTCCTCACTACTTAAATCTTACCTCCACGAAGATGTTGACTTTACATCGGATGTCCTCTGGATGCTCTTGTCTATACAAGAGTAACAGACGGAGGAGGGTGAAAGGCGAGTGTTTCGCGCCTCAAAACGAAACAGTTTCCAGACTGGTCTTCCAGGTTGGGGGTTAGGCGGCAGGTTATCGTATAACCCAACAGTCACGAGGCAGGCCTCGGACAGAATGGACCCAACGGCAACAAAATATGGAATTTGATTTTGGAACGTCAGAACGCTCAACTGGGGCCGTATTTGGTTTCTCGAGTCGACATTGTCGTCTGTCGATAAATAAA
Source organism: Thereva unica (assembly GCA_949987705.1). Classification (NCBI taxonomy): domain Eukaryota; kingdom Metazoa; phylum Arthropoda; class Insecta; order Diptera; family Therevidae; genus Thereva; species Thereva unica. The sequence goes on from OX465283.1 coordinate 7,710,063, forward strand.
AATTGGCATTTGGCGACACGATATCGTCTCTTTACGTGTCGATAAAGACGTTTGACGATTATTAAACAGCTCAATTTATGCATGCAATAAACTTTTAACAATTTGTATTTTAATTAAATATACTTGGTTTACTGCCCTTGGAGTAATTCCATAATTTGATGGTTTTCTATGGTCGGGCTTATCTGTCGACATTGTCGTGATGCCAAATATGAAACTTAGAGAAAGTCGAGAAGCTTTTTTTGTCGAGTCGATCCATCGACTCGAGAAACCAAATACGGCCCCTGGACGGGCGCTCTGCGATTACTGGAAAAGTACGGCATCGCAATCACCGCTCTACAAGAAACCAAATGAACTCACAGTGGCGTAATGGATCTCAGAACCCACACGAACTCAGTGGGTCATCGAATGGAAGAAAGAGTTCGGAGTTGCCTTCATAGTGGAAAAGACAATGAAATCCACTGATTCTGGACTTCAAGCCAATAAACAAAAGAATATGTACGCTTCGATTTAAAACAAGACTACATAACATTAGTCTCATGAACGTCCATGCGGCCACAGAAGACAAGACGGATGAGGAGAGAGATATTAACTAATAATTAACAACTTGACTTCATATTTACCTGTCCGGTTTTCTGCGCCCAATGCTATCAACGAATGCATTGTTTTGCTGTCGATACGCCTGGGCTGCGCAGCACTTGCTGACGGGGGCGGTGGGGGTGGTGAGGCTTTTGTTATCGCTAAAGTAGTAATAGGCTTTGTACTTGGAGATGATTCAATTTTAATATCTGCCACTTCCTTCTCCACAGGATCTGGGGCTTCGGTTTTTACAATAATCTTTTGTTGCGATTGCTTTCCACTTGTTTGTGGCATAATTTTCAATTTGATATTTTTATTATTTTTAACAAGATGTGGATACTTCCGTAGAACCTCACTGATTATTTTAGCATGATTAACATTAGCTGAAGACGAATCTTTAACTACAATAGTTGGTCTCTGTGACGATTCCGCATGCTGCTTCGGCTGCTTCTTATAAGTGGCCGCCTTTTCAGTGAAAGCCTGTTGTTTCTTAATTTGTTTTTCCACAGATGCTGGAGGAACATAATCGTCATCATCATCATCATTTTGAAACTCATCATCAAGAACTTCATCGAATTCATTATCATCGTCGAATTCCTGCGCTATTTGCTTTCTCATTCTCTGTTGTTCGGCGTATTCTTTAACATCCTGTATATTTGGTTTCTTTTCTGGCGGAGACTCGTAGGAAGAAACTGATGACGATGGTCGTTTATTGTTATTATTTGTATATCCTCTACGTAATTGCTCAAATGGTGAAGCATAGGTCTCGTGCTTTCGAATTAAATTATCATAATCATAAGCTTCTGGCTCTTCTTTACATATTAGCGGCTTGCTTTCATAGGATATGCTATCAAAAGACGGCTCAAAGGTTTCTGGCGGCAAATTATCTTCATTACAATCGAAACGTGACGGACCCTTTACTGGGGTCTTGGAATGCGGATATTTCGCCAGAATTTGTGCCGATTCTGGCAAATTCTTTCCGGGAAAATAATTTGGATTAACAGGTTTTATTTGCAGTGTTTTATATTGTACAGAATTGTTACTGCCATGCGTTCGACGCTGAACCGTTTGAGCGGAGGTGCCAGTATTCTGAGTTCGTACTAAAGATGCAGAATTTCTTGGGCGTCCAGGTCCTGGTCCTGTCCCAGATACAGGTATAAGGCGGCGATATGGTTTCTGCGGCGAACGATTTGGCTAAAAATACTAATAAATTAAGGAAATTACAAACAACACTAAGTACCTTCGGATGATTCCCTTCCATAGTCCTTCTGTGTGCTTCGAGCAACTTTAGCAGGACTGTCATGTTCATATCTTTGGCAGTTTTCAACAGTTTCCCATACATTTTCAATTCGAACTCAAGGGTTCCAGTATACATGAAGTTGACAATTGGTACAACCACGTCGGCCTGCAGCTCCAGTGGCATAATCAAGACATCCTCGATCATTTCGCAGGTTTGTTCCAAAACATTAAAGTAATCTGTACAAGCGCTAAGCACTAAACGATGCACCTTCAGCTGAGAGTTATCATTGAATTGTAATGTTAAATCACAATAGTCAGTTTTATTAAAGAAGTTCTGAAGCTTCTGCAGGAAGAAGACCCCCCAGTTGTCCACCTTTACTGATTTTATTTCTTCCATACTTTCAAGCAAGTAAAACTATATTCAATTAACGAATTTTATGTCTTTAACAATTGTAACAGTATTTATATAAATATGTGACAAAATATATTACATTCGGGGAAAGCTTTTTCAGTTTATTTTAAAAACTAATATAAAGCACAAATAATTTTGCCACCACTGATTATCTTACAAGTTTAATGTCAAAAGCTTTTCACATGACGCTCACGAAAATTCGGCATACTGTAGTCCGCCATAAGCACTTTATTAAATATTGTAATTATTTTCTGGATGAAACCTTTTACTATATTTTATACAGCAAATATTTATTTTAAACTTTGAATTATCCAAACAAAACAAAAATGGTGCAGCTAGGAAAAAAACTTGGACCGTCACAACAAGTCTCTTTAGCAAGCTAAGCTGAAGGGTAAGTTTCACACGAAGCCACCAAGTTGACCTCTTTCTAAATCAACAATTCTCAAATCCAGAACGTAACTATTTGGAATTATCTAAACATTTTTCAACTTTTTTCACATTTTTATTATTATAGATCTTTATCTAATGAGTAGAATTTTTATGTACAAAAACCCTTTTGACTTTTATTAAATCCTGCACAGAAGTCGCTGCCTTTTTCTCCTTTACTTCAACCCAAAATGGCGACTCGTCGAATTTGCGACGCCACCGTTGTGTGGTAGTTGTATTAAATTAGTACTAAAAAACTTTGGTGTTGGTGATTTTATAACTTTTTCCCGAAACGATCAAAGTAAATTCGACGAAAATACTAGATGGCGTTTCAAATTTAATCATATATCGTAGCGCAGACGATGTTGAATGATAAATTTATAATTTTATTGGTCTAAAGATGAGAGCTTTTTTATTATTTAAAATTTACGTTTGTAAAAAAACTAAATGAGAAAACACATTTATTTTTATTTTTTTGATGTAAAAAAATTAGGCTAAAATTAGAGTAATTCTTACTAGTTTTTACTACAAGTCTGTCATGTCGTTCAATAATGGTGCAATTTCTAGTTATAAGCTTAATTTGAAGAATAGAAGAGACTAGATAGGCTATGTGGGATTTTAGGGTTTTGATACACCATGTATTGAACTCTGGGATGCTATATGAATTCGGAAATACTAACTGCGGAAGATTATATGTACCACCATCGAGTTGTTTTATTTATAAACGAATTTCTTGACCGAATTGGGTGGGGTCAATGGACTGGGCTAGTCTTGTCTAAAATGCTGCCGTGCGGGCAGGAAGTTCAGTGGTATAGTCTCTATAAGTGCTTTTCCAAGAATACATACTTGAAAGCTTGAAAATACCTAGAGCTCGAGAGCGTATATGCTCTGCTTTGTCACATAAAGATTATTAAATATTGCAAACTTTTGCAAGTTGACCTTGACACCTTTTACTCTTGGTGTGCTTCTTAACATTAGTAAATGCGATATCATGACTTAGTAGGAGACTTGGTCCTATAATTTTAACTACATCTTTTCGCAAGCGCCGTGGGGTGGCCGATGTTGTATTTGTTCATCAAGGTCGTCTTAGGTTTTCTAAAGCAGGAAGTACATAATTGCGTTGCATTGCTATACTTGAGTGAACTTATCTGCAATGCCTTACATTATAGGGATTTGACACATTAAAGCGTTGCGTGTCGGCACTTAAATGCGTTTTGAAATTTGATTTCATATTGAATTTGTGTTGAATCCCTCATCAAAATCCATTTTCAATATATTACTGAGTTAATCCGGGCTGATAATGTTTGCAAAAAAAAAACAAGACAAATTTGACAGAGTATTGAATGCGTTGTATGAGTAAAAATTAAATAACTCTTGCATTATATTGCGATGCATTGAAGGTAGTGCCGCATTAATAGGTCTATACATATACACCTGAGCAATAAAAGCAGTAAAAAATTAAATTAAAAGGTATTAATAATAACTTATTTAAAAAAATTAAAAATTTTACGGCTTCACTTCGCTTCTGTACGTCGATTGGTGCGTTTATTTGACATTCGTCACCACGGGCAACGTTGGTCAATAATTTCTTTTTACCCCAAACTCTTCTTCAAGTAACCGTAGACGTTGTGAGAACACATACATAAAATACGTAGGAATTTACGCCTACGTTTACGTTTTAAAAAATACGTTGTTTCTCCAATTTCGCTCATAAATATTATATACATGGAGTGTAATCGAGTGGCTGTGAAACCGAGTGGATTGGTGTCAGCCATTTTTGTAAGCTCCACTTTCTTCTGTGCTTGAGGTTCGGCTTTTATTTCAATAATTTGTTGATAATATTTTAAATAAAATGAAAATAATTAGTTTTCTTTGGTTTTTCCCTTCAGGCAGAGGGCTTCACGCTTGATGTTTAAATATCGCACTTTACACCCCCTCTATACTATTGCTTTATCTAAAATGAAAACAAACAAAAATCTTAAAAGTTTTAAACGTTTCCACTAAATAAAATTGAAGACATAATTAGTTAAGTTTAACATTTAAAATTATTTGCAATAAAACAATGCAGAAATCAGGACATTAAATAAATACAAACTTTCCCATATCTAATGAACGCAGCCAGTTTATGTACTAAAAATGCAATTTTAGGTAAAAGAACTAAATTTTAAGCTACACTTAATTATATACTACGTTTACAAGCGGAGTTTCCCTCCGGATGGAAGTTTCGATCCGGAGTGAAACACTGCTTATAAACCAGGAGACTACGTTTACAAGCGGAGTTTCCCTCCGGATGGAAGTTTCCATCCGGAGTGAAACACTGCTTATAAACCAGGAGTGAAAATCCAGAACTTGGATTTTCGCTCCCGAAGAAAAAGCTGGAGGGAAACTTCGATCCCGGTTTATGTTGTGCTTATAAACGCTGACTGGGAGTGAGAATTTTTTCCAAAGGGGGAAAACTTTGTAAAGAAGAAGCTGGGTGTTTTATTTTGCAACAATTGATTTTTTTCTTTGTTTATTGATATTTTTAAATACATTAAATTAAACATTGGGTTTATATTTGTCTTTGCTATGATTTTGAATTTGAGCTTGGAGCTGTCATCTCAAACCAGAAAGTATTTTGGATTTACACTCCCATTGCTTATAAACGCATCGGGAGTTTTACTTTGGATTGAAGATCCAGGAGTGAAACTCCGCTTATAAACGTAGTAATACAAAAGTATTAATTTCTTTTATCTTTATTGTTGTAATAGTTTTGGGGTTGTTTGTTGAAATCTCTAGCAGCTATAAATTATCCAAGAACATGTGTAAAATTGTAAGTAAACACCAGCAGATAATTGCAAAAGATCAACTTAAGAGGAACATTCATACATAATGGAAACGGCAGATGGTTTTTTGAACATTATTAAACATTCCGATTTCTTTAAACTATTCAGGTATAGAAGTATTTTTAATTAATTTTCCTATTTTAAATGGAGCATTTCCCAATTCATTTAATTATTATCTTTAATTTGAGAAATATTCTGCATTCTTTAATTTTATCCAATACATAAACCTAACTTGCTAATTTCTGCTAACTTCACAAAACTAATTAAACCCACAAAAACACTTATCTGTCAGGTTTCTTGTTTACCAGGGAATAAATAAAAGCCGCCAAAATAACTTCCGAAAGTGATATGAGTACAAAATTTAAATTCGCCGAAGGTACAACAAATAACTTTAAATTTTAATATAAAATAAATAAAATTATTGATTTAGGCGAAAAGGTGCTCTGCTTTCATGGGCCCCTTATCTACGAGGCGAAGGCGCTCAAAAGTACAGTAACTAAGGATAAACAAGTGAAATACTTTATTCATTATGCTGGTTGGAATAAGAAGTAAAACCTTTTTGTATATATAATACAATAAACCACAAATTTTTTCAACCTTAGTTGGGATGAATGGGTCCCAGAAAATAGAGTCCTTAAGTACAATGAAGCGAATGTCCAGCGACAGAAGGAGGTTTACAAACAGCACGCTTCACTTGCTGCCAGAAATAAGAAATGTAAGGAAATATAGCTGGAAATATGGATATTATTTGTTCAATTTTTAGCCACACCAAAAGGAAAGAAGTCTGATGGAACTAAGGACGGCGATTCGAGGGCATCTACACCGTCGAAAGAGATAACTAAAGAGACAACAGCAGCAGTTGCTCCATCAACATCTGGACGGGGTCGTCCCGCTAAGCCAGTTACACCAGCAGTATCTCAAGAAAACAAAGACGAAGGACCACGGTATTTGCGGATATATTTGATAACAGGATGTGCATTGATTTTTTTTATTATTGCATTAAAGGAAAAAGAGAGGACGAACTGAAACGTCTTCCGTAGAAACGGAAGAACAATTTTTGGCCAAAGTTGAAATAAAAATAAAAATCCCAGACGATTTGAAACCGTGCTTGGTGGACGATTGGGATGCTATAACACGCCAGCACAAATTACTAGATGTTCCAGCCAAAACTACGGTCCAAGATATCATAGATAGCTATATTGCCTTTAAGAAATCATCTAAAGCAAATAATCCTAGCAAAGAAATTGCAATCACGGACGTTGCAAACGGATTAATTGAATATTTTAATGTTATGTTGGGATCACAACTTTTGTACAAATTTGAACGCCCTCAGTACGCTGACATACTGCAACAGCATCCGGATACGCCAATGTCGAAACTCTATGGGGCCTTTCATCTCCTTCGGCTATTTGTTAAGCTTGGCTCGATGCTGGCGTTCACTGCTCTTGACGAGAAATCTGTTCAGACTCTCCTAACGCACTTGAATGACTTCTTGAAGTTTCTTGTCAAAAACAGCGCTACATACTTTAGCATGTCCAGCTTCGTGAACGTCAGCCCCGAATATCACCGGAAAGCTCAGTAAAACTTGCTTATGACTCAAAGAATTAACTTTTAAGAAAATTTTATTTTATAGAATATATAAAATTGTTTATAGACATAGAAAGTTTACAACAATCAAGGACAAAAGTGTGTTTTTATTTCTTCAGTCTTCATCGCTGCTGCTGGAGCTGGGCCAGTCCCTACTTGGCTGTTTGTTTAATCGTTCTTCTTGGGCGTCTTTTAAATAAGTGTTCTGTGCTGTCAGTATCTCTTCACTTGTCTTGCACTCCGAGTACTTTTCAAGAATCTCGCTATTCAGCTCAATAAATGCATGTCCCCATGAGAATTTGTTCATGTACCAATGCGCTTCTTGCTTAAGTCCTACTATATACATCGCCGCAGCAATTGCTTCAACGCAGCTCAGCTGGCATGGCTTGCCGTAATTAATGGGATTTGCAGCAACTAGAAAAGGGAGCAATCTAGGATGTGGACTGCGCATCCTATTAAAAGGCGTCTCTTCCAGCTTGGCCCAGGAACAATCAACAACTGCTAAACCGCTTTCTAAAATTATACTTTTATCAGCAGGACTGACGCAATTAGTCCCAACAGGTGTAAGAACAAGTCCCGGAAATCTTTGTCCTAATCTTAAATTTGAAATAAGACCTAAACGGAGTAGTTTCCTGCCGGAGCACTTCTTGGGATCGCACTGATTCAAATCCCACATCGCCACAGGAAAATCTGCAGGTCGCTCCGAGCTTTCACCTTCCGAATTCGATCCATCTTCTGAGGATGACAATGTCAGCACGGATACGGTCTCTGCTAGTTTACGTTCACATCTTTTATTCGATTTGCTATTCTGATATTTTCCTTTATTCCTTCCTCGGCTTTGGTGCTTGCTGCTCATGTCCCGTCAATTGGTTCCACAAGATTCCCTAAATAAACTGACGCTTCGTAATTAACCTCAACTTGTCAAATCAAAATACAAGGCCATGGTTAAAGCATCTACAGATTTTATTAGTTATATTCATTGTATACTTTTATAAATGCGATATCAGCAATATTTAATAGATTATAAAATCAATTTGGTTTCTACAATTTGACATTTCGCCATCCAGCGACAATTAGGAATAATTCGTTCTTATTAGATTTTACCAGTAAAAGCTTATAATTGATATGTTTACACAAAGATGTCACCTTAGTCAAAATGAAGAAGGTGAAAGATGTAAAGCTTAGTTTTTCATTTAAAAAATAAGAACTCTCTCTTTTTAATACAAAGTAACTTTGTTTAAAGGCGAAAGAACAATTTGCACAATAATAAAGGCCTATTATTATATTAAATAACGCCTGATGGAATTAGATATTTCCATTGGTGTTAAAATTGGCAGAAAGGACCAAATATTTTAGTCATAAAATCCCCAAAATACAGTCAGCTGGCTTTAAAGCAAGTTCTTTCTTTAATAACAAACAAATTAAAATGGGCCACCTTTACAGCACAATACGAACAAATGTTTAAGTAAAAGTAAACCAAAGTAATGGCTGGTTTGTATTTGTTAACAGGGGTTTGATGTAGAAAGCTCTGATTCAGTGATACCTGCCTTAAAGTTAGCTCCTTTCTGTTCAACCACTATGTACTATTGTTACTTCGATTACCGTGGCTAAATAGGAATATTCGATCTCCACGTAATCAGAGAAATAAATTATATAACATGTCAAGGGCCAAATACACGATCGCTCCAACCGAACACCATGGCGTGGTCAGATGAGCGTTGGGTCTTTGGCCCTTTAGAAAAAACACCCACTTAAATGCAGAATAATCTTAGATCACCGGAGGCCTAATAAATAGGTCAGTCGTGAACGGTGTGCTCCGGATACCTAGCGGTGTCCGGTTCTAATCAGCCTTACCCCGGTATTATGGATCTCTGCGCGGGTGTATCTCGTTATTCCGCTTCTCGTGAGAGTAGCTAATGGATAAACTTAATATCCAAAACCAAAAACGGGTTCGGTTACCCTAAACCAAAACCGGAAGGGACCACAAATCTCGTGGAAAAAAGGGCTACGGCATTCAGGAGCCCACCTAAACCAAGTGAAACCACAAGCTCCCTCCTTCGCAAAAAGCCGCCAAGCAACCACCTGCAACCCTGTCGTCCTCGTGACAATGCCGCTGTCCAGCGTTCACCTGCAAGTAAGGCCGGGGTAGGTAAACCACCACCGGGCTAGCAGAATCCTTCGCCGCTTGCCTAACACCCGATCGGAGAAGACCCAGTGTCGAAGGAGGATTTCACAATAATCCTGGAAGACATTGCTTGGACTAAGCAGGTCATTCCAAACTTCATCAACTGCATCAATTGCATCAAGTCGCAAGTCAAAAATGAACAGCTTATGGGGCGCAATATGGCATAGTGCACCGGGCACAAATTACCCAAGCCCCGCCCTGAATAGGATGCATGGCTTTTCGTCCACAGCATAAGTTTTTATGTAACGTTATGAAAGAATGCTCTCAAAAGTGGGTTACAATTTTCCAAACCTAAAAAATACGAACCCAGCGGATGATGTAATTTATTGTAAAATGAGCATTATTGTTGGAGTCAAGCAAGCATATATAAATATATGTAGTCCACTTAAATTAGTTGAAATCGTTGTTTTTTGGTAATTTTTCCCACATCTATTAGTCCGATGCCAAGTGAAGGAAAACGAATCGAAGTTTGAACTTTTTTTCCAATGCGTAGGGTAATAACAGAGAGGACTGCTAAAATGTATGGTTTTGCCGCCACAAGCATCTTGACTTTTACCGCATTGGATACTTTGGGTTGAACTGGATCGGGAAAAGTTCTAGAGAATGCACCAAGGCAACAATCTTTTCCATAAACTGAAGCATCATTGGGAAATAAACGGAAAATGGAGGTCAGGTAAGCGAAAGCAAAATTAGAAAAACGATCAATGATCGAATACAAATCTCTGATTCCAGTATTAAATAACGAATATTGTTTAGTTCAAACATCTCGAATACATGTATGTCATTCCCGTAGTGGATATGTGTGAGCGCGTTAAATATTTTATTAATAGTAATAATTTTTATTTCGACTCTATAATTTTTAAATCAACACCGCGTCGCTTGGTAGTGATTTCTTGGCCAGGTACCTCCTGTAAATCTTAAAATAAGTAAAAAGAAATGAAATAATCAGAAGCGTAACGTTATCACCAAAGAATTTATAATATGAATTATTATTCGGGAAGAAGGTGAAACAAACTGTTGGCCGTAAATTTTTTACAAATAAAACAATTAAATTAGGTCATTAAAACAATGCGCTGCATACCAAGTGCGTTAATGACAAAATGACTGAAAGCTGAATGTAAATAATAACATCGTATGAATTATTCTATATTACCAGACTTATTATTATTATTTTCCTAGTATTTAGGTCGCTGTGCTACATAAAATATCAATTGTATATCACTAAAAATATCGCCTTTCTCCTGTAAAAAAAACATTCACTTCTTCTGATCTCATCGTTAGGCAAAATTTTCGGGTTGGTCTAAAAATATATTCGTTCTAAATTTAATCTATTTTACCTTGGATAAAAAGCATGAACATTTTTCAACAATCTTCATATTTGCCAAGCAAAAATAATTTAGAAATTTTATAGTTTGAAAAATGCTCTCGTAGTAGCAATTTTCTTTTTTAAAAAAAATTGTGCAGCATTATGAAAACCGCCATATAAGTTTATTCCGCCATATTTACCCGATTCTTACCAAACGCGCGCTTCGCTGCAAACTGAAGTTCTAAAAATAACTGACAGCCGTGCAGAAACATTTTTGTTCATTAAAAAAATGTTTCTCATCACGGATTCTCGCTGATTGCTGCCTTCTGAAGGTGTTTCTTGTCTTTTTTAACAAATATTAATTCAGTTCACTTCATCTCGGGAAAATGCTGCTGCTGCTGCTGAAAACGACGTTATTAGATGTTCTTCATGTGTGACAAACGGCACCATATAAAAATTCGATAATTTTGAATTGAATAAGCAGCACGAAGAAAAAAATAACAAAATTGGTGATCGCCTTGACCATTCCGCATATGCGAATTCAACTAGAAGCCGTTGTGTGGAGCACGCCGTGTGTACTGGATCTTGAGTACCTCATCGTGATCTTTATCGAGTCTCTCGTGACACTGAAGTTGTCCATTTATTTCTGTCAAATATGGTAGCATTTTTCCATTTTGAACCTTTTAATAAAGTAACTATGCCAGAGCATAGATAGATTAATGTAAATTAAATTGCTTACCGTATATGACTTTATGTCTGCGCAATCAGCTAGAATCCCAATTTTTGTGTTGTTTGCTCTCTTTTACTATTAGTCATCGCTTGCGATTTATTCGGGGTGGTCTGAAAAAAGTGTTGTAGGGACTATGATGAATTAACCTACTGCAATTACTTGAAGTATATTTACTTTGTTATTATGTTCTATTTTTGTACTAAGTAGCTTAGGCTTGGTCACGAAAGTAACATGATTCAAGTGAATCAAGCTTGCACCAGTGTGTACTCGATCGTAGAAGGGTTAGTGAGTTTAGTCAGTAGTAATACCCTGTGGGTTCGGACCTCCTCGTTGTCTCCTGTTTTAAGGCCCCTTACACGGTAATCCACATGTGCATCCAGATTTTCATCAAACCCATGCGCGCATCGAATTTTGATCGGCCGACTTACTCATAGTCAATAGTTTTGGTCGTACATCCGCACTTCAATGTATATCGAATTTGACCGTGCATGGGGGCCTTTAGGCATGGACCTTCAGTCGGTCAAACATTCCCTGCTGCTCGACCGATGTAAGATTCGCAACGCTCCCTCTTAAAAGAGGGAAAAAAAGCGACCTACTTTTGGCTGTTGAGCAGCAGCGTTTTTGTCCCCGTCTATTAGTATGCCTCGAACGTCTATCATGAGGAACGTTCCAGGAAGCGAACCGACTAAACAGGCCCTATGTTGCTACGTCCGGAAACGTAGATGAGAGTTACGATATGCTTTCTATCGATCACGAGCCTATATAATTCAGCTCTTCATCGTTCCGGAAATGCATCATGTCATAGCTGAATCTAAAGCTTTTATAAAGGCTTTTTCATTCTTCTTCGATAGGTCTACATCCCAACTTGAGCCTTGGCCAATTTCTGCCTTCTCTTCCAAATATGTAGGTACTTCCTTTCTACGCACCTTGCTACATGTTTCTTGTTTTGAGTTAGTCAAAAACTCATGATTGCGCACACTCTGAAATATTGAACAATTGGACGTCTGTAGCTGAAGAATTGTTGAATTCTGCAGTGCAGAATTTTGGAGTTCACCCGAAGTCGTCACCTGATTGACAATTGCCACAAAAGTGACATTGTGGCTTTCCCGAAATCATTTACCCTGTTGAAATTGAGTTGAAATTTCGACCATCGTATATGATGTCGAGTTGAGTTCAATTTGGGTTGAAATAGAGCTGAACTGAAATCAAAACATAACCTCAAATTTTGGTGTGAAATTCTCATTTATAGATACGTAAAAACTTGGAACGAAGTAATTTTATATTCCTGTGCCAGCACAAACACTGAACACAAAACTACAGCCGAAGGCGGACTTAACGGACGGTAAACAAACAGAACAAATGTCACTTCAACTCAATTACAAAATGATTCGCGTATATGATGCGAAATATCGACTCGATCCTCGTAAGAGAGCTGAGTTGAGTAGACCCAGTTTCAACTCGACCCGAGTAGACCCACTTTCAACTCGATAATTGGGTTGAGCCTAGTCATAAACGAAGTAATTTATAGTTGCATTTCTCACGGATAGTTGCCAAAATTTTTAGGTGATGCGACCATTTTTTGAAAATCGGAATGCAGTATTTTTTTGTAGAAATTGGAAGCAGTGAGATGCATAAAGTCGTGGTCACACAGTGCCAGTTAGCATGGGAGCTGGCGTAGTCAGTTACTAGTCTGACCGGCCAATGCGAGTCGAGCTACTGTCATGCGAGTACACAGGTGCTGCAGCTGTCCACTGTTAAGTCAGCAACTCGTATTGTGTATCCACGCCTTAGTTGACTAGGCCAGCTCTCAAACTCGCACTGTGTAACCACGGCTTAGCAAACGAGCAGGCGAGTGCGCAACTCTCTCTTTCTTACTCTCTCTGTCTCTTTATAAACGCTTTAAATTGATTTCACCTGTTTCTTATATTTTGAATGTAAACAAATCTTGCAACTTGTTTTTGACCACCTTCATAACCGATCAACTTCAAATTTTACACATATGCGTAGTTTGCTTCACAATGCAATCCTACCATTTTGTAAAAAATCGTGATAGCGGTTCCAAAATGGCGGCTGATTTTTGCGAATTAGTATCAAATTGAAGGGCATGACAGGTAGAATACAATTAGTTGTGTGACGTCATTCCAAATTCAAAATGGTGGATTATCTTTTCCATTACAACCCTCTTCATTACTGCAAACAAACACGACATCTTGGCCACGTTGACCGAGTTCATACGCCTCAAAACTTTAGGCCCTTTATATTTAGAGATCACTTGTGACACATTTGGTAATCAATTTTGATAAAAAAAAAATACGTTCTAGCGTTTTACTTCCTTTATAAAAGGGGGAGGTGGGTATTATGTTGGCGCTCTGAGCACCTACCCCAAGTGCCCTAAGGTAAATCCGCTAATGTTGTCCAGGCACGTAAACAACCAAATCTGTCGCATTTAAGACTCCGAAAATCCAAGAGAAATTGTCTAAGAGCTTCTCTAAACACAACGAGTGACAGTTTGGTTCGGTTTTTAGGCCGGCCGGCGCAATCGGCCCATACTTTTTTAAAGATGCGACTGGTTCGACGGTTACAATAAATAGATGGCGTCATCGAACGATCTTGACTGAGTTTTCGTGGCCTGAAATTGATGCCATGGATGTGAGTAACGTTTATTTTCAGCAAAACGGCGCCACCTGTCATACAGATCGTGGAACAATTTCTCTATTGCTCTATTTGATTTAAAATGACATGTCTTGTTGAAAAATCCTTTACAATCCGAACAAAATTTGCTACCTGACATTGCATCGTGACGTAACGTTTTATTGGATCATTAGTGCAAAAGGTAACCCCTGAGTTATTGTTCCCGATATTTTATTTATAAAACATCAGGCTATTTGTTGGAACTAAGCTATACGATATGACGTCCCTTCAAATCATAAGTAGAAAGTGTGATATCATTCACTCCAGTAAGTACGGTGCAAAACTACAGCCATGTTTAAAGAAACACTTGCTCTCCGATTGCTGTATAACCGGCACACTTTGTAATTCCAGGACAATGCTGTGCTCGTGTTTATCATTAGGTCAGCATTTTTGATTTCCATTCATTACTTGTTTTTTTAATTGCACTTGTCTGCAATAGCCTGGATCTACATCATATACCGCACGGCAACTCACAAGTGCTAACCATGCATAGCAAGCTGGCGACTCTTTTGGTTACCGTCTCGATATTTTTATCTTTCATTGTGGGGCTTCCACAGAACGACTTAAGGCGATCGTACATCGACGACTCTGGGGCTTTGGGTGCTGTAAAGAAAACGAAAATCGAGGGGAATTATGATTTCTTGGTTGTCTTAAATAGTGGGGGATTGTAGCTGGGAAATTTTCCGCTCTCACTGAATATTATCTGTTGGTGGGGATAAAGGTGGGGTAGCGTAAATCGAGCCGTAAGGATCTCTTGATTTACTGAGCGACGTCAACAAACAAGCAGCAGTCCCCAAGCCCCAACCGTTGGCCGTTTTTCAGTTGAACATCACAATCCGTTCAAGTCGCGGATATTTTAGAGTTTTGTAAGTAAGTCTCAGCGTGCGTTTTTTCAAAAAAAATCTGAAATTGAATCTTTTAAGCTCGAGTTTTGCTAAAATTGTTGCGATCGTTTTTTTATATATAAAACAAAAAAGTGAAAATAGTTTTTGTTTTTGTGTTTGTTTAGTGCTCAAAAGGAGGTGATTTAAGGCTACCTGAAAGGATAACAAATTTGTGCAAAACGGTGAAAACGGAAATGATAAGCCCTTCTTCTTTTCTCATTAATGCATTCCTGTCAAGATTCTTGTCAGTCCGGCAATGTCTAGGGTTAGGGTCTAGCCTATATACGTATGTAGTGTCGCACGACTGCGTTTTTTATGTCGTATTTATGCCGGTAAAAGCGAAACTGAAATTGTTAATGATTCACACCTGGCAGCTTATCATAAGCTCAATGCAGGTTGCGTAACCGGATTAGTATGTGAGGAATTTAACGGAAATTTGAAACTTGTTTGGGGCGCTCTCACAAATCTGTACATTTTATATTTTTGAATACAAAATGATAAATTTCGCCGCTGCTCTTTCGTAAAAATATGAGAGATGAAGTAATGAAAAATATTTTTCTTTTCATTACATACTTTCGTCACCTTTTGTCTTTTCAATGAAAAATTTTTTTTTGGTTTCATCGGGTGAGGAGCGAATCGAGATTTGAAGTTAGATTTTAACGAAAACAGTGGAACGCGAAGATGGGTTTGGGCTGAAGATAATTTTAGAACCTAATTTTGACGTCAGTTTTTGGCCGAGTTTCAAAACATTCAAATTTTGGGTGGCTTAGGATTGAATTATTACGAGAGTGGGGGGTGGAGAAGATGATGCCTTCCGTTTGATTTATTGATTTTATTTTTGAAAGTTTCTAGGAATTTGTTTTTTTTAATTATGTTTTTTTATTAGTGTTTGATTTCAAATATGTATGTGGGATGGGCGTCTGAATCATGAATAGAAATTAATGGATTTATCTAAGAAAAATCTATCGTTAAATTCCCAAAGGGCTGTCAAAAATTACTTTCGATTAATTTTATTTATTATCATTAACTTGATCGAAATTCAACCATTATTTTAAAAGTATTTCGATAAGGTTTCACTTAGCAAAAGTTAAGATTATTGTAGGTACATAAAATATGTAGAGTAACTATAACTTCTCAGGGATTTATATGTATGTAGATCTCCCCAAATAGATGTTCTTCATCGTTCTTTATAGAAGAATAAACTTCTTCTGGTTAACATTCACGCGTTTTTATGATGTTTTCAAAAGATATGGCAATAAGCCAAGGACTAGAGAAAATATCATCACCTGTCACAGAGCCTTTACCAGTCGCTGATGTAATTTGGTAATATATTTATATAAAGCTTAATATAAATGTTCGTACAGGCTTCTATATAAAGCAGCTATATTTAAAAAATAATTCTATTGAACTTTTTAACTTAACTTTAGACGTAGACCGGCATTTTGTTTTTTTATACATATACAAAATTCAATTGTAAAATCTTTACTGTAAGCTATAATTTTTGTGGTCTTGAATACATACAATACGTTAATTCAGCTATAATAGCATCTCGAAATTCAAAGTACATATCTACCTAAACGCTAGAATTGTTCATTAGCCTCGGTCTCGATAGCCTAAAGGCGACCGAAAACCATCTCAGAGGTTAGGGTTCGATTCCAACATCGTTTTCCGTCTTTCCGCTTTCCTTCTTACTTGTCATCTCTCTTCGCAGAAATTCTCTGCCCACTCTTCTACCCACGCGTCTCTTGTTCGATCGCCGACGGCAACGTTATTTTGGTGGTAGAATTCGATGAGAAAGCCGGTGTAGTGAAACAGCATGTTGCCATTCGTGCATTCTTCTTTCTATTATACATACATACGAGCAAGGGCGTTTCCAGCCAACTAGCTTAGGGGGGTAATTAAAAAAAAGAAAAAACTGAAATATTTTTTTTATTCCATAAATACAAAACATTCGTCATCAAAAAATATAATTTGTATAAAAAGGAATTTATATAATAATAAAATAAAATTCTATTCATCCTTACTCCATCATCCATCCATCAACCACTACGTTACAGGGTGTTTGCGAAAGAAAAAAATGTATTTTTTTAATATTTACTTAAAGTTGAATAACTCCTAGACGAATTATCGTAGAGCAATGTAATTAGGTTCATCTTTTAGGTAAATGTGTATTATTTTATATGATAATTAGAACAGGAACTTGAGTGACTCCGTTTACACGATATGGAATTAAAAAGTGGGATCTAAATCCCAATATTCTTCGTTTTTCCAGAAAAATTCCAATATTTTAGCAGTTTGGTCATATTTTGAACAAAACATACATACATATCTTGTAGATATTAAAAAAATACATTTTTTCTTTGGTAAACACCCTGTATTGTAGTGGATAGTGGGGATAGCCCCCTCTTTAGAACAATTTGTCTCTTCAAAACCATCCTGGAATCACCCCTGAAAATATTAGCCATGTAGTGCAACAGAGGATTTATTGAACGTCTGATTGCCTATACAAGTTGAGAATTAGGGGATGAGTATTTTAAATCTTTGAAATGGCGATATCTCATGAACAGCGATTAGTACGGGAAAATGTATGATATCATTTTTTGTAGATAATCGCATGATCTACAAACTTTGTAAACAATATTTTAGGATAGGATTTTCCCTTTAAGAGATATTAGCCAAAAACGAAATTTCCTGTTTTTAGGGGTAGCGTAACACCGATTTTCCGAAACTTTTTTTTAACATATTCTGCTCACGAAAAAGTATATTTTTAGAAGAAGTTTCGTGAGTTAACATTTAGTCTGACTGTCGACTGAACTATAATGAAATAACAAAAATATCGTTTTGTTAAATGAATATTTACAGCGTTCTGGTGACGGGGAAATGTTCTGGCAATAATTTTTATAAATAGAGAATACCATCAAAAATAATCTCCTGAAAATTCATGACTAATACTATATCAAAATTGAACTTTATTTCCTACCCCCTTTGTAATTTTAGGGTACTACATTCCGGCCACTGGGGGTTGCCAGAACTAGCTTTTATTGTTCAGCAGGTGTATAAGATTCAGTGTGGAAATTTTCATGACTAATGAAATGACAACCCAAAATACGTTGCTGGCTCTTGGTCTATGCGATTCGCGCTCTCTTAATGTAACACGATGTAACGATTAACAATTGCTGCGTTTTTTAATCTGTTCTGTTCTTTCTTGGAACAGCTTCCATACAAATTCTTGTCCCCGACAATTACTGAGAACCGTATCGAGGCCAAAGAGAAATTAAATTTAAATGAAATTTCCCTTTTCCCTTATACGTTTTTTAAATTGGAAGTTGACAAATAAAATAAATTCTTTGTTTACTGAATAAAAAACGCAAAATTGAATAAAAAACGCAAAGTCCACAGCCGTAATTTATGTAAATGAAAATTAAAATGTTCCTTGCGTTTTTTTAATGTTCCAGGACAGAACAGGTTTAAAAAACACACCTAATATCAAAGAGACTAACAGTCAACGTATGTCGCGTATATTTAGAACTAGTGGGATGTTGTGCCTAGAGACTAGCCACTAATTACGCTTTTTCATGGTATTCTTTCTGTTGAATAACACTTCAGCTTGGATGACAATATATTAAGTGGAGATTGATCCGCACTCACTTCCAAGCCGCCGGATCTGGGAATCGAGGCCAATAATTCGAATGTGTCAAATTGAAAAAAAAAGGCACATCACACATGTAAACACTATAGAAAACGAATCTAAACATTTTTCTTTGGATTGGAGGAAAATCTAATGTGGTGCACTTTGCACAACAGAATTAGGTGTATTATTTTACTTAAACATACATGTCTTATTGTTAAAAATTCGGCTTACCGCACCCTAGTTTGGCCATGGAGATTCATAAGTATCACACTGACCAACGCTATATATAATTAATCTTGAAAAGTTTTTGTTAAAGGCTTATGTAGGTTATAAGTTGTGAGACTGCGTAATCTAAAACTTAACAAAGTATTTAACAAACACTACAATATAATCATCATAGCTTAAAAAAAAGGAAATCAAATGTAAACAATAAAATTCTTGGATTCTTCACACACGTCATGGTATATTTCTTTATTCAATATAAACAATAGTTTTTGAGCTGCAAATAAAAACTATATGCCATAATTTCGTTATCATCGGTTTTTGTTCTGGAAGCAAATTTAGAGACGTATTCATGTCAAAAACTTGTTTCATATGAAACAAAATCCCCGAAGGAAATTAAAAAAAAATATTATGACGAAAAAAAAAGCACCGCGAGCCGAAGGATCGAACTCGCAGCCCCACGGACGAGGGAGTTTCCCTAGCCCTTTATAGTCCATGGAAATGGTACTTTAACATTGCAAAAATGCAGGACAAGGTTTTATTTTTGGGATGTGTAGGGGGGGGGGGCCAGGGTGAGCTTAAGTTTGAGTTTTCGGGATTCTAACCCCCTCCCCCATTTGGCCGCCATCTTGGAAAACGTATGCAAATGGGTTTTCCACTATATCTCCGAAACGGCACATCTTACCGGAAATTTGCAAGGACACTTTTTGTTTAGAATTAAATAATCTACAATTTTGTGGTAAAATGAATAATTAAGAAGTTATAAGCCTTAGAACACAAAAATTAGTCACAAAATTTTCTTTAAAGGCTCTTTTTTGTTGTTTAAATATACTTCTGGTTGAAATTTCCAGACCATTTTCTCAGTTTTTGGTCTTTTGACCAAGAGCTACATTTTGAGATATTTCCCAAGTCTGTATCTGCAGTACTTTCAGAGATGAAAGTAGGCTTCAGACGGACAGGCGGACAGACGGACAGAGCCTCTGTATAAGCTTTTTTTTTTTTGAAAAAGCTAAAAAGGAACCCATGCAAAGGTTTACATAGCGTGCCATATTAGCTTAAGTCACGGGTATCGGTCCCTTCCACGACTCTCCAGGAGAAAAAATTCACAGTCATAGATCGCCCACTAGATTCACCATACACTTAACTTGTTTGTTTGTAATATTGGTAATTTTTAAGAATAAAAATAAATAAGGGAACGCAAATCTTGGGGGGGGGGGGGGTAATTACCCAATTACCCCCCTCTGAAACCGCCACTGCATACGAGTATATCCGACTTTCTGTTCGACATAGCTCTCTATGGTATTATAGAAACATTGAATTTTTTTAGTACTTATTTTAACATGAACAAATGATAGTCCAATAGACGTTCAATTTTCGTAGGCCAGTAGAGGTATGGCCTTCAGCTCCTTTGGCTAATTTTCTTTTATACTTACTGGATGGTCTTGAAACTCTTTGAAATCGTAATTTAAGCTTGGGTAGGATTAAAGCTCCAAAGTTAAGCTTGGATAGCAATGTTCAGGAGACATGGTCCAAGAGACCATCAAACTTGGAGAAATGTCCTAGAGAAGCACCATACTTGCCTTATATGGCCATGTGTGAACTTTGATGCTTATTCTTTACGCTCCTTTAATCCCTCATGGGACATAGGGCGGAAACAGCTGCCCTCCAGCAGACTTTGTTTTGCACGACAACTCTCAGCTCCGACCAGGATCTTCCAGTTGTTGCGACCTCTCCTAATAACGTTGTCCTCCATGTTGCTCTAGGTCTTCCGGCTCGATGAGATCCTTGCGGATTCCAGTCAAGGGCAGGTCCTCTGCAGAATCAATTCTATTTCGTCTTAGGATGCTTTTGATTTATTGGGGCTCCTGATCGCGAGAGCACCACCCTGGCTTTCTACGCTAGTCTTTACTAGAAAAGGTGCAATTTTATGCACCGGTTTCTTGGTTCAAGGATCAATTGGGACCATAGCACCATTGGATGAATGGATGGCTTCTTTCATTGGTTTGCTGTTTTAGCATCCACCACTCGTATTTGGTTATCCTTGCCTGGAATGCGGCGTTATACAATTCCCAAGGGCTATTTTAATGGAGGAGCATTTTCTTTCTTTCATTTACGACAATTGTTCCAGAATCCACATTTTGGCAGATCCTCATCCATTTATACCGCAGTTGTTGTACGTCCAGGTATTCCTTTGGCGATCTTTGCCAAAATTGAATTATAAGATGAGCCATTAGTTTCCGCCAGATTAGGAGACCAGCCTTCATTAAGGCTGCTTGTGGATCAATAATGCTGATTATGGGTTCAATAATTAGGAAGGGTCCTAGTGTTGAGGCATTCAAGTCGTTTTGGTTTGAAGACATTAGAGTCCAATTTATATCGCAAGAGTCTATATTTCCTCATAAACAAGAGGTGCTGAGTTGATTTGATGTTGCATTAGCTGTTTGTCTGATTTGACCGCTACTTCCTACAAGCCGCTGAAATGTGGGACCCCTGGTGTGAAGAATGGTTTTCCTTCTTGGGCGCTGGATGCTGAAAGATAGATTGCCTATGATTTGATTGAAAAACTTTGGTTTATCCCTAGTACATGGCACACAATGGTGAACACTTGATCTTGCCAAAACCTTACTCCTTTATTGGTCACAATTGATTTATAGTAATGAGTACTTATAACTAAGTCTAAGGTGTTGCTAATGATTTTTGATATATTAGTTCGCTCATCATCACTGGGGGCGTTAAGGTCCAAGTTATTTTAATTTTGTTAAATTATCGCTGTTATCTTTGCACCGTTCTCAATATTTATAATATCCTCAGGCTATATCGAAATATTACTAAATTATTTGCTTACAACAGAAACTTGCAAGTAAACGTCAATTCCTTCTGACAGTTTTGAACTGTGCTAAATTTTAGCTAAGCCAAAAATCGCTAAAACATTGCCTAACTAACAGGCCTAACTCAGTTAAAGTAACTAGGGTCTAAAGGCCCAATTGAAATGAACAGATCGGAACGCAACCGGCTCGGGTTGACTGTCAAAGTGGTTTTCTCAAAATGCGTTTTCCACTATTACAATGAACGGATACAAACGGATTGAACCGCAACCGCACGGATTGAAATTGCCGGATTGGGCTGTCAAAAATACAAAACTTCAAACATTTGGCTAATAGTTCATTTTCTTAGTTGTAAAATATATTAGTTATGTTAGCATTAATATTTTTGTGTTTTTTTACTCTACTTTCTTCTCAATCCGCAAACATTTTGACGTTTAAACGCCGACAGATCCGTTCATTGTGATCAGTGCAGTTTCCTACCCGTTCTGGTGCGTTTGTTTTGACATTTCAATTCGCGTAGATCGGTTCATGTTCGATTACAATAAATTGTGATGTAATTCGATACTATAATGCTCATCGAATTTTCAACTTTTGAAAGAAGTGTATGAATCGTTCGATGACCTAACTGAAATCTCCTTATTCGTACTACACTTATGACACTGCTGCATTCCGAGAATCTTTTCTTATTTGCTTAATTCACAAAATGAACTTTTTTGAATCAACGAAAAACGAAAATGAAAATTCCAACTGATATGGGTCACATATGGATCACGTCCATTTCGAAGCTCTGTAAGCGCTGCTGCAGGTGACTAACAGACAGCCGCACTAACACTTTAGGTGCCGCTTAAACTTGAGACATTTTTCATTGAACCAAAGATAAACATCCTCGAAGCATGAAGACTCGAAAATAGGCGATCGATCAGAACATTCCGATAATTCCGCCAAACAGACTTTTTGGAGAGTTTACTTAAAATGTTTTCTCGTGCTCACCAACCACACTCGTCGCATCGATGCCGACTTAAGGCATCCATGATTGACGTTCAAGCTATGGATGAAATTTTTTTAAAACCCCGACTTTTGTTTACTCTTTTATTGTCTCACATAATATAAGAATTATCCAAGAGGCATAAGCAGCCTTGAATCTTCGATTTTTAATGCTGCCTTGAATTTTTGTTTTGATAACAATCGGAGCGTGAAATTTGTATCTTTTTTTTGTTCATCCAATTTTTATGTAAGACGCGCGCGCATCTTGTGCTTTAAACGAAATTACTTCAACAATTTTATTAAAAAAAAATGTTGAATTGGTTCAGAGGCATTCAAAGCGCGACTGTTGCTACCTTTAAACTTTTGTAACAAATAGGAAAAAAGAAAGACGACACACAAAAAAACACCATTCACGACGACACGTTGTAACGCAATCCAGATCATATCCAGCGTTTTTTGAAGCCTAATTTGCATGGTTCTTCTGTAACCTGAGTCGCCTATTGTCTTTTGCAATCGACATTCTTCAGAGTTGCTTTGATTTTCAGAAGAACTGATAAAAATTCACTAAGACGACACCTAAAGTACACCTTTAAGTTGGTCATGCCACTCGGTCACGGCTATTTCCAGATCTACAGATGTGACCAAACTTTTAAGCACCAAAAACTCAGTCTCCTATTTGCTGCCATGGGAGTGTTCGTGTTTATCTGGAACGTTGTATATTACTCTAGGTGCCCTCACCAGCCACATTCACATCGTATCGGCTGTTTTGTTTGATTTTTAATATTGTGATGATGTACCTTAGTCCGGCGTAATTAGCATAAATATGCACGGTCAGCTAATATCCATTGTGAATACTGAATTTATATAACAAATATGAAGTAGAATAGTTGTGGAACATTTCATTTAATTGCTTGATGGGAATTTCTTTAGTAGATCGGTTTTATGATGCAAATGGTCTTGACAACGTGGATAAAATTGATTACATGTCCTCAAAAGACGTTTACGAACAGCTTTTACTTTGGAGGACTAAAATGTTTCATCACCATATATCGTATTCCAACCTGGGTCAAAAATCTAGCATCCTTATTCAATTTTATAAGTTTCTTCAAAGCCGTTTCAGCCGAATCATTATGTTCATATTTTGTCTTACACTCGAGCTCGATCACAGCATGGTATTTATCATGCGGAAGTCTCCTCTGCTAATTCTTTTCAGGGATGTGACATACTATCTGTGCTTCAACGAACGTACATTTAATTTTCCTTCGAGATATATGGTCCCGTACTTTTTATTTTACCCGATAAAACCCTTTAGGGCCGTATCAGAACCTCTGCAGCGCTGCAATAGTAAATGTTCCTATTGGCTGAGGCTGGTAAAATTACAAGCAAAGCACCACCAGAGTAGTTTGCTGCCTGTTCATATCATGCCCTAGTTCGCTGCACGCTGCCAATTTTGAAGTTCTGATACGACCTCATTTTACGTTGTCAACCAATACTTTGACATTTGCATCGAAATGTCTTCTCTTTTGCTTTGAAACTTGTTTGCAGAGCTATCGAAAAATTTGCAAAGCTTGCGCTCATTTGCTGCGCATGTTTGCATTTATAAACTCTGTGCAAACGCATACGCATGCTTGCTGTAATGAAACTAATGCAAACGCAAATATGCGTAAACTGCATTACAGAATGCAGCAGTTTCGTTTCTGTCGATCCGTGTGTGGATTCCCACTTGTGTGCACAGACAAAGACACGAAAAAGTTGCGGAGGGCCTAAATGTTGCATAATGACAGTTGCCATTTGGTCATTGCGAATTTGGCATTTGCGGCATAACTCAACACAAATCGTTCAGTTAAGTTTCGTTACAAATTCTACCGTTCTCTTGGGGCGTTGGGGCGTCCATACTTTGCTGTAAAACACGTTGTTGCGTGGTTAGATGCTTAATATTAATAAATTGTTATAGAGTACTATACACAATGTAAAATAAGAATTGACAAATGACAGCCAAAACAAAATGGCGGTCAAACAAAATCAGTCTGAAATTACGCATCCTATGT
Organism: Thereva unica; assembly: GCA_949987705.1. Lineage (NCBI taxonomy): Eukaryota > Metazoa > Arthropoda > Insecta > Diptera > Therevidae > Thereva > Thereva unica. The sequence continues at coordinate 7,734,634 of OX465283.1, forward strand.
GAAAATGCTTTGTAAGGTGTGTTGAACAACGTGATTTTTGTGAAGTTTTTGCATCCATTCTCCCTTTTGTGTGGACTAGGACAATTGCCCGTACAAGCCATTTTTCCGGTATCTTTCTGAGTTTTTTAAGATTTCTGTGGGTACAGCAATTGGACCTGGAGGAACCTTCTGATTTTAAAGTTTCACTATGCATTTCCGACTTCTTCTATTTTAGCTCTGGCGTAACGTTTTTCTGGGTCATCTGTACTTCGGTTATCTGATTCTCCCTGTGTGAGGTTTATTTTCTCTTTGAAGAAGTGCCTAAAGCATTATTACCACACCTCTTCTTCTAATATTATTTATTTATTTATTCAAGCCAAAAAAGGCTAACTTAAATTACATAGTACATATTATTAAAGACTTTTATGTTTAGACTATTCTAACTTAAAGTGACACTGACAGCTTAAAGTAAAAATTCTGCGTGGGTTCATGTCATTAGTAAGGCTCTAAGTTTTTTTATAGGATATCGTATTCATTGTAGAGGAAAAACATGATCCATGGCTATTGAAAATTAAACAGTATCTGTTGGCGGGCTCGTTTCGTGCATATTCAGTAGGATGCGGGTATTCCTTAACTCCTTGTTATGATGTGTTTGTAATTTTCATTTTTACAAGCAGAAAACTCCAAACCACTTTGTTAAGTGTCAAAAACGTCACAAATCTCTTGTAGACCAACACGTAATATCATAAGACTGAGAGTGGAACCCATGTTATTAGAATATCGTTTTAATTGAGACATTTTGAGTGATGACTAGAAATTATAATTTAAATCTTTACTAAAATTATTTTTAGTACATAAATTAGAGATCCTTGCTAATATAAATCGAGACAGGCATACCTTCCAAAAGGGGCCACTTGTGGATCGTGTCTCAATGTCAAAAACGCACAACAAAGGAATCATTCGATTTTATTAAACTGTCTCAATAAAACATCCATAATGGATTAATAAAAAGTCAAGAAACCATAAAAATTTTTACGATTTATTTCGAAGACTCATCCATGAATACTAATCACATAATCATGCGCAAACTCAGTTCAGCCTATATATTTTCATACTCACTTTCCATTTCATTTTCTACTTGAATTAAAGCGCTGCTTTGTTGCAAAATAAGACCGTGGTTAGCCATCCACATGGCCATCGAGCATTGGCAGTTTTAAGTAATTCTGTCGATCGAAAACGCAAGTACGGATCCACCGAGAAGGCAAGATCACACAAAAATGGAAGAGAACTTTGCGGTTTCTGTGCCGCAGGTACTTGATCGGACCCTGCACTGATTGCCGGGTTTATACTACATACATATGTATATAGCACAAAATCCAGTTGCCATTCATAGATTGATCTTATATTATGTGGCCCCCAATCTCTCAGTTCTCGAACACCCAAGCATTTCACGAATATATGTAGCTTAAAGTTTTTAAGAAGCAATTGATGGCGATTGTTTTTTTGTTCGATCGAGGTGACTATTAATGCATCGTCTGCAGAAAACCAGTCAGGTATTCGCGGTTAATGACATCTTGTAAAACCCGTAACCAGGTAACATTTTGTCGGCTGTTATGTTAGGTTATTAGCGTACTGACGGAGGCATTTAATGAGTTTTCCATTACCTTAACATATTTTTTTTATTCTGTAAATATTTATTACGTTCGTGTTGATTCCCTCTTTAAGAAAGCCTAAAAAAATTATTATTCTCATATACTTACATACGGCGTCACAGGCAGCGAGAGCACTAAACAAACTTCGTGGCATTAAGTAGACAAGCACTAGACTAATTTCGAAAAAAAAAATGTTTCTTAAAAGCCAAGCAATTTTTTTCTAATTAATTTCTTTCCATTTTTTTGCAGTTTTCTTTGAGTAATTAGAGCAACAAAAACCTATTCACCATGGACGCGATCAAGAAGAAGATGCAAGCGATGAAAATCGACAAAGACAACGCATTGGAGCGTGCTTCAGTTTGCGAACAGCAAGCCCGCGACGCCAACTTGCGTGCCGAAAAGGTGAGCTTTCAAAAATGTCCACCTTTCATTTAAAAAATTGTTTATTTACGTTTTTGATATTTAAAAAAAAATATTATCTGCCAATAAAACTTAAACATGCGAGGACATTGCGTGTAAGCGTAGTCCATCAATCCAGTTATGAATGGGAGAAAATTGAAATAATATAATAAAAAAAATCTCCATGGTATTTCGCATTTGCGCCGGATGACAGGAAGTCTACTTTTAAGGTGAATTGACGTCAGTGGAAAAATTCAACTTGATGTGCATAATAAAAATTGACAGCCATTAGTTGAAAGTCGTGCAAATTAAAATATGTTTTTATATAGAATAAAGGAACAGCCATGAAATTCTTGTCCGCAACGTGTCGATCCTCTGAGTCACATTTTGAATGGAGCGTGATGGAAATGTCTCACGCGCTGCGCTATTGTGGAGTGGATCTCCCAGTTAGTGAAAGAATCATTTTTTGGGTGCATTCTTTCATGGCCGGTGGGAGGAGGATCACTTCACTTTCTGCTCGAACATGATGACTTCGTCAGCAAAATTTTTGCTGTAAAATATTTCGGATGATTTTAGCTGAGTGAAGACATTTTTTCGCGAGTTGCGACTTAACGGTTAAAAATATATGTATGTATGAGAAATGTTTGTGTCCATGCTTGGCTGAATCACATTCAGGGAAAAGGGATTGTTCTTTTTTTATGAAACGGTGAATTCATGTTCGAATGGATCTGGTTTCGGTATTGGTATGTACCGAGCATGCTCCTAAGAAGAAAATTTCGTATTAGCTAAAATTTCGAATAATATTGTAGCTAGATTCCGTTATGGATTTTAACCCATCGCAAGCCGTGCTTATTGATAGAAGAAATATTAAAAAGAGATTGTGGTAACATCTCCATCAATCGTTGAATCCGTTGTCACTTATGATTGTCGCCGTTTTCATCGATTTCAAATCCGCTTTCGATTAGAGCTTGTGAAGAGCCTTTGAAACCGAACACGTCTCATTAAAAATCATCCGATTTCTCCAAGTGTCCGCATTCGAAGCGATTTATCCATGGAGTTCCCGATTCGAACGGGTGTTCGACAGGTATATGTCGCTTTACCTCTTCAACGTTGTGGTCGACGCGATTATGCGTGAAGCATTCGATGGACGACGCGGAGTTCGATACGACGACAACAACTTCGTAACCGACTTCATGTTCTCCGACGATAGCGCCGTTTTCACCGATACGGTTGCCGAAACAACGGACATATACGATATTTCTCGCATCGCCCGGTCACATAGGCATACAACAGACGGGGATCGAGGGCCAGTGTTGACCTCGATGGAACCGAAATCGTATAGGTTCCGATGTTCAAATATTTGGGACATTGGTTTAGGAAAAGAAGGTGGCATCGACGGACGATGTTCACAGCCGCCTCGGCCAGGCAACAGCAATATTCGCCTCGCTCAAGTGGTGCATATGGAAATGAACAAATATTGCCCTCAAAACGAAAGTACGCAAACGAACTTTGTCCTTCGACAATTCGAGCGTAGCGGTGCTGGTGTCGCACGTCTAACCGTCCAGCAAACTTTGTCGAATTCTGCGAATAGCCTACTCAGAGAACTGATGATGTCGCCATCTTCTCGACCGAATTCACGCTGAACAGCAACCGGAATATCGATATTTTTTTAATTATTTCCAAACGTTCGGAAGCGTTAAACGAACCATGATGAAATGGTAAACACAATTGAATATTTTGACACAAAAATGTCATGTGCCTGACAGTTGTCGAGATATCCCTTTTCAGCTGCCCAAAATTTCACTGTGGTAAATGATGGTGCAGAGTCCCGGAACACAGAGTCCAACTCATGTTTGATTTGCGTAGGCGTATTGCCTTCCAAAACAAAAATTTAATGACAGTTAGATACTCAATGTTTTTCATTTCCACAAGAACACTCACATCGACTCACTCAAACGACTGTCAAATACCAACTGCGCGTCGAACTGACTGAAACTTTGGTGAGTTAACTATCAAAAGATGCACAACTCCATTCACTAGCTTTTGTTGACGAGTGCTGCCATATTCACGTTGAGGTCAGAAATTTTTCAGATTATCCTCGTAGAGTGCTTTGACGTACTCCAAGCCCCAGCAATGGTCTTTCTCTGCTAATGGAACTGGCAGCTCCAAACCAATTTTTCATCTCATATCAAAATTATTTTCATATTATCTTTTCCCCTATTATAATTATTTATTTGGACCAATACTATAATATATATTTTTTTTTAATTTTGTTTACATGTAAATAGTCTGAGGAAGATGCCCGTCAACTCCAAAAGAAGATCCAGACCATTGAAAATGATCTCGATCAAACACAAGAAGCTTTGACACAAGTCAATGCCAAACTTGACGAAAAGCACAAAGGCCTTGAAATCGTAAGTAGAATTTATAATATTCTATTTTTTGTTAAATAATTAAATAAAAAGTTTAAATTTAAAAAAAAATGTAGTAAAAACTAGCCAACAAAACACGAATTGAAAATTTTAAGGTATGTTTCAACATATGTAGGTGTAAACGTATTTAACGAATTTCATTGTTTTTTTTATTCGTCTTTTTCAAGTTCAAATTTATTTCACACAAAAGGTAGGATTTGCTAAAAGATCGCTATTGTATCCTTAGGATTTCTCTTTTTGCTACGGTACTTATAGTTCCTCTCAATAAACGTGTGGCGTCTAATACAGGGTAGCGTCACACTCATTTGCTTCCAATACTTGTTTAGTCAATCTTAGTTCAATAATGTTCAGTTCAGTACACGGGGCTTCACCAGCTAAAGTCCAGTTCAGGTTCAGTTCATGCTTGAAATTGTTGTTGCTTTTTCGCCAAGAGTCAGAAATGCAAAAGCCTACTGCAATGGCATTCCACTATTCCAGTGGATTTCTCTCTTTTGAGCGAGCTTTTACGTTCAACTTCAGTTCGAGACTCGCCCAACTGGTTTGTTTATCCTCAGTTGAATATGTGGAATTTGTACGCTTATACCCCGGCTTCACCGGCCTCAGTTTAATCAAGTTCACTTCAATCGGCATAAGTGGCTTCACCGGCTAGCATGTTCAGTTCGTGCTTGAAATTGTTGTTGCTTTTTCGCCAGAAATTAGAAATGCAAAAGCTCACTGGAATGACATTCCATTATTCCAAATTTTTACTCTCTTTTGAGCGAGCTTTTACTTTGAAACTCAATTTCATGTTCTGTAGGCCCAAAGCAGGCATTTTTTCCTGACTTTAAAATGTGAAAAATGTATGGGAAATCAGGAAATTTTAAAGTACTGTAGACTAATTTGCTCGAACTTGCGAAAATTTGGCGGTGAAGCCGGGGTATAACTGAGCTCAGCTCGCCAATTTGCTCGAACTTGCGCAGTTTAGTTGGTGAAGCCGAGATATTTCTTTGAAGCTTTTCAAAAAGTTTTCCGAATACATAAGGAAAATATCGTCTCATTTAATTTGAAATAAGGTTTGCCTTAGTAGGGCCTTTATGAAAAACCTTTCGGCATGCCCCTCAGTGATCAGTGATTTTCTGGATAACCAAGAACGTTTCCTTGATTTGATGGGCTTCGAAATTTGACCCTTGTAACTGGAATATTTTTTGCATTGGCCGCTGTAGTCGTGCTTTAACCGGTGATAGATATCGATGTGGGTGAATCTTATCTTTGGCACGCAGTGTGGACCTTAAGATATGTCTTTCTCCGGGTTTACCTCTAGTTGCAACCAAAGTAGTAGACAGAAGTTTATGCACACATTGTGATTAGAAATTGAAAGCTTGATCTGTGTTATCTGCGCTGTGGCTAGTCCCTTCGTCAGTGGCTCTTCTTGAGCAGGAGTGCACCTCGCTTGCTGGTGATATGAATTTCCTTGAAATTTTCGCTGTTTATTCCAGTATCGTCGTGCAGTGATGGGTGGTGTTTAGCTCCTTCTTCGTTTTGTAATATATTTTACGGAAACAGGAAAATTGTCAATAATCCTTAATTCCAGGAAAATTCAATAATATCTTTAATCTTCCTTCTCGAGTCCAAAATAACCATGGCCTCCGCTTGCACTTATTGTACTTCTTAACGTTTGGCACTATTTGTAAACCAGACCGTTTGAACAGATTCGGAGGTTCGCCTAGGGATTTGTCGCTCAGGCTTGTCAGATATAGTTCCTACTTAATATACAAGTTGTTAAACATCAAAAAGAAGACTTTGTTAAAAAATGCAAAAAGTGATCATAAAAGCTTTAACTCCTTCCGAACATTTCTGCATATTTTTATATATATCCTCGCTCTAGAAATATTCTGTGCAAACCGGCATTTAAAAAAAAATTAATAAATAGCACAAAAATGTTTGCAAAAACAATTCTTATCTCTACCTAAAAAAAATCTATTAAAAAATCTTTTTATTATTCGATCTAACGAAGCTTTTCCGTTGAAAATTCTTTTAAAAAAAAATCCCGTTACCACAAAGCCAATAACGCACAATACACACACACGCACACACAATCGCGCAAGTGAAAATGTATCGAATTTCTCAATTCTTGTTCTAAATTTAAAATTAAGAACTTAAGAAACGCGCGCTTGCGTCAGGAAAAATCATTGATTGAAAAAAGGCGAAAAAGAAGCGCGCGCACACAAAAATTAATGCTGAGAAAGCGAACACTGAGCTGAGCCGAAAGGAATCTATTTTTGCACCTAGCGCGATCCGCGCCCGGGCCAAATACGGAAACAGGATGATGGAACACGTCACAGGAGGAGCTGCGATCGGCTTAACGAAATAATTTCCCTCTGGTCCACCTACACCACTGCAAAAAATGATCGGTCCATTTCCCCTTATTTTATCAACTTTATTTTATTCACCACTTTTTTTTTGTATAAAAGCATTCGCACAAGACGGGAGCTTTTAAAAATGAAAGCTACCGCCATTTCGGCTGCTGACTGAAATGGAGAAGAAAGAAAGAAATTTTGCCAAAAGCTCTACATAATCACAGGCGAAATAAAGTGTTTTTTTTTGTATGAAAATGCTTTAATTGCGATCTAGCAACAGATGACTCTGGACATATTATGGGAGCATGTGTACGACGAAAAAATGAATGAAAAATGCGAAAATCTTTTATAATCAGCTAAAATAGAAGCTGAGTAATATCTGCCGATGATTTTAGCATTGAATCGGGATGATGGGAACCCAACATTCTTAATGCTAGTGGGAGGGTTTCGTTCATTTCAAGAATCCGCTTGGAGCCGTATAAATCGGGTCAAGCTGGAAAATCACGTTTTTCTTAGCCGTAGCATATTAAGAATTAGATTATATTAACAAAACTAAGTATGTTTCATTGATATCATCAGTAGTGATTGTTTTTAATTAGTAAAATACTAAAAAAAACCATTAAAAATTTGTTAGCTGCCATTTAAAAAAAAATGAATGGAAGAATTCAGTGTCAGACATTTTCATTAAGACCAAAGAGCAATAATGGTTGTAAAACAAAAAATCAAGTTAATGCGAATGCAAATAAAAATAAAACAAGTGCACAGCAACAAAACTCATCAGTAAAATTGCAAAATTCCTCATCGCGAAGGCGAAAAGTAGAAATACGTAATATTAAGCGTGGACACCGCCACCTATTGATAGGTAGCGAGAATAAGAACAATTCGCTGCAGCCAGGAGAGCCAACTACAGGAAAGAAAAAGAAATCAAAATTGAAGAGTACGAGGAGAAATCGTAATGGCCGCAGCTATGAGAGCTCGGTGACTTCGTGTTGTGATGGAAGTGATATCATTTCTAGTAAAATTAAAAAAATTTGTGATACAGAAATAATGAGTGATCATAGTGGTGGTGGGCAATTGCCCATTAAGAAGCGCGGACATCAGCATCATCCGCGATTTGTGGGTCAAAGGCGATCCAATGTTCCTGCTGAGGAGGTTTTGGCTGCATTACGTCGTGGTGGTGTTCTTGAAATGTCAACCAGCACAGCTGATTCCTTGACGACAGATCTTGTTTTAGGACACACATCTGACAGTTTCCAATTGGAGGATAATTTCCCAACAAATGATGTCGACAATCAGGCTAGATTAGCAACGAATTTAGGAACTGTAAACAACGCTAACAATACTGATGACCATCATACCATTATGGAGCAGGATATTAACAAAAATGTGCTTAGTACTATTACTAATAACAACAACGATAGTCCCATACACGATGAAGAGAATAACACTCTGCTAGATAACAACTCATCATCCAGTGCCTTGCCAGTCGCCACCTTGGAGACTTTAAACGCCCTCTTGCCTACTAGCTGTAGTCCTACACCGACCGATGATAGCAGCATTGCTGAAGAATCTAAACCGAAAAATAAATCTGGAAAACGTGACAAATCCTCGAAATTATCAAAGGAAGAACGCAAAAAGAAGAAGCAAGCTCGCCAATTTCAACAGCAGCAGAAGCAGCAACAAGATTTCCCAAAATATGAAAGAGCCGCTGGTGATGGGGCGGCTGACGACGATGACAGTGCGGATATTGAAAACGATCCAGAAGCTGCCGAATGGTCTCGTCTGCGCTGTACCAGCGAACGTACCGAGGTCGTTGCTGAACGTGAAAACAGGAGACATAAGGGCAGATGTGCAGATTATCCTGGGCTAGCGTTTGGCCGATCAATCTTCAGCTCGGATACCATGATGAAGTTCAATATAATCCGCAATGAGCTGCATAATATCATGAAAACGCAACTAAAGCGGGTAAACATTTGCTAATACTTTTAGTAAACACTTTTTTTCGTGTATTTACAGCTTCAAAGACGAGGTCACATTACAGTTTTTATTTTTTCTTATTTATTTCTTTCTTAATTTTCCAAAAAGAATTTTGTATTTATTTTATCGCGCTTACGAAGACGACGGACGGCGACGACGTAGGCAAAGCAGAAGCAAATTGAGAGCATGAACGGCTATTTTTATCCAGATGCGTTGAACTGATTTTCTTCTTGGCTTTGCGATTTTTCATTGAGATATTGGCGTCTTGGGAATTTTCTTTTGGGACGACTCAAAACGACGACTTGGCTTTCGTCGATGAAAGAGTTTAAGGTTTGATTTTCGAATTTTGTTTATTTTGAATATTGGCATTTGGTTGGCTTTTGGATATAAATTGATATAATCGAGAAGTAGCTACACGTATAACGCCTTGAATCTGGCTACCAGACAGACCGTAAACAGTTAAATGGGCCGTTCTCTGTCTATATACGTGCAGTTCGATATTTAATATTGATTATTTGAATGAGTTGTGCTACGAGGAATATTTTCCTAAACGGATTAATAACTTTAAAATCAATAAAATTGTAAAGAAAAACACGCCAACATTCTTGCTGTTTGTACGAACCAAAGCCATTGTTTGTTTTGGAATATTTGTCTTTTTCGTAATTGCATTTTTCATAAAGAGATTATAAATTAATTTCCAAATTTTTAAACTAAAAAAATTCCGCAAGAATGTTGACTATCATTATTCACACAAATATTTATATTTTATTTTATATCTAGTTTTAAGGTATGCGAATTTAAAAATAAGATAAGCTCTCTCTCCAAGAATAGATCGGTATGCACATTGCTGGTCTTATTAGATGTTAATTTCAGGCTCTGGTTTTTATTTTTAAACTAATTATTTTCATTTTGTTCCATTTGGAATATTAAACTTTTAGAAAAGTCACGACGTTGCCCTGTTATGACCTATATTTAACAAATTCCTAAATTTATGTACTATTTAACGCGTTGAATATAACAGAATTAATTAAAAAATGCGGTTAATTGAAGATGAAGATCTGAAAAACACATGGAGAATATGTACAATAAACTAGTTTACTAAATTACTCTTGAACTCAAATGAATTGTTGACGAGCCTAAGCTTATAATGTCTTGTGTTGCGTTCTATCTTGTACTTCCTCGGATCATTCTTCTTCGATGGCTCTGCAGCCCAATTCGAGCCTTGTCCTCGATCAGTCTCTTCCTCCAGACGTCCCTCTGTTTCGTAGCTTGCCTTTCGTTTCATGTGTTGAGAAATTTTGATGTATCAACCGGTCACAAGCCTCATGTGACGATTTGGCTCGCTAAGCAGAGCTCTTCGAAAAAAATGCTTGACCTGCTTAAATCAAATCGTAGAATCAATACTTTCAATTGGTTAATGCAATCATTGAGATCTTAAACAATCTTCCAACATTTCATAATTGCGGGTAATACAAACCGCCATGTAATATACTAGATGGCCAACCTGAGATTGTAGATGCTAACTCCCTCTCAACCTCGATGACTCTGAGTTCATCCAAGCGCTCACTAAACATAGATGAAGCCGTTGAAAGCCTTGATCCATGCCTACCTTAGTCCAAAATGGCTTTTATAGTCAACTCTTTCAAGCCCCTCAGGCACTGCTGCGGTTGATTAGCAGTACCAGGGTCACACTATATTGCTGGCGTTCCTTGCCTTGAGCACCTTCCAGCGGTCCATAAGGAATTTTGTGGCGCCGAAGATACTCGAGCAATTTCCCCCATCACGAACTCCATGACCATCTCTGATATTTTCGCCTCGATGTTGCTCCAGAGAAGATCCAGGGATTGGCATCGGTTAATGCTACTAGAAGATGGTCCTTCACTACTTCGCTTATTGGACTGTTATCCGTTGAGCCTTCTGAAGTAGAGGCTTCCCCGACTATGGTTGGTCTTGAGAGCTTTTTCCTTTTTGGTGATTAGGTAGGCATTGAGTTATCTTCCCGAGATATCTCCCTTTTAGTGGGGGAGGTTACCACTCCTGCTGTCGTCGCGTTCTGAAACGCTTTTCACTCCTCAAAGACTGCTTGAAATTTTGCTTTGTTGGTTTTGTCCTTCTCCGTGATGGTACGGCGGCCTCATTCTCTGCAATTCTGCCGAGAACGAAAAAGGCGCTATTTGACTTTCTCTTGCGGATGGACTCTCGTGATCTCTGTGTCTCAGATGTGCCATTGTCGCAGTGGCTGGTGACTCCTGTCACGCCTGTGGTTAAGCTGCATGACTTTGAAGTACTGTGGATGGTACTCGCAGAGCTGGCGATTGCCCCACTTGGAGCAAGCGGAGACACCCCCGATTGATAAATTGAGGAGGTTTTTAACAAAGGCCAGGTTAGGAGTACATTCATTAGGTTATTAACCAGGAAAGAACGTCGCCGAACATGTTTTTATGATCTTGAGCCCATATCCATCGACTGAGTCCGCAAGAATTGTGTAACATTTTCCCAGAGGATCTGCGATCACTGATCACACTGATTTTCCAAACTTCCAAACGAACATTCCCCGATACCTGGGGTCTCTTTAGAGATGCACGTTCTTCCTTCGAATTTTATCGCTATTACTATATTCTGCCGCCCAGCGAATTTTCCCATCCAGATTAGACAGTTGCATACTACAATCAAAGACTTATTTAAATAGAACAACACGACGGTGGAACAATTCTCCGCAGTAATTATATTCGAACTCGTAACAATATCCTTGAGTAAAAACTTTGTTCATCGATTCTTAAGCTTAGCTTTTTTATTTTACTTAAAAATTTCCAGATTCTTAACTTCCAGATCAACTCATCACCTTCTAGTTTAACGACATCAAACCCAAAAACCCTCCATTTTTGATAACATCTCTATCTCCAAACATTATTTTTTTTCCAAGCAAATATTAATTTCCACAAGCCATTAATGGTAATCGCATGTATCGTGCCGGCTTACGGCAACCTGCTCACCTCAATCGGTTGATTCTTAAGTTTTCCTTATATGGCCGAAATGCATTCTTAATCACTCGCTGTTAGTTTCGTTTGGACTAAACTTGTTTTATATATCGCAATTTTAATTGCACATCAAAGAATAACCATAATTCGTGATTTTTATATGAGGGAGACACTTTTGTGTGTTGTTGATAAATTGCAATCTCGGGAATTTAATTTGCAGTTGGGAAAATTGCAATCTTGACCTTTTATAGAATAAAATAAATGGAACGATGGCTTAGAGTTAGTTGGTCTGGGAATAGTTTGATAAAAAACCATATGGTGATTACTGTTTACACTATTTAAGTTGTTGTTTTATTTTTTGATAGGAGGTAATTTGGGATTGTATATCACTTGTTTTAAATGGTCATTTTAGGCTGGATAGTATTGTGAGAGAATTTCCCTTTCGTTGCTTTTTCCACTTGTTTATTGAGTCTTCAGTAGATTCTTCCTTTTATACCAGATTTTTGTTTTACTGCATTGAATTTGTTTCTTCTTAAATGACTCCTCTGTCAGGGCATGAACCCTTTGAAAGTCTCTTCTTCCAGCCGTTTCTATCTAGAAAAAACTTTCTCCAGTTAGCTATAAGTAGTTTTCAAATGTCTTCTACCACGTCATCCAAACACCTAGCCCATAGTCTTCCTAGGCTTTCTGGTGAAGTAGATGATCCACTGAGTAATCCGGTCGCAACTTGGCCTTATTGTAGCCTTAGTATGAGCCCCTACACTTAAGATTTGTTGGCCAAATAGTTCGGTTTATCTAAAGGTCCGTCACACCCTTGTTTCAAGCGTGCAGGTAGTTGAATATTATTTCGCAACGTTGCGAGTTGGGCCAGTAATAAAACGGCTGCAGTTGGCGCTAGTTTTCGGTTTATTTCATCAGAGTCCGATTGTCAAGGCCTTTTGCGTCCGGACGTTGAAAACAAACTTTTAAGCCAAACGGTATCTCTGATTGTCGCTTGGGTAGAATCCTTTTGTTAGCACTGGCATTTAGTCATATGCTGCTGCAGGCGCTTTGACATTGTAGCTTCTGTTTCATCTGTCATTTAGCAGCTCTAGGAGTTCATCTACAACAAGCTCCTTTAATCCCTCATGGGAAATAGGACGGAAACAGTTGCTCTCCAGCGGACTCTGTTTTGCGCGACAGCTCTCAGCTCCGACCAGGATCTCCTAGTTGTTGCGGCTTCTTCTAGTAGGGTTCTCCTCCACGTTGTTCTAGGTCTTCCCACGCGACGGGATCCTTGCGGATTCCAGTCTAGGGCCTGTTTGGCTAAATTTTTGTCTTCGTGTCGCAAAGTGTGGCCAACCCAATTCCATTTCCTTCGCCTGATTTGGTCGTCTATCCTTTCTTGGCCGGCACGTCGCCATAGCTCCCCCCTAAAAGCCTCACGTAATTAATGGACGATCCCTGAAGAGCTCTAGTTCGTTATACGAATTTCCACTTCTAGCATTTTTGAAATATTGCTCCCGTTACCTTGGTCCAATATATTCTAATTAAATCCTTCATGGCTGATTAAAACATAAAAAGTACTTACTGCACAATTTTTAAACTTTGCGATATAGTCCAATATTTTTTCATCCTCGTTCACTTAATTGAAAAAACTTCAACGTTAATTTATAACTTCAAAAATAACTTTTAATTCTCTTCAAACCAAACAACAAAACCTCAAAACCTGTTAAATGTTTCGAAACATTTCATGACAGTTTATTCTTCATTCATTCCACAAAAACGTTTCCATTTCCAACATGAACCCTCCCAGTTAAACAAAATGTCACACCAACACACGTAAAATATCACAAATTCACGCGAATTTTCAATAAATTTTTAATTATTCATTTACCGGCTTGGAAATGAATGACTACCCAGTAGGAAATGTAAGCATTACCGAATCGATTGAGTAGTGTCGATTTGTAATGTCAATAGGTTACATTACCAATTACAGAATCGATTACTTTTACACGTAGATGTCCTAGGGTGGTAAGTACACTTACCAGACATTACATTTGTAAAAGGTACCTTCAGCACGTTCTGACATGTTTCATTCTCGCCCGACTAAAGTGTAGTTATTACCTATTCGCTTCTTAGTTATTACAAATAGAAGAACTTACTTTATTTGATTTTTCATGCATGAATTCTCTGATTACCCCATAAGCGCTTGCACTATTTCCTACTGGGTAATTTCACTCGCACACATTTGAAAATTTCATATACATATACGATTATCAACCGCACATTATCGCAGAAAAAAATCATTTCCAACAAAGTGGTTCTTTTGGCTTGTTCATCCACTTCCAGTATACCCCGCCATCTTGTTGAATACCAGAGAAGGAAAGTCGTCGTCGACACACCAAGAACGCAGCGAGATAAAAAAAAATCGTCCAGTCAATATACACGGTCTCGAGAGTTTACCTATAATAAATTAAAACTGTAACAATTTCCAGGGAAAAACTATCGCTAAAACTCTAGTTTCATTTCGTGCGTGTTCAATTGCGGTGTGTGTTAACAAATTTTGTGCAGCCCCACAGAATCAAAAAATCGCAAAACATTTTCCCACTCGTTTCTTTCTTTTATATTATAACAAAAGTTGAAAAGTTTTTTTTCCCTGTCCACGGGCGATTTGGGAGAACTGTGTGTGCGAACGGGAACTACTACAACGTTAATCACAAAAATTAAGGCGAGGCCCGTGCTTTAGCAGCGAAACGATTACGGTTTCGCTTCGAATTTCCTCGATAAAAAATCATTTTAATTTTGAATAATATATAGAAAACTCCTCGGTACCGTTTCTAGTCCGCCCCTGCATTTTCAGTGCCCTTTTAAGTGATTTTGTTTAGAAAAAATATTTTTCTTAAATTTTGTGTTCAATAAAATCATTGTGATTAATTAGATTGCGGGTGGTGCTCTTTAAAAAAGAAAAAAGAAATTACTTCACCAAGAAGTAACAAAAAAAAGTGCTAAATCGTCGCCGCTAAGTTTCTAGCTAAATTTCTATCCTCATCCACCTGTCAAAATGACGACCAACATTCCACAAGGAACACTCCTGGACGTTCTTAAGAAAAAAATGCGTCAAACGAAAGAGGAAATGGAGAAGTACAAAGATGAATGCGAGGAATATCATAAAAGGCTGCAAGTCGAAATTATGAGGCGTGAAGAAGTGAGTTTAATTCAGTTCTTTCTTTTTTTGGTAGTCTTAAAACGGAATGATTTCATGAAACACAGAGACTGGCCAACGTTTCTTCTATAAGTGCGATGCGAGGTTTCTGTAAGGTCTTTAACTTCTTCTCTACTATATAGACGGCGACGGTTAATGAGGGGGAAATTGAGCTCAAGACCTTGTCCATCTTTATTTACATTTTCCTAGTTAATTTTTCCACAAAGTGAACAGCCGTGTGTGCCTTGATTTAAACGCAATCACTCCTCTACCTTGACCATTGTTCTTCGTGGCATTCTTAGTATATTTCAATAAATGTCTTATCAGCAAATTTATATGTGAATTAATAATAAAAAAAATGAACAATCCAAAAGAATGCAATTCTAGATCGATGCACACTTAAACTGCATTTTACTCCTTTACTACATATTTTCCACCATGTAACTGTGTATATGCATTTTGTTGTTTAGTCTTGATAACTCCAACGTTTCGAGCGAGGGTGAAAAGTTATCCGCGAAGAAGTGTCTGTCATTCACAAATGAAGAAAATTCCCTTATCGTAATTTCTCGTCTCTTTCTAGAAAAGTACTCGAAAGAAGCTAGCAACCACCTTGAATGCGGCTCGTTAGTGTTAACCACCCGCTACAGAAAGTTGACTCTCCTCGCGCGTATCACTTTACTTACTTGTACCTTTTGTATTAAGCGGCGGGGCTGCAGGGCAGTTGAACGACGACTATCGGAGGTGGTTTGCCTTTGATATTGGTGTTGCCAGGAAATCGGAATTCGATTTTTTTTATTTTGACTTTTTTTGTGTGTATTTTGTTATTTTGGGAGAGAAATTTATGTTGATATGCATATTAGATATTTAAAAAAATAATCATTCTGATTAAAAGTAGAAAAAAATGCTATTTTAGTGGAATATGTTTGTAAAATATACAGTGGAAGTTAGCCCCGATGGTTGTGTCACCGGCACAGTTGGCTATGACCCCCACCAGATACCTAATCTGTCATGCTCTATTCTATATCGTTCAAATCAAGTTTCTTCTTTTTTGGTTAAGCCCTACATAGGTCGGAGGGCTCGGTAGCCTAGGGAGTTAGGGGCCTCTGTAGCCTAGGGAGTAAGGCGTCTGGATATCATCCCATAGGTCCCGGGTTCGAATCTCGACAGACTCCAAGGTTCGCCTCTCCACTTTCCCACATAATGACTTCTTTCCCCTTTACATTCCTGATTCCTTCTCTCATAGCCTTCATATAGAGAATATTCCATACATTTAATTTCTCCGCGCCAGAAAATATGATGATCCGTGTATTTTAAACGTTTTTCCAGTCACCAATCTGTTTGTGTCTTTAAAGTTTTCGTTGAGGCCATGTGAACGTCACCTGCATGCCACGGCCTGTCAGGCGGATACCTGAAGTTCTTATCCCTCAGTTAGACTGAGTATTGTGTGGCTTTCATCGGGCCGTGCCTGCCGATCAGGCCTGCCGGCGGCCTGTAAATGAATGGGGTTTTTAATGGCGATTTTTTTTTTTTTAATTTAGCCCTGTTTTCTAGCAATTTTACACTGTTTCGAGAAGAAAAAAGGTTACGTTATATTTGCCGAAACCCCCTCTCCTACACTTGGGATTAGATGAGATTCGCCTCAATCGCCTCCCCCCTAAACGCCTCTCGTAATTGATAGATGGTCCCTTACTTCTCTGATTACCGTTTCGCCAAAAGAGAAGATACAAATCCGTTTGTTTTTGTAGGCCCTTCTCATTAGTGCATGCCAGTGTGGCGTTACATATGTCCAGTACATGGCTTTCAGTTGTAGTACCGCGAGGACCACATAAATTTGCGCGACGTGCTCATCAGAATATAGCCGGCTCTACACGCTGCTATGAACACGCTACAACTCTGGGCGCTTGATGATAGGACGTATCATATGGTCGTTCTACGATTGTCCAATCTCAAGAGTCCAACGTTCGTGTTTGGACATGTTCGGGCTGTTGTCGGAGTTGACTCAATCGTTGAAAGCCAACATTGGAATGAAACGTTCACCGCATGATGTAGAGCCGGCTTACCCATGTGATAGTTTCAGTTGAGTTTGGTATCTAGCGTCACTCCAACGTGTTTAGCGTCACTCCAATGTGTTTAGTGGACGGGCCATAAGAGGAAAGCGTGTTTTTTATTGTAAACGACACCGCTCGGAGGATCGTCGCCCGCAGCTGCTTGCGACATTGCTTACCCATCGCTCCTGTATAAGAGCCACGTCCACAGATTGGGTGGTCAGTACCCTACAAAGGATCGCCGTGGTAGCCTTTTGTGTTGCAGATAAAACTAGACAATTCGCATCCTTGGACGTTTCTTTTTTCAAGTCAATTTTCTTGACCTTGATCCGGCCGAAACTGTAGAACAGGGATATGTCCTGGTCTTATAGGCGACGTTAACGACCTCTCGTCAATTTGACCGTTTTGGTGAACTTTCTCGCTCATTACATGCAAAAAGTTCATCTCGATCGGATGGTTTTGGAACGCGATTCTGCGAAGCAACAGTTACGGTTCCCCCAACATCGTTGCCACCTCGATTTGAAGTGGGACATTGTACTGGCTCAAAGGAAAAAAGAGGCACTTGTTACAAATTCAGTTTATAATCATGCCCTATCCTACACTAGCTATCTTCGATTAGATACATTCGGTCATTGCCATTTATATTAAACGTTTTGACAGCGAATGTTCGTTATTGACTGGTCCAGCGTTCTTTTATAACTCAATGCTAGAGTGTATAGACACGACCGACAGTTTCCTTTCTTCTTTCCGGAAGAAGGGGATTTTCGGTATAAGATTATTCTTTTCAAAATCCCACGATATTCTGCCCCACCCTGTAGAACAAAACGATTTTATCTTACTACTATTATGACCTAATCTTGTTACTATAATGAATTGTCTATGAAAGAGCCGGTTTCAACATAGAAAGAAGACAATGCAAGATCAAGATTTACGGAAAAACAACAGGTCAACTTCTGTTAAAACCCGCTTTTATCTTTGATTTGAAAAGGTCAAAGTTGATTCACATATTTCACACGTTAAATAAATCCAAAATTTCATAAGAAAATTTAAATATTCCAACGAAAGCCGGAAAGTTAACGGCTACTCAATTATACTTTCATGCTATCATTCACACCAACAGCACATCATTCTCACTCATGAAATGGTCTCTGACATCAAATAATAGAGAAATTCACATGTGTCTGAACTTGAGGCTCAATTAAACAAATTTCTCGGGTCATACGTAAGACCAGAAGAAGCACAGAAATAGAGTATCGCCGTTTTATGTGGGCATTTCGAAGTGGCGCACAGACTTAACAGCCGCATGCATGTCATACTCGACTCATTTGAAGAGTTTCTAAGATACATACAATAAGAAGCTTATCAAGTGTGGTGTTCATTACGTAAACATCGCGCTATCGTCATATCACATCATATAAGAAAATCCGCGCGCTATAAAAAGGAAAATGTTATGATCGACTGTGATTGTTGTCCATTGATGAGGCGTTTCAATGGCGCTTTCAATATATAAGTAATGTTCTTTGGGACATGACACAAAATATTTTTCTTTTTTTTGTCGTTCACCATTTCGATATGTACTCGATATGCTCTCTTCCCCAGCTGTAAAAATATTTATGTTGTGTGTACATATGCTTGACGGATTTCATTGGGCTGTATGGATGTGTATGGCGCGCGGCTGTGGTGCTATGTCCGACAGACGAGAGACAGTTTCATCCAATTTTATCAGATGGTGACGTAATGTTAATGAAATTCTTGACTATATTGAGGCATATTCTATGGAGTTAAGGTTCTATTCGTTTCGTTGTACTTTTTATGCTATTTTCATTCTGCATGGTGAAATTATAATTTGGGTTAAGCGGAAAAGTGGTTTTCGTCGTTTCTTTTGTCAATGGATCCCCCCGGTGTATCTAGGCTTATTTAAGCAAGGTGGTAAGGAAATTGATAGGTAGACTTTGTTGACGGGGGCAGGGGGGAAGTATTATTAGTCCACGTAAACAAATTCAGACATGCGCTCAACTTTTCGTTTTATATGTTATTATGAAACGTCCGAGATTGATTGATGAATGGTTTCATTTCTTTCTGGAAATAGTTGGATCGTTGTTAAGGAAAAACGTTTCTTTTTGTAATTATATTTCACGCTTCCGGCTGAGTCTTTCTCATCAATTTTGGTATCATTCATAATATCATGCCATAAACCGGTAAATTTTAGGATGTAAATATTAACAATCTTGCAGGTAACAGCCCAATTCACCACCTGTTTGAAGTATCTTTCGTAATATTACTAGATCCGATAAACTAAGACCAGGGCTGCACTGAGAATGAATTTAGGACCAGGAAAATCAAAAATTCCTGCACATATTGCGCGAACCAAAAAATATATCGTTTTCGTTGAGGGGTGAATCGAAGCGTATTAACGAAAAAATTTCATAAAATTCGGTTGAGCCGTTTTTTGTTTGTTTAAACGACGTATGTACCTCAACGATATCGCGCGAACCAAAAATGATGTCAACGTCGTCAATTGTCAACAAAATCTTGAAAAGCCGTGCAAAAATTACGTTACCCTTTACCAACATCATTTCCATAAACTTTGCATGAGACGAAAGGAGCCGTAGCCACAATCAAGCGGACGGAACGTCAAAAATAACAAAGAAAAAACGTGCGGAGCGGACGGAACGGATTGGTTCTGTTTGAGCCTTTATTTTCATCTGAAGGTCTCCTTTCACACACAGGTCGACGGCAGGTCGTGGCCTGAAAGTTTTCGCCTTGAGGCCAATGATCACCACACACTTACCGGCCAAAAACTGGATGGGGCCTGCAGTCCAAGAACATTGATAAATTTTTTTATGTGTATGGGCATTTATCGTTAGCTTTTGCCTGAAGATTTGAACTTCTATCCAGTATCAAGCCGTGAATTTACGGTACGATCTCACGATGTATCCACTCGGAACTGAAAGTAAAGCGGGAACTAGGCGAGAAAACTATCCATACTCGCGTTCGCGCTTGTTCACGGGTGTTCACGGCGCGAGTCTGGAACCGCCTTAAGGCACAAACAGATTGATGCGAAGGCGGTGACGGTGGCCGCCTGCGAGAGAATTTCCCATACATTTAATTTCTCCGCGCTGCCTGTTCATTGTGTTAGCAAGTATGGTGGTTCCTGTATTTCAAACTTCAACCAGTCACCGTCGTCGCGCCAATCTCTTTATGCCTTTAAAGTTTTCGTTGAGGGCATGAACATTTTTACACTTGAATTAACAACTTGCTGTCGGATACCTGAAGTCCTATCTCTCAGTTACACTGAGTATTATGTGGCCTTCATCGGGCCGTGCCTGCCGACCTGGCCTGCCGGCGGCCTGTTAGTGAATGGGGGTCTTTGGTGGAGAGACATTTTTTACTTAATTTAACCCAGTTTTATAGCAATTTTACACTCTTTCTTGAGGACAAAAAAAATTACGCTATATTTATCGAAACCCCCTCTCACAAACTTGCACTTGAATTAACAACCTGCTGTCATCTCCGCCGGTAGCTGAATCATGACTTCCGCTGATGTAGGGAATCATGACGTCACCTGCATGCCACGGCCCGTCAGGCAGATACCTGAATTCCTAATCCCCTAGTCAGGCTGAGTAATGGTGTGGCATTCATCGGGGCGTGTCGGCGGAGCTAAGGCCAAGGCCTGCCGGCGGCCTGTTAGTGAATGGAATGGAAACATGTTTTATTTAATTTAACCCAGTTTTATATCAATTTTACATTGCCTCTTGAGGAAAAAATTTTCGTGATATTTGCTGACACCCCCTCTCTCCTACATAAGATTGGATGAGATTCGGCTCGACCCAATACGCCATAAATTTTAAGAAAATTTTAAATAGAAAAAAATTTATAAAAGATTGATTTTTTTTCTATTGGAAATTAATTATTAAAATTATTTAAATGTAACATTTTCGATTTAACATTTGGTACGTCCCACCGGGAAATTCCCGGTAGCTTGTTAGGCCAGACCAGCTCTGACTAAGACCCAATAAAGCCACCAAACTGGCAACTCTTCGTCTATACACAATATTCTCCCACAACATTATTATTTTTTTGTTTTTCCTCAATAATCGGAGCTCTATGCAACCGCATCTTTTTCTGCTTTCTTATTTGTTTCTTTTTTTTTGTTGCCTTTCCTTTTAGCCGCTGCCGCCGCCATCTCTCGCAGTCCGGTTTTTCGCGGTTAAAGCATGGCTAAATTTGTTACATGGGCACGTTGTTATATTGCATTTGGAATATCATGGCAGAAAAAGTATGGTCTATGGTGGTTAACTTGTAGACAATCTATACAAAACGTTATGTAGATATATCTAGCTAGCTAGAAACAGTTGTACACTGGCCTCTGCCACTGCATTCCATTCGTGATACTCGCGCGCGCACTTCACGTTGCCGTGGGTGATGATAGAAAGAGAGACAGATATGAACGTTTCATGTACATATAGAAATGCGATATGTATAGTTAAGAAGAGATCGAAGCTACTTAAGGTTATTCCAAATATGGTTAAATTGAAAAATTAATAGAAAACAAAATCAAATAAACATATAATAATGAAGTGTTATCTCTCTGCCTTTTTGTTATGCATGAATGAATTCAGATTTTCTTTTCGTTTTTCTTGGTAAAATAATTCAAAGATTTGCCGACAGTATTTAGAAAAAAATATGTTATGTTTATATTGCCTATGCAAATGTTTTGATGAGATATTTTATGGTAATCGTTTTTTTAGAATATTTTTCCGTTTATTATTACATAGTACAAAATTATCAGTTAATTGGGCAGATCATATTTTTATATTTAGCCTATAGAAAAGCGATTGTCCATGTTAAAAGATATTTTAGTTGACGGCAATTTGATTTTTGATAATCTCGTTAATTTTATTTAATTTAATCTTATGTTTATTTCATGATTAAGCATATTTAGATGCTGAAATGTGTGCTCATCTTCATTAGTATCACAATCTGTTATTGGTCTTAGCTTTATGTAGCATTATCTCGTCAAAAATTGTCAACCTCCTTTACATTTTTTTCGACACTCTTTACAATACTTTCCTCGCTTTTCTTTTGCCATATCCTCTAAGTATACAATAAGCGAGGAAGTAAACTCCTGTCCTACCATCGAATTAACGCAACTACTGTCAACTTACTATTGACGGGGGTTATTGACATGTTGTTTCATTTAATGTGCCCTTAGAAAAAGCAGCAAGAGATGCATCGATAAACACATCACGGTGTATCTTTGATAGGTCAGTTCAAATATTAGCCTTCGTTGACGATATTGCTATCCTTGGAAGATCATTTGAGAGCATAAAGGAGTCCTTGGTAGGAAGATTTGAAATGAAAATCCTTCGTTCAACCTGCAAAGGCATTTGAAGGAGAAGATACAACTCAAAGTTGTGTGAAATCAGTAACTGATCAAAATAAACAGAATACGATGAATTGGTCATGCTCAACGAGGTGCGGAACGGAACCCGATTAAATAGAGCTGGGGAAAGTACCGCCAGGAAAACGAAGAATAGGTCGGCCTAAGAAAAGATATATAGAGGACGACGAGGATGACTTGAGACAGTTGGGAATAAGAAACTGGAAAGTCGGGCCCGAGATCGAGGATCATGGAGGCGAACGCTGGATGAAGCCAAGGATAAAGCTGGTTCTACATGATGCGGTGAACGTTTGATTCGAATGTGGGCTTCCAACGATTGATTCAACACCTACAACAGCCCGAACGTCTCCAAACACGAACGTTGGACATTGGACACTCGTAGTTCGAGCATCGGCCATATGATGCGTCCTAACATCAAGTCTCCAGCATTGGAGGGCTTTCATACTATCGTGTAGAGCCGGCTTAACAATAGGCTGTGGAGCTCCTGATGATGATGTTGGCGTGGTGTCGTTGTCAGTTCTTTCACTTTTCTTCCTAGTATCTTTCTGGCTAAATCTTGCTGTCCGACATTGCACGCAGTCTTGAAACTATCGACAGTTAAAATAGGCATTACCACTGAGCGTCTTTCACAAAAAAAGTCTGGGGCTTAGATAATTGCACAGGGCTCGTAAATCTACTTCATCAGAATAGTCGGACAAAAATATACGCTCATTGTGAATTGGAAGATGGGCTGACGGTGTACAGAGCACGAATCCAACATGGGCCCTCTCCTGTGGATCGCAATGTATAATGATGTGTTACAGCGCTGCACCCCTCAAAAGGAGTAGTTCTGATCGGGTTCGCAGATGACATCGGGTAGTGCTTGTAGGACGAATTGTGAACGAACGAAGTGATCTAGGAGATTATAGCGTGGAAAGCGCTGGCTTGACACTTACTGAACAAAAAATTGAAGCTGTGCTGATCAGCAAACTGAGAAAACCAGTGCCCGTAAGTATCAAGGTATGGAAACATTCACTCACAGCCCACCCTAAGATAACTGGAAGTGATAATCGACCGGAGGCTAATTATTAAAGCACACTTTGAGGTCATGGCGGATAAGGCTTCCGCTGTTTGCTCAGCATAATTTGGTGGCGTCGTAGGCCGATCCATCGAATCCTGATGGCGAGGATGTTTAACTCAGTCTCGCTATACGCAGTGCCAGTGTGGGCAGCAGCGTTGAACAGGACGGCTAACAGCAGAAAATTGAGTTTCGCATACAGACTAAGCGCCCTACAGGACTATGCCCAACGATACGGCGTGCGTGATGCCATTAACATACTGGCGAAAAAAGTCGCTCGTCTCTATGATCCAGAATAGGGGAGCCGAAGACAGTGTGGCGGCAGATGGCGCACTTCGAGTTCGCAACGAAATGGCAAAGGAACTGGTGAACCCACAGATTAATCCCAAAAGTGCTAGGGATGGGTTACAAGGGAGCATGCGCAAACGAGTTGAGAGGGGAAAACTAAGCTAGGTTTCGGCCTCTGTACTGAAAGTCGTGATTCGGCTGAAATGTCACTTTCTTGAATTCAAACGACTTGTCGTGTCGTGGAGACTCGACTTTCAGCAGAGGAGCCAATAAGTTGCACACAAAACTAAGCATACTACTAGGGCTCAGGCATATTGTACGAGATTTGTAAGAAAGAATGTTAACTAGAATCTTCAATGGTAGACCATCCGTTAAAAGAAGCATGGGATGATCGAATATACTTAGATTGAGAACGTGCTAGAAGATATACGAAAACCTCGTATGACAAACTGGAGTGCGGGAAAGACCCAGAGACGAATGGACGAGCAAACTTCAAAAGGTCCGAGTCCTACAAGGACTTTAGCGCCATTTAAGAAGAAGAAATCACGGCAACAGTCAAATAATGTGCTATGAACGATGCGAAATATAAAGGAGCTCAGATAAAGCAGCTTCGGCTTATAGCCTCGACACACTGCATTTATGACGAAAATTCATCATTTATTACGAATATGAACGTCATTAATTAGGTAGGTGGACAACAAGGTACCAAGAAAATAATTTTTTTTTATTTTTCATTCTCTAACATTTTTCACTTACTATCAACTTGTTACAACTGACAAAATATCTATAAAGACATTCGTCATAAATGACAAATTTTCGTTATATTTTAATTGTCATGTATCGAGGCAATTAAAGACAACCTGTGACATAGTGATGTACTTTCGTGGTGGGATTTGAGACTCTCATTGTCCAGGGAAAAGAGATTTTGAGATTCCCAATTGTTTTGGCGCACGCCATACTATTGGCTTATGGGTGCAGCAAGGCGGAACGGGTTCCAGCTAGTATTTTATAACATTTTTGGCACGTTTTTATTACAAACTTGAAACTTCCCAAGCTCATTACTGAATAAATTTTCTGCATGCATAAGCAGAGAAGGAAAATATTGAAATATAAAATTCGTTTCATCAGTGTGCTTCGTAGACAATATTTAGGAATCAAGAATTTATTTTCTCGATGCAGACTTTTTTTTACTGAACTTCTAGTAATGTTATCTAAATACCTCCAATAACCAAAAAAAAACTTTCCAAATTTTATTTTCCCACTTGTTTTATCTGAATGAAATTGGTCAGTCCCAAGCCCCGTAAAAACGCCAACCACACCAAAATATTCCCCAAAAAAAAAAAAACTCCACAACAAAACCCACACGTGATTCGACTTCCTCCACTTCCGGATATAAGTGATATATAGACAATGATTAACGTCCAATGTCATGGTTTACAGAGCGTCATTATTCAAGGGCCGCTATTTTGATATTTTATTTTTATCGTAAATGGTCCAAGTTGGTCATATTGTTGGAACAATTGACGTACACTCTTTTTCCTCTATGTTATGTTGCCGCGCGACTAAAGTCCATCAGGTATATCTCAATGAAAAGCCATCTTCAGTGAATTTATAAGTAGTACAACGACTACGAACAACAACAGCAGAATCCCCCCGGAGTATTACAGCAACAGCAGCAATATAAAGCCAGCGACGAGCTTGAATTGCATTTAGACGATTTAATGAACTGGAACCAATAATTGTAGCCATTCCAAAAGGTGGTTTTCACAAACTAAAAAAAAATCGGAACAAAAAAGGGGAAATAAGGTCCAAAGAATGCTGCATTGTCGAAATTATTTTCGAAATGAAATTAGGATGGGCGAAGTTAGAGTTGCTTTTTTTTCATTGTTTTTATTTCAGGCTTTTTTGTAGGGAAATTCGTGATGTTGGCCAGTTTTTACTATATTTTTTTTTTAAATTTAAGCTTAAAGTCATTTGAATTGTTAATGTGCACACTATTGTTCTTATGGAATCACATGATCATACATAGGATCCACACCTGTGTATGTTTAAATTGCAGCGAAACTGCGCGCGCAGCTTACTTAGTTAATTGGAAATCTGTGCTTATTGTTGCTCAGATACTGTAGCACAGCGCGAAGGAAGCTGCTTTAGAGTCAATTTGATTTAGTTCGATTAGATCTTTTCCCAAATTATAATTTTGTGTAGAATGAAGAATAATAGTGTGCATATATTAAAAATGAATTTCTTTAATGTAAATAAAACAAAAAAGAAACAAAACACAATTTTATTTTCATAGTGAAGAGTTTTTTTCTATTTCGGTTTTTTTTTCTATTTCCTTTTTCCAAAAACTAGGCCGAATCTGAAGTAGCTGCCTTGAATCGTCGTATCCAATTGCTCGAAGAAGACTTGGAACGTTCTGAGGAACGTTTGGCAACAGCCACAGCAAAACTTTCAGAAGCATCTCAAGCTGCTGATGAAAGTGAACGGTAAGTGCTCCTTCATATCGAATTTGAATGAAGGATTTCATATGTTTTATTGCTATATACCCGGGTCAAAACATGATTAGACAAAAAAAGAAATTAGGTCTTATTATTATTATTATTATTGAAAACACAAAAAAGTTACAATTCTTATATTATCTACCATGCCTCTCTCGGGTATCATCTCTTAGGATACGAAAAGCTCTAGAGAATCGAACTAATATGGAAGATGACAGAGTAGCTATTCTGGAAGCACAGTTAGCACAGGCCAAACTAATCGCAGAGGAAGCTGATAAAAAATACGAAGAGGTATAACTACTCCCACAATTTTATCCTCATATATATTTTGTACGATGTGCAATATATATACTCTTCAAGTGTAGGAGAATAGTGTTTGCTATCCAGCAAATACTATTCGTATTAGGGAATTAGGGATTTTAGGACTATTTAGGTCGCTTTCAATTTCTAGCTTTACAGGTCATCCCTGCCGTCCCCGGATCTTCAACAGAACATCTTCTAGTCTAGATTTAACATACATAAATACATCAAAAACATCAATCATCATAGTTTCTATCAAAAAAATCTAAAATGAATTTTTTTTCCTTTCGTTATTATGCAAAAAAAACAAACAAAATTTGGGGTGTTCCGAATACATGTTATTATAACACAACGATCAAAATAACAACCAAACGCACAGTGCCCGCAAGGTTCTCGAGAATCGCTCCCTTGCCGATGAAGAACGTATGGACGCTCTTGAAAATCAATTGAAGGAAGCACGTTTCCTCGCTGAAGAAGCTGACAAAAAATACGATGAGGTGCAACTCTCACATATTACTTGATTTTTATAAATGTTATTTTGTTTTGTTTGTTTTCATTACACCAAAAACACATATATTAAAAAAAAATGAAAAAAGAAAAGAAAGAAACTAATATTAAATTAAAATTTTTTTTCTAATATAATATCAAAAAAAATCAAATCTCGAAACAGAAGAGAGAGACAATGATACTACTAGAATCCTTCTTGATCATGAAACGAATGAGAACTTTAAAACTCATAATAATTTTTTGATTTTTTAATATGAAAAAATAATTAAAAAAAGCGTTTTGAGGATAATAACCGGGGAAGAAAAAGTAAAAAAAAAAGAAACCAACGTGTGTGTTTTAGGAAGAAAGACGTTTTTTTTTTGTATGTTCATCACTAAAAGAAAAATTATATATATATTTTTTTTAATTATTATTATTATATTATTTAATTGTATTATAAATACTCGAGCAAAGTTGGAATCAATCAATTGTATACAATTGTCATGTAACAAAATTATGTAAAAAAAAAGAAATAGGTTCTTGATTCCTAGATTATTATAAATGTAAACAATTTATTTAATTCTGTATTTTGATCACAATTTTTTTTTTGTTTATATATAGTGAATAGAGTTTTCGGTTTTATTTTCTAAAAGAAATATTTGATTTTAATAAATGTCTGACATTGCACTCAAGCTAAAAAAACGGTGGTTATTATTTCATATATGTTTTTTTAAAAGGAGATTGTAGATGAGATGATTTTGTTTATTTTCTGCTGCTGTGATTTCATCGGGGCTTTATTTTTTTTAAAGGAAATGGAACAGGAAATTTAATTCTTCTAAGAGCTGATTTGGTTTCTCTACTATATACAGGCTTTTTCAAGTATATCAAAATTTTACCTGTCTCGACGTTTTTTTAATTCCACTTTTCTTGGGTGTGAAATCATTGTTGCGGATGATTTCCATGTTTAAAAATCAAATTGGCTTATTTCCTCAAATGATACCAATGATCTGGTGCTGAGTTCTTTAGGCATTAATTACCTACAACTACTTTAGGCATTAATAGCCTACCTACAATTAAGGTTTCTGATGCCCCACGCCAAGGAAGGAGCCTATATCCTTGACCTATTTCTTACTTCCACGCTACACGATATTCTTCGATGTTGACTCTCTTCTGAGCAACTCGGATGACTGCATAGTAAGCAGTGTTGTCAACTCTTTCCTCAAGAGAACATTAGATTTGGTTTTGAAAACCACCAGAAAACCACTAAAATATTTTCCTTCTCGCCAAAAGTAACTAGATATTCCACTTAATATTTGAAAGTCCTGTTTAAGCGGAAATAATCAAACTAATTCAAAAAAAAAAATTACCAATATTTTAATAATACATAGAATCAGCATTATTGCTTTGGCCAATAATCCTTGCCATCGGGATTCACCATTTTCAGAAGGAGTAACACTCCAACAAGCCTATCTACCGCTAACCCTGACGGTTTCCTCTAAACTCATACAACATACAAGAGTTTGAATGTGAGGTTCATCACCACCTCCTTATGCATACGTAGACTTCCTTGAGCCTATCATATCTTTTTCGAACTAATCTTTCTATTCGGCATTGCTCCATGACGTGAACGATGATATTAGAAAGGGTGACACCTGAGTTTAGACTATCCACATATTCTTGATCATGATCATGCTGTTAAAGTCTTCAGCATCGACGTTCGAATGTGGAAAAATTAGTAAGGAATTAGCAAAATAGACCGGCAAATTACTCAAATCGAGATACTCCTGGTGCGTCTTTAAATTGCATAAGTTCACACAAAAATTTATTGGTATTTTTAGTTTCATTCTACTTCAGAAGATGCATTTGACGCCATTGTTCTCACCTTTGGCAATAAACTTTTGGTTTTTGTTTAAGTGAATCCTAAGGTCAGTAGTATTTGATGTCAAGGTTTAGTGCATGGCAACACTAATTTTGTGTACGTTGTATACTTTCCTCTTACCACCAGAAAATCCCACTAAATACGTTTTTTACCCACTAAAGGCAAGTCTAAACTACCAGTTCTAGTGGTAAAACCACTAAGATGGCAACGCTGATAGTGAGGGCTTATTTCGAATGTGCATAGTCGGCCCTAATCAATGCAGATCCTAAGTGAACTGTCGGGCATTATTGTATTTGGCTTATTCGCTTCTTTGAAGCCATTGACTGGGAACTATGTTTCGGCAGTGCTTATGTCAACTCTGTCGCTCTCTGTATAACCAAAATTATACAGACGCGAATGCGTTTATTCATTTGACACTCGACCAAGTCTTTAAAAGCCTCTATGGAATAGATGGTTTAATAGAGAGTTTATGAATGTGATAAAAGCAGAGGAAGTACAGACGAATTTTACCTCTTCTACTACACATTCTTTCATTTATAAAGTGGAGGTGATAACAGAAAGCAAATCTAAAAATTCGTCACTGCCGCATCAATGCAGAATTCAGCTGCAGATTTCAAATGCGGCGGTGATGAGTTTTTGAATTTACCCGTTATTTAATCCATTGGCCTTGACAGTATACCCCTCCACCGCCCTCAGTTCTTAAGAATAGTGCGTCACCTTTAGCTAAACTTCTGCGCAAAATATTTGTCCTTACACACTTCTCCAAGTTCACCCTATTTAAAAAAAAAACAATCTTAGACCCATTTTACAATGGCATGCGAGCGAAAGAGAAAAAAGTGTAGAAGTTGAACGTGTAGAATAAGTCTAACGATCCCTCGATTTACCGCTCAGCAATTATTCCTATTCTCTCTAAAGTCATGGTGGCAATGATCACCTAAAACTTTATAGAATATCTAGAATCTAACAAAATCTTTGAGGGCTGAGAGGTCTGCTGGCGACCTCCATGTTCGTATACCCGAGCTTCTCAGCCAAAGCATCCATCGGTTTGGTGATTCTGGTCTGATTGCTCTAGAAATCTCTAAAGCTTTTGACGTTAGTATAACAATCTGCTCTGTTGACCAACCTCGAAGCTATGGATATAGACTTAGTTCTAAGGAACTGCATTGCGAGAGCCATTCAGTTAAGGTAGTGCTGGATGGTTTCCAATCTAAACATTACAGTCGGTGATTGCACTCAATGATAGAGCAGTCGACAGTACAAAGGGGTATTACCTCTGAGCACTAGTCTTTCACAAAAAAATCAAGTTAAGAAATCGACTGGATTCGACGATATACTTCCTAAGGCCATGCTACTCCCCTTTATTTAAACTTTACCCTACCTAATTCATGTCCATAGCGAGAAAAGGTGACAATACCGTCCCTTTTACCGTGCTATAGTAACTTTACATGATACAAAACATGTGGCAAACATCCTATTTAGATGTTGAAGATCCCGAGTGAAAGTAAAACTTGCCCGTTCCTAGCCTCTGTCGCAAATGTCTACATGGGGGCCTCGGTAGTCTAGAGGTAAGGCGCATGACTACCATCCCAGAGGTCCCGGGTTCGAATCCCGGCCAGCCCCACGGTCCCTTCGCCTTTTCCACTTTCTCACCTATATAACTTTCCTTCTTTCTTCTTCCCTCTTTACATTCCTGATTCCTTCTGTCATAGCCTTCCTTAGCCCTTCCCCGCTCCCCCAAAGCGTATGTCATCGGTTGGTTGATGAGATTCAACTCGTTTCAGGAGGCATAACACTCCAGCGAGTTGTTTCTCGATGCCCCGATGTCAGAGTCGCGACAGTAATGGTTGGGAGTAGGTGGACTGAAAAATATCTCTGGTAGGTTGTGACAGCTCTTTCCTTCCCCGACTAGAGCTGCTGTTCGACATTGCACTCTATATGAAGAAAATAGATTGTCGACACAGTAAAAAGGGCGTTTCCTGAGACTCTAGTCTTTCACATAAAAAAAAAAAAAATATGTCGCAAATCTGACCAAATAAGAAATGATAGAAGCCTTTGATAAAAAAGTTCGGCGGTCACTGAATTGGTGAGATTGGTCCGGTTGATGTAGATATCTTTAAAGCTAGAAAGAATATATAACCCTGCTCTGTTATTTATCCGTTAAGCTATTGGTATTGATTTATTCTAGAACTGACAACAAGAACTGTTAACGGCGTGTTAACAAACTAACGAAAAGAAAAAGGCGTGGTTTGTAAAAAAAAGCATTCAGATCGAGTCAGATTCCAGGAACCCAGCGCTGAGCGCCGAGCACCACCCCCCGCCCGACGAGCTTGCGCTGTTTTTTCCGTGCGCCGCGCTGTTTTTTCCGTGCTCCGCGATGTTTTTTTCGTGCGAGGCATCACATAAACATTAATAACTTTTGCAGGGATTGAGTGCCACTAATTTTTTAAACGGATTATGAAAGTTTATTAAATAAGCTTCATTGTAGTTTTTGTCTGACATTTTTCCGAGGTTGAGAACATAGTTTTTTTCCATTTTGCAACTTATTTTTGCAATAAACAAATGTTGCAATTTATATTTTTTTGGCGCAAAGTAGTCTATCTTTAAGTTTAACATTTCCTCTGTAAATCAAGACTAATTCCATGTAATTCGATTGACTGGAACCGGAGTTATGCATGTTTTTTAAAAAAAAGTCAAAAAAGTTCAATTGTTAATAACTTTTGAAATGTTGAAAAAAAAATATGAAACTTTGCAATTAATTTTTATTCATCCAAGGCTACCGATTCCACCTATTTGCAAAAAAATTTATAAACATTTTAATTTTAGTGGCCCAGTTGAGGAATTTTGACTCGCCTCCTATGGTCCTTAATAATTGTGGCTCATTATTACCTAGGATTTTTAAAAACTAGCTATTAATAAGTTCATGTCGAAAAAAGTAACTCCAACAAGCCTTTTCATGCCCAATCCTATCAGCAAGATCATCTTGCGCCTTGATTGGGGCTGCAAGAATCATGTCGAACTCAGCATCTTCAAAACGAAGTTCAGTCTTATTTCGAACAAAATGTCCAACATTTCAGCGACCATTTCAGTGGACGTTGTAAAATAGCTGGTCCGTTATATCCTAGCCATAACAAGCAATCACATTAAACCCCGATCTGCGATAGAATGACCATATATGTATGTCAAATTGCCGAACAAGCATTCCATTGTCTGCAATTTCTTAAGACCTATAAATTTCCATCGCCGACCAACGTGAAACCCTTTTCCACACAGGAACACAACTGATTTTGGATTAATAGTTGCTCTTTGCCCATATAGGTTTCAGTCATGAAGATCTGGTAAGATGTTAAACAGTTCAAATAAGCGCAACCACGCAACTAAAATTCCTTCCAAGCGGCTGCAAACAAATTTCAAATCGGTCTTGTTTTTGTCGACCCCGTGTGGATTCCCGCTGCTATAAACGGACAAGGTCACGAAACAGTTGCGTACGCAACTGGGATTGCAATCAGTCGACTTGTTTGCGGAGGGCCTAATGGTAAGTTTACACCAATGACATATTATTTGTCATTTTTTTATGTCATTAATTGTCATTATTGTGTAAACGATCTTTCGGCCATTTAAAATGACGAAAACAATTGTCATTAAAAGTTGTTATTATAAGACATCGTTGAAATGCCGTGTAAACGTGTTTTGCACATAATAGCTGCGCTCCATTGTGGAATATCCTTCAGTTTGTCGGATAAATCAGAGATAAATATATTGAACAAGAGTGGGTCTAGATTACTGCCCTGAGGAACACCGGAAGTTACGTCGATATTCTTTGATAGATATCGTTGAACTCGAATCGCCTGAGTTCTTCCGTTAAGATAAGACGTTATCCATTTCAGGGTAGCACCTGATATTCCAAATTTTGAAAGTTTTATTATTAAAATATGGTGGTCAACACGTTCAAAGACTTCGCTGACGTCCTTATAGACAGCGTTGATTTGATGACCATTGATGACAATTTAGAGGTTAGGATCATAAGGTTTGATGTTCCGGTCCCCGTGCTAAGTACTAACTGCAGTCCAATGCTGCTTAACTTCTGCAATCGAACGAGAACCGGTCTACTGAGTATGCCAGTGGCACGATTTATAGTCATTAAGAAAGTTGCCAGGTTTGCTCGTTCTATATAACTTCTGAAAACTCCAGCAATGCTGGGAGCATAATTTACAGCGTTCAAATTAAGCTCCCCTGAACAACCCCATGGGAAGTAATAGAATAGCCTATGTTCTTTCTTTTAATATAAATAAATAGCACATGGTTAAAATTTCATTGAGATCGGAAGATTGCGAACATACATACGGACATTCATTTTTATATATGTACAAGAAGACCCCCAGTAGGAAAAAGCGCTCCAAAAGGTCTTTCAAAGCGCCTTTTTTTAAAGCGAGTAATGCTTCCTCTTGGAAGAACATTCATTTTATTTTAACATTACATGTCCGCAGAAGGAAGCGTTTTAATTAAGTTGATTTGTCAGCGTCAACAATGCGCTTTAAATGAAGGTAGAAGCAAGAATTTCTGCTCACAGTTTCGGTTTGATATCGAGCTTTTTACTCAAGCTTCGATTGCTCATCTCAAGCAAAAAAAGTAAAAAAAAAACAAAAGCAAAACTGGCCACATATTGCCTTATGAAAGTTCCAGTATTGCGAATAAGCTTCCAAAGTCTATACATAGAAAGCCCTTTGTTTTTGGTTAGAAATGTGCACTAAAGAAGCGCTTGCACCTCGCTTCTCTTTGAAGCGGTGATTATATATCCTACTGGGTTACGAAGAAGGAAAGATGTTCCGATTTACTAGCATATTTGTTCGCCTCAAAATCTTTTTTAACCGAAACCGATATACTAACCCCGGTTCTCGAGCACAACGTCCATTCAATGGACAACATATTGTTTAGGACTCGCGAAGTTTATAAGTGCCTCAAAGAGCTCGATGCCAACAAATCCACTAGACCCGATATTTTACCCCCTATCGTCTCCAGCATTCCCTCCAACTATTGCCCAATAGCAATTACTTCTATTCTTTCCAAAACCACGGAGACGATAATTAACAAAAAACTTATGAAATATCTGGAATCCATCCTACTCATAAACGACAGACAGTATGGCGGCTTCCGACAAAAAATATCCACTGGCGATCTTGCAGTTTGTCTTTCAGAACAACTCAGCCGAAGTCTGCATGGATCTGGGGTGAGTCCAGTCTGGTTGCTCTGGATATCTCCAAGGCTTTCAATAGAGTTTGGCACTCAGCCCTCTTAGCTAAACTCAAAGCTAATGAAGTCGACTCACTTCTATAGAAGGGGATCGATAGGAAACTCTCCGGCCATTCAATTAAGGTAATATTGATCAAATCTACATCCCACCCGATGTCTGCGGGGGTCCCCCAGGGATCAATTTTATCACCTGCCCTATTTCTTATTTTTATAAATGATCTACTTTCAATCCCCTCCAACCTACTTCTCAGCTTCGCTGACGACGGTACCCTGCGTTACTCTTACGGCTTGGATACAAGACAGACACGTCGCAGACCCTGTCTTGATGACCGTGAACTAATGTCCAACTCTATAAACAAGAACATTGAGCTCATTCTAGAATGGGGAAGCAAGAATCGTGTTGAATTCAATTCCATCAAAACCAAGTACTGTCTTATTTCAAAAAACAGCTGAATACCTCTCCATCCATGACCGTGGGTGAAGTGGAACTAATCGGAAAATACATGATGAACGTTGCAAAATTTAACAAAATTTGGCTTTTTGAAAATGCTCAACGAAATTGAATATTTAGAAGACATTGGTCCTGTTGACCCGAACATATAATAAGATCAACACCTAAAATACAGAAAGCCGCCATGTTCTTTTTCACAATTGTCAAAATTCCGTCTACATTTATGTCTTGACATAGCCATGTCATGACTTCTGTCCTCATGTCTTGACATGAAGATTTTTGTAGTCGACACGAGAAAATATTGCAAGACAGATAGATATTAAGACAAATAATATGTCTCGTCTAAATGGCGGGTTAACCTATTCCCGCGTACTAAGCTTACTGCTAGACATTGACGTGACAAACGCGATATAACGAACTGGTAGTACAAAGGGTGATTCCTGAGCTTAGCACTGCCACTTAGAAAAAAGAATATATGTAACTACATACATATATGAACTCAGAAAAACACAATTATCTTGAAATCTTATAGAGATTAACAAAGAAAAAAAAGTGCTTCCTTCGTAATGCCTTCGGAAGCAATTCTTCTGGAATCGTTTTTTTAAAAGTGTTGTTCTTCAATCTACGCTTAGTACGTACTCGAAATTTCATCGTTTCAACTGGACTAGTAGTACAGGTCGATTCCTAGGCTTAGTTTTAACATAAAAATCTCCTTTTAAACTCACACAGTGCTGCCCATTTAGGAGCAGAAGTTTTAACCATCGTTGTTATAGTGATTACTTTACTAGCGAGTACTCGTTATGTTATATTTAGATATTAAGAAACGTAATGTAGCACATTATTCGATTTTGTTACAATTGTGAAATCATCGTAAAAAATATCCTCAAAACGCTATTTATTCTTCAAAAACAAACACGAATTGTTTATATCGATTAATACCAATAACAAAATTTCTTTTGATTGATCCAAAAATTAAAATTGTAAAATATGTATTTTTGTGTATTGCCGTCTGATTCCTTCTAAATTCTTAACATTTCTGCATTTTTTAGTAATTCAAAACAAAACAAAAAATCCATTTTTAATGCATTTCGTCCTTTTTTAACACAACAAAATTTCGCATATTTTTCCGTTTTGTTCCAGCTTTTGAGTTTTTGTTTGTGTTCTATTTTTTTTTCTTGTGTAAATTAACGATAAAAATCGGTTTTAAGAAAAAAAATTATTAAATTTTGTATTTATCAAAAATTTATTATTTTCCAAAAAAAAACACCAAAGGTTGCCCGTAAATTGGCTATGGTTGAAGCTGATCTTGAAAGAGCTGAAGAACGTGCAGAAGCCGGTGAAGCGTATGTTTTTTCTTATTCCAAAAAATCCAACAACTACAAAAGAACAGAATTCGTGTGACACCCCAATAACTCTTATTTGTTGTCTATATATTTGTTGTTTCGTTTTTATTTGTTTTCAAAACTAAACAATTTGCATTTATTTTTTATTTTCTTATTTATAAGTAACAAAAAATCAAAAATTCATAATTCTACTTCACAGCAAACTAAAAGGATCGTTGAAGAAAATCATAAAATTTTGCTCATTCTCATATTCTTTGCAGCGAATATCAGTGATTGTTTTTTTCATAATAATTATATTTAATAACTAACATTTAGCTAGCTAGATCCTTGCATGACTAACCATCATACAAAAATATATTGTTTTTATATGGAAGTGTCTTATCGGACGCAGAGTCGACGAGAGTTGACGACAGAGCTGACGAAAGTCGACGACAGAGTTGACGAGAGTCGACCGAGTTGGCGACAGAGCCGACAGAGTTGACGAAATAGTCAGCCAACTATCTCTCTGACTCTTTCGTCAACTCTGTCGTCAATTCGGTCGACTCTGTCGTCAACTCGGTCGACTCTGTCGTCAACTCGGTCGACTCTGTCGTCAACTCGGTGGACGCTGTTGTCAACTCGGTCGACTCTTTCGTTAACTCGGTCGTCAACTCGGTCGACTCTGTCGTTAACTCTGTCGTCTGCGTCCGCTAAGACCCTTCCTTTTTATATTTAATATTTAAATGTTTTCCATCAGTTTTTATTTTTTTACTAATATGCAAATATTTTTCTTTATTTTTAACAACAAAATTGTGCGTTCCAAAAAAACAAAATTCATTGTAAACCAAAAACAAAATTGCTATGTGAACAATGCTGCTGTGTGATGTTTATTGGATTAACAAATAATTATAAACAAAAAAATAAAAAAAATGCGCATTAAAAAAACTGCTAGGTTGCGCGTAAGCTTGTCCTCATGGAACAGGATTTGGAACGTTCTGAGGAAAAAGTAGAGCTTAGTGAAAGGTTTGTGAATAATACTTATTTTTTTTGTTTAATTGTTTCATCACTAATAATTATGTAAAAAGAGTTTTAAGTTGTTAAAATTTATGAAAATTATTAAAATTTAATTTTTTTCAGTAGTATGAAAGAGACAGTGGCAATAAAACATAGGAAATGGTTTCTGTGTAGTCTAAAAACATCATTTTAATCACACGAAAAATTCAATGAAAATTATCATGATTACAATTTCAATGAATCATTGCCAAGAATGACATAGTGTTGATTCACGATAAGATATAAAGCTGATAAAGGCGCCTATCTTCCTAACTGGGAGAGGCAGAAAGAACGATATTGATTCCGAAGAAACAAAATATTTTTATGGATGTGACTATTTTTAACTAGATTATTCATGATCTGTGGCAAAAGAAGGGATTAAATTTGATTTTTCAGCTGCAATTTAAATTGGGGCCGAGTTCTATCATCATCATCTCCCAATGGGAGGAGGATCCATGATAAAGCCGAACAGAAGACTACTGTCTGTTGATTATCTATAAAATGTGAAGTGTCATCTATTTGTGGAAATACCACTTGAAAATTTCGCCGCTAGCTTTTGATTTTTCATTTCCTTATGAAATTTGTACTTGTTTTATCTTTTAGTTTGTTTATCTGTATGAAAACAGCGATAACTATTTCCAAATCATTATATTTTATTCGACCTTTTAGCAGTTAGTTTAAGAAAGAAGACTATACCAGCGAGAAAAGTGGGAGCGCCGCTCACGGGAGCCGATTGTGAGCGCTGCCAAATATGCTCCCAAGAAAGCATTACTGGAGTTTCCAAAAATTCTATAGAACGAAGAAAACGGGCGATTATCTCGGTGACCATAAAAGGTGATATTAATCATTACTCAATCGACTGGTTCTTGTTCGAAACGGATGACCAGCAGCTTTGGACGTGGTTTGTACTTCGTTGGGGGACCGTTTTAGCCAAACTATATTTGCGCTTGGAAAGAAAATGGAATTGCAAAAGATGAACAAAATGCAAACTGAGCTGATTTACACATATCCACAGGTGTCCATGAATATTCTTTATTAAAAAGCTTTTTTTTATAATGCTCCTAAAACGCTTTTGAAGGAGCATAAAATGGTATGCAGGGAAAATGACATGCAATGTTCAAAAGTATATAGAGCTGGTATGGGAACGGAAGCCCTGTAAGCTTTTTTAGGCAGTGCTCAAATGTGGCTATTACAGCGGCCCTTTTCCGCCGGTCGGTCCAAGACTTTCGCAGATCTTATGGCTTATCCAACTCGTTGACACCATAGGCGTAACATTAACTAAGAATCTGCGATCGAATATCCCAATGACTATTCCAAATCGCCAAACAAGCATCGCCGTTGTTGGGGTTTCTTAACAAATCCGCCCTCAAGTCGATTTATCCATTTCCAATCCTAAATTCGTATTAAATACAACTCTTTTGTTTGGGTTTGGGTTTACAGTTTATTGCATGTACATTTTTCTTCTTTTTCTTTGATCCGTGAGGGACGTCCTCACAACGGATACACTGCTGTCGGTGCTGCTGGGTCTCGAACTCCATTTACGATTCGTTTCCATTCTCGACGATTTTTAGCGACGTCTCGAGCCTCGATAATTGATAATCGTTGATTCTTTAGGTCACCTTCTTTAGCCAGGTTTTCATCGGTGCCGATCGCTGGATTCTCCAGTCTGCGGGACGGTCTCGCCAGAAAAGTTCACGTGGCAAGCGGTTATCATCCATTCGGCAAACATGTCCAAACTACCGTAGTGGACGTTTTCTTCTTCGATCAGTGTCTGTGTCTGTCTGTCTCGTTTCGAAGGCGATCGCAGAGTGAGACATCGAGAATTTGCCTCACGCATCGCATTTGGAAGACATCGAGCATCTTAATATGTCCGATGGTTCGTCACCCGTGTCGACGAAGACGGTGCTATCATCGGCAAATATCAAGCCGGTTACGAAATAGTTGTCGTACTCCGCGTCGTCCATCGAATGCTTCACGCATGATCGTGTCGATCCCAACTTTGAAGAGTAGTGGCGAAGTAACGTCTCCTTATCGGACACTGTTTGAATCGGGAATTTCTCGAATAAGTTGCTTCGAATACGAACGCTGCTGATTGAGCCATCGTACGAAGCTTGGTGAAGTTGGAAGATTTCCAGTGGCACGTGTTCGGTTTCAAAGGCTCTCCGCAAGAAATTCCAATTGATGCAATCGAAAGCGGATTTGAAATCTATGAAAACGACGACAGTTTGTTTGCCGAAACGAATTCTTTCTTCCACTAGCTGTCGAAGAGCGATCTTGCTACATAAAAACACCTAAGTCATCCTCTAGCACTGAAACGGATATGTACATGTTCCATGCAGAGTTTACCCTGGATTTACTCAGAGTAAACGCCCTTGGAAACGGGGTTTGAGAAATGTTTCGTTAAATCCAAGTAAACTCGACGAAACTAGACCGGTTAAGCTGGGTTTCGTATATGTGTTTGCTTGAGTATCCTTTACATATGGCATATATGAAAACAGCGACACCAAGTAAAATCCCGGCATCGAATTAATGTGTGGGAAAAACCTTTCTGTAAACTCAACGAATACTCTATCCTGGCTCGTGGAAACACAATAATGAAAACTCGATACCAGGCTCATTGTTGTATGCTACATACTTCCAACCCCTTAAAGTGACTTGAAATAATACTTGAAACGGACATAGTAATTCCCGCAGTTGGTGTTGTGGCCTTTCCTTCTTCTTTCCATCCTCGATTGAATTATAATCCTAGCTGACCTCTCCTAGCTTGTATCCTATTCTGTATTCTATCTTTCGAATTATCTTCTTCTTCTTTTTCGACCAAGTCGTTGATGACTACAAAAGCTTAGTTCTTTCACATAAAAAAGGATTGAATTGAGGTTTGTCCTTATAGATCGGCAGATAGATGCTTGTAGTCCCCTGTTTGCTCTAATGATATCACAGATTCCGATTTTCAAATTGTGCAATAGATCTTTGTTGTATATTTGTCAAATATTTCGCTAAATCAGAAGAATTCGCTAATCCAAATTTACATTGAAAGCTTCCGGACTATTTGAATCTGGTAAATGAACTATATTTCAGGGTTCACGTGAAGTACATACAACAATTTGGACAAACATGTGCACCATTGTATGTAAGGTGCTAAGAATAACACTGAAAATTGTTTTCCTGCTTAAACCAGATGATGAAAGATTTAATTAATCAAAAATCAATGATAATCAACATAATCATCATAAACAAATACAAAAAAGCACAAAAAACACTTCCAAGTTGCCGCTGTTCTCTACATTTAATAAAAAACAGGTTTGATAATATAAAAAAACTTTAACAACTTAAACTCATTAGTGTTATTGTTTACTATTTTTTTATTTTATTCATAATTTTCGCTACATATCATCTAACACTTTGTTTTTTCCTTTTTTCTATAGTAAAATTGTAGAGCTTGAAGAAGAACTCCGCGTTGTAGGCAACAACTTGAAATCCCTTGAAGTATCAGAAGAAAAGGTGAGTTTTTGCATTTCAGTAAAATTTCTGTTTTTTTTTTAAATATTTTCAGGTGATCAAAAATTGTTATTTAGGAAAAAGATATAAAATTATATATTTATTCAAAATTTCAGTTTAATTTATTGAAAAGAAAAATTAGAAAAAGAATTGTACAAAAAAAAAATATTATTAATTTTTTTTTATCATAATTATGTAATTTGTTTAAGTTTAAAAAATTAATAAGTAAAATGTTAACAGATAATGTTTATAAAAATTATGTTAACAATTTCGCTTATTATTATTTATTGTAAAATTATTAATATTAGTATTTTAAGGACATTTTTAATTTTTACAAATTTTACAAATTTCATTTTTTTTATTTCTATTCCAATTTATATTTATATATAAAAAATATCAAATTCCACACAAAAATAAAATTGTGATCGCCCGCTGGTTGTGAACTTTTTAAATATAAAAATAAAATATTAAAAATTGAAACGACGACCATAGGCCAACCAACGTGAAGAAGAGTACAAGAACCAAATCAAGACCTTGAACACTCGTCTAAAGGAGGTACAGAATAATGCTATATTCTCGTCGCTATTGACGAGAACAAACAATTACAAAATCCAGCGAGGCGATGTCATTTTATTTTCTTTCTGTTTAATAATTTAATAATTACTATTTTATTTATTTTTTGTTCCTATCTCTTTGTTGGAAATTCTTTGTTTTATATTTTATTTTTTATTTTTATTTTAATTTAATTTAATTTTCCAATTGTTTTGCTCTTGATATAATCCAAGTTTGCACAAAGAAATTTTTATTGCATTCTTTCCAACTATATTTTTTTTTGTTGTTGTATAATTATTGGATATGTGCTGAACTATATTTATCAAGAGCGGACATAACCGCTGTGTATTTTTTTAAAATGTATTGAAGTTGAAGTACTACTTATGTTTTGTTTTAATAGATTCGAATGGAACATTTTTATCGTTGATGAATTACTCTAAAGAATTGGATTCATAATAAAAATTTATGGTTATGTAATTAAGGTTAAATTTAGAAGCAACAATTGTGTCAAGTTTTATAGGTTTATGAACTTGGTTTTATTACATCATTTAAAAATGTAATAAGCTTAAATTGACCATTAGCGATTGACTAGATTAGATATTTCGTCATAGCCGGACAAAGACTTAGGGTGTTCGACAAAAGATTCATTCAAATCGACAAAGCTGAAATCGCCAAATTTTAAGAGGTGTGAGCTAAAAGGAATAACGGATAAAATGCCGTTTTTTCATAATTGATCCTTTGAGTCATCATAGGAATGTAGCAGTCAAAATTCTACAGCTATTATCATAGCTATTGCTCCACCGAAATAAACCATCGATTCTACTCATATCAGCACTCGTAACTTAGATCGATAGATGTAAGCTGCATAGGTATTTGTAATCGGTTCCATCTGGAAATTGAATAATGCATCGCTAGGGCAGGTCGCAAGCATTAGGCTCTCTTTCTTTGAATGTTATCAGTAATGCCAAATCTCAAGAACCAAGTACTTCATCAAAGGAGAAGAAGAAGAATGGGAAAGTAGAGGATGGGCAAAGGTGCTCCGTTTTTTTCAATGTCCCGAAATCAAAATTTCAAAAAGTACTCATCGATTCTCAAGGAATCGAGAACTTTTTAATAATTAAAAAGTACGCAAACAAACGTGTTCCACACTTCGAGTGGAATGAAATCGAATCGGAATTCAATTTCACTCGAATTAAATATCACATAAAGGGAATTGGTCGAAATGTGGACCACTTAATTTCGATTTCGAGTATATATTCGACAAAAATTAATCCGATTGAATAATTTTCTTTCGATTTTACTAATGAGTATTTTCTCGAGTACTTTCCATTGATTTCTTATCCCTTCTTATACTCGCAACATCAGATTGGCTCATTCGTCTCATTCTCCCTTCATTCAACCCCCTATTTCGCGCGTTCTACAAACTATAAATTCGTTCATAAAAAGAGCAACCCGAGTGTGGAACAACTTTACACAGTTTGTATTTTCGAACCAGTGTTGGGCACATTCGACTAATTTTTCAGTCAGACTAATAATCATGGCTAAAACCAATCATGATTGAATCAATCATGATTAAATCAATCACTAATCAAGATTACATCGAGTAATCTTGGGGAAAATCTAATCATCAGAATGATTATTGATTATGAAATCTAATCTTAATCATGATTGAATGATTAACTCTTTAGTGATTAATATGAGCATTGTCTCCCTGAAATTTTTTCTAGTTTTTTTTAGTAAATTGCGGAGTAATTTTGGCAATTTTGTTCCGATTGTACTGAAATTCAGTATGGGGGGGTTTTAAGGGTTCTAAATAACGGATTTGTGGTCGAAATTTGAAAATTGAAAATGGCGGAGGAAGTTTTGGTAAATGTGTTCCGATTGTACTGAAATTCAGTATGGGGGGGTTTTAAGGGTTCCAAATGACGGATTTGTGGTCGAAATTGTAAAATTCGAAATGGCGGACGAGTTTTGGCAATTTTGTTCCGATTGTACTGAAATTCAGTATGGGGGGTTTTAAGGGTTCTTAATAATGGATTTGTGGTCAAAATTTTAAAATTGAAAATGGTGGAGGGGGTTTTGGTAAATGTGTTCCGATTGTACTGAAATTCAGTATGGGGGGGTTTTAAGGGTTCCAAATGACGGATTTGTGTTCGAAATTGTAAAATTCAAAATGGCGGACAAGTTTTGGCAAATGTGTTCCGATTGTACTGAAATTCAGTATGGGGGTTTTAAATGTTCTAAATAACGGATTTGTGGTCGAAATTTTAAAATTGAAAATGGTGGAGGGGGTTTTGGTAAATGTGTTCCGATTGTGCTGAAATTCAGTATGGGGGGTTTTAAGGGTTCCAAATGACGGATTTGTGTTCGAAATTGTAAAATTCAAAATGGCGGACAAGTTTTGGCAAATGTGTTCCGATTGTACTGAAATTCAGTATGGGGGGGTTTTAAGGGTTCCAAATGACGGATTTGTGGTCGAAATTGTAAAATTCAAAATGGCGGACGAGTTTTGGCAATTTTGTTCCGATTGTACTGAAATTCAGTACGGGGGGTTTTAAGGGTTCTTAATAATGGATTTGTGGTCAAAATTTTAAAATTGAAAATTGTGGAGGGGGTTTTGGTAAATGTGTTCCGATTGTACTGAAATTCAGTATGGGGGGTTTTAGGGGTTCCAAATGACGGATTTGTGTTCGAAATTGTAAAATTCAAAATGGCGGACAAGTTTTGGCAAATGTGTTCCGATTGTACTGAAATTCATTATGTGGGGGTTTGAAGGGTTCCGAATATGTGGTCAAGGGTTCCGAATAGGCGCCACGGTCCTTCGCCTTTCCCACCTAACTTTCCTTCTTTCTTCTTCCCTCTTTACATTCCTGACTCCCCTTTCATAGCCTTCGCTAGTCCTCCACCGCTCCACCAAGCGCATGCCATCGGTTGGTTGATGAGATTCAACTCGTTTCAGGAGGCATAACACTCCAGCGAGTTGTTCTCGACGCCCCGATGTCAGAGTCGCGAAATGGTTGTGAGTAGGTGGAATAAAATATCGCGGCTAGGTTGTGACAGTTACTTCCTTCTCTTCTCTCTATCTTCCGGCTAGAGCTGCTGTTCGACATTCACTCTATACGAAAAATAGATTGTCGGCAGTACAAAGGGACTTTCCCTAAGCCTCTAGTCTGTCACATAAAAAAAACAATCCTCCGAAGTGTTTTCCTC
Source organism: Thereva unica (assembly GCA_949987705.1). NCBI lineage: Eukaryota > Metazoa > Arthropoda > Insecta > Diptera > Therevidae > Thereva > Thereva unica. Next base: position 7,778,861 of record OX465283.1, read on the forward strand.
CCGAACACGGCTAAGAGGTTTGAGTGCTTTTTGCTAAGCACCCTCGTTTCAGATGCATATGTGAGTACAGCTAAGACCATCGTCTTATATAGTAAAAGTTTAGACGTTATAGTTAGATGCTTGGATTTAAAGAGCCTTGACAGACTATAGTAGGCTTTGTTGGCTTTTAACAGTCATGCGCCATTTTGAATTTTAATATTTTGGCCACACATCCGTCATTTGGAACCCCTAAAACCCCCCATACTGAATTTCAGTACAATCGGAACACATTTGCCAAAACTCGTCCGCCATTTTGAATTTTAAAATTTTGACCACAAATCCGTCATTTGGAACCCCTAAACCCCCCCATACTGAATTCCAGTACAATTGGAACACATTTGCCAAAACTTGTCCGCCATTTTGAATTTTACAATTTTGACCACAAATCCGTCTTTGAAACCCTTAAAACCCCCCATACTGAATTTTAGTACAATCGGAACAAAATTGCCAAAACTTGTCCGCCATTTTTAATTTTAAAATTTCGACCACAAATCCGTCATTTGGAACCCCTAAACCCCCCCCCCCCCATACTGATTTTCAGTACTATCGGAGCACATTTCCCAAAATTCGTCCGCCAATACATACTTCATAATCATAGCGCACAGTTCATAGTCCGAGTACTACCTAGTAATACCTAATACATAGTACACACTAGTACATAGTATATATTACGTAGTACATAGTACTAACTCATACAATAAAAACTGAAATCCCCAAAGGAAAATTTTTCCCACGGTACGCATAAAAAATGACCGTGACTGAAAATTGCCCAACGTGCCTAAAAAGTTTTCAAAAATGAACTAATAAAATATAAAAGATAATTTTAAAATTACAGTACTTAAATGTAAAAATTCTGGGCCGATTTTCAGTGCAATCGGAGCACAATTGCCAAAATTATTCCCAGTTTTTAATTCACAAATTTTCACCACAAAACTCTTAACTGACGGATTCACAAAATAAAATATTCAAATAAAACCTTAAAGAATAGAAATCCAACGTTAAAACTTAACATCTCCAAAAAAAATTCATTTTTAATCTAAAATTTTAATCATTTAATCATGATTGCGGTTGAAATTGATCAATCATCAATCACCTAAAATGATTACTTCTCTGATTAAATATATCAATCTCTAATCATGATTACAGACTACAGCTTTTAGTCGCAATCATTAATCATCAATCAGATTAAATTTTGCCCAACACTGTTTCGAACTCTTACAACATTCAAGAGTTTAAAATCAGGGATCATCGCCACCTCATTCTACCCTTCGAACTTAGCTTACTATTAGGTATTGCACCATGACATCATGGATAACAACGGGGTTAACACAATAGACCAAAATAAAATAGGTCACAATGCCCGCAATGACGCCCCCTTTGAAAGAGAAAAGAATACTCTTTTTTTCTTAATGAAATTAATAATATATTATATTTCATTTATCTTCATCGAATTAAGATAGCTATCATAATTTTTAATAAACTAAGTATAATTCACTCATATAAATCATACAAATAAAGTAATCCTTTATTTGAGGATACTTGAAGTCTGTTTTAATTTAAATAAAAAACAAAGTTTTGAAGAATTCGTCCATGAATGTATTATTTTTAGCTTTTAAATCTTTAATTTTATTTTAGTGTCTCATGATCAAAAAATAGTTTATCTTGTGTATTCAGTACAGATTGCCGCCAAGGTTGAGATTTATTTTTAAATTTTCAATATCACTTCTAGTTTTTCAGCTATCACATTACACAGTGTCGATGGCTTTAGTAGCAGTAGTAGTAAATGACGTTAGATTTGAAAATGCAATATTACGTAATTTGTATAGCTTATTATGCTAAATATGCATTTTTTATAATTGTAATGAACGTAGGAGTTTGCACCAAGACTGACCATACCGTGGTCCTCAGAGTACATCCTGCTCGAGGTGCCCCTGTACTGCTGGGTGGACAACACGATAAGCACGCACAGTTTTCACAATTGAACGATTGTTTTCAATGCAAGGTGCTAAAATTTCAGCTGTGTATTGACTTATAACTAAAAGGGTACTGAATGACATTTCAAATTCGTGTACATTTGTCGAAATCAGTTAAAAAATGTCAGAGTTATTCAATGTTGAAATACCGAAGGTTTAGATGGGGCACCCTGATCATAAGTTGTCTATGATATTATGAAAACATGCTAGAAAATCGATTCTATTGCTGCTGAAGGAATACTAGTGTATATGCAAAAGTATAATAAAGCGCCCTTGCCCGCTGTCTTTTACGTTTTCTTATTAAACACAAGCTTAGTACCTCCAGTGCACATTCCATATTGTGGAGGCATTACTATTTAATGACTAAATAAAAGAAAACATTACTGGATCTGTTCGGTAGTGGCAGTATCGTTTTGGATCTACCGCCCTCCCCCTAAAGCCGATACTGCTCAAGCTGAATGAACCAGACTGAATACGTCGAATCTAGAGACGACACATTCGTTAAAAACGTAATCCCATGATCTAAACAACGGAGCTGAAGGGATTCTTTCCATGCCTTGTTCTCTTGTTTGTCTCTCCCTAGCTATGACAATTGACGTTGTGCGGGATACCTGCCGAAAGTGCCGTAATTGTGACAATATCTCTTCGGGGTCTGTTTAGGAGGCCCATTATTCTTTCTTTGTTCTTAGTGGGCCAAGCTGTACTAGCGATAATACAGTTTTCCGTGCGCTCCATCTTTGTCTGGCTATTGGCTGCCAACCATCTCGATCTCCGAGCGTTGGAGAGATGTTTCCCGCTTGGCGAGGTAGTTCAGTGTCGCCAGCATCTTCGTTTGAAAGCTACTAGCGGGCACCGGAAGATGTCAGGGTAGTGAACTGTTAGTGGTCTCTAGATAGACCTCTGTACCGACGCCCTCGGTGAATATTCATGGTGTCATTAAGCTCTTGAAGAGAGATAGGTTAAACTAAAGACCAATAGGATCTAGACAGACACTGAGTTCGCATATATTTTCCTAGGTAGTTCTTTATCGCGATGTAGAGATATTTTGATATTCTCTACGGCCTAGTATTCATTACTGAATTATCTCGGCATTCCAGGCGAGGACTTGGGGCAGATGACTTTACTGATTTACTGACTTAGTTGGGCGGAGTTCTGCTCTTTCTTATTTGTAATTTCGATACTAAATTAAATAAATGTAAATAAAAATAGTACTTCAACTTCATACAATAAAAAACAAAAATAATCTTCAAAAAAAAAAGTTATAGTAAACCAAAAAGATTGAAACGACAAATTGGTTTATTAAAAAAAGCAACTAATTTAAAAAAAAAAAAGGCAAGTGTGGATATTTTTACAAACATTCAAAATTTTTAAATGAACAAAACAAAATAATAAATCATCGATAAAATATCTACCGAAAAAAAAATACAAACCTTATGTGTAAAAGCTTTAAATTTTATTTTTAAATATATTTTTAATTTTATTTTTATTTTTTTTATAATTTTACTAATCATAATATTTTTTTCTTTTTTTCAATTTATAACTGTTTGCCGTTTGTTTTGTGTGTGATTTTATTTAAATTTTTTGTTGTCATGCTGTGTAAATGTTTATATACTGACCACACACGCAAACACACAAAATCAACACCAATTTATATCCAAAAAAATCACTCGATGTTATCCTTGCGCCATCATCAAAAAAATTGGATTTCAAAAACTATAAAAAAAACAAATTATGATCTTCTGCGAATGATTGGATAAAATATGTCTTATATACGAAAAACAAAAACAAAAAACATTTTTCAATTGGATCTCGAAAATTTTGATAAAAATTCCGAATTTCGAAAAATGAAGGCCACCCAAAAAGAGGAGACATTCGAAGGCCAGATCAGATTATTGGATCAACAGCTCAAGGAGGTATTTTCGAAAACTTTAATCAAAAGTTTTATTACTAACAAAAAATCCCTAAGTAGAATTGAAACTTATTTATTTATTTATTAATTAATTTATTTAGTTAATTTACTTTTTACTGGTGACGGTTTACATTGGGTATCGGTTGTGATTGTTGAAAAAGTATTTTTATTAAGTACTCGTAGATTACTCGTGTATTTTTGCTTTATCACAATAACTATTTTTTTCAGAGGCTTCGTTTAGTAATTTCTGAAAGTATTTTTTTCATCAGAATTGTTGTTTGATTCATTTTTATTCCTCCAAAACAATTTTTTATTTATAGATCAAAAGATCATGATTCGCAATTGATTTCAGATATTCAGCTCTGTAATCAGCTGGCTGAATATGTTGATTCTGTCGTAATCTTGATTGATGTATCCACTCCATATATACTTCAATATCAAAAAAGTACCGGAAATCGATTTCTTATAAACCCCCCCCCCCCCCCCCCCTCCCCCCGCTTAAGGGAAATTCTTTTTGTCGCTAAGTTGACACAACTGTCTTCTATACTCACGCGGAGCTTAAGCGTCACTTGCCATTTAGTTTGTTAATAGAACGGATTTGGAATTGAATTCGATCAATGTCGATATTCAGTCAATATTTCCTTTACTTTAGCGATGTCAAGTTCAGTTGAAGACGTTAATGGCCGACCAGAGCGAGGCAAATCCTCCACCAAATCCAACTGAAGGTAACCAAGTAAATTCCCTATTTCCACTTCTCCCGCTCTGTGTATTTTTCTGTTGTCCTTCACTGCGATCAAAAAATGAAGAGCTTATGGGGCGCAATATAGTACACTGCACCGGCTGCAAAAAAAACCCTAGCACCGGCCCTGGATGCTACCTGTAAACAAATCTCTGGAATTTTATCTTCCCACCCGGAGTGTGAAATTATTGTTGCGGGTGATTTCAACTTAATAATGTCAATTGGCTAAATTACTCAAATGGCACCAGTGTTTCTGGCAAAGACGCCGAGATCTTTGCAAACCTAAATAATTTGCACCAAATCGTGAACTGTACAATGCGAGTTCCGGACGTTGAAGGACGCGGAGCCCATCCAACTCGATACTCCGTTTGAGGCAGTACGGCTTTAGACCAAAAAGGTCTACTTGCGACCTTCTTGTGTGTCTGCCTGAACACATCAACCAAAGCATCCATGGCTCCGGTGAGTCTGGTCTGGTTGGATATCTCCAAGGCCTTCGACAGAGTATGGAATCCCACTAGGACGTTTAAACTCCAAGCTATTGGTATTGACTCAGTTCTAAGAAACTAGATTGAGAGCTTTCTTTTTGGCCGTTCAATCAAAGTAGTATTGGATGGCGTTGAATCCAACCCTCGGCCGGCGTTCCCCAAAGGGGCGATTCTCTCACCTACTCTCTTTCTTATATACATTAATTATTTGCTCTCAATCCCCTCCAATCCACTTCATAGTTTTGCCGATGACGGTACTTTGCGTTACTCCTACCCATTCGACAACATAGGACAAGCAAGTGCCAGACCTCGTCTCTTAGAACGTGAACTCTCCAAGTTCTGTCCAACTTTCTTAACTCGGACATTAAAATCGTTCTTGATTGGGGCCGCAAAAATTGTGTCGAGTTCAACGAAACCAAAACCAAGTACTGTCTATTCTCCTCTAAAACCTGCATCAACCTTCCTTTATTTCATCGGGCGAGGATAATAATGGTCACCGGTCATTTCTTAACATCTTCGCTGTGTCTTTATCAAACGATCTGCGATGGAATAAGCTCATACTCCAAGACGCCAAACAATCGCATCAATACCTCGACTTCCTTAAGAATTTTTAAAAAACCGATTCCCAGTACTTTCTTGACTGAATGTATAAATATTGTTTTAAAAAAAGTAAAATTTAGTAATTATTAACAAAATGAAACAAACTACAAAAAAAAAAAAAAAATAAAGAAAGTAAACAAAAAGTTTAATTTTAGTTATAAAAAGTGGTATTCAAAACGCTCTGCTCTCAAGTTGTTATCGTAGATATGCAGCTTAGCACAAAGGGTTTTTCTTATAATAATTATGCTGTAACGTCCTAGAGTTGTAGTTAAAAAAATGCTCGCTTTTTTTAGAACATTTATTCGTGGTGTCTCGTCTATATTGAAAATAATTGTTATAAAAAATATGAAAATAAGAAAATTATTATAAGATTTACATATACATACATAAGATTGAAGTGTCAAAAGAAAACTATTTTAAAAAATATAATTATACTATTTTTTTTTCAAAATTAAATTCCTTTTTTGATATAATAAAATATAAAGTAGGAAGAACTTTTTGTGCTAATATTAATTATTCAAAGAGTTTTCTCACCTTTTTTCAGCCAGACCCCTTTTAAAAAGTTAGTTTAAGGAGTATAGGAAAGTGTATAGCTAGTTTCTTTTTAAAATGTAAATAAAACGTTCATAAAATTTTAGATTTAGAAGAAGAACGCCTCCAGACAATATTCCATTCCCAGAGTACCAGCTTTGTCTTTCTATTTTTGATGATAGGATTCTTACTTCATATAATTTTTCTATTTCTAGTCTTGTCCATGTTCTATTGGCCCCTGTGCTGAAAGTCAAGTCGTGTATCGTGACAAAACGTTTGAGTTCAAGAAAGTGACGTTTCAGTCGAATTACGGCTTTCAGCACAGGAGCCTAGAGTAGAAATGCTATGTTGAGTTTAGGCCCTGAACTGAAAGTTGTGATTCGACTGAAAAATAAGTTTCTCTAACCCAAACCACCAAGATATCACCGCGAGCACTGTGGCCTAAACTTCCGCAGTTTCTAAGGATAGATAACTTACACTATTCAACTAAGATCTCGCGGGTCAATGTCAGTGAACATCAAGGGCTTTCTCGACTATAAACCTATAAGTTGGATCTTTTGCCCTTGGGATTTTCCATAGGAGGTTCTTTAAGGTTCCGAAACCGGTAATTAAGTCAAGAGAAAGTACCGGGAAAGCCTACTTACTATATTTTAATCAGTATTGTACATTTATATAGGAAAAAACTACTCACTGACTTGGCCATCACAATATATTTCCACAAATTGCTTTTAGACATACGATTTGTAATACTCGAATCACTAGAGCTTCCAGTGTAGAAGTACCGTTCGCTAAGTGTGAACCCGACCTAATCCAGCAGGAAATTTATCAAGTGCTACCAAAAGAAGCAAGAATGCAGCGCTTCCAATTCACATGTTATGGAAGCACCCACTCTATACTCCCATTTTTTTGCTTTGCTTTTCTCAAGTTCTGTATATTCCCCTCAGTTGGGAAAATCCCGTCATTTGTGAAATGCTATTTTTGGTGAAAACAAAAGCTCCAGGAGCTTCCCAAAAGCTTCAATATCCCAAGCTTCGATTGCACTTCTTCAGCAACAAAATATAAGCGTTTCGTTCTGATGTCATGCCTATGCTAAAAGGAAGGAAATTGGGATATGAATAAGAAGCGCTTTGGCATTCTATTTCAGCGCTTCAGAATCTGTTCAATTCACTTCAATTCGTGCGCTTCAATTCCCCGCTGGGAATGAAACTTTCATGTGCTATTATTGACCGGTAAAGCCAACGAGATGGTTTATAGGGCTACTCGACTACTTCTATTAGCAGATCCGTTAGAAAGACTGTATACGTTAGTATAAAACTATACTTGACTCTTAGCTGAATCTAGCTGAATTTATTTGTGAAATTTTATAAGGAAGCTTGGGATTTGTGTAGTAGAATCAATTCTGAGTGATATATTTTCGTATTATTAAATTTTCCACGCACCAACTACAATATTATACAGAAAGTTTCAAGGTAATAAATAATACAAATTTTTGTTTTGAGTAGTATATACAGGTTAACTTTTGTTTCTTATATATTTAATATAATTTTTATGCCACACCTCCCAAAAGGATTTCTTTAATTACTTTATTTTATTCCCCTTTATTTTACATTCATAATTCGGTAGAAATTTTAATCGAGAAGAAAATCAGCGAAAAGAACAACATTTGTGTATCAGAACAATGCCATAAAAATAATTTCTAAATAAAGAAAATATCTGCATTTAATAAGAATTCGTGAAAATTGAATTTTAGTTGAAATTTAATTTTATAAACAAGAAAATAAAAATACTGAATATACATATAAAAATAAATATAAAAACAATTTTCACTTTTAATACTGTTTAGGCCTCTGCAAATCGCAATTTAGCTGAGGAACAAATAAAAAATCTTAAAAAACTTCTGTCTGCTGTAAGTGTTTCCAAAAGAACAAGGATTTTTTAGTAATAAATTTAAAATTTTACATTTTTTTCTTCAAATATTTTTGTATTTTAGTAGAAACAATTTTTTTCTGGGTAATTTTTGTTAAATAAAAAGAGCTTGTTAAGATTTTTATTTTATCTTATGATTTATTTTTTTGATACATACATACATTATTACATATTAGGGATTGTCCATAAATTACGTGAGGTGATTTTTGCAATTTTTCGACCCCCCGCTTGTAGCGGACAGACATCTACCAAAACGTGAGCACTCACTCAACAAGCATTTTATTACGCTAAAATTCGGCGTGTGCCTTCTTGTAGGTCTAAATTCTAAGGCCCTTTTCGCGGGTCAGTGTTACTTTGCTCGTACTCTGCAGCATTCAAAGAGTCACGCGTTTGGCTAGCTGGTGGAGGCTAAACAATTGAGTAAACATTTTTGTGTAGGATTTACCCATATATTAAGGCCCCAATTTATACACAGGTCGCCGGTAGGCCGGGGCCTGAAAGCTTTCGCCTTGAGGTCAAATATCACTATACACTAACCGGCCGCCAACTGTATGGGGCTTGCAGTTCAAGAAAGCTGACAAAAATCGCATTTATCGTCAGTTCGGGCCTGAAGATCTGAACTTCTATTCACTCTCGAGCCATGAATTGATCGTCAAGAATTCACGTCGTATCCACTCGGAACAGAAAGCAACGCGCGAGGTTATCATGAAAACTACATCTCACTCGCGTTTGCGCTTGTTTGCGGGTGCTCACGGCGTGAGGCTGGAGCCATCTTGAAGTTTTGGTTGAGGCCATGAGCATTTTTGCCCTTGAATTAATAACCTGCTATTCTAAACAGTCGTTTTCGCCTGTATGTCTTTAGGGAATCATGACTTCACCTGTATGCCACGGCCTGTCAGGCAGATACCTGAAGTATCATCCCTCAGTTAGACTGAGTTAAACTTAGTCGTACCGGCCGACCTGGACTGACAGGCAACTGCCTACCGGCGGCCTTACGTAATTAATGGACGACCCCTTACATAAAAACAAAAACTAAACAGCTTTTATACATAGACACATCATAACTATTTTTTTTTTAGTTTTTTTTTCTCTCAAACAAAATAAATAAAAAAAAAACACCCATGAATGTCACAGAAATTAAATGCAGCAAAAATATGATTTTTTTTTGATTAAATATTAATTTTGTTTACTCTTTTAAAGCACTGGCATTTGCATAATACACAAATGTAGATTTTTCAGATTATTTTTAACTGTCGTAATTATTTATTTTAAAACTAGACAAAATATAAAAAAAGAAAAGGTTAAGTTAAAAAGAAAGAGGGATTTTTTATATACATATAAGTCTCGTAAAAAGGTATGAATTTATTTGTTTATATTGCTCCTAAACCCCATTAAAAAAGGATTTGCTTGGATTATCCCCTTGATAAGAAGGATCTAATCTCGAATTGTTGGAACAACCTACAAAAACATAACCCTAAACAAGAAAACCCTAATAAATTTATAAAACAACCCTGATTTATAATTATTTATTTAAAATACGTTAAAAAATAATTAAATTATAATTGTAAGTGACTGTGGTAAGTTTTGTGTGTTTGTTGTCTTCATTTAGTACATATACATATGTATATATGTATTTTCTGTATTTATGTAAATAATTTTTTATTCAATGTCTGCACAGTACACAGATTAACAATAAAAAAATATATGTTGCTTTTGGGTTATTTTTTGTATTTTAGAATATTTTTGTTGTTGTTGTTATTATAAAATTTATATATATTGCCTAACGCTGGATTTTGGTATATTTTTTATTCTCTTTGCTTTTATTTCATTCTCTTAAAATAAAAAGGAAAAAATGCAAACATAGTTTTTATTTTTGTAAAAAAAAACAGTATTTTTATAGCATAGTGTCACTAAGCCTTCAACATTGTTATATGCTTAGTGATAGTCAGCCATGTTGTCGTTGTCGAGTGACGTGACAGATATGTCACTTCGAACTTAAACTGGTATTCTCATTGTCAATCTAACAAATTTCAAGCAAGCAAATTGACAAAATTCGTATTTAATTGTCACAAGGCGGCGTGTGAAGTGACTTTTTCCTCGATACGAGGTTCATTCCTCGTAGTCACGTCACTCGCCAAACGAGAATACCACCTAGTATTTTCTAAAAGTTAAAAAACCAAAAAGATGTTTGCATTTTCTCTCTTTTAAAAATATATTTGCCGATTTAAGACTGATTTTTTATTAAAGCTTCTAAATAAGTAAATAGGGATTTTTATCTAAAAGTATTCTTCAAAGTAATTGATTGTATTAAAATTAAAATTTGTTTAATTAGTTATTTTTGTACTGTCTTAAATCGGTAGAGAGTGATATATATATTTTTTGTTCATTGAAAAACATGAAAAACTAATACAATGTTTTTTTTCCGTAATTTTCCATCTATAGGCTGAAGCTCGTGCTGAATTCGCTGAACGTTCCGTTCAGAAATTACAGAAGGAAGTTGACAGACTCGAAGGTATGTTTTCTCTTTTCATAATTTTTTAACATATATATTTGATTCGAAATAATATTAATTTTTATCAAAAAAATATTAATAATACGGTCATATGAAAAAGTTGAATCAAAATAATTACTCTCTGCCATTTTTGCGGTGAGCACAATTATTGAAGAAGCCATCTTGTGTTCTATCTTCGAAGATCTTTCATTCATATATCAATTATCTTTCTGACTAGAGCTTGCTGTTGGATACCGCCCTCTAGATAGGAGGCAGTTTGAACAGTATTTGAAGGAAATAACCCATGCCCTCTAGTTTTTCACATTAAACCTAGTACTGAGTTCAAGTGAAATGAAAATCGTTCACAGACTGGAAAATTCGTTGATTAAATGAAGAGTGATATTCCAAAACGTGCAAGTTCTTATGATGTAATTAGTGGGAAATAAAAAAAAACTGAATATCACTTTCCCTCTCGCCTAAAGGGCTGTAATATTATTTCCTTTCTCAAAAAACCGATAAAAGAAACTATTATTTATAAAAATATAAATAAATTTGCTACATTTTATATGAAAAAAATGGTTTTATTTATGGTGATGCATTTCCATCATGTACTAAGTCATTACTTAGTACATTTTGAAATAAAATTTCATAGTAAAATTATAATACTATGGTAAATGTTTTCAGTCCTCAGAAAGTTCAGCCCAGCAAAAGAAAGAATAGTAGGGGTATTCATGAAAACGTGTAAATCCCTAGTAAGCCGCGTAAATCGTATAAGTTTCCAATCTCGTAAATGAACTGTCAAAATTTGTATGGAAAGTGAAATACGCAAACTAGATAAGTTTACGCTGAAATTTTGTGGTGTAAACTTCGTATACATATGTGTAAAATCTTCAAATGTCAATTGTGTGCAAGATGGAAGAGGTGAGAATAAAATTTTTGAAGAATATATTTTAATAATTGTAATCAACTTCTTTATTTAGAAGGAAAATTTACACAAAACAAAACGATGTAGGTTGAATCCAACACATCGTTGGACAGATGAGCAAACAAGTTCATTGCTGCAAAGCGTGATAGATGAAATAAAAGACTGCCCCCAATCATTCGAGGTACTTTCATATAAGATGTTGCAAATATTGTAATTAAATTATTTGATATTTTCAGAAACCAACAGCTCAGAAATTTTATACAAAACTAGCTACAAACTGTCCAAAACTTAATAATATTCATTGGGGGGTGATGAAAGCAAAGCTTCGCCATTTAAAAGGTACATATGTATCTGCAGCTTCCTGGAAATCTAAAACAGGTGCTGGTCTTTTGGAGAGTGGTCAAGAGACCACGGTAATGCAGTACATTAAAAAAATTTGTCCCTATTGGGATATGCTTGGAGAAATATTTGGGCAAAGAAAGAACATTAATCTACCCGACATTTTTGAAACATCAAATCAACAATCTATGGTTGAAATAACCGATGTTGAATCAAATCCTGCTCAAGAATTGCAACAAGTAGATCTTGAAGATGTCGAAAACTGTACATCGAGCTCTTTGGAACCATCTACATCTAGTGGGTTTAATTTCAGCCATTTAAAAAAAAAACTTAAGGCGGATGACCGCAAAACTAAATCAAAAAGTGCAAATCCTTTTACCTTATTACTTTCCATACAAGAACAAAAACTAGAACTGGAAAAAGAAGTAACCAAAAATCAAGTGGAAATAAAAAAATTAGAGCTACAACAAGAACTAGAAATTAAAAAACTTGAAATTGAAAAAGACGAAAGAATTGCAATGCAAAAAATAAAACTGCAAAATGAAAGTGAGGAAAGATTAAGGAAATTTGAGCTTGAGTTAACTCTCAACAAGAAATAAATAAGTGAAGTGGAATTATGTATTACTTTTAGTTTGTTTATTTCATTTTAGTTTTTTCATTTAGGTACTTAAGGCCATTGAAGTGCAATTATGTATTAAAAGAATTAGTTTTAGTTTATTTATTTCATTTTAGTTTTTTTATTTATTTATATCAATTGAAGTTCAATTATGTATTACAGGAATTAGTTTTAGTTTGTTTATTTCATTTTAGTTTTTTTATTTACATACTTATATTCATTGAAGTGAAATTATGTTTTATATATGTATATTAAATAAAATAATTATAAATTTATCTCTTTTAATAACTCTAAAAGTGCTCGTCGTTTTACTTCTCCTTCGGCAGTGGAATAATCTTGGTTTTCAGAGTCCTGTTCTAGCTCGTGTTCGTTTTCGGTCGCACAGTCTTCTAATATTTCGATAATATCTTTTTGTTTTATTAAAATATTGTGCAATATAGAACAAACCAAAATCCAGCGGCATGCTTGTTTAACAGAAGAATCATTTCTAATTTGAATTTTTAGTTCTTTCAAGCTGTTGAATCTTTCTTTCATTATACCAAAACAATGTTCCACTCTTACTCGATAGCGACTAAAAATTTTATTGAAGTCATTGCGTTCTTGGGCACAACCTTCAACGGAATTTGATCGGAATGGAGTTATAACAGTAGTTGTTAATTTATAGGCACTGTCGCCTGCTATCCATTCTGCTCCCTTTAAGAATTCCTGCGCTTTTATCGACAGATCGCAATTGTTATAAATTCTGGCATCGTGCACACTGCCAGGATATCCCAACACCATATGGCGAATGCGCAATTTGTGGTCACAAACAGCTTGAACTTTCAACGAATATATATGTTTTCGAGAAAAGTACGCTTCGGGATCCTCTGATGGTTTTTCAGCCAATTTGATTTCTGTACCATCTACGTAGCCGACACAGTGGGGCAATTCGGAAAGTGTTTCTGTAGCCAATATTTTACGCTCTCGATCGTCCGGCCAATAAAGAAATTCATGTTGTAAGTTAATAATAGCTTGGAAGACTCTATTAGTAATGATCTAAAATACACGCAAATTATGCTTAACTTCCAAATTTAATAAAAAAAATACTTGTTACCTGAATTGTTCCACCATCACCAATTCCAAACAGACTTGCAATTTTGGTGACCGTAGCTCCTTCACCACTTGCACCCAAACGATATAAAACTAAAATTAATTGCAATTCAATTGGTAATTGCATACATGACCGTGGGCCATGGAAAATACGGTCGTTTTTTATCAATTCAAGAAGGACTTCAAAATTTGCCCAACTAACACGCGCAATTTGCTTAAACCTTTTTTCATCAAAATTTGGCAAAACATCTACAAAGAAATTTTGGGATTTTGGAACACAATGGCGAACAAATGGAACTCCATATCGACAATACTTCACAATCGCAAGCGCCAGAGTAATTTCTTCTAAAATTTTGCCTTCTTCCTTACGTTGGTTAACTACAATGTTTTATTTTATAGCAATGGAAAAAATTAACTAAAAATTATCAGAATTACCATTGCGTTTTTCAAAGCATTGCAACATTAACAATTCCCCACAAGCAATATATTGCACAAAATTAATTAATTTATTTTTCTCACTCTCTTTTGGCATTTTTCTGTTTAGTAATTTTGACATTAACATCCACTTTGAACAGTTGGCCAAGTATATCGTTTACATACATCAAGTCATCATAGGCGTTCATTAAACAAACCTCGTAAAAATACGCGTATACGGAATGTGTAAATTTACTCGTTTTCATGAATACCCCTAGTATTTTTCGAATCTTTATTTTTAATATAAAAAAAAACATTAAAAAATTCAATATGAATACTAGCTATTGAAATTAATGGAAAATTCATTTGAATGACCCATTATCGTCGGAATTAGTATGATTTGTGATAAATGTTTATGGGGAATGCATAACTACTACGTCATAGATTGGAACGCAATACAATATTAAAATTAAACAAAAATTGACTTAGTACGTTTTGGAAAATCACTCTTCAAATGATCGTGAACAAGTATCCGTGGAGAATTTGTAGACTTCATGTTTGACGATTGTCAAAATTTATACTTCATGTTTATCGTTTGTAGCAGAGTGGTTTTTGACTAAATTTAATTTCGTCAGAAATATACATTGCTTTCTTTTTTCGGATTATTAATTATTTTTGCTTTTAATTAATCACTTTTTTTTAGTTTCACACTACACTTGTCAAATTTTATAGGCAAATAAATGATCACGATCAATAAAACGCCAGTGAAAACAGTGGAGAGTTGTGCTAGCGCCATCTCTTATGACTTGAAACAGTTTTTCATCTCTCCATTTACAACTAACCTTGAATTGGTATGAAAACCTGAGGCCAAAATGTATGTAATTTGACAGTTCATGCCCATTTAAATTGAACTCAATCAATACTAGGCTTTAAAAAACCTGGATTGTGAGTTTTGTTGCGACTACGTACCACTGGGTTTACAAGTTGATCGCTTTATTCCCAATTTGGCTGAAATGTTAGCACCGATTAGCGAGCATTTTAAATACCTTCTCAACCAACTCTGAAATTTTCTCCCTGGCCAGCAGATTGTCAGGCTTCATATTTCAAGGAGAAATCCTCGATGTCAGGAGTAACTCTGCTGAGCCATCTTATTGAGAATCCACTTTACAATCGTTATGACTGACCTGACGCCTCTAATTATGTAATCGTAATCGGCTGTCACCAACAGAACAGAGGTAACTGCATTTTTTCGCGAACTTCTCGCTATCTATGCAGCGAACAAACACTTGTGATATATCTTTGAAGGGCCCAAGTTTGTGGTCTATCAGTTCAGTTCAGTTCAATGGCCCTACAGCCCAAATTGAGCCTTGGCCTTCTTCAGATTTCTCCTCCAACTTTCTCGCTTGCTAGAATCCTTCAATTTCTTGGGCACAACAAATGTGAAGGGTCTGCTTCTACGGTTTCAAACCATCTTTTCTTCGGTCGTCCTGCTGGCCTGTCACCGATTATGATACCCTTATATACCTTTATCACTGCTCTGTTTTCCGGCACTCGCTCAATATGCCGTGTCCACTTTGTAGTCTATACCAGAAACCTCTGGTTCATGCATCGTATTTCATTACCGCCATCTTTATGAAAATTTTCGTCCGCACTACACTAGGTGAAACGCACATCTTACTTTATGACCATTTAGATCTATGAGAGGAAATTTTCGTTTTATAATGATAACAATGTCATCCGCGTTCGCCAGGATGTGCTGTCCCACTGCCCCCATGCCTCTGTCGTCAAGGTTTCAGCTCTCTATCCTTCAGGTGAGCATTTTGTGGAGGAGAGACACCAGCAACGCCTCGATCTCCAGTTTCGCCAAGGCCAGGGTAATGCGTCCGGGAGCACGTTGTTAAACGCTCCCTCTATGTCAGTGGTTTCCAAACTTTATGATACTGCGCCTGACTGACTGCGGTGTGTCAAGGTATGCCATCTTGTTGAAAACCTGTTCGACCTGCCTTTTCACGCGTTTTCGGACGTACGAAGTGCACCATAATTCAACAATAGCGTGCATCGTCGAGGGCTTCTTGAACTTTGAAGAAAAATGGTCCAATGATGATTTTTGAGTACACTCTGACCCCAACAGTGATTTTATTGTCGTGTAGTGGTGTTTCGTGAATGACTTGTGGGTTCTCTTTTCCCCAAATTCGACTATTGGCCCAGCCAGGGAAGGCATAGTCTTCACAATTGAAACGATTGTTTTCAAAATAAAGCGTTACTATTTCAACACACGTCTTTTCGATGTGAATAGGGCTCATAGTTAAAATGGTACTTCCCCTCACCTTTGAGCTATAAACGTTCCCATTGTGGGTCGCCCCCCCCAGTTTGGAACCGCTGCTCTATGCTAAGGAAAGCTACTAATGTATACTCCTTGACCTCTGGTGATTTTGTATGGTTAAAACCAATGAGTGAAAGGCAGTATTCGTGGATCTGCCGTTTGTATAGGCGGGCTGTGCGTCAGAGGGTTCTGAGGTATGTTTAGTCTGCCTCAGATATAGATACAGATACAGATAGGACGATAGGCTGATTGGCCTGAAGTCTTTGGGTATAACATGGGAGGCTTTTCCTGCCTGGGTTATAAAAACCACTTTCACCTATTTCCAACTAGAGGGAATACCGGTAATTTGAAGGCACCCAGTAAACATGGCCTGCAACCAGGGTATGATATGAGTAAGGATGCGTTGCAGTTGTGCAAATTTGACCCGCTTTGATGAAACTGGAGGGTTTACTGCGATGCTTGTCTCAGTCATAGTACATAATACTCTAGTAGTGGCAGAGATTCTCCGCTTGATTCTGTCCAATCGCCGTTTTGTTTACGTAAAAAACAAATTATTAACTTGAACAACTTTTTCATATGACTACCGTAACCAACCGTAACTGGCTAGTAATATTATTTTGATTATTTTGTTTTTCGTTTTTTTAATTATTTAAATTTTCAGTTATTCATTTTATTTTTATTATAATTGTGTTTTTTGTTTGTTTTTTTTTCTAATTCCAAAACAAAAACCATGCTCTAAACCCGACAATGCTCGCTTTTTTTGTTGTGCGCTCCTCCTACTAATAAACAAAAAAAAAACCAAAACCAAAATACCAAACCAAAAAATCGCACCAAACCAAAAAACGTCATAGATGACCTATTGAATGAACGCGAGAAAAATAAATTGCTCCAGGAGGAAATGGAGGCCACTTTGCATGATATACAAAATATGTAATAACTAATAAGAATAATTAATGTATTTTTATTATTTGTTTATTTTTCTCTAACTTATACGTGTAAAAACTCCATCTTTTTTTACATGTAAAAGCAAAAAACAACAAAAAATCAGTTATGTTTCTTCATTTTTTTTTAAATATGATTATTTCCAAAATTTAAAAAAAGTATTTACAACTTTCCGTTTAAAAAAACAAAAAATAAAATTCTATGTGTGTGTAATAATTAATAGTAATATTACGACGACGAGAAAAACAAAAACAGTAATTATAATTATATAAAAAAGACAGCAAATTTATTTTCTATATTATATTTTCATTATGTAATTTTTTTTTGTAATTTTTTACATTTTTATTTTTTCTTTCTGAAAATTTTGATTATTTTTTTAATTATCTATTTAGATATTAATTAATTAGATTATGAATTTTTTCTCTCTTTATTCTCTATCAAATATTATTTTTCTATATTTTTTTTTTGAAATGCATTTGTGTGTTGTAATCATTCCTTTATATAAAAAAAACAAAATATTTTCTTTTTTTTGTATTTATTTCCATAATTGTTTAAGAAAGAAACGAAATTTTCTAATATAAAAAAAGGCGCTTTAAAGACAATTTTTATTATTTTTAAAAACAAAAACTCCTTTAAAGTTTAAATTTTCGAATAGAAGAAGTATATTATATATAAATGTTTTTTTTTTAATAATTTTTTTTATATATACATATACACACTCCGCGACAAATGTTTAGCCTCATCCAAATTTTTTCCAGTTTTTCAAAATTGGTTAATTCCAGAAATCTGGGTTTTTTATTCGTGTTGAACTGAACAATTGGTTAACTTTTGTCGAAATAAAAATAAAGTTAAATTACACTGAACTTCTGTCATTAATTTACACCTGATTTTGCATGTGAGGTTAAACATTTGTCGCAGTGCATATGGACCTAATTTAGAAAAAAAAATCTAAGAATTTCTCAGTGTAATTTAACTTTATTTTTATTTCGGCAAAAGTTTATCAATTGTTCAGGTCAACCCAGATTTCTGGAATTAATCAATTTTGAAAATCTGGAAAATTTTTGGATGAGGCTAAACAATTGTCGCGGCGTGTATATATACAAACGTGCTTTTCCACTTTATAAATTGTTTTTATACAAATGCACACTTTAAAGGAGAAAATGTTATATTATATAAAATATCCATTTTAAATTCTTTTTCCATTCCACTCGAATAAAAACGAGCTTAAATTTAAATTAAAAAAAAAATCAAATTGATATAACCCTTTTTTTCATTATCACACAGTTTTTTCTTTTTTCTTTAATGAATTAAGTTAAAAAAATAAAAAAAAATATACATTATACATTATTTACATTTTATAATAATTAGATAGAAAGAGAAAAACAGAAGGACAACTACTGTAGATCCACAAAAAAAATGTTTTTATTTTTATTTTTTTTTTAAAATTTATGATTTTTACGAATTAAAATCAAAAAAACAAATCAATGAAAATCAAAGTTTTTTTGTCAATAATTGCCTTATGATATACATATATAAATTAAAAAACAAAAAAATAAAAAAGAATCCTTTAAATATTTGTGCCTTAATTTTTATTTTTTGTCTTGTGCTTTTATAAATAAATATATTTGTAAATTAGTGTTAATTGTATGTAAAACTAAAAAATAATACATTTAAAATGAAATTCCATTCTAAAAAAAACTAAGCTCTTCTTTCATCTGCTTTAATTGTAATAGAAAGTGTTTTTTATTTTGTTTGCTTAAAAGTTTTAATTTTTACAATTTGCAAGAATAGGAAAGTAATTTTCTAACTCTCCTTATGATAAATATAACACAAGCACATTTACTGATATAGCGGATGCTACCAAGATGCCATCGAGATATGTAAAACAAAAAGTTAGGTTCCTTAGTATTTCGTCCATAAAGCACTTGAACGTCTGCGCTGCACTTTTTAAAGCCGGCTCTACACAATGCGACGAACGTTCATGTGAATGTTGGCTTCCAACGTTTGGTTCAATACCGACAACAGCCCGAACGTGTCCAAAAACCAACGTTGGACGCTTGTATCTAGTTCGAGCATCGGTCACACGATGCGTCATACCATCAAGCGCCCAACGTTGGAGGGTATTCGTAGCATCGTGTAAGCCGGCTTTAGGCGTTACTTTAGTCAAAGACTTGCGATGGAATGACCACACATTCCAAATCGCCAAAAAACATCCCAGTGCTTGGGGTTTGTTAAGCAAACAGAAAGCATTTCACAGCAAAGTATTTTAAAGACGAAGCATTTGCAGCTGGACCAGTATGCTCCTGAAAGCTTAAGTAATTTGAAAGCAACAACATTCCCAGCAATACGAATCAAAAAGCTTTCACAGTCTACAGCAAAGTGAACTTGAAAATATGTGCTTTGATTTAAGTTTACCTTACTTTCAAGTACTGTTTGTGACGCGAATCGAAAATTCAACCCAACTATTCAGCTCATCATATATATGTAGTAACTGTCTCTATTCCAACAAAACCTGCTCCACAATTCCCGTTTCAGTAGACATAAAATCAACAAATCCTACATTCGTAGCCGCCTTGAATTTAACTCGGTCGAGACTCCGAGAAGCGCATTACTGTGGCTGGATAAGGTGCAAAATCGCACTGTCCAATTTATTGGTGATGGCGCTATTTGCTCCTCAATTGACTCATTGGAACAGTCTGTGTTTGCCTATTGGTCTACTTCCCGAAATTTCTGCTACCATAAGCCGTTTTGGAATACGGTTGTTCTCCATCCTACGTCTTAGTCTGTTAGTTTTTATAAAAGCTGTGAGTTGTGCGTCGTAAAAAACATAAATACAAAGATTAAGTTAATAGACCAATATAGTTGGCAGTAATTCACACGATTGCTTCGCTTCACCAATGTTGACATCTTTCTGTAAGGATATTTCTTCCTATATCTTTTACTCTCAATAACACAAACTGTTTCTGTTCTTCGATGTAGGTGTGAAGTTTATTGCACTCATCCATAAGTTTCACTCCTCGCTCAGCGATGTTTTTGAGGACACTCGTGTTGCGTACTCCATGTTTCACTTCATTGGAGGCGTTTTCCTCGGTTGACCCTATCACATCCAAGTCAAGAACTCCGATGAAAATCCTGTGATATTGAAGAACCGGCCTGTATTTGAGCTAACGAAATCCTCCAACAAGTTTGATAATACCAATGTCCATATTTTTTCGCTTTAATGGGTTCCCTATCCTTTCAGCTTTTAGGGCGCAAACCATCTTGCTCTTTGTTTCATTGGAGACTCCATCATCGAAAAATCCAAAAGCCTCTAGTTCTTTCGATAAGTACCAGAGGTGTCCAAGGAATTTTGGAAGAGCAACCCTGGAAATATTTTCACTTACTTTCTTGTAGTTATCAAGGCTTTTATGTAGCTCCAGTTCATTTCATGGAGCAGACGTAGAATCGGGCGCAGTCATCCGAATCTTAAAGTACAACTTGACAAAAAACAAGCAAATGTTAAGAATTCAGTGTTTTTCCCTCTTTGTTAGTTTGAACTGACTCCGGAACATTCATATCTTGAGAGAGTAGAAAGTTTTTGACATCCATTTAGCACAGCGTAGTTCAGCCGGTACTTTGAACTTTCTGAGGAACTCTAAGAACACAATCGTTTCAGAAGATTGAAACTCTAACTCGAGGTTGAACTCTAGCGACTGAAATATGAAAAAAATAATTGTTTCCTCAGAGGGAAAGGGGTGTTTGGCAGCTGTTGCGATTGATTCTAGTCCAGGATTTCTTAAACCATTTAAACGATCTTGTATAACCTTTCTCTTTTTATCGAGTCCTATGCCTTTTGAAAGTGAACAAATATCTGGTATAAATTTATATTTCTTTACCAAGTTTTTCAAGAATTGGCTTTAAGGTCATTAGCTGATCCGATTTCGACTTGCATTATCCTAAAACCACCTTAATATTCTCTTATAAGGCATCCCGCTGTAGTTTCTGGTTTTTGTTTCACAAGAACTGTGAAGATTTTGTAACTAGTTCTGAAGAGGAAGATGCCTTTGTAGTTTTTACAGATTAATTTATTTCCTTTGTTGTTCCTCCCAAATGCTGCATTTGAGTTCGTGTAAGATTCAAAAGAGTTGCAGTCCTCCTTCCCTTAGCAACTCAGCTATGATTTCATCGACTCCTGGCAATTTGTTGATTCTGAATTATAAATGCCTGGTGCCTCTTTTGTTGCCCCATCTATACTGCTTGTAATTACTTTTTACCATCCTTGTGCTACCATCCTTGAACAGGACTCGGGCTTCAATTCATTCACATATTTCGTGGTTATCCTACGCTTCTTTCACCATCAAAAATTCTGGGTAGCTTTTTTCTTCCGAAGTTTGTACAAAGTCAAGTGAAGCAGTTATTCCCTTGACCTATTCTTTACTTCTCATCCTCAGTTATGAGTATTTCATTACTCTGTCGAAAATTTCCAGACAAACCAGATAAAAAACCAGTCTGGCATTATATGAAAACCATTTGGCTGGAATCCGCTGACTGGGACTTGTGTTTACGAAAGAGAAACGTCAACTCTGTTTCACTACGATCATAAAGGCATTCATTCCACATTTTACCAAATCTGTAAAGCTTAGGCTGTTATTTTATCCACAAGGGAGATGTGTTAACATACAGCATATCCAAGACGGTTTATTAGCATGTTCGTTTCGAATTCCTTTGTGACTGACACTGTCCCAAGTAATTTCTTTATTGTAATGAATTTATTAAGCTTACACAGAGGATATTTACGAATACACACACCATCAACAACCTTTAAAAAGTGCTTACAATTATGTGTTGTATATAATTGTCCCACATAGGATATCTAAGTCATCTCATTGTGCTTTTCATATTTTCTTTATATTTACTATAATTTAATTTTTATTATTCTTTCTTTTGCAATTCTTCACGCTTTCTATAATACACGCCTAATAACAACTCATCGCTAATTTCTTCGCGCTTTTATAACCACTGTGCATTTTTAACAAAACGAAAATCCAGATGAGCTCATAGTGGAAAGAGAAAAATACGCCATAATCGGTGATGATCTAGACTTTGCATTTGTCGAACTAATTCCGGGCGTTGAGCCAGAATACAACGATCGTCGTCCTAAGCCGCCAACACCGAAATTGCCTACACCACCTAAAGAGCCAACACCACCACCGCAAGCAGAAGGAGCTGAAGGTGAAAAGAAGGAAGGAGAAGCGGGTGCACCTTTGCCAGAAGGTGCTGAGGGTGCTGAAACTAAGGCTGCCGGTGAAGGTGGTGAAGCATCTGGAGATGGTGCAGCAGCTGCAGCACCTGCTGAACCGGCTACACCACCACCACCACCAGAGCCTGTACCATTCGAGTATAACATTGATTTGCCACCCGAGGGTGCTGAGGTGCCGTATGTTAGGAATTATGTGCCACCACCAGCAGAGCCAGAGCCAGCAGCATTGGTTGCACTGCCAGTTGAAGGAGCTCCTCCAGCAGCTGAGGGTGCACCGGCTGAAGGTGCACCAGCACCAGCTGAGGGTGCACCAGCAGAAGGTGCTCCAGCACCAGCTGAGGGGGCACCAGCTCCAGCAGAAGGTGCACCAGCTGAAGGAGCTGCACCACCAGCTGAGGGTGCTGCTCCACCAGCTGAAGGTGCTGCTCCAGCAGAGGCTGCACCAGCTGCTGCTCCTGCTGAAGGTGCTGCTCCAGCTGAAGCGCCCGCCGCCGAAGCTGCTCCTCCAGCTGAGGCTGCTCCCGCCGAAGCACCAGCATCTTAAAATCTCGCATAACCAAAACAAATCCGCTTTTAACGACTTTTCCACCATGAAATCATGTACAATAACGATCGAAATAAAATAACTGTAAATATTTAATAAAACTTAACGAAATCATTTTTTCAGCTATTGTAAATATTTTTTTATTTTTCATAAATGCTTTGTGCTTTTGTTTTTGTCCAACCGCCAATGACTATAGTGAACTAGAATTAGCCTGGATGATGTTTAGCACAGAAACTAAGTTACAGCTTATTTAGACTATGATATCAATATTAAAACACATTTCATGTTGGCTAAATTCAATTCACAAGTCATCGGCAATTGTGTTTGTGGCATTTTTGAGTTATATTTTTTCAGCTAGAATTTATATTTAATATTTTGAAAAGCAAAACGCTAAGAAATGCTAAGCAGCTGCTATTAAGCCTCGATGTTTGATATTTTTGAACTCAAGTTTGAAGCTTCAATTAATCAGATTAAAAATATTCTCGCAGAGGTAATTTTTTTTTTATTTTATTTTAATTAATTTTTATTAATAACTTTTATTCAAAAAATTCCTCATATTTTTTTATATTTTATTATTAGGTATTATTTATATATTTATTTATTTATTTTCCTTTTTTTTTATTTAAAAATCTTCATCAACTTACCAAAATGACAAACAGACGACCTCGTCTTGGAGAAGGAAAGGTACAAGGATATTGGAGACGATCTCGACACAGCCTTTGTCGAGCTTATCCTCAAGGAATAAGGCGCCAATTTTCAAATTACCAAATACATATAATATTTGTTCCACGCTGTTGGTGGCGATTCCTCTTCGCTTAATTGTGGTTGTTTAACTCAAACATTTTTCAGCATTCAGTATAAATAAAAAAAACATCTTAAAAGAGAAAATGTAAAAAAATGTCATCATAGAAATTTCTTATGTTAATAATTTATGTATCCAACTAATTATTAATTAAATTTTCTCTATATTATTTGAATAAATTATTTTATCAAATTATGATTTATTTATTTTTGTTTTATTTTGTTATTATTTCTTTATTACAGATATTTTTTTATCGTTTTATGTGATTTTTAGGTAGTTAAACA
Source organism: Thereva unica (assembly GCA_949987705.1). Lineage (NCBI taxonomy): Eukaryota > Metazoa > Arthropoda > Insecta > Diptera > Therevidae > Thereva > Thereva unica. The sequence continues at coordinate 7,803,071 of OX465283.1, forward strand.
CAGTTTTCATTTTATTTTTTAAGGGTTATCTACATTTGAGGAGGTTAATATTAAAAGGTGATATGTCTATACTTCGTTTTTTGTTTTTGTAAGAAAGATCGATTGGCTTTGGTAAAATTAATAATTTTTGTTTGAAAATAAGTTTAAAATCGCACCATATCTAGTATATAATAGATCGTAAATTCGTATAAACTTTAGGGAACAAAAACTTCTATCCCGCCACTATCCATATCATCGGAATAATACTGGTAGGAACGCAATTGTTCGTTCACCATTCTACCAAATCTGTGAAGTCTAGGCCGAACAGTCGGGAGTGTATGACCGCAAATAAAATTACAGAAGCCGAAAATTCAGAGCGTACACGAGTTCCCTGAATGAATCGCTCCATCAAGAGAATATAAATCAAAGAAGTTTTTGCAAATCCACCATCAGAAAAGTCAAGATCTCATTTGACAATAAGTTGAGAAGGAAACTCCTTTATCCAACTTCTGGGGCCGGGTTCTGTAAACGTGAATACGACAGTGTGCACGATGAAACAAAGGATATTTCATCTGGACGCGATCCAAACGATCCAGCCATTCGTTCGGAAACGTACAATATTCAAGTTTGTTGCGCAACCATCAAAGCAACAGTGGATGGTAGTTTTCCTTACTAAATACAAACGTTGGCTTTAATAGCTGTGTACAAAGTTAATTTTTTAGTATTTTACGTTTTCACTCCTTTTAAAAACTTTGCATTGCATTTATGAACGGGTTGATGTACCGCATACGTATGCGAAAAGAAGTTTTCGCTGCTTTGTTGCTGATGCGTTGTTACTTAGTTACGACCTTTTGGTAAAAGCATAGGTATGCTTTGCTACGATGCAACGAGTTCGTAAACGCAGATAATCCAAAGTCGTTCGTTCGGAAACGTGCAAGATTCAAGTTTGTTGCGCAACAGTCAATACAACAGCGCAGCCAATTTCGAATGTATGCTTACGTATGCGAAAATAAGTTTTCGCTGCTTTGCTGCCGATGCGCTGTTGCGTAGTTGCTCTGTTGCTTTGACGTTTACGAAAAGGCCCACATTCAATTCATTTTCGACTTGGGCTCCCAGAAACATGTCGAATTGAATGTCTCCAAAACAAAGTACTGTCGTATTCTAATGAAACATTTAACATCTTACCAATCGTGTAAGGGGATGGTAAGTACGCAAAAAAGGGTCCTAAGACTTACCAGTAATCATGCCGTTTGCTCCACCATTGACCCTATTAGCCACCGTAGGAATGTAGCAGCCCTGACAATTTTATTGCTACTATCATAGTGGACCGACATTTTAGAAATTATTTTTTAATAAATTCTCATTTTAGAGGCATTTCTTCCTCTGCGTACGGATGTATGACCGTATTCAGTATTTCTAAAAATCTATCGCACACTTAATCCAAAATATGGGTCCAACACTGTTTGCAGAAAATCAACTTCAAAGTGTGAAACATCCTTCGCCATACTTCACCGTTTTTGGGGTGTATTTGGGGTTAAATTCAGAAATGTTTTTATTAATTTTTCCACGACTAAGTCCAGCAGAGATAGCGGAAAAGTATTTAAAAGTAATTATCGTAGAACCTGATGGTTCCTACCTACAATAAAAATTTCATGAAAAAGTAATAGTAACTTTTCGAGTAAAACTCAAAAATCTAAAAACACCTGTTTCACGAAAAAAGGTTGAACAATGCCCACAGTGGTCCTAGAATTTTTTTGATAAGCCTAATTTATTCGCAAAGAGTTGCTCTACAACCCTATTTTCATGAAATGTATGTAAAGATTGATTTTACACCTTAAAAACTCGTTTGAAAACCAAATTTAGATCTGCCTGGAATATGTTCCAAAATAAAACAGGTGCTTCTGCTCTTTAGGTTATGCATTCATTGAGCGCGGCGCTTTTGGCAACCATCTTGCTGAGCTCTGAAAGTTGCTTTTGGCAACCATTTTGCTGAGTTAGGAAAGTGGATGACTGGTAGAGAAGCAGGCCTTTAAGTCTATCGCTCGTAAGATATGATTTCTTCTTTTGTTTACAAGAGGGAGGTGGGATGATAACAGAAAGCAAATCTAAGTTCTTTGAGCGCTTTGACACTGCTATGGCATCGAGCTACCACCCTCGAGCGAGCCTCTTAGTCTCTCTCTCTCTCTTGTACTGGTCTTAACTTTTATGTGAAAGAGTCTAAGCTTAGGCGCCAGCCTTTATTCTACCAGTCCGTCATGTCATGGTGGAATGCCTGGTAGTAATCTTAGCTCGAAAATAGAAAACGGTTAGATTAACGGTATAGTCCGGAGATTGCGTGAGGAGGAGGTATCTAGCAGGAATTCTAGGCAGCCTTTACCGATGGAGCACTGATATAAGTAGTCATCTGGTAGGTTAGGCTAAGCTGGCTGAGCTATTGGTTTGAGCTCATACACTTAGGTCAAAAGGATAGGCCCATTGTGATTCCATAGTGGTCCCACTTTAAATCTGATGTTCAAGTATCGTTTCTTCGCTAAACCATTTCGAGGAAGTAATGAATCTTCTAAGTTGCTGGACCCCGACCTTCGAGCTTAGAAAGGGCTCGCCAAATGTGGTTAGTCTCCTTCTGCTTAGGGCTGGGCAGTGACAGAGGAAATATAGTACATTTTCCCACTCGTCCGGATTCTTACAACTTCTGCAAAAATCGTAGATCTCAAGACCTAAGCGGGTCGCATGCGACAGTGTCCGATCAGCACTCCCACTATAGCGGAGGGGTTAGGTGTGTTTCAAGTTCCACCACAATCAGTAATCAGAAATCAGTGATGGCAATTAGCCCTAATCATTGATGGACAATTGTTCGAACCCGACAAAAAATGATGGCATATGGGACATAAGTATGTGATGTTCACAAGATGGAGTAATTGCAATAATTGATGGAACTTGAAACACACCCGTTTTGTTTCCCGAGGTTCAGTAGTGAAGTGGTCCGTCTGATATGTATCATAAGAGGGCCAGATCAATTTGGCCAAAGTGCATTTACTATTACGATCCCTCCAAAGCTTTTTTGCTTGTTGCATTGTGTGCTGTTTGCATCGGAGTTTAACAGTCGCTGTGTCTCAATTACGCTACGCTTTCCAAATTCTCTTAAACTTAGTTTAAAGATGTCCATAACTGAAATGTCCTTTTAATTAACTTACTACTTTTTCCTTTACTATTTAATTTTATTAAACTTAACTTTAATTTTAACTTGCTTTTCACAACTAACAAAATACGAAATACTAACAAACTCTAACCTTTTGCAGAGGACCTCAACAAAGAAAAAGAAAAGTACAAAGCAATTGCTCAGGAGCTAGATCTAACATATGCCGACATGTCGGGCTACTAACAACCTAAAAACTAACACACTATATAATATCAACTCAGAACAAATTGCAACGCAACCAGCAGGAGGAGTAACTGTGTTCACGAAACCCACATTTATCTAATATATATATTTTTGCATTTAAAGATTTCCAGTTCCAACAATATTAACAACTAACGACATCTACATTCCAAAGCTGATCATTGTTATAATAAAAAACAGTTCAAATGTATCAAAAACAAAAAAATATTTAACAAAACAAAAACAAAAAATATCCTTAATCATATTTTCTGAGGAATAACTTTAAGTGGACCTAAGATTTAATTAAAGCTAGAATTAAAAATTAATACAATTGTAAATTTCCATTTTACATACATACATAATATAACAATTATTTACAATGCCAGCATTTAAGCGTAGAATTTTGTAAAAGAGAAAAAAATTTAAAAATTTTATTAAAAATTAGAGTAAAACGCCAAAAACGCTGCGAATCGATATTTTTTTAATCGCTTACCTGCGCCGACTCAACCGGATCGCAACATGACAACTCTCGATATTTTTTAAGTTTTAAGTGTGGTGGTGACAGCTTTTATATTTAACAATTTTTTGTTTTAACAATTAAAGAATTTAAAAAATGCTTTTATTACGTTTAGATTAGGAAAAAATAAAAATCGTTTGTTAATTTGTATTTTATGCTATCAGAGGCACGAGAAAAAAATATGTTAAAATTCTTGTTTTTCGCTACTTTTATTAAATTGGCTTTAAATGAACAAAACAAAATTTAAGAAAAAATGAAATAAATAAATTAAAAATGGAAAATATTTTCGAAAATTTTCACGAGAATGTAAATTGTTTAAAAATTTCCAAGAAAAAAACGAGCTCAAAGTTTGTCCAATTCTGAAACTGTGGTTAGGCATTTTGGAAGTTTTATTAAAGGATTTAATGGAGATTACCTTTTGGCCAGAATCGGGGATTACTAGGAGAATCGAACACTTTTTTCACTAAATTTAATGTTATGCTCTTGATGAAAGTCATTTTGTTGTTTATTTTTCTTTGTAAAATTAAGGAAAAGAAAAGAACTAAATATTGAGACATATTAAAAACATTTCCAATATATAGATGCGTTTTATTGAAGTGTTTAGTACTAAGATGGATTTGTACAAATTATGAAGAATTGGTAACACTGATTTTGATAGCAAAATAATTTGTTTATATAGGGCACAGATAAAAGCGGTAGGTCGAATAGATCGTTTAATTGTAATTAAAGCTAAGAAGACGCCTACAGAGCGTAAACACCTTCTCTGAATAGCGGGCTCGGTAGTCTAGGTGTCCCAAAGAAAAATGGTTCGATTCCACTCGGTGCACAGTGGTTTAGAATCCCGAAAACTAGGTCAAAAGTCTTTTAGCATCTAAAAGTAGTTTTTTAAAATGAAATTTCGTACTGGGGGGTTTAAGGCGCTAATTAAGAATCGGCTATCAATTATCCAAAAACAAAATGTTGGATCCAAAATGGTGGACAATTTTTCTTAATATCAGCCAAATTTCATGAAACTCATTATATGGGTGTTTTCGACGGCGCTGATCATCAATTATACGATACACGATCCTGTGCTTATATTTGAAGTCAATGTTTTTTTTAATAAATATTCTTGAAAATTTATTTTGGCTTATAGTTCGCAACTTTGTTTATACTGGTGCGCCATTTAGACCTTCAGTATTTTAACATTGAATAACTCGGACATATTTTAGCCGATTTCGACAAATGAACACGATACAGAAACGTCATTGAGTACCATTTTAGCTATGAGTCAATACACACTGAAAGCTCATTTTACACTCTCTGGCGAAGTCAATAAACCATACTGTCAAATTTGGGGAACGCAGAACCCACGTGTCATTAACGATATCGTTCAGTAAACTGGTTAGGTGGTCTGAACCTCATAGTAGTGAGGTGAGTAAAAAAACATGCTGAATAACATTTAGCACTTAGCAATGAGAATCCAGACAGCAAACTTGGGCCTTCGAGGAAGGGTTAGCAAACCGCTACAGGTTCGGCGAAAACTCCTAATTGGAGCCATATTGCTTTCCGCTAAGTCTTTTTTTGAAACATAAGAACGGGTAAAAGTCGATGGGAGAAGTCAGTAGATGTGAAGCAATTCGAAATAAAATTCGGACGATTTTGTTTATTTTGTCTTTTTTCTTTCTTTTCAATATAGTCCAAGCGCATTCTAAAAAGCTGCTATAACCTTCCCAGCCGACTTTTGCGTCTTTGGTCGCATTGGAAGGCTTTCCCCCGTTTATGTCCCTTTATCCTTTATATTCGCTTAAACTGCGCCAAACTGAATCATCAACATGTTGTTGTTTTCAGTCAACAATGAACAAACGCGGTACCAACTTTAAACAGAGTTTTGTGATGGCACTCTTTTTTCTGGAACAACTGCCGAATTTGGGCAACCAGAGACTGTTCAATATCGTCGTCCTTTGTGTCGACGTATTTAAAATCAGTAAAACAGTTTCCAGGCTTCGATAGAGCAGGGTCCGAATAACACCTTTCAAGCCATTACTTTGCTTGAACCGTATTTTTTACCATTAAAAAGCAATATCAACCCAGGATACTCAATTCATACGCAATTTTCCATTGCTTTGAAAACTACAAAAGTAGCGTCGCTAAAACCGCCGTGATTTGTAAAGAAATGGTGGGGATGTTGAAATTATAATATATGTATATCGTTTGAAAGTGATGTGATGTATTTGCCAATAGTGACGCCATCTGTAATCTATCCGATGAGCTTATTGACTGATGTAATAGATACATGTCTTGATTTCCTTCCTCGTAACATCGCAGATATCTTCTTTTATTAAATAGTTGTAATCTGTCCGGAGAACTTAATAATGTAGTTTTTTATAGCTAATAGCTAACCTCCGGTTTTCTTTTTCTTCCTCTTCTTTACGCTCCTTTAATCCCTCATGGGACATAGGGCGGAAACAGTTGCCCTCCAGCAGACTCCGTTTTGCGCGACAGCTCTCAGCTCCGACCAGGATCTCCCAGTTGTTGCGGCCTCTGCTAAAAGGGTTCTCCTCCACGTTGTTCTAGGTCTTCCGACTCGACGGGATCCTTGCGGATTCCAGTCAAGATTCTCGCTTTCGCATCGCAAGGTGTGGCCAATCCAATTCCATTTCCTTCGCCTGCTTTGGTCGTCTATCCTTTCTTGGTCGGCACGGCGCCATAGCGCTTCATATGAAATTCTATCTTGTCAGCGGATTTTCAGGATACTACGAAGGCATCTGTTGATGAAGACTTGTAGCGCCCTGTGATGAATTGGATGGCTTTCCATGTTTCGCCGGTTTTCGAATTGTATACAACTGTATAAATCGGGCTTCACCAGAGTAGGAGAGTGTAAGGACTAAGGTAGAATATCTTGTGAAGATCTGTATACTGGATATACACCATGATGATTAGACCCATCATAGCATATATATGGCTTGGTGATGTGGTGGACTAGGATCAGACAGAAAACCGTAGAGGCCAACTTGGGCAGTATTCAAGGAATGACGCGTGCCTATTAGCCGTGCCTTTCGCATCAAACTGACTGAAGAGATGAAAGTGCTGACGTCGTTAGACCTTCATAGGATGAGGGAGTTCATGGTGACCATGGAAGTGATTCCAAGAATCAGAATGATTGCAAGGTATTACAGGAGCCTACAGGGTAATGGAGGCCAGAAGATATAAACAGCCCGCTCTTTAAGCCTGTGGAAATTCAACTAAATTTATCCAGCGAAGATGCTGGCTTTATCTCATGCACAGGATCGCCTATATGAGGTCAGGTGGTGCAAGGAAAGAATATTGGTCTCTATTCCTGAATTCGCCGGGAAATGAATGATAATTCTTGAAGATAGCACTTCAACCAGTCAACTGTATTTTTTGGAGGAGTCCGAAATGGTCTATAAGGTGTCATAGCCTAGCGCTGATGGGAAAACCGGCTAATATTACGAGTCTCGGATGGTTGGCGGATATGACGCATATCCCCTAGGATAACAAGGAGGAACGCAACTAGGAAACATTAAGGCAATCCACAGTACGCTCACTTTCACACTGTCTTTTTAGGCCCAAATTCCTACAAATTGTGATGCAGTGTGCGAGCAGCCTTAGAAGAGCAAAAAGGGACCTGAGACTAGAATGGTTAGATTCGGCAACCTGTTTATTTGCGCTGCGCCTATTGCCTTAGGCCGGCTGTACAATGTTTATGCTATCAAGTTCAGTGGAAATAGTGCTATTTATTTCTGTCAAGACTCCATAGACATAACCTAACGCATTCCTCCCTTCTCTTTAAGCTCAACTTAGTACTACACATTGCACTATGGTCCCTGCGCTGAAAGTCGAGTCGTCATGTCACGACAAGTCGTTACGTTGAAGAAAGTGACGTTTCAGTCGAATCACGATTTTAAGTACAGAGGCAAAAACTCAACTTCGTGTTTCCACTCTAGGCCCCTCTGTTGAAAGTCGTAATTCGACTGAAACTGACGTCAAACGACTTGTCATGTGGAGACGACTCGACCTTCAGCACAGCAGCCACCATGAATTTACGACATGGCGAACTGGTTGAAGAAAGAGAATATTCTTAACTTATGAAATCCACGGCTTAGTTTTAAGAAGCAACCATTCACGTTTTTCTGTGTTCGTAGATCGAGGGCATGGATCAGGATGGCCCCAGCCCCATGCCCAATTTATAAAACAAGGCGCACCAAAAAGAAGGCGTGTAACTTGAGCGTATTTTAAGAAACAATTTCTTATTTTAACATCTTGCTCATTTTTCATTTATTTATTTTTATTTAGTTTAAATCGTTCGCTTCAAGATTTGATTTATAATTTATGAGTGCACTATTTTCGCAAATGATTTATGTCGATTCATTTGTCGTTCAATGGTCACTTTGCAGCAGTTCGTATCGCTCTGCAGTTGGTTCTAGTTGATGGGGGATCCATTCAAGTCTGCGGTGTTTTGACAACGTTTTGCTGCTGGTTAATCCCAATTTATTTATGACAAGTCGAATTGAAATTAAACAAAAATTATAAAAGAGCAAAATTATCGCCGACAGTGAATTCTAATTCTGTAATTAGGATCGCTGCCAGAATTCTGTTTCAGAGGGGAAATCATAAATTTCGTTGGGGCTGTAAAACGCACGTCTTTTTATATTTTCTAAAATACTCGAAACTAGAAAGAAAATGGCTGCATTTGAAGGTCGCCTTCATTTTATTTGCAAAGAGTAATTTCGCACAATTTTTCTGGTTTGTTTGTTTCAATTGAAGGAACTTGAACAATAGCGAAGCCCCAAGGCAGGGGGCAGACGCTCTCGCGGCTCGAATCTCCCGACAGCACCTGAAATTCTATTTCCAGACTAAGGAGCACATAAAGCCGTCAGTGAGAAGCCCACATTCCCACATCGATTCCATTGGAAATTTTCGTTTTTGTTTTATTTATTTTTTTTATGTTCTTAATTTTCATCTCAAGAAGAATTTTGGTGTCGATATTTTGCAACAGATGGGAGTATATATATTGCAGGCTGAAAATAGTCTCCGCGCGGTCCCGGACGGGGGCGGCGGCAATGTATGTCGGCATAGGCAAAATGTAGATCATAAGAGAAATTCCTTGTGGCAGAGGAGCCTCGGAGCACACCAGCGCTTCGCCCACCATTTCCATAAAATATATAGACCGACGAGAGTTAAGAAAACAATGTTTGACTTGGATTTGGACGCCGAACTGATCTGCGAATAGACGCTGAACATGCCGCGATCTCGGCTAAGATCAACGCCATGACGGGTGGGTGGATTTGATCTTAATTTTGTTCTACACACACAGCTTGTCCTCTTCTCTTCATATACCGTCTCTGTCTGTTACTTTCTCAAAATTTGGAAAGATTCCAGAATTCGTGCGAATTGGTGTAATCTTATAAAGACAGGTATGAGGGGGCCCTGAAGCTGTTCTTAGTGTAACATGAGAGCTTCACGTTTTTGAATTTGGCGGAGGGTGGCGGAGGGGTTGAGTTGAGTTAAGGAACAAAAATTCGTCACTGTTTAAAATGACGTACAGGGATGGAGGATTATAAATAGAGATAATATCTTGCAAATATGCAGCAAATTTGAGAATATTTTCAGATGCAGGAATTCGGAATAGGATGGTTTAATGGCCTCCTGGTGTAGAGTTATGGTATTTCTCGATTGGGTTAAGTGAGATTGTTATTCTAACACGAATTCAGTCTTAATTCACTAAAATATAAAAGCTGTAAGTATAAATTGTGAATTTTATTTAGAAAACTACCGCAAATATCACTAACCTATAATTGATGATGATCAGCCTGATCCCTCCTTAGTGGAGAATAGGGAAGCATAATTTTTGCGGGATCAGCATTGCGGGATCCGTGGGATTCCCGGGATTTTGGGAGTAAAATAATCTGCTATAAAAACCGATGCTTAATAGAGAATTACTGACAATATTGTAAAGTATTAATAAAAATAGATTTAGACCCTCCGAACACAAGTAGACAGATTGCAATTCCAGTTGCATCCGCAACTGTTTCGTGATCTTGCCGTGTACAGAAGTGTGAATCCATACATGGGTAACGAAACCCATTTGAAATTAGTTTGAACTGCTCGCGTGCAACTGTTCTTGCCGATTAGAAGTGATTTCAGTTAGGTGGTCGCATTCCATCTGAACTACTTGACATTTTCCAAAACCTCGTGACTAAAAATTAACATCGATTGATCCAAAATCAGTTGTGTTCGTGTGTGGCCAAAGATTTCATTTTAATTGCTAACTGGTTGTGCTCTTGATTATTGTGAAACCAGTTTGAAATTGGGATTGCAAGACATTCGACTCGTGTGCGGAGGGCCTTACACTCCACAAAATTTAAATTCGTTAGTTGAATATATCTGCCTACTAAGCAAATACAGCAATAATACAAAATCGTCTAAATAAATGACTGAGTTTCCATGCAGAGTTTACCCTGGGTTAAATCAGAGAAAGCGCCCACGGAAACGGGGGCTGAGTGAAGTCTCGTTAAATCCAAGAAAATTCCATGAAACTCGTCGGATTAAGCCGGGTTTTGCATATATGCTTGTTTAAGTGTAAGTGTTAATGTAAGTTACCCTATTCCTTCGACAGGGGATTTCCTACGTTTTCGTAGAGAAAACAAGACCTTTTTCCCTCAAGTTAACTCGATGCTGTTTCCATGACGACTCCGGGCGAAAGTGTCAGATAAATAATATTACATTGCGCCGTCGTTGGGATATGTGCAGTAAAGGATACTCAATCACACACATATGCAAAACTCGGCAGAACCGGACTGATTAACGAAACTTTACTCAACCTCAGTTTCCATGGGCACCTACGCTGAGAAAACCCAGGGTAAACTCTACATTAAAACACAGTATTGAGCTTGCCTAAGAGGATTACCCTCGCGCGGCTAATGGTGTTGTATTTCAAACGAACAATTGATTCAGTCAAACAAAGTATTCTGGCCATTTCTAAACTACGCTGGAATTGAACCGTTTATTTTGAAAGTGGCATAAGTCACTTTTTTTTTAAAATTTGTTTGTTTAAAAATTAAAAGATATTGTTCAATTGTATGCAGGGTTGCCATTAACTCGATTTTTTTGAAAAAGTGACTTATGCCACTTTCAAAATAAACGGCTCAATTGATTCCGTTGGAATTTTCTAACATCGGTGGTAGCATAAACTCTGCTGAAACGGAGTAGGCTAGTGCAAATAGGTTTTTGGAAAAAAAAATTAATAGCAGGCAAGGCTCAGCAGTTAAATGTGGTCAAGGCTATAACTAAGAGAAAAAAAAACTTTTAAACACGAAAAAAGGGGAAATCTTAAAATGGGGATGCTATTTAGGGGTTGAAAACGGTTTTTTGTGATTTGCGGTGAAACATGACCTCCTAGTGGAAAACGCTTCATGCAAAAGTTGTAGATAATAAAAAAATCTATAACTTTTGTATATAACATATTTTGACATAACCTCAAATTCTATAAGAAAATGGCGGAAAACCGATTTTTCAGTTTTTAATTTTTTTCTCACGTAAAATTAATTCAATTTAAATGAAAATTTGTAAGAATATACCTTGTATTGTGTTAAATAAGCATGATTTTTTCTTGGTTTGAAAAACGAATGGTTTCCTAGATATTGACATTTTTCGAAAAAAATACCCTAATTTTGCAAGAACAACTTTATTGGTGTTTTTTCGGATTTCGATGTTCAAATAAGTGCTCAATTAACCGTTGAAATGTCTACTTTCAAATGGTCTATATATGTTAATACTTTATTCTTCATTAAACTGCTTAAAATTAAGAAAAACCGAAAAAGGACTTTTCGGATCACGAATTTTTCAATTTTACAACTTTTTTAAAATTTTGAGTTATTGCCGTTAATGACGGTTAAATTTTAATGACAGAACTTATTTTCATATAATATTACTTAAATTAAATAAAGTTAATTACAGAAAGTGGCACACACCATCCGCAACATTTTAAATATATATATAAAAAAAAAATATGTACGTATAAATTTTGTTTCACTTGAATTACCCGCCCAAACCCAATTACCCGCCTTGGGTGGGCGATTTCAAGACTGGGAGACACCACTTAAACGTACTCTACTAGTACGGGCCAAGATTTGTGATGCTGGCTTGTAGAAGAACACGTGGTGATTAAGTTTGAAATCTAAATAAAAAAAATCTGAATAGAATCTGCTCTCGTCGTAAAATAACAAGGTGAAAATCTATGGTAGTATTTTTTCCTAGCATTCAACACTGTCGGTAACTCTTATGATTTCACTTTTATTACAAATTTTTGCACGATCATTATAATTGTTAAGTACATATGAGTAACACATATAGTTTTTTCACATTTATAAAACTAACAAATTGAACAATTAATTATTTTAATTAAATTTAGGTACACATTAAAATAATACGCCATACCAAAACTTAAAATTATAATGATCGTGCAAAAATTTCTAATAATAAAGGTAAAATCATAAGAGTTACCGACAGTGTTGAATGCTAGGAAAAAATACTACCATAGATTTTCACCTTGTTATTTTACGACGAGAGCAGATTCTATTCAGATTTTTTTTATTTAGATTTCAAACTTAATCACCACGTGTTCTTCTACAAGCCAGCATCACAAATCTTGGCCCGTACTAGTAGAGTGCGTTTAAGTGGTGTCTCCCAGTCTTGAAATCGCCCACCCAAGGCGGGTAATTGGGTTTGGGCGGGTAATTCAAGTGAAACAAAATTTATACGTACATATTTTTTTTTTTATAGGATATTTAAAATGTTGCGGATGGTGTGTGCCACTTTCTGTAATTAACTTTATTTAATTTAAGTAATATTATATTAAAATAAGTTCTGTCATTAAAATTTAACCGTCATTAACGGCAATAACTCAAAATTTTAAAAAAGTTGTAAAATTGAAAAATTCGTGATCCGAAAAGTCCTTTTTCGGTTTTTCTTAATTTTAAGCAGTTTAATGAAGAATAAAGTATTAACATATATAGACCATTTGAAAGTAGACATTTCAACGGTTAATTGAGCACTTATTTGAACATCGAAATCCGAAAAAACACCAATAAAGTTGTTCTTGCAAAATTAGGGTATTTTTTTCGAAAAATGTCAATATCTAGGAAACCATTCGTTTTTCAAACCAAGAAAAAATCATGCTTATTTAACACAATACAAGGTATATTCTTACAAATTTTCATTTAAATTGAATTAATTTTACGTGAGAAAAAAATTAAAAACTGAAAAATCGGTTTTCCGCCATTTTCTTATAGAATTTGAGGTTATGTCAAAATATGTTATATACAAAAGTTATAGATTTTTTTATTATCTACAACTTTTGCATGAAGCGTTTTCCACTAGGAGGTCATGTTTCACCGCAAATCACAAAAAACCGTTTTCAACCCCTAAATAGCATCCCCATTTTAAGATTTCCCACGAGTTATAGCCTTGACCACATTTAACTGCTGAGCCTTGCCTGCTATTAATTTTTTTTTGTTTTGAAGCATTTAAATCGTATTTGCACTAGCCTAGAGAGCAATTTCGAAAATAAAATTCATGCTATTATGTAAGAAAATTCCGCGTAGCTCCAGGGGCCGTATTTGGCTTCTCGAGTCGATGGATCGACTCGACAAAAAAAGCTTCTCGATTTTTTTTAAGTTTCATATTTGGTTTCACGACCAAATCGACAGCCAAGCGCAGCCATACAAAACCACCAAATTGGTTGGTATTACTTCAAGGCAGCAAACCACGTTTATTTAATTAAAATACAAATTGTTAAAAGTTTATTGCATGCATAAATTGAGCTTTTTAAAAATCGTCAAACGTCTTTATCGACACGATCTATATCGATATCGTATCGCCAAATGCTAATTTTTGTTTATCGACAGACGACAATGTCGACTCGAGAAACCAAATACGGCCCCAGAATTGGCCAGAATATCGAGTTTGACTGTAGTTTGTTTCGCTCTTATTTTATAACTTGCGCACTTTTGAAACTTTTTAAGAGCTGTTAAATGTAAACCAGGTGTTCTGCTTAGTAGGTAGAAGAGCCCTTACAAAAGATGTGATGTTAAAATCAATTTAGTAGATTTGAGCGCTAAAATAAGTCGGCAGCTCATATATACATATAGAGAATTCGTTGGCACCCACAGTTTGCATGAGGAAACTGATGACAGTGGAGAACGAGTCATTGATATGGCAGCTAGTAAAAACTTGATAATTGGCGCCAGTCCAAGGTTTTCGCGTAAGGATATCCACAAACAGGGTCGGCAGTTTTTTTTGCGCCCAGTGCAGTATGCCACATTGCGTCCGACATTGATCGTAGTGAATACAAGTATTTCTGATTCTCGAAGACGAGGGTCTCATCTTTTATGAAACCAGAAGCACATATCGAGGAAGTTCCTGCACGCGGAGAAGTGAGAATTCCCAGTTTTTTCTTGTAGGACAGAAATTTTTGTAACTCCTTGCAGCAGCGCGATACACATAGACGTACAGAATATTTTATCGAGAAAATAAACTGGAAAAGTGAATCGTTGTAATAAAAATGAATTCCTCCTTTCAATTTGTTTTTCAAGGTTTTTCTAGAGTTTTAATTTCTGGAATTGCGCCCGGTGTAAGTGCACCATTTGCATCTATGAAAGTGACGTCTCTGTGCAGTCTAAATATTCCCTAATGGAGCCACTTGCATCCAAAAATATCGGGCAATTATAGACCACCGCTACCTTTCAGGTTTGATGATTGTATGAACGCACTAAGTTGTCGACTACTTGGATGACTCTTGTTGTTGGTTGGTTTGTCCGATGTCAATTACTTTACAAAATTGATTTGTATACGCGATTTGAATAAACATTGTTGATCTCGCGAGCTCGCCATTAATGGGGGAACAATAATGTGGGTTCCCGAGCTTCTGAGGTTCGGGGGTAATGAAAAGGTGAATGCCTTTGTGGGGTTTCTTCTCTGGCCTTTTCCCAACACTGAGGCCCAGCACTGGATCTCAAAAGTGTACGCCCTATGGAGGATCAAAAGATTACTCTACATTCTGGCTGTACTTCGTAGGATCGCATAGGAGCAGGGGCTCGTCTGAGTAAAACTAACTAACTTTTTAAAAAGTTTTCTGAATACGTAAGTCTGATGTTGGGATTGCCTCATTTCACTTGCGCCCTTATGAGAAACTGATGAGGCATACTTCATTTCAGTATCGTAGCTTTTTCTGAATGTTGTTCGTGGGGAAACTAAGTGAGAAACCCTATTTCGACATGCCCTCATTTGCCACATGGGGTCCTCATGAGGAACCTACCCACCTTTTTCGGTATGTCTCTAAAGCAATCTCCTTTTTAAATGCCAGTCGGGTGGGGTTTAAAAAGTTTAGGCTATACAGTTATAAGTTCGCTTTAATATGGTATATTTAGTATTCGAATGAAGTCTTGCTTGTATGCGCCCCTTCGACCACGTTCCTTCGTCGCCAGCAACCGAGACGGCCTTCTAACTTTCTAGGTTATTAGGTGTACATGAAATAGTGCGTGCGAAAGTTGCTTGTATACTTTTCCCTTGTATCCTCACGCTCTCCGCCGCCCCTGATGTTGAGCATTGGGAATCTTGCAAAATAGGGTACGCTCGTTCATCCAATTGCTCAGATTTTTGTAATTTTTTTTGTGATAGTCTAAGCTCAAGTGTCATCTTTTATACTGCTAGTACGTCTTGTTGTATAAGTCATGGTGCAATGTGCAGTAGTAAGCTTAGCTCGAAGTATAGAGAGAAGGATAGAATAGGTTAGGGGGAGTCAAGAGGCTGTTGGAGAAAGTGGCGATGAATCTTGCGTTTGAACTCTTGGGTGTTGTATGGGTTCGGATATACTGACTTTGGAAGATTGTTCCACAGACGAGCTGTTCTTGATATAAATGAATTTCTAGATCGGAGTTTGCGCGAAGATAGGTGCTGTAAACTGAGGGGTGAGCCGAGTGGGAGTGGGCAAGTCTTGTGTTGCGGAAGAAATGTTTCCGTGGAAATGCCCTAAGGTAGACAATAGACAAATGACTATAGTTTAGAGATATTGAATTTTACTAAGGACGCTTACAGTTTTTCTTTTGCGGATGCGCTGTAGGCTTTGTGCCATCTTTCACAAAAACCAATATGGCGACCAGCGCTTTTGTGTCAATGACAGACGCCGTAAGATGATCTTGGCGTATGAATGTGACCATGGTTTTACGATAATTCATTGTTTTGCTAAAATAATAATTATGTGGAACGAAACAACTGGCAAATAAAATAGATTCACAGCATATTTACGAGCACAGTTTTCCTTGATGCAAATCGAAAGACTTTTCCGATATTACAGTGCTTGCCCAAGAACACATTTTCCCATTAATTTCAAAACAAAAGCAGAAAACCCGAAGGAAAATCTCAATCCTCCCCAACATGAACAGAAGGAAGCGGATTTATTTTTATCACAGAATTTCTCGAATTAATATCAATTTTAACACCGATAAAAAGTACGCCAAAAGCCGAGCGGTCCGAACTTAGAGCTGCTCTCACTCTCTCTGGCGATCGATCGTGCAATCTAGCGAGAAAAATGTTGGGAAATTTTTAAGGGGAAATTCGTGAAAGAAAATTTTCGTTTGGCATTTTCTCTCCTTTTTACTCAGTTTCAAAATAACTAAAAAAATGTATTTTTAAGTTTTTTTCTTGTTCGTTTTGTTTTGTTGTGTGGAAACATACAAACACACCAACAAGGTGGGGCTAAGGGGCTAAAAAATTTGGTCATCATCAGTGCTTTCGCGTATTTGCTAGCGCATAGAGTGATTTAAGCGCTCAGGTTAGTTTCGAAGAATCTTGTTGGGATCAGACAAGAAGGATTCTATTTCTTCTTTGTAGAAAATTTTTAAGAAAATTGTTTTTTATTAAAAAAAAAAATTAGATATATTTTTTTAAAATTTAGGATATATATATATATATGTATATATATGGATCCTTCCAAAATTAGTTTGAGTGAGTGATAAGTTCGAAAAGTTCGAAAAAGAATTCATCTGTCAAGTGTTAAGGGATCGTTTCATATTTGTGAGGTTTAAAAATGCTTCTTTTAACAAAAAAAAAAAAAATAAAAAAAAGTGTGAATTTTTACCCTTTAAAGAAATTTTTGTTTAGAGTTTTGTATACCTATATATATGGCAAATCTTACATGTATGAGTGTGCGTGTAGAGAAATTCTTTTATGGAACAGTGCTGAAAAGTGGTGCTAGGCGGGGGATTACTTACGACATACTATCAAATTGCAGCTCGATGTGTCGCCATTATAGTCAAGGATTATTATTTTTATTTGGAGGAGGAAAAAAATAGACAAAATAAAAAAAAAGTAATAAAGAACAAAAGAGACAGCATTATATATGTATATTTCAGTTTCTCGCGCGATCTCAGTCTCTTGTTGCTACGCATATATGGTATCTGGTAACCAAATCGCATGCTATTTGCATTTACACTATGCACAAATACTACTAAGCCGTAGCTTGCACACATATTCATATTCACACACACATTAATACATGAAAATTATGTGTTTTTTTCTTTCTAAATTTTCCTTTCGGACATAGCCGCCTCTGCGCAGCCAATAGATGGCGGTGCTTGCTGTAGATGTATAACTATCACACTATGAACATGACACAGATTTGTTTCTCATTTATTTACATTTATTTTATTTTTTTTTGCACACGATCAAAATATGAACAGTAGTCCTGGGTTTTTTGATGTGCCTATTTTTGACTTGGATATGTGTTTTTTTCCGTTTGTTGGCACTACTGATCACTGATCGAGAAATTATTATATAACAAAGAAATTCAAGATATTTCGTTATTTTCGGGTATTTTTTTTAAATTCAATTTTTTCCTTTAAATTATTATTTTAAGGCTGCGAAGACGTAATTTTAGAGTTTAAAAAAATGGAAAACATTGTTAAAAAGAAAAAAAAATACACAGAGGCCTTCATCCACCTAATTGAGCATAAAAGAAAACATTTTCTTACAAAAAATTCGTTTTGAATGGTTCCTAAAAATATATAAAGCACATTTAATTACGTCAAGTTGTATGTTTGTATTATTATGCATGAACATAGATGTTGATTCTAAGGAAAATTTAAATACCCTCCCCCCACTCCCCTTTCAAAAAAATCCACTGCACCTACACATTATTCTAATTTTAGAATCTGGCTGTCTCTCTCTCGTTTTTGCCGGTTCAATAAAATCCGCGAAATATTTTCTAGTTTCATCCCAAAACATTTTTCGTTTAGGATTTTATAAAATTTTATTTTTGGATTTATTTCAAGTTTGAATGTTTATAGTAACAAGTCAAGCATTCATTTCAAATAGGCGGGTCGATCCTCTGCCAAAAACAAATTCCTTCTGGCAAAATAAATATTATCAAATGATTTTTGGGAGGAGATGTTTATTAATGGTTACAACATTTCATATTAGTCATCAATTATATTTTCATGATGATGTGCTAAAAGGAAGTGCATTTTGAATTATAAATTGATTGCAGGAGTGTTTAAGGGGTGTACAACCTTGATTTTAAGGCAGCTGAATTATTTTGCTATTGGTTTTTAGAGAATTAGCTCGTAGAAAGATATTTAAAGCGTGTGCTCCAAACACTGTTGGTTATAATAGGACATAGCTGATGCTTTTCGCCAATAAAACTATCAACAATTTATGGATGATCCTATCTAAACTAATATCTTCAACCCATCAATCAAAATATGACCCAAATTTGTCATTCATAACGAATGCCTTTAGGGGGTGACATACGTTAAAATACGTCATTATATTTTGACAGCTGTCGTTTTGACAGTTGTCTAAATCGGCTAATATAGAGACAATAGTTCTGGTCAATGAGCTGCTCTAGATTGAGGTATATCAGCAAAATGAGTTTAATGAGCTTGCTCTAAGTTGAGCCGGAGCAATTTAAAGCACAGTTTTTTGCTCTATTTTTTTTTAGAGCAACTTCGAGCAACATTTCTTGCTTTATTTTTTCTTTGACAGTTGCTCTACAATGAGTTGCCTTGAGCTGCTCTGCTTTCGGTTTTATTAAATCCAGAAATTTTCAAGTAAAATTAAAATCAAAATCTGCTGGTACCTTAAGACACTGGGAAAAGGTCTGCCAACGAACCTTTTACAATAATATATCGACAGACAGATGGTTCTATTTTGATTTTTCGTTATCGATTAACCAATTTTACCTAATGGGTCGTCCATACATTACGAGAGGCGTTTTTTCGATCCTCCTTGGCGAGCTGTCGTGAGATTTCAAGATTTTATTTGAGATTACTGATAATTTGGACTACTTGTCCCTCCTCTATTGCAGGGGACACACAACTACCAAGCACTCACTCAACAAGAATTTAATTACTCTAAAATTTGGCGTACGCCTTCCTGTCGTTCTTTATTTTAAGTGCCTTTTCGCGGGTCAGTGTTACTTGAATTGAAAGTTTTCGCCTTGAGGTCAAGTATCACCACACACTCACCGGCTGCCAACTGTATAGGGCCTGCAGTCCAAGGAAACTGACAAAAATCTTTGTGTTTGGGCATTTATCGTCAGTTTGTGCCTGAAGATCTGAACTTCTGTTCATTCTCAAGCCGTGAATTTACGGGAAGAATGCACTTCGTATCCACTCGGAACGGAAAGCAGGACGAGAGTTATGTGCGAAAACCATCCACACACACGTGCGGGTGTTCACGGTGTGAGTTGAAGTTCAAGGCGGCTCCATTGAAGTTTTTGTTGAGGCCATGAACATGTTTGCACTTGAATTAACAACCTGTTATGTTAAGCTGTCGTCTTCGCCTGCATGCCACAGATACCTGAAGTATAATCCCTCAGTCAGACTGAATAATCTGTGGGCTTCGTAGGGCCGTGCCGGCCGACCAGTTTTTCGGCCATTTTACACTGTTTCTTGAAAAAAAAAAAATTACGTGGTATTTACCGAGACCTCCTTCTCCACCCACCTGAGATTGGGCTCGACCCGCCTCCCCCTCTAACCACCTCACGTAATCAATGGACGATCTCTAACCCTAATCAATGAGGCTAATATTCGTAATAAATGATGAATTTTTGTCGTAAATGCGATTTGGCAACAAACCCACTTTTTACTCATACTAAAATCCCCGAAGGCTAATTATCCCCATCAGAACCATCGCTGGCCCTCACGAAACCCCTAAAGTGAGTTCGACAACATAACTACCTATCGCTCAAACTCAAACATAACCAGTTTGCGCTCTAACTAACCCTCCTCCCCATAAAAAAAATGTTCCTACAGAATCCGCTTTTGCCCTAACTAAAATTCCAAAGTAGATCTGGCCTACTTGCAACAAAACGGCGGCAAAACACCATCAACAAACGACAACTTCAAAAAATCGGATGGAACGCCTGCAGCGGTGGAGAGAATTATTCCACCAGCTGTACAACCACAATCCGTCACATGGTCTAGCACCCGAATCGCCGATTATCGAACAGTCTACAAATCAGTTTCTCGATCGAGTTGAAGACGGCTATAAAATCACTGAAAAATGGAAAGGCGCCGGGAATAAGTCAAGTAACTGCCGAAATGATCAAAGTCGGAGGGGATGTCTTATCGCAACAACTTGACGTGCTCATAACACAAATATGGCATTCGGGTCGTGCCCCGTTGACGTGGAAGAAAGCGGTCATTGTGCCAATTTTGAAGAAAGGCGACAGTCGGGAATGCAAGAAATATCGCGGTAAAGTAGTTACGAAAATCATACAATCGAGGCTACAGAAATAACGAAAGTAAACGAGCCGGAAAGAGCAAGCGGGATTTAGACCACAAATTCGGTCCCGCTTGCTAATTGAAGAAAGAACTGTCGTCGTTTCCATCGATTTCAAATCCGCTTTCGATTACGTCGATGAAACAGCTTGTGGAAAGCCTTGAGAACCAAACACGTTTCATTAAAAATCATCCAACTTCTCCAAGCATCGTACGATGGTTCAACCAGCAGCGTTCGTATTCGAAGCGATTTATACGAGGACTTCCCGATTCAACCGGGCGTCCGACAGGGAGACGTCGCTTCGCCACTTCTCTTCAACGTTATGATCGACGCGATTATGCGCGAAGCATTCGATGGACGGCGCGGAGTTCAATACGACGACAACAACTTCGTAACCGTCTTCACCGACACGAACGCCGAAGCAACGGACATCTTATACGACATCTCCCGCATCGCGTGGTCATACGGGTTAAAAATCAATGCGGAAAAGACCAAAATGCTCACATCGGACGGATCGAAAGTCAGCGTTCACCTCGGTGGAACCCAAATCGAACCGGTTCTGAGGTTCAAATATTTGGGATCATTGGTTGAGGAAACGAAAGTAACATCGAAGCCCGACGTTCACAGACGCAATTTTTAGCCTCAAGTTTCCCATTCTTGAATAAAAACATTTACCTAAAAGTTTGCATAACTACACATAGTACAGTTAGAGTTTTTTTCCTATAATTATGCATTAAAAAAAGCCGGTCAACAAAGACGCTACGTCCTTAATAAAGTACATAAATAGGATGTGTCTTCTGGTAAGCTTCGATTTGTGGCAGTGTTTTAAAACTTATTAAGAAGTTAAAACAAGAGTTTTCATATTTGGCGTTTATTTGACTGAAATTTGGATTAACATAAGAAACACCCTATTTCTCTTAGATAGTCGAAAATTCAGATAAAGTCTGGGTTCTGTACTGTCGTATACATTTACTCATAATCCAACTTCTGTCGTTCACCCACAAAATGTTTTTTCCCTTTAGGCCGCGAATTAATCAACTAAGGTTTAACTCAAACTAGATCTAAGACTACTGATAACAAATTTAGTTACATTTAAAAAACGCCATCTTTACTTCACTACAATTACTAAAACCAATTCTTCTATCTCTTTTACAGCGTTAATCAATTTTCCAGTAGTAAGTTAACAAAACAAAAGCCGCAGCCATGGACGCGATTAAAAAGAAGATGCAAGCCATGAAGCTTGAGAAGGATAATGCCATGGACAAGGCTGATACCTGTGAGACTCAAGCTCGTGATGCTAATTCCCGCGTTGAAAAGCTGAATGAAGAACTCCGCGAATTGCAAAAGAAATTGCAGCAAGTTGAGGGTGATTTGGTATCAACCAAGGAACAACTTGAACAGGCCAATCAACACCTCGAGGAGAAAGACAAAACGTTGACTGCTACAGAATCTGAGGTCGCTGCTCTCAATCGCAAAGTCCAACAGATTGAAGAAGATCTTGAAAAGTCTGAAGAGCGCTCTGGTAATGCTCAACAGAAATTGTTGGAAGCCACTCAAGCAGCTGATGAGAACAACCGGTGAGTTTAATATTTCTAATTATGAAGCAGCATTAATAATAATGGATCGTGTTTTGTCCAGTATGTGCCAAGTACTCGAAAATCGCTCCCGGCAAGATGAGGAACGTATGGACCAACTTACTGCCCAACTTAAAGAAGCCCGTCTCCTCGCTGAAGATGCTGATGGTAAGTCCGATGAAGTATCACGCAAGCTGGCCTTCGTTGAAGATGAGTTGGAAGTTGCTGAAGATCGTGTAAAGTCAGGTGAAGCAAAGATCATGGAGCTTGAAGAAGAATTGAAGGTGGGTTTTTTTGTGATAGTGTTTTTTTCTAATTTTTCCAGAGCATCGTCGTAACATACATACACATAGCTTAGGGGTGTCTCTTGCGTAACAAAGTACACAGAAACTTCCTTAATCGTTTCAAAAAGGACCTCCACTCGACATTCCCACACTTGTCCCTAACAGCCATTATCATGTCCACAGTTGCTTAAAACTGTTTTAATCGACTCGAACTCTCGAGTTTCAAGTTATCACCGAAACAAGCATTACACCCGGAGGACATGGAATCAACATTGAATTTGAAATCTAAAATTAACGTAAAGTCTTACGTTTTCTCGAATCAAGTTGCGGTTAATGATTGAACTGGGATTCTGTTGAGGTTGGCACGTGCTTCCCGTCATCTCGACGTCCTCGGTGGGGTTTCTCTGGGGAAGGAAAACGTGAGCCAGAAAGTTGTGTTTGAATTTTAAATAAAATTAAAGACGCCGTAATATCAGAGAGAGACGTAACAGCCACAGAACAATTTTATTTTTATTCTGAAACGTATTTGCAGAAAATCGATATTAAATTAGCATCGATATAAAATAATAGAAAATAAAAGAAATAAAGGAAATTGGGAAAGTGATAGCAGGCATTGCGTAGAAGGCGAAGTATCAATTTGAAAAGTGGAAGGTTCATGCTGTAAGTGAAAATGTTTCCAGCAGCAGAAAATTTGTTTGTTGGTTTCGCAAGCAAGCAACAGCTGCCCTTCAAACAGTTGGACCTGTCATTGATATTTTTTGCATCTCCTTCAAACGTTGTTTGTCTAAGAGGAGCACTGAGATTACCGATCAGCTTCAAGATACATCTAAGATTAGTGTTCCACACTTCTTTAGACTTTAATTGCACTGTGACGCAGCCTGCGCCGCTCAAGTGTAACACAATTTCAGATGACATGTTCTGCGGTGTCTGTTTCTACTTGATAGTACCTGCATATGTCTGCATCAATTTTACCCATGTTCATCATTCAAGTGATAGGTGACAGGAAAATGTATTGACAGAATTCTGTTAAGAGTTCGGGTTTGGTATCTAAGCTTGAGTAATTTCTAAGCATCAGCTCGAGTAGCTGTAAAGGCTGCGCCAAATCAAATGGAAATCTCAAAATTGGTATCTCCATGCGCAGTTAGAGTCGTCAGTGGTGCAGTGAGAGTCATAAGAGTCCACTAAGAAAGTATAAATAATAAACTGTACACTGTTAAAATTCATACCGAATAATTATTCCGAAAAAATTGATTGTTTCTCAATCACGATTCAATCAGTCTCACCGCGACTCTTGGCTTGTTCAGATGCTATGCGCAGGGATACGGCATCGGTGGAAAGTACTCGAATAAATACTCATGAGTAGAATCTAAAGAAAATTACTCAATGTGTATTTTTTACTCATTCAAAAGAACTCGATTCCTTGAGAATCGATTAGTACTTTTTTGACATTCCTGCGAACTGCCTATGCATTAATCGATTTTCGGCTGCGATAGATTACCATATAGCTTCACGCGGGTATTCACGCTCTCACTGGAGGCATGAAAATCTAAAAATGCGCCAACCAGAGGTATGTACGCTTCTGTTACAGACATGAACGTATTCGTAATCGGCTTTTTCAAACGCGAGTGTTGTTTTAGCAAGCGGTCCCCCAACTATGTACTAGCTATGTCCAATGCTGCTTGACCTGTGCAATGGCATCGTTTATGGTCACCAAGATAATTCCACGACCTATACATATTTTTTAATTTTGTTTCTTTTATTGTGAGTGAACCATGCTTCGTTTGGACTATTTTGTTAGTACCTGGAGCGAGCAGCATTTGGAAAATTATAATTTTTACTCAAGCTTACGGTGCCTGTTTCGGCGGCGGCCATGCAGGCGTTTTGGCCTAAGAACGGGTGAGTCGGGATGGGATATCAATTCTGGAATGTACGTTCGTAACACAGAGAGAAAAACATACAAATTTCTGTGCTATAAAAGAGCTTTAATTTGCATTCACGTCTCTAAACTCACATTAATTGAGACAGAAAAATACATATGTATAAAGTAATTATATGGAAACTATTTGCTTCTGAGATAAGCTTGCAGTTAGCTTGAATTCGGGCTTGAATGCAAATTGTACTTAGTGCTCGAGTAATGAGTAAAAGTAATTGGTTAAAAGTATCGAGTAGGTACTGATATGAGTACAATCGAAAGCCAAATACTCATATGAGTAAAGTATCGAGTACCGATTCCGTATCCCTAGCTATGGGGAGTTTAGACGCCCGTAAACCAATTTTGATGTGGAAATTACAATGCACACGCGCTTGTACTTTATCCATACACGCAATCTTAGTGTATGTGGAATTAACATTTTCCCACATTACACGCTCAATTTCCGTTTGATTTGGCGCAGCCTTTAATGAATGTTTTAATTTGATTCATATCTTCATATCTAGTACATGATTCGAGCAGTGAAACAAGCACTCCCCCTCAATAGTTGAAGTGACTCTTTTGTGCGACCGCTCCGTAGACAGACTTTGGATGGAGAAACGAGGTGCAGGCACAGTTTTTGTTTAAGCGATCTGCCTGCTCATTTCCGTCGAATCTTTTATGCCCTGGTGTTCACTTCAGTATAACTCTGTTAGTGTATACGAGGGTTTTTTGGGAAATCGATGCTTCCCATTATAAACTTTATTCATGTCCAGTTCAATGGCACTACAGACCAAATCGAGCCTTGGCATGCTTCAGTTTACTCCTCCAGCCTTCTCACTCCCTAGTTAGAGTCCTAAGTCGTTACCGTATGATCTGTCTAGTCCGAAGCTTTTCTGAATGTTTCGTAAAATTGGTTTTTTTTACCGAGACTAGATTGTTAGCCTAGTGCCCAGCATGATCGGTTCTATAACGAGTCGGTATAGGGAGAACTCGCTTGGACTTCACCAGAATAATTGTGAATCTCCAGCGTTCGGCATATATAATCGCAGTACGATCGTTTAAGGTGCTTTTCACCAAACTCGCAAGTGCCTCAATAGCCGGTTCTAGAACGATGAAACCGTCAGAGCCTTGTAATAGAATTCCCATCCCAGCCAATAATCTTGGTAATGTCGAAACAGCACGCTCTAGTCGGAAAGACAGTAGAGAGACGAGTAAAAGAACTGCCCAAGCTGAGATGTGGTTTTACCCTTCCAACTCCCTTTCAATACTACCATGATGGAATGACGACTTCGGTGATCAAACGGCAAATGGCTTGTTGGCTTATAATCCTCAAAGTCGTTGGCTGAAAATTGGGGTAAAGAGGAAAGGTCACAAAGAGAAAGAGTATTATCTAGGTGAGCCAAATGAAAAGACAAAGAGTATTGTAGTTTGGATAAAATCAGGTTGTCAGAAAATATAACAATAGGCTTGTTTAGGTTAGCCTTTCTTAAGTTCGCATAGTCTGTACATCTTTACTTGAAAGAAAGTTGTCAGTGTGAGCAAAATGCACACTCTGCTAAACCTGGAGCTTTGGCAGTTCATGTATCATACAAAACCACGCAGAGTTATGTTAGAAAAATCAAGCAGTTCGGTTGTCTCTCTGGCTTTTATCTCCCAAAAGCGACAAAAGTGAGTGTGGTTTGTTATAAAAACTTTGCTGCAAGGACTGCCTCTGCTAATCCTGTAAGTTTTTGTTTCTTGGTTTGGTATATGGTACAAAAACCCATGTTATGGGATTTGACACTTGGTACTACGCTACCACATAATATTCTTAGGGCCTGTGTGAATTCGATGACTAAAATTTAGTGTCGATAATACAGTATTTAGTCTTCTGGCGAGGAGACTAAATTGTTTGACAGTTGACTAAATTGAGGGTGAATTTATTTCAAATAAGTTCAATACAACGGAAAATAAAGTGAAGAACTAATAGCCTGTTGTCAATAGTGATATTTTCTACATCCATATGTTTAGTTGCTTACTGTATAAAAAGCATATGCTAAAAATTATAAAAGTAAAAATTATTGTCAATTGAATTTAGTCATCAAACGAATTCACACAGCAAATCCCTACATTAACGACGAAAACTGCAAAATTTAGTTTAGTCATCAATTTAGTTCCAATTCACACAGGCCCTTAGGGCCGGTTTCACAGTGCGAACTTAAGTTTTGCTTAAATTTAAGTAAATTGTCTCACTTAAGTATAACTTAAGTCAAATTCCGTTTCACAGTGCAATTTTTTCTTCTTCTTACTATTATATTTGTTTCTTACGGCGGCACTTCAATATTGTAAATTATGAACTTACAATAGCCGAACTTTACATGTAAAATTTTCTTTTAATCGTGTTTTCCTTGAAATGTACTGGAATCAACTGACATTTGAATTTTCTATGCATTCTGATTTAAGCAAAACTTAAGTCTAGAGAAATGCCTACTTAAGTTACACTTAAGTATATTTTAAGTAGCGACTGTGAAACAGGCATCCATACTTAAGTATAACTTAAGTTAATTTTTATACTTAAGTTCGCACTGTGAAACCGGCCCTTACTGAATTAGCCTCTTCGTAGTGCCTCCTATTTCGCCGATAAGAACAATGTCATTCATAACAGTCAAATTCACGTATCATTGCAAACTGTTAACAATTCATATTTTCCTATAAACAATTATTTACTAAAAAATATATTTTCATTTATCTCCTATAAAGGTCGTCGGTAACTCCCTTAAATCTCTTGAAGTATCAGAAGAGAAGGCCAACCAGAGAGTAGAAGAATTCAAGCGTGAGATGAAGACACTCACTGTTAAATTGAAGGAAGCTGAGACTCGTGCTGAGCACGCTGAGAAACAAGTCAAGAGGCTCCAGAAGGAAGTCGACAGACTAGAAGGTAACAATAATTCGTTGTACCTTGCCCCAATACTTCTTACCTGGGGCAAGGTAAACGATATGATTTTATTTGCTTACAGGAAATTTATTAAAAAATATTTTTTCTTAAAGATTTAATAATAATACTATGCTTCAAATTTTTTTTCTTACTTTCTTTTGAATGTACTATAACAATAATTATGTTGTTGTTTTTATTTCTGAAGTTCTTATTAGTACTAATAATTAAGAAGAATAATTAAAAAACATTATGGGCCTGTTTATAAACGCACATTTTGCAGTGTTGGGCGTTATTTTGTTATGATGAATATAAATTAAATATAGTTTATAAGTAAATTTTTGGTTTTATAGCATTTATAGAGTCTTTCGACAAGAGATGTCATTTTAAATCAACAGAAAAGCGCAATATTTTCGTAAAAACAGTGATGATATTTTTATTTTAATCTAAAATACAAACCCGGAGTTTAATAATGGATCACAATATCACCCAAATCAATGCCTTCAGTTATTTTAGTTATTTTCTTTTCATTAAAATTTTCATCACGGTCTCGCATAATAGCGGCTGTGTTTCACCAATTACCCCGTTTATGACTAGGGTCAACCCAGGTTCAACCCAGGTTCAACCTAGGTTCAACCCGGGTTTAACCTAGTTATCTATAAATGAGAATTTCACCAAAAGTTTGAGGTTATGTTTTTATGTTAGTTCAACTCTATTTCAACCCAAAGTGAACTCATTTCGACGTCATATACGATGGCAGAAATTTCAAGTTAACTTCAAGTCAACTTTTCAACCTAGTCAAAAACGAAACCGACACATCCACGTGGTGCGCCCTTGATAACCGATGGTAGCAGCGAGTGTGAGACGCTATATTCTCGCCTACCAGCGAAGGGGTAGCAACTCTTCCTGATGTTAACATTTTGCTATGGAACCTACGTCAGACCCTCGGCCTGGACAGATTTTACGGAGACGACCCGGCAAACGTACATAGACCGGTTCTGGCTCGATTACAGAGGTCAAGCAGCATTCGACGTAGTTAGTACTCAGTTGGGGGACCTCAATGGTAAAATGACACGTTTAAAAATATAAAGCTTTTGACACCGGCGCAGTTGTTACTCACATGTCCACAACGGAACTCTTTTTCCCCCTCGGAATTAGGCTCTAACGAGTTTTTTCCAAAGGGGCAAATGAGGTATTCCTCATGAGGGGGCGAATGGAGATAAGGCGTTAGAGTTCCTGCGTGGGCATTATAGGGCAATACATGCGGGGTCCACATGAGTTCATGGGACTAGCCTCATAGGGGCCCTATATTCACTCCCCAAGAATTTAAAACCACACCTATAACATATAAAGTCACAGGATTGATGGAAGAGTAAACTAGGGATGAATATGAGAACCTACTCAACGTAAGAATAAATGAAACCAGTCCACGAAGACTTGAACGATCAATGAAACGATGTAAAAAGAGCAATAAAAGGAACAACAGAAGATATTCTGGGCTTCGTGCAACAAGGACGAAGAGTAGAGTGGTTTGATGAACAATGCGCCCAGGTGACAATGGAGAAAAGCCGAGCATACCAAGTCATGCTTACTAGACACAGACTCTGTAGAAACGGAGGAAAACGGAGAACATGTCGGCCTAAGAAAAGGTATATAGATGACGTCTAGGATGACGAGACAGTTGGATATAAGAAAATGGGACCAGGGTTGGAGAGCCAAGACCAGTGGAGCTCCTGATGATAAATTTAAGTTTCCATTTCAAGAAATCACTGCTAACTTCAACCTCCAAGTTTTTACTTATGAAATGTCATCGTAATGACATTTGTGTATTGACAGTTCAAAATTTGCTCAAAATTTAAAATGACATCTCGTGTTGAAAGCCTCTTTATTTCTTTTAATATTTAAACATGTAATACAATTCAAAAATTACAAACAGAACCTCGAAATTACAAAAATTCATAACTTCTACAATACTGCACAAAATGTGCCTTTATAAAAAATGCCCATTCTTCTTGAACAATTTATAAAAAAAAAAATGTTTGTACATATTTGCGCAAAATGTTATGCTTTTATTTAATTGCTTTTTACAGACCGACTCTTCCACGAAAAAGAAAAATACAAAGCGATCTGCGACGATTTGGATTCAACATTTGTCGAACTTCAGGGATATTAAAAAAAATCAAATTGGAATATTATTATTTATTTACCTTATATAGTTCGTTTAGAGACTTTTTTATATATATATCTAAAATATATTTATTTATATATTCGTACACATAAATATCCCTACATATTTATCGACATTCTCCTGATATGAAAAACACCTTTTATTTTTTTTGACTCCGAAATTGTTTTTTGATTTCTTTTTGAATTTCGAAATTTGTAATTCGAATTTTCGAAATTTAAATGTCAAAACAGAAAATATCTTCGAAAATTATTTTTTTCTGTTATCCAGAAATTATTTTTTACTGCCCTTAAATAGCATTCGAAGGATTCATGTGTAATGCTTGAACTTCCATTTTAAATCCTTTAATATTCCTTAAATTAAAAAAAGTAATTTCGAATTTTTTTGGTTATTTTACACCAACCAACCTAAATGCTGTTGTTGTTCCTTTGGCATCTTTCTGTATTTTATTTAAACGATATATTGCACTTCTATCATTTAGAGTGCACACCCCCCTTTCTTTTTTTAATTTAATTTTAGTTCAGCAGATTGCCACCAAACACACACACACACACATTTTTTTTTTATTTTTTTTCTTCGAAATTAATATTATAATCTTACGATCATGAAAATTCTCCTAACACACACACACACATACTACTACTGTTGCCATAGTAAATAAAATTAGAAACACACAAAGATACGAAAAATAGTTTGTAATATAGTTAAAAAATTCAGTTAATATACATAGATTAATATTTAATAAATTATTAACAAATATGTAAAGAAAAATAACGAACAAAAAAACAAGAACAAAAAAATAATGCTAAAGAAAGTGCTGCGTTCGCTTTAATAAAAATCGTCGCTCAATACTAATTCCTTCTACTCCTCGACCATTTCTTTGGGCGGAGTAAAATTTTCGTGCCAAGGTGATTTTATTTTTATTTTTAACAAATATTAATTTTTCTTTTTATTTTGAATAAAGCTTTTGTAAATATATTTTCTTCCTTTTAAACTAACTTATTTTTAAAATTAAGATTGATAAGTTGCAATTGTTGTCAAGTGTTGTAAGATGATTGGCTGTCATTTTGTTATATTTAAAAAAAATGTAGAGGAGCTGCTGTCGGTAAGAAGAAAATTCAGGAAAGGGTCACCTAGTTTATAGCTACTCCAAAAATAATTCGAATTATGGATCATCCAAAAAATTTTGCCCTATAAACGAGGTAATTCGAATTATGGTTTAAACCGAAATGTTTTGGCTTAAGCCATAGTTATAAGAATGCATTTGTGGGAACCGTATTGTATTTAATACCCGTTTATACGCTAATTCGAAATTTTGACGTAACTTTGGGTTAAATCGATTTAATTTTTCTGCTATAAACTAGGTAGGTGATATGGTTTTTGGCAATAGGTAGAATAAACACAGTTATAGTTATGAAAACGGATAATGGTCAATCCACACAATTCTGTAACGCCATGGCCCCAATGCTTTCCGTGTCAGTGGAAGCGACCTTAAGTGAACAAAATTCAGATTTTTATTTAATGATGATCAAAAATGGTAACTGTGAAACCATAAAACAGCAACTGAAGGGTTTTGTGTTGGGTCAGTGATCTCTGTAACAGGAGGAGAGAAGTTAGAAAATTATTCAACAGGGCTAACATTTCTGGTAACTGACTGGATCAGTGCAAGAAAGCCGTCACGGGTAACAATATAAAAGTGAGACGATCAAAACGAACGTCGAAGAGGAGCAAATAGACAAGCTTCCATCCCCCCACGATGTTACACAAAGTCTTTCTTGTCTAAGGGATTGCCTTCCTTGAAGCTTCTGAGAGGTTCTTGTTCTCCTGGCGGGTAGAACACCAGGGATACATGCAGCTATGAATAAGCATTTATTTCCTGGGTTCTGTAGTAACAGACCCTGGATAGGTCTTAGAGCCTAACTACGCATCGGACCCTACAATAGGAACAAGAGGTTGGTAAACAGGATTTTCACTACGGGTAAGAACGAAATGTCCATCAAAATCAAATCTTCCCGGCTATCTTTCAAGTTTGCTGCCTTTATTCCGGGCCAAGTTTGCACTGGCCTATATCGAGGTGCTGGAGAGAGGCTAGGGAAGTCTTTGTTGCTTAAGCGAGAAGAAGATCATACAAGCAAGCAAAGTCCTTTTGACCCATTAGCCTCTATTCATTTCTTCCGAAAATAATGAAAAATGCTTTAGCTAATCATCTTTGGGAGGATATTACAACGAACCCACTCTACTGCTTGAAATTTTCCTGCTAGCCAAGCAGAATCTACAAAGACGTGCTAGTGAAAGATATCGAGAGTTCTCTCCGAGTTGAAGAAAATCTCTGAAGAAAAGGAGAGGAAATATATGGTTAGCGGGATCAACGCTTCCGTAGTAGCCCCTTTGGTCTATTGTCAATTGTCATCGGTAGAGTCCCGGTCGGTTCTTGGTCTGTCGGTTTACCACCGGATCAAGTCTCCGGGGTTCTGTTAGTTTTCGATGTACCACTGAATCAACTCTCCGTGGCGGTTAGCTTATCGGTCGGTCGGTACCACTGAATCAACTCTCCGTGGCTTATCTGTTTTGTTAGTTTGTCTGGTTCGTATGTGCACCCCTTTGAGTTGTTGCAGGTGCTGACTCATTCGAAAGAAACTTTAGTTAAATCAACGACCTTTTGTCAAGGCTTATAGTACCTGCAGGCTGCAGAGACCATATTCTGCTTGACAATGTTCTGAATCTAGAAGCTCTTGTTGAAAATGGAAGTTCGTCAGAACTTTCTTACACATTTTCGAACATACAAAGTACGCCAACATCCAACGATTGCAGACGTCGTCGATGATATCCCAACTTTGAAGATAAATGGTCCGATACTGGTTTTTAAGCACACTCCGTCCCAAACAATGATTTGATTTTTACGTCTTGCGGTATTTTGTGAATGATGTGTTCCCCAAATTCGACAGGTTTGTTTATTGACTTAGGCAGGCAGTGTAAAACGAGCTTCGTCCGTCATTAAAATTTCTCCCATATTTTTATGATAGCAGCACGCACAGGTTTCACAATTAAACGATAGTTTTCATCTTCCGTCAGTTCCATCGCTGCTTTCCGTTTTTTCGTGCTCCAATATTTATTTTTATCTAAACCCCAAGTGTCCGTTTTCATGGCATCTTTGATTTTATTGACAAGTGAGTGCTTTTGTTATTACTATTTACTCAATCTACAAAAAAGTGAGGTAATATTCCCGTCAATCCATTCAAAAGTTGAACTTTACCCTTTCCGTGTTTTTACTGTTCCATTCCTTTTTCGTTTATTTGACCAAACAGTATTAAGACATTGTAATAAACTTTGGCAGGAAGCGAAACACTTATGCTATATGTGGCTCCCGCTTAAACCGCTACAATTTTAGCACGTTATTTCGATGTGTATTAATTCACAGCTAAAATGGTACTGAATGACGTTTCAGAATCGATGATCGAATTCGGCTAACAAATTGACCGGGTGCCTCGGTAGCCTAGGGAGTAAGGCGCCTGGCTACTATCCCAGAGGTCCCGGGTTCGAATCCCGGCCAGCCCCATGGTCCTTCGCCTTTTCCACTTTCACACCAACATAACTTTCCTTCTTTCTTCTTCCCTCTTTACATTCCTGAGCCCTCCTGTCATAGCCTTCCTTAGCCCTTCCCCGCTCCACCAAAAAGCGCATGTCATCGGTTGGTTCATGCGATTCAACTCGCTTCAGGAGGCATAACACTCCAGCGAGTTGTTTCTCGATGCCCCGATGTCAAAGTCGCGACAGTAATGGTTGGAAGTAGGTGGACTAAAAATATCGCGGGTAGGTTGTGACAGTTCCTTTCTTCCTCGACTAGAGCTGCTGTTCGACATTGCACTCTATATGAAGAAAATAGATTGTCGACACAGTATAAAGGGCGTTTCCTGTGACTCTAGTCTTTCACATAAAAAAAAAAAAAATTTCAAGAGTTATTCAATGTTGAAGTACCTAACATGTAGATGGCGCTGTATGTATTACAACTTCTAAAAAATGTGAAATTTAATACTTGACAACACTTGCACTTAAATTATTATATTAAATTCGAAATTATATTTACATACAAGAAATTGTTTATACTGCATTTATATTTTATGATATTTTTATGGTAACATTTCACTAATTCCTAAATTTTTTCTTAATTTCTATTTTTATAAAAATATAGACGAGTTGGGAATCAACAAGGACAGATACAAGAGTCTCGCAGACGAAATGGATTCCACATTCGCCGAATTGGCTGGCTATTAAAGCATTTGTTGTTGAGAATAATTATTTTTCCATAACCATCAGCATAAAACTATGACTATGTCGTAAGAGAGATTATCAGATTTTAAGTAATAAACAGTTATAAAAGAATCTAGAGAAAAACAATTTTATAAATATAAATGGGAAATAAAGAGGAAAAATTATGATAAAATCAGAAAAACATCACAAAACCCAAAATTTCGATGAGATTAACACCATGCCATCGCTTTATTTTAAAATAATAAAATAAAATAAAAACAAACAAAAATCTTAACTAAGCAATAAAATCATTATAAATATATTTTTTTCTTTTTTGAAGTAAATAAAAATATTAATTTTATAGATTTGTATATACGTAAAAAAAGTGCCATATACACTCACTCACTCTGTTTTGAGAAAATGTGGGATTTTTCGTTTTATTTTATTTGAAAAAACCAAAAAAAAAAATTAATAATAATAATAATAAATAATAACAATAATTATTGTATTGCCCTCAAAATGTAACAATTTGACAGCAGTCAGAATGACATTTCGCATTTTGTCCAAAATGGCGGCCGAACGTAAAATGGACTTCTTGCTGCTGTTTCTTAAAAAAACGTTATTTAAATATTTTTGTTATTTATTGTGCCTTTCGTAAAACAAATAAAAGAAAAACATTGTATAAAACCAAAAAAAAACCAACAAGTCATCCATAATGGGATGGGATTTCCCTGCATTAGTAGTTGTACACGTGCATGCCGAACCGGAATGTCCTTTTTTCAACTCTTGTATCCTCAAACAATCGTGCTTAAGCAATTTACTAAATACCTGTGCTTCTTGGAAACAGGTTGCCACCACCAAAAGCAGGTTAAGTAAGACAACACAACAATTTGACTCCTTATAAAATTTCCTGCACGTGAGCCTCTGTCTGAGAGATCTTTAATCATGAGTCATGAAAGGCATGTAAAGCCCCCCATGAAAGTCCCCGAAAAACGACAACCACACTATAATATACGAAATGGAAAGGGCGTTTGCCACCTCCACGCCCCCAGCGTCGTCGTCCTCATGCTGTGTTCCATAACGAAGTTTATTACTCCCACCCTCCCGCCCGAATGGAAGCCCTATTTACATGTTTGTGACGCCTTCGCCTGTAAATCATCACTTGCATTGTGGTGCCGGTAAGTCTGTAATGTATTGATTACGCTTATCGACGTCGAACATCACGCAAAACAGTTCCTGAATTTCGTTGAAGTAATTTCATTGAGTTTCCTTTGTGTCTTGGGCGGAATGATGTTGTCAGGATATTTATAGAGTTTTGTGGTGGTGTCCTGACATCCACTGTTTGATATCCAATCAAGAAATTTTATGATTAAAGTACAACAAGGCATTAAACCGAGACAATGCCCTGGTAGCTGGTAGGATAATCTTTCATATTCCTTCAGGAGTTTAAGGATTCTACGAGATGTTTTGAACTCGAACGGTTTTATGTTGTTCTTTTAAGAAAATAAGTTTGCCCCAAGTAAAAAGGCTACGAATCCCCATAAAGTAACTCCAATAAAGTTGTGTCATGCCACCAACGACAGATCTGAACTAAGACGGAGCTATTTGGGAATACCTCGTCCGTCATAGTGTTTTCGACCTCAAAAACGATAACATCTCTTAAGGCAACGGAGGTCTGTGTTGAAGGATTAGGTTATCTGTATAAAGTCTTACAGGCAGAAGTTATCTGGTGCTACCAGGACAAGGATATCCTTCCTTCAACGAAGAGGAGCTGACAATGGCCGTTCGAAACCAGAAGGTTCCAGGTCCAGGCGACCTTCCAACAGAAATATTGAAGGTAGTAGACTCTAGTCATCCTTCTCTTTTGCTAGAGATGTACAACTCGTGCATGAAAGCGTACAAACTCCCTGCTCGCTGGAACAGCGTCAGGCTTGTGCTGATGATCAACGGAAAAGGGCCAGTCGACATAGCAAAGCAACCTCATGCAGACCTCTGTGCATGCTGGACACGGCAGGGAAGATTCTATGGAGACTGCTGCGGTCACTCCTCAATGAGCCCTACGGGAAGCAGAAGACCTCTCTGCTGGGAAATTTCACTTCAGCCCAGTCCACCCCACCATAGATGCTATCTAGGAGGTAGAGTAGGCCGCCAAGGCGATGGATCGGGGAAATCGGTGAGTCTTCTGGCCACTCTGGACGTGCAAAACGCCTTCAACTCTAATAGGTGGGAGCACGAATTCGGACTCCTTCTGTATCTGCAAAGGATACTGGCAGATTATTTGAATGAGCGCTTCATAACGTATTAACCTAACGACGGCTTGCAAAGAAGAGAGATAACATCTGGAGTCGCCCAGGATTTTGGATCCCGAAGTTTGGAATATTTAATTATTTACTGGTCAATAGTGCAAATCTATAATATAAAAATAAGTCGGGTTTTCCTTCCTGACGCTATAATTCCAGAACGCACGATCCGATTTCCACGGTTTTGCATTCGTTGGAAAGGTCTCGGGCTCCGTGAGGTTTATAGCAAAAAAATTTCAACAGAAAAGCAGGTGTTTGGTCCATAGCAGCCATCTCAAGATGGCGGATTACCATTTTCTTTACAACCCCTCGACATGGATATCAAATGAAAGGGTATGGTAAGTAGAACACCATAGGCAATATAGTATACTCAATATATCATTTGGTCCATGGCGGTCATCTCCCAAAATCAATTTTCCCAGATTTGTTCTTTTTTCACTATAGCTTTTTCCTATCGCAGACTGTGTCCCCATAATTTTATTTTATTGAAAGGCGTTGCAACGCACGCGGGTTTTTGCTAGTCTCCTATATATCCTACGACAGGCTCCTACGTCTGGATAAGCCCAAGGGCTAGGTAAGCAGGCGACGTCATAGTGTTCATCACACAAGAGACGTCGAAGCCGCGCCGATACGCCTGAACCAGGCAATGCGTTGAATCTCTTTCAGGATGGACGGCTCCGAAATTGAGCTTGCAGACCACAAAATGAGAATCGTGCTACTAACCACAAGCGGAGGCTACGAACTTTCGAGGTTGAAGACCCGACAGTTGCATCAGTGAGGTACCTTAGAGTTATCCTTGATAACAAGCTTCCTTCGGATACACATATGTATTAGTGGTAGAGGTAGCAGAATCATGGCCAATATCCACGGTACCAGATCCTGCATGCGATGTCTACTCAAGCGCGTTATCGAGTCCATCTTGGACTTCAAATCTCTATAGTGTGAGATGACGGGCTGTGGTATGAAAAATATCGCAAGCGCAGGGCCGCAGGGCAGAGAGGCATTTCGTGTCGCGTCCTCGTTTCGCCCGGTCTCCGAGTTCGCAGTACTGGTGGTCGCTGGAGT